>OZ026520.1:19127271-19729929 GCA_964019695.1 Loripinus fragilis
TGACTCAAGACTTAGGGGCCGTGGGTTCGAGCCTAACCGGCGTCACTGCGTTGTGGTCCTTGAGCAAGACACATTTATCCTAGCATAGTACTGGTTCAACCCAGGAAGACCCATCCCTGTTTAACTGAAAGATTGTTGATGGGACCTAAAAAAATCAAATAAAACAAAACAAACTTTAAGGGTTAAAAAAAAAATCAGTGGCAAAATAAAAAAAATATTTCTATCATTTTGTTTACAGCAAAACGTTGCTGGACAGCCCCAGACACAGGCAGGTGGCACCTCAGCTCCTGCTCAACCAACACAGAAGCAGTCTCAGCCACAACAACAGCAACAGTCACAACAGACGCAGTCTGTGACACAACAATATCAACAGATTGGATACCAGCAACAAAATCCCCAGCAGCCAGGATACCAAGCTCAGAGCTCACAGCAAGCTGGGTACCAACAGCAAGCTACACAACAGGCTGGTTTCCAGCAGCAGCCATCACAGCAAAGTGGTCAGCAACAGATATACCAACAAGGTTTGCTATGTTTTGTATTGAGTCAGGCCTCTAGACAGGAGTGGGTAATTAAAAATTAATTTTCATATTTATCGACCAAAACATTTTGTGGGTACTAAAAAGAATTGTCTAAATGAGATAGATCTTTTAAGCAATCAAAACAAATGTTTAAACATGGATAAGAAAATATTCACAATTTTATTCTCAAAAGCTTTGTTATCTAGACCTATGTGTGTGTTTTCCAGTTTATAACGCTTCATTTGTTTCATGCTTTATTACGGGTAGGAAACTACATAGACAGAGCCTTTGGTTATGATAATGAAATATTATGAGGGTCTTTCCGGTTACGTCTTGCCATTCTGTCAATAGAGGCCGATGAAATTACCTGAAAAATACCTAAGTTTTCCATTAAGTGTAAAATATTGCTTTTGTAGTGTAAAATAGTGAAAAAAGGTGTAAGTTTTTTTGTGAAATGCTTTCGTTGTGGGGTAAAACAAAGGTTTGTTTATAGAATGACAGCTATCATTTTATTGATATGCATGTTCAAATGCTACATGAGCCCATGAAGTAGTCCTTGTATGCTTATAAGAGCATAATTTACGTGCTTATAAGGTTGAATATGGTTTAGTTGGTTGATTCTTGAGAGAAAAGATTACTTAAGTTAGTGGAAAGAAAATGTTACTGAGGTTTGTGAAGACCAGATTCATTTTGTATTTGTAGGGGGTCAGGCGAGTTTTCCACCAGGTGTGGTACCACAGCAACCACAACAACAACAACAACCAGGCTACCAAGCTGGCTACCCACAACAGGCAGGGTTCCAGCAACAGAATGTACAACAGCCTGGTTACCAGCAACAAGGTTAGATTATTTTTGCCAGCTCATAAGAAAGTAATTGAACTTATTACACTGGTAACCAGCAAAGACTGGCCCAAGCTGCACATTAATGCAACCTCACCAATGTGGCATTTTGACAAGTGTAGACTCAGACGAGTCTTCACTGTTCACACATGGAAGATATGACAGTAGATGACTGGTGAGACCAAAATATAGCTCAGGCTGTTAGCTAAGAGTGCGTACCAAAAAATTATTTTTCTTATTTCTCAACCAAAACATGTTGTGGGTACTCAAAAGAACCGTCTCAATGAGACGGTTCTTTTGAGCACCCAAAACATATGTTAAAACTGATAGGTAAGAAAATATTCACAATTTTACGCTCAAAAAATGTGTTTATCTAAACCTATGATAGCTGCATGCATGTTAACTCTTTACCTGCCACTGTTGTCTGCTAATAAAACACACACACAGTTTGGACCCAGATTGTGAATGACGAAACATCTAGTCTAATCTGGATCCAAGCTAAATGACACTCTGATTGTATTTCCTGAAAGATTTGTTTGAAAAGGTTAGTTTTGAAAAAAAAACACTAGCTGACAGCAAAAAATCATGAAAATTGCACAGCATGCATAGTGCATGCTGGGTAATTTTTCATGATTTTTGGCAGCACAGCATGCACAGGTACCTATTTTTGGTTTCCAAAATACAATGGGTTAATGTATGCAGTGCTTCATAAAGAATAAAATTTGTTGACAAAAATTTGTGACCGATTTTGTAAATAATCAGGTATACTTAAAATAATTCTATAAACCCTAATTGGTGATTGACAGTTATAAGCTTTAAATTAGATCTTGGTCCATTGATCCTGTAAATATTTAAATATATGTTAGAGTGTCTAATTCAGAATCTTCATTGCGTAGGTTTTCAGCAACCTCAGCCTGGTTTCCAGCAACAGCCACCTGCTGGCTACCAAAAACAGCCAAGTGCACAACAAGTTACCCAAGGACAAGCAGTACCAGTTCCACAACAGCCTGCACATCCACCACAGGTAATTATACATACATGTTTAATAAATTTATGACACAATGATTCACAATGTGTTATGTGCGACCAGCAAAGCCTCAGATCAGCCTGCGCATTAGCACAGTCTGATCAGAGCCTTTGCTAGTCGCTTGAATATTCTATGATTGTTAAGCTACTCACTGAACAGCGGCCTGCTGGCTACCGAAAACCAAAAATGCACAAGTTACCCAAGGCCAAGCAGTACCAGTTCCACAACAACCTGGACATCCACCACAGGTAATTATACATACATGTATGATAAATTAACCTGACACAATTCACCTCACAAAATGACTGTAGCAAAGAATGCAGACCCTAATGGTTAAAGCCATACTCCCGATTTTGAATCAAAAATTTTCCAGTATAGATAGAAATCGGTGCACTCGAGGTATTTGTATTTAAAACCCTAAAATATGGAGTATTAAATAACACTCAAACTGTATTCTAAGTCAAATTCATGATTTTTCATTAATTTCTATTTTCTGTGGACCCCACAAAAACTCATCGTGTATCTTCTTGGAATTTCCAGTCTGTACACGCGGGCATGCGCAGTAGTCTCGAGTTCTCAAAATAGATAATGGAACCGTATGCGCGAAAGGCAACACGTGGTTGGTAAAAACTTATTTCGCAAGAGACTAAATTAATTTATGGAAGGAATAAGAAGCACCAAGATGTAAAGTATTCATCGGAAAGCTGAAACCAAGGTGGGTGAGGTTAGTAAGCGAATCTGGGTTTAAGACACGAGACTATTTGCAGGTCTTTTCTGGATTTAAGAGAATCTCGTCTGGGAATATGTAAACATCTGGAGGCTTCTGAAGGGAAATTTCACATTGTTTTGTAAGTAACGTAACATCACTGTTTGAATGATTATGTCTGTGATTTTATCTACCAAATATTCTTCGCTAAAATGGCCAAATCTGATAGAGTTGCAAACAACATAGAACATTTGCGTGTAAAGACGGTCCCCCTCATGGCTGTATCATTCCCGGGGTATCATTCAGCAGTGTGTATTAAACTGCCGCTGGCATAATACTATAGATCTACCGATTACACTTGCCCGTGGAGAGCCTCACTTCCATTCATGTAGTATTCTGCGTCATTTCAAGCGAATAGCTATCACACAATTTCATCTATGAATGCAAAATCATTCTTTGTGGTGTAGCAAAGATATGCAATGGTTTTTGCAACTCTCAATGCTAATTGTTTTGCAAATTACAACAAATAAATTCGGGGAGTCAGCTGACTCCAAGGACCGTTTTGTTTTGAAATATTTTGCGCATGCCCAGTGTCTATTTATAAAATGCAGTGAACTCAGAGGAGAAATTGTCTTTTGCTTCTAAAAGTTTGTTTGTTTTTCATGTTTTTTGTAATTGCGATATTTGCATTTGCCGATAAAAGTTCAGATCGTCCTTATTCTTTATTCTAGACGTCTAGAAAAAATTTGATAAGTTTCTGTGAGACAAAAAAATATTTTTCAATATAGGGTTTATCCCTTTAACCAGACTGTTACTGAAGTATCAGAGCCTTCTCTGGTTGCTTCTCAGACTGATGGAACAGTCTGATCGGGGCTTTAACTTTTTATAGGTACAGTCAGATACCGATCTTATCTGGGTTATTATGGTTTGCTATTCAGACTGAAGGAACAGTCTGATCAGGGCTATAACTTTTTATAGGTACATTCAGATAACTGTCTGATCAGGGCTTTAACTTTTTATAGGTACAGTCATATCATGTAACAGTCTGATCAGGGCTATGACCTTTTATAGGTACAGTCAGATAACTGTCTGACCAGGGTTATCATGGTTTGCTATTCAGACTGAATGACCAGTCTGACTTCCACTGTTTGCTTTTCTAATAAGGATTTCCTGACAAGCAAAGTTTTGGGTAAGAACAGAAGGGCTTAGTGTTAGATATTTTAGAACCTTTAATGTCTAGATTTAACTCCCTTTCCTGCACTTTGATATTAGAATTAAGTAATTTCATTTTGATCTCATAAGAGGTTCAATGACCTTGAAGGTCTGTTATATGGCTGGAGAACTTAGTGTACTGAGAAAGGAGCATTTTAAAATGAAGTTAGGGCCAAATAAAAAAAAATACCTGTGTTTAGGGTAACCAGACCCTACCTAAATTTACTGGTGAAACCTAGAATTTTTTTCAGCTTTTCTGGAAAAAATGTTTAATTTTATGCATTCTGAAAGCGAAATGCCTTTCAAAATGCATAAATTATATTTTTTCAAGAAAAAAATATGTGTGCCTACCCTTCCTAACCTTTTCAGACCTGTTACCCAAAACACACACCGAAAAGTTCTCGGCCAAAATACATGTTGTAGGTACTAAAATGAATTGTCTCAATGTTCTTTTACTATTCTGAACTTAAGCATTGTATCAATATTTCAGCCTCAACAGCAAAGTTTCCCACCAGCACAACAATCAACTCAGCCACCAGGAACACAACAGCAACAACAGCCTACAGCACAACAGACCAATACACAATCTCTCCAACAACCACAACAATCTGGGCTGCAGGTAAGGCAAAAATGAATCAGTATCAACTTTTCTGCGAATTCCATTGCGCACATGTTAAGGATAATAAAAAAGTATGTTAGCAAGAAATGGCATGTTTTTCATGCACCCAACAAACCTGCAAATCAGGAAGTTAACTTTGATGTCATTAAGAACATCATGGCGTCTCTGATGTTGAGTGTTAAAGTTTAGACATTGTATAGTTTCAAAAGACCATATTTCCACGAATAATGGAGATAACTTCATAAAGTTTGCAGGACAACTTCCTTAACACTTGTTTTCGTAGATTAAGTGTGTGTAATTACCTAAATTTTGACGACTTAACTCATTAAGGCTGGTTTTTGCAGATTGTGGCTCAATTATATATACACAATTAAAATGTTTTCTTGCATTCTGATTTCCAGCAGCCAGCACCAGCTCCACAACAATCTGGGTACCAGCAGGCTGAACAGAAAACACAGCAGCTTAGCACTGAGGACATAGCAGGTAACCTTCATAATGGGAATTACCCAAAAAATAAAATAGTTTTGAATCCCTATCCAAAAGTGGGAGATTTGTGTTTCTTTCTAGCGCTAAAGGGGACACTACCAACATTGTATAGCCATATGAAAAAAAGTCAAAAATTAATTTGCAATTCAATGTCAAGACATATGTTTTATGTGACTAAGAATCTGCTGTATTGTAGAGATTTTTCAGGCAAACTAAGTTACCTGACCCCCCCCCCCCCCCCCCCCCCCCACACACACACACACACACACTTCCCAACAAAATCTACAAGAATGAACAGTTTGATCAGATCCTTTAGGGTATCTGGCATAATATTTATTGGTATTTTTGATTTTACTGCAAACCAGTTTCAGCATCTTTGAGCCCCTCTCAATGGCATTCAATGGAAATCAATGTATTTGAAATACAATTAAAAGTGGAAATTAAGAACAGAGCTCAGAAACATTTTTTATCTTATGGGTTTATTTTATTTCATTAATATCATATACCCGGTATGCTTTTTTGTATACAGTAAAACCTGTGTAAACGGCCACTCAAAAATAGACAAAATAAAGATCTTTATGACAAATGGTAGCTTAATGAAGGTCGAAAGTATTGCAGAATGAATACTGTTGACCTGCATTAAGTAATAATTAGTCTTGAAAATCATCTTTTGGTCTTTTTGAGAGTGTCCATTTTACACAGGTTTTGCTGTACTTGAAATTTGAATCAAGTGTTATGGGGTTCACTACATTTGTTCATTTTGTTGTGATAGAATGTCTATGAGTTATTGGTGATTATCTATTTCAGTGCAACCAGAGGCTTCAGGATCAAGGAGAGGTAGCATCTCAATTGCTGTAAGTCATATATTATGTATATTTATATTATAAACAGGAGAAGCCAGCTGATTTGGGCCTTCACTGTTTATAGTGGAGTTTATATCATTATGCAAGTTATGTGTGCTTATTTCTTATATCAGATTCAAGTTAGCTCTTTTCCAGGATTTTTTCTGAATTCACTCAATTCAGGACTTTGAAGCTGACCTTCCATAGAAATCCAGCCTCAATTTGCTGAATAAAACAGAGTTTAATATCATCTTTCATTCATTTTCATATCCTCTAAATGGTTGCCATGGTCAGTGAGAAAAGTCTGGAAAAAGATTTTTTTCCAGGTCGGGGATAAGTCAGGGAATTTCATTTTCAGTCAGGGAAATTTAGAAAAAAATCATGAAAAAAGTCAGGAAAAAGTTAGGGATTTTTTTTTTCAAAAATTTGATAGATAACATGCTTCTTGGCAGTTTATGTAAGCAGTTTATTTTCAGAACATATTCTAAGAACATATTTATATTCAGAAACATTCCTTTTTCTAATATTCATGGGTTGAGATTATTCTTAGAAGATTAAATCAGCAAGCATAAATATTTGTTCAAACTTTTTGAATTGTCAATGATAACTAGAATGGCTATTATTGGACCTTTAAAAAGGGTCTGGAAAACGGTAGGAAGTCATGGAAAAGTTTGTGAAAATGCAGGAAATTTTGAAATGGATATTGAGTGGCATCCCTGTCGAAAGACAATCAACCATTTAAACTTGAAATTGATAATGTATACTTTATAGGCATACTGAATGAATTAAATTTGAATTTTTAAAGTCCAGGATTTAGAAATTTTGAATTTTCACCCATGTTCTTATAATGTGGCTTGTACAATATTTTACAGTCGAGTCAGACAGCTTTAGCAGGCACATCCAGTCCCTCTGGGGCAGTAGAAGGATCACAACAACCTCAGGTACTTATTTCATATCTCTCTGTCTGTATGTCTACATCTATGTTGCAAAGTTTTGTTTTAACATGATTAGAGGAGTGTTGTGTGGTAATATACTAGCTTGTTGCAGGTTAACATCAGTAAAAACTTAAAGACATACATAGAAGTTGAAAATGTGCATCAGGGAGATTTTGTTCTCATTTCAGAAAGATTAAAAAATGACTTTAAAAGTGTATAGAACATATAGTAAAAATCTTAATTCAGATCAGGGAAATTTCCAGCTTTTGGTTTAAAGTGATATGTTTCAGGAGTAATTTTAGGACCAAACCGTTTGACACTCTGATAGTATTCCTTAAAGATTCTTTTGAAAAAGTGAATTTTGAAATAAGTTGGCAGACAAACAACAAAAGCATGAATAATTTACCAGCAGGAAAAGAGTTAACGACTTGATCTTGACCATTGCCTTCCCTGCAGGTGAGTCAAGCTGATCCACTGTAGATTCTCATAACTAGCAGAGAAAATAGGTTTCTCACAGGCTTGTAAAGTACTTGAATTTAGAGGGCCTTCTTGAAAAGTCCTTGAAAATTAAATCTGCATTGAAAAGTACTGGAAAACCACTCAAAAGCCTTGAAAAGTCCTTGAACTCTACTATTTTCTGTAGGACTTAAACTGTTCATAGAGACCTAAATCAGTATAAAATTGTGCCTTTATTTGGTGCAGAATATGCTGCACCAAATATAGGCACGACAATTTTATACTAATTTCCCAGTACTAATGTCTCCATGATCTCAGTCTAGCATTTCTGAAGTAGACTTTTAGCACTTAGATCAATATTTTTCAATAACATTAAGTCCTTGAAAACTGTTGGGAGGCTTTTAGAAGTCCTTGAAAAGTCCTTGAATTTTACTCATACTTGCCTGTTCTAACCCTGGAATACTGTTGGTGTGAATCTGCAATAGTTCTAGTTTTATTACACAGCACACCTCTTTTTCAAAGATTGAAGACACAATAACATTAAATGTGTTTTGTTTGCTTTTAATGGGCTATATATTAATAGCATCCAAAAATTGTCTTTGCTGCTGAAAACCAGACTTCTGTTATATATTTAAACAAGATCAGATATGTTCATGTTAAGAAGGAAGAGTGATGCACTCAGTCTTTTCTTCTTTCGCTTTTCAAAAGTTGGCCCAGCAGGATATTGTTTGCCTTGCTTTATGCATGGTCTAGGGGATAAAGCTTGATTCTGACTGTCTACCCCTTTCTAATTTTCTATCCTTTTTACTTGAGAAATTAAAAATTGTTGACTGGGACATTAATAATAAACCTGTTAAATTATTGAGCTTTTTTTTAATTTTAATTTTCTTAGTTGATTTTATGATGTTTCACACCAATGTGTGGAGTTTAATATCTGGGGTACAATAATTTTGTATAACTGCACAATATATATGGCTTTTGCCACCCAAATCTTTGTATAAAGATATTTAGCTTCATTATTTGTGTAGTGATATAACCCCTAATATTTTGATATATATATATACTCATTAATGTACAATTTGAATAATCCATCTGGCTACATAATGAAATATGTTAAATATACCATACTCATAGCGATGGAATGGCAAAATAGTGTAGACCTAGAGTAGACTGCGACTTCAGTAGTCTGACCTGGGTTAACCCTGTTTGGCTGAGGCTGATCCATCCAAGTATATAGGGTAAACTCATTTAATCCAGCTCATGAGAATTTGGTATTTATCGCATATGCGCAAAAGCCTCATTCAAATCTCCATACTGACATATCCGTCAGGGCTAGAGGTCTCAATTTTGGTCCTGAGTTCTCATCTTAATCCATCTATACTTTGTGTATGCAAGCAGCATCAACTCTGGCATGATTATATATTTGCGCAGGCTAGCCTGAGCCTTTACTGCATGACAATGTGATAAGTACCAAAATCTCAGATGCTAGCTCATTTATGAATCTATGGTTAGTTGTACAAAGGTTGGGCATTGTACTTTTTTCATTTGGTTTTATAAATGGTAATACATTATGTGGATAGCACAGTCAAAAAACATTTAACCTCTGCCCTGCTGAGTCCACTTGTATCATGCATTTTGCAAACACTTAAGATACTGAGCAGTGGATTCTTTAACCCTTTGTATACTGGAAAACCCTAAATGGGTACTTCGGCAAACAGTGAAGACCCAGATAAAATGCAGCATGATGCTGCATTTCATCAGGGCCTGCACTGTTTGCTAAGATTAAAACAACCTTAAGCCACAGAAATGCACCATTATTTAGAAAAGTCTACCTGTGACCCCTTAATGTGTAAAATGAACAATCCCATACTTATTGTAGCAATATGTATGAGAAAATCCATCAGAGTGTAATGGGAAACTGGTCAGGAGATACGTTTTGATAACTTTTATGAATGCAGAGCAACAAAAGATTTTGATTAGAATCATATATTTGTAGTTGTCTTTTTACGGTACTCAGCAGGACAGTGTTATGATAGTTTAGATAGATTCTTTCTACTGTTGCAGGAATGAGTTTAGTTACAAGAAGCCACATCATTGATTCCAATTTCCAAATGATTTATGCAACATGCTAACAACTGGCCATGTTGCAGTTTCTTATTGAATGCCATTCTGTAGAATATTGTTCAATACAATCTATTAGGGAGCGCAGTGGCTCAGTGGTAGAGTGCTTGACTCGAGACCGAAGGGCCGCGGGTTCAAGCCTCACCGGCGTCACTGCGTTGTGTCCTTGAGCAAGAACATTAATCCTAGCTTAGTACTGGTTCAACCCAGGAAGACCCGTCCCTTTATAACTGAAAGATTTTTGATGGGACGTAAAGAATCAAATCAAACAAACAAAATCAGCCATTGGAGTGATTTTAAGCATGAATACAGTTGGACTAGAAGTACAAAAAAGGCATGTAAAATTATCCCGAATGCAAAAGTTAACCCTAAATTTATGCACTTACGTATTCAGGATTCTTCCTTCCGGTTTGATGCAATAGGCTTGCAATAATGGTCCATTGTTTATATAGAGGGGTCACGGGTTATAATTTCCAAATAAAATTGTATTTTTCTTGTCTGAAGATCACTTTAGTCTTAGCAAACAGTGCAGTCTTAGCATAGCAAACAGTGCAGTCTAAGCATAGCAAACAGTGCAGTCTTAGCATAGCAAACAGTGCAGTCTTAGCAAACAGTGCGGTCTTAGCAAACAGTGCAGTCTTAGCAAACAGTGCAGACCCTGATGAAATGCTGCATTGTGCAGCATTTCATCTGGGTCTTGGCTGTTTGCCAAAGTACCCATTTAGGAGTTTCCCGTCTTTAGAGGTTTAAAAAAAATGTAGGAGTCTTTGATTTGGCTTCAGATATTGTATTATCATTGTGCATAAATATTTTCAAGATTGTTGTATGTATTCTATGTTGTTATCATGTTCTATTTTTGTTGGCATAAAAGTTTAGATCTCTATGTTTTAATGACCAGTATTTGAACTAAGTTTTTAGAATGGCTGTTCAAGGATTAAATATTTATCACTTGTGGGATATCTTTTTATGTTCTGCATCAGAATAAGCCTAACACCAGACTTTTAATGTTTTGAGAAGATGTGTGAGCTGGTCTGCCCATTGAATGTTCCCAAACGACAAGCACATGTTTTCCCATGATATCATTCTTATTATTTTTTTTGTTTTTGTTGAATCTTCAGAGAGCAAGTGTGCCGTGTAAAGTTGGAACTTTCAGAGCATCACATTTTAAAATCAAATTCATTGCTTATATTTTATAAGGCAAAATTTATATGTAATAGGTCAGTTTTGGAGCAAACTCGCTGCTGATATTGAGGCCTCAGTGTGTGAAAGCCTTACTTTGTTGCATACAGACAACAAAGGTGCACAGCAGCCTGTTCATCTGCACAATCTGATCAGAGCTTTTGCTTATCGCTTGAATATTCTGTTACTCTTAAGCTACTGACCGAGCATAGTTTGGAGTTTCTTAGCTTAAACGGAGGCTGCACAAGCTCGTCTGAGTCTACACTTGTCCAAATTCCTCATTGTTGGAAATCACATGTCGCGGCTCATCTGATTTAGAACTATATTGCACTCAGAATGGACAACCCTTCATAGAATTGGCAGTGTGGTTTTCTCAGCATTTTGCGAGTTGGGACAGAAGATCCTCTGATCATGGGGACATTTTTTTTTCAAAATTTGAGAATCAGAAACATTTAAAAATTGCAAAAAAAAAAAAAAAAAAAATCAAGTGATGTTCAGGCACAAAAGATTTTTAATCTACTGCATTGTCTAGCTTTGTAATTTATTTTAACATCAAAAATGTGAGATTTTATTGTTTTATTGCAATTTATACAAAAGTATATTAATGGCCCATAAAATAGGAATAGTACTTTTGTCTGTTTTAAGTACAAAAACCTAAGTTTATTTGTCATTTTATGTTTGTCATTTTCTGTTCTATAGCCTGTCATGTCATCATCTAACCTCCCTCTTGTTTTACACATACAGGTTACAGGGTCCGTCCTGGAGAAATTATCATCCCCCAAACATCACAAAGATCACAAAGCATTAACGCATACTTGCAGTACCTCTGCTTTAAGCAGACTAAAACTTAAGGTGTGTTCGCCTAGGTGACCTTTTTTTCTAACATATGTTTAGTTTGGTACTTGTCTGTAACATTGCGTACCAAATACATTCTGTGTGATTTATTCCAAGAAAAAAATACATACAATTTACTGTAATCATTATCTGTACAGATAGACTAAAGTAAACTGAAAAACACTATCACGCTGCTTCTGAGCATGCTAAATTTAACACCCCTCATCAGGTTATTATATATTATATAGACTTGCTCAGATTTTAGGTGCCTTATAGCTTGGAGTTTAGGTGTCTGCAAATTTAGAGTTAAATCAAACAAACCTAGTGTGTTATTCATGGGACCTAGGAGAATAGTGCAGATTTAGATCATAATGTGGTATCTGATTTGTGTATTCACTGTTCGCTTACAGAATATTCTATTAAAATTTGAATAAAATGAAACTAGCATCGCCCAGTCAATGGCAGATGGCAAGTCGTCATAAATCTCAAGACTTTCGATAGCTTTTGACCTCCCCAGAGCCCCTTGGGGCAGAACCAAAAATAAAAGTACTCTTGCACACCCCACTTGTCACTCAACAAATTTGGTTGAATTTGATTTTGTCAAGAAGTTTAGGAGATATGGATGGAGGCTATATAGAAGATTTTACATGAGAGATCATATTTAATTGAATTTATTAAACGAGTTGGGGAAAAGAGATAAAATGCTCGGCAAGCCTCGCATTTTATCTCTTTTCCACAACGAGTTTAATAAATTCAATAATACAAGAGCACAAATGTTAGATTCCATTTATCATATGACATTAAGATAACTTTGAACTTAAAAATGTTATTATTTTGTTATGTTATGTACTCAACATTGTTATAGAAGTCATAACATTTCCCGAAAATCTGTATACCACTAGCGGTTTATCGATTTTATTGCATGGCGTTATTTCACTCCCAAACATGTCATCATATGATAAAATTGTTTAGGCAATTTAATATTACTTAACTAAGTTACACACCTTGAAATAGTCCAAGAACTTTTCAGCTTCTTTCTCTAGTATCTCAAACTTTTTGTCCT
Organism: Loripinus fragilis; assembly: GCA_964019695.1. Classification (NCBI taxonomy): domain Eukaryota; kingdom Metazoa; phylum Mollusca; class Bivalvia; order Lucinida; family Lucinidae; genus Loripinus; species Loripinus fragilis. The sequence goes on from OZ026520.1 coordinate 19,140,110, forward strand.
TTGATAATATCATAAGATATTAATTGAAATATAAGAAAAACAACATAAAGTGTCAGATGGCAACTTTAACTATCTAGTATTTTGAAAAACTTTTCGAAATGACATATTACACAGAGTGTATTGTATGTTTTGTTGGTAGAGGTCTGTTTATGCTTTGTCAACTCACCACCTGCTTTATGCACAGGTTAAGATAAAGGGGATACTAAATGGAGAACAAAAATTAAAAATTTACACCACTTGCATAGTCCCCAAATAAAAGTGGTATTTAGATTGATATAAGCGTCAAAAACATATGCTGTATTGAATTCTCTATGGAAGCTCCTTATATTTAATGAAGAAATAAGCAAAAGCTATGATCATATGTTGACAAGCACATTCTGTGTACAGTAAAACCTGTATAAAACGGTCACTCAAAAATAGACAAAGATCTTAATGACAAATGGTAGCTTAATGAAGGTCAAATGTATTGCAGAATTTTGCAATACTTTTGACCTGCATTAAGCAAATTATCATCTTGAAAACCAATTTTTGGTCTTTTTGAGAGTGGTCGTTTTACACAGGTTTTACTGTAGTTCATTTAATGCCTCACACATATCAAAGCAAAATTGTTCTCCAAATAGTACCTTTAACCTTGATCTATGTTTTAATATTAATAACTGTGGACCATCACTAACAACTCATATTGTAGTTCGTTATATCATGCAAAAGAGATCCCTTTTAGTACCATATGTACATGTATATGATTACAAGATCGGAGTTTGAATTTCCATTCCAAATTACCCCAGATATGTATTATTTGCATACCAGATTCTGAGATCAAAGATTTTTACCCTGGGATAATATCTTTTATCTTATCTGGGTATTTTTAAGGTATCTATTGCATGATATAACCAAAATTCATCAAATAGTCTGATCTGTTCAGTAGCTGTATGGTCATAGCTTACCCATTTATGTACTAACAAAATTTATCAACAGGTGGCATTCAATTGCTGCCAAAAGAAAGCCAATAACAAATTTCATGCTGTACATATGAAGAGCACAGTGGCTCCTTGATATAGTGCTTGATTTGAGATTGAGGGGTCACTGGTTTGAGCCTCATCAGAGGCACTGCATTGTGTTCTAGAGCAAGACACTTTATCCTCTACTTAGTACTGGTTCAACCGGGAAACGTCTCAACTTGACTGAAAAATTGTTGAGTGGGACCTAAGGCATCGACACAAACAAAAAACACACAAAAATTGACACCATCAAAACATATACTGTGGTATCTCATTAATTCTGTGGATGGAGCGCAGTAGCTCAGTAGTAGAGTGCTTGATTAGAGGGTTCAAGCCTCACTGGCAGCACTGCATTGTGTCTTTGAGCAAGGCACAATAAACGCTGCCTAGTACTGGTTCATCCCAGAAAGACCAGTCCCGTACTGAAAAACTGTTGACTGGGATGTAAGGAATGAAATCAAACAAACTAAATTAATTCTGTGGAGAAGTATCCAGTATTCACAAGAAAAGTTTTGATGCTAAAAAGAGAAACAATAGCTCCAGATTATTCTTTTAGCCTTCTTATATGATTGCCTTTAGACAATCCTAATAGAAAAGTGTTAGATAAGACACTCTGTCTATATTTGTTATTGGTACTCATTGGAACAGTCTCATTGAGCTGCTTCCAGTGAGTAATCTTGAAGCATGTTTATTAAGACATAAGGAACATTGCCACCTGGATATCGCTCTTGTAAATAACTGTGTGATGACCTGTTTTGAACTAGAAATCAAACAAATGTCTATGACATTGGACGTAGCTGATTCTGAACAGACCACAGTTGACTCTTGCTCTTACGCTACCTGTGAGTGGCCTGAGTTTAATGCCAATAAAGATATATGTTCTTAAAGAACCCACAACATAAATTTTATAATAAGCTACTTTTTGGATGTAAATTATTTAAAAACTTGTTATAAATCACACCTATTATAATTTATCACAGAGGAAACTCTGGTCAAGTGTGCATTGAACTAACCCTTTTTATACTGGTGACTCCTAGATCAGTACTTAGGCAAATAGTGAAGACCCTGTTGAAATGCCACATGATGTGGCATTTCAACAGGGTCTACACTGTTTGCTAGAACAAAAACGATCTTCAGAGATGAAATACAATTTTGTTAAGAAAATTAAATCGACCATCCAAAGTTAATTGTATCAAACCTGAAGGAAGAATCCATAAGTACATGAAGGGTTAACAAGAGTCAGCTGTGGTGACTTGTGCATTTTCTTCATCTTTGCTTCTTGCACCTCACACACACTTTGTTGCTTATGAAGCATGACTACAGCATGTTGACAGAAAGAAGCCAATGGCCAAAAAGAGCCTTTCAAGTACCAGTTTTTGAAGAACATACATGATCAACTAATTTTTCTCTGCAGAACAGAGTAATACAATGTGATTAGATTATAAAAGGACTACAGTAAAACCTGTGTAAAACAGCCACTCTCATTAAAAAAGCTGAAAATTGGTTTTCAAGATCAATTATCGCTTAATGCAGGTCAAAAGTATTGCAGAATGCTCCCTCTGTTCGACCTTCATTAAGCTACCATTTGTCATTAAGATGTTTGTTTTGTCTATTTTTGAGTGGCCATTTTACACAGGTTTTACTGTATTTGCTAATATGAGCCAGCACACGGGATTTCAGTACTTATCGTATATTCGCAAATGCCTCTAGGGAGCGTAGTGGCTCAGTGGTAGAGTGACTTGTTGTATCAGTTTTTAATTTTATGTTTGATGTCAATGACTGATTGTTCTATGCTCACCTGATTTGAATCAGTTTTCATTTATGTAGCCTCATTTTAAATCATAAACAACTTATTGTCCATTGTTGACCTGGCTCAATGCTCCCTGCCTTTCGAAGTAATACAGGGGGACTTAATATTCTGCTTTCCATGCTGCATGGCCTGTGCAGATGGTTTTGTGGTTCCATCCCACTTTGACTGAAGATACTTTGTATTTTAATGAGCCAGGATATGAGACGTGTATGGGCAGCAAAGCCTCAGATGGTGTCAGTAATTTTGATCACAACTTTATGAATCTTGGTCACAATGTTTAATGCCAAAATGTCTTTCTGAAGTTTGATAATGGTATAAATTGCCATATGTTATCATGAGTTGTTGCACTTTGTTGATGAACAATTACAATTTCCATGATATATGGTCTCTAAATCAAGTAATTTTGATCAGAGCTTTGTCAAACTTTAATTGTATACAATGTTAAGTACCAAAATATCTTTCCTGATGCCCCAGATGGCATCCATGTTCTCTGAATACATTTCTAGTTATGTTTTCTAGCCTGTTCAGTTCCATGATTATGTTAACTCTTCCCTTGCTGTGGTGACTTTTGCTGTCTTTTGATTAACTTTGCAAACAGTTTGGACCCTGATCAGGACAGACAGAACTTTGTTCCTGATCAGGATCCAAACTGTTTGACACTCTGATAGTGTTCCTGAAAGAATTTTTTGAAAAAAGTTAATTTTGAAGATAGTCCACAGACGACAACAAGAAGCATGGAAAATTACCCAGCCTGCAAAGAGTTAAATACAATAGATTCATATATATCATGGAAACAGTGTGGTCAGCAAATTTGGATCTACAGTTTTTTCAAAAGAGGGTGTATCGGGGGTCAGCAAACCAATTGTTTACATTGACATTGGTATTGATAGGTTTTTATTTCATTTTTTGTTGTTGTGAAAATCAATTTTATGGAAAATTGTGTATGATAATTTTATATTTATTCCCAAAAGAAGAAAGTCATCCAATGTTTATAGTTTATGTATATATAGGAAAATGTTTGTGTGAGTTTGATCACATGATAAAGCAGTACTGTTGTGTGATAGTGTCCACATGGGAAATGCTACAGAATTTCAGTATTCCAAATGATAAATTGTAGTCTTATGATGATGTGGGCTGTTGCATAAAGGATGTTTTATGAGTGTTGCATGGCTTGTTACACATGACCACATAGGCATGAAACTTCTGCCATTTAAAGTTGCATACCTTCTGCCTAACTTTTATACTTGCTTATTTACTTAGTTGATTTTTGAATCTTAGATAAACATGGGTGAAAGTTTTCAACTTTGTCCTTAATTCGGGAATTTGAGGCTGAAACTTCGGCATCTCTATAAGAAGTTAGCCATTTAAGTCTGAAATGAATCATATATACTAGCATATTAAGGGTCATGACCTTTCAACTTTTAAGATGTCTGGATTTTGGAAATCATTAACTTTCACCCATGGATAAACTTTTGCTCATTTGTTCTAAAATTTGTTATAGGGGACACCAAAAGAATATTTAAGAATATTTAAAATTATGGAAGTAGAACAAATCATTGGTATTGTGAATTATATCAGGGAGCCACAGCATAAGATATAATAACAGATACTCAACCTACTATATGAACCATCATTTTGATAAATTTGTTAATTTCTGTTGTAGCATAATGCTAATCTATATGGGCCTTGATGCGACAAAACCTGTCTTCTGGGTTTGCAAGCAACAAAGGTGCAGACCAGTCTGATCAAGGCCTTTGTTATTTGCTTATTGGAAAGTATCATCTCTAGACTTGCTATGAGTGAAATTACAAGTTTCTAGCTAGTCTCTGTAGCTGAATCTCTCTTTGTAGGAAACCCCGAAGACAGGTTTTCTTGCATCAAGGCCCATTTGTCAGTTTCTTTACAGTTCAACATGATCCACTATTCACTAAAACCAGTTAATATGCATGTTATTAGAAAAAAGATGGTAATTATTTAATAATTCAATGCTTATGTAAGCAGGGTCAGAATTAAAGTATGTTTATGAGTTATATTGACTGAGTATTGAGGGGTAAATTCAGTAAGACTTGTTTTTTGGTATGTTGCAGGCTGCAGCTTTAAGTCACCTAGATGTTTCCTCAAGCCAGCAGGTCACAACTCCCGGGGTTCCCAGCAGTGCTCCACCAGCTAGCTTTGATTCTTCCACTGCTCTTGCTTCTGGATCTGCAACCAATGTAGATAGAGAAAGGTACCTACTGTAAATAGTCTTAATGTTTGAACACTTTTTTAAAATCTCAAATAAAATGTTGGTTTTAGGGGTTAAAATAACAAAATGCTGAACAAAATGGCAAACAGGGAAGACCCAGATCAGACTGCTTCTGAAGAAGCAGTCTGATCTGGGTCTGCACTGTTTGTCTAGGGCTTTTTGACAGTAAACTAGTGTTTGAAGTTATTGTGGCACTCACTTAAGCAATGGTGACTTAGGTATGCCAGTTTCTCCCTGTCAAATTTCAGTCATTGTTTCTGTCTACTTGCCTACTTTCTTGCTGATATTTTCCCCCTATTCGATTGTTAAACTTCATTTAAGCTTATCACCGCCAGCAGAGTCACTGTGTTGTGTCCTTGAGCAAGACACTTTATCCTCTGCTTAGTACTGGTTCAACCCAGTCAGACCTGTCCCGACATGACTGAAAAATTGTTGATTGGGACGTAAACTATCAAAACAAAACAAAATCATTTAAACTTATATTTTAGCCTTATGATATTAGTGCCTAAATCTAAAATGAATTGTTTACTTATTTGAAGCGAAAGCCTTTCTTAAAGTCACTTTGGCATTCTATCAGTTGTTGTGGAGTCTCATGTATTCATTGAATCGTGGGATTTTTTTGGAAACGATGTTTCTCAAAACATCTGTTTCCAATGGTATCATATACACAAAATACACACAAAATCCCCATATCATCGAACCCCCGTTCAACATTGCTACCCAGTCCGCTACCTATACCGTTACAGCCTGTGTAAGTCGCTGGGAACCAAATGTCCTTAATGCAAACAACCCTTGTCCTGCTGCTAGACAAAAACAATATTGGTATTTTATTAGTTTGTTGCGGTTTTCAGCTCTGAAATGTAAACCCAACGGTCAGAAAAACGTTGTTGTGCTTGAAAACTTGATTATTGAAAGCTTACATATGATTGAAACAGAATTATAAGTTTATTTGTACATCAAACGGAGAGGGTCTCAACGGGGTACCTTAAAATCAGTGTTTCGTTTGTTAAAATTACGCTTTAATCAGTTTAATTTAAGAGAAATCAGTGATAAAAAAAATATTTTGTAATGCTGAATGTGCTTACTGGTAAAAATGAGTTTTATGAAGACGCTAATTGGTAAAAATTTGAGACAAATTCGCAAAACAGTAAACCCCATTGGATGCCTCAAACGAGTGTCAAGAAAACAATGATTTAGCATGAGAAAACCTGCTCTTGTACGACGAAGAACCGCTTGCAATATCTATGATGCAGCCAGATATTGCAGTTAAAAGCACAATATCTTGCAATCGTTTTTTATCATTATACTTTTCTTTGCTTTTAAACATTACGAGACGGACAATAAACGCAGCCCTGTCCTTTTGTCATAAACGTGAAGAAGATACGTTTTCTTGTGGATTGCTAATGTTTTCCCGCCCTTTATGAACCTGACTGCCACTAAAATAGTTCTAAAAATATAGTGCGCTAGGTATAAGTTTTTATGGACAGAATGATAGCAGTGGCGTTTGAAATTAAGTCAATTGCATGAAAAGACACTGTCGATAGACATAAACGAATAATAATAATAAAATAAATACACATTAACTTTCGTTTCGTTTCGCGCAACAATATCATCATCGAGAAGATTTACACAAGTATTAGCTTTTCAAAAAAGCTGGCGGTTGTTTAGCCATATTATTGTATGTGTTCTTGCACACTGCATGCTTCCATTTTGAGCTTCTCGAGCATATCCATGTAGATTTGTTCTAAGATCTGATTATTTACGTTTGAACTGTAATTTTTTTACCATTAAACACATTCTTCCAGCGAGTATGTTGCTTGATCTTAAGCACCCTGCTTATGCATGGTATGTTATTGTAATGTATCTAGCATGAACGCTATTTGACAACATTGGACAGCCCGTTTTTCTAAAACTGATGCCAGAAATCAAGTCCTAGTCTTATATACATAATGAAAGACTGAAACCATCAATAGTTGACTAAAAGTCGCGATAATCACTGTGTCTCAACTCGGACCAGGGTCCGAGGTCGCAACATTTGTTTTCCACTAACATATTGCAGAATCATATACCTCATCATGTTTTGAGGTGTCACTAGATGCTCCGGGAATGGAAAATGAACAATTGCATGAAAAAAACCTGTCCTTCGGGATTGGCTTTACTGTTGACTTGAAAATTTGGATATCGCAAGTGGATCTATCATACGCATGCGCGGATCCAGAGGGGTATGGGGGCCCGGACCACCTGGAAAATCAAAAATTCTATAGGTTTCAATTGAAATTAGCATTTGGACCCCACACCCCCTGGAAAAATTTGGACCCCCCTCCCCTGAAAAATGATAGACCCCCTCTGGAACCTCAAAAAATTATAGTTTTCCTTAAAATAAATTATTGGACCCCTCTGTAAAATCGTAAAAGGCTGATGTCTAAGAAAACGTTATCAGAGTGTTTTTTCTCTGTCAGTTGAGCCTGGAGCCCCCTACCCCCCATGACAAAAAATCCTGGATCCGCGCATGATACTACCGTAAAGTCAACAGTGTTGGATGCACAGGCTCATCTTTGCCTACTAGCGTCTAATGCTCTTCACGTCGTTAAGAAAAAAAGTGAATTTCCGGTGCGATTTTTCGGTTTTGTGACGGTGTATCGAGGCCTTTTATGCACCCACTGGAAATTTAAAAAAAGGAGTTCTGGCTGTCGCCCGCCATTTGATAGTTTGAATTTGTAAAGTAAATTTCCGAGATCCAAAACAATTGATATCACATGTTTGCGAACGTGTACGCGATCGCAATGAGCGAAAGTGATGAGTTTACAGAAATTGTCTTTTCATGCCAGATAGCTCATGGGCGGATCCAGAGGGGGACAGACCCCACCCCTGAAAAATAGGGTTTCTTAGCATACTGGTCCGGTTCCCTTTAAAATCACAAAGCTACCAAGCCAGCATTCGATGATGGGCCATCAGCGGCACGCCAGCGAAACGCCATTTAAATGGTGTTTCGCTGGCGGGCCAATGATGACCCGCATATAGTGGTGTTTGGATCCTCTCTCCCATCATCAATTAAAAAAAAGTTGTCAAAGTTGGGCCCCTTTCTGGATCCGCGCATGCAGCTGAGCAATTATGTTTTATGTTATGCGCCAATGCACCACGTGCTACCCAACTCTTAAAACAGCACGTGGCATGAAAGCGGCGGATTTGATCTTCATGTCTGCGGCTGATATTATTAGCAGACAGGTTTGACCCAGACCAGGCCCGACAAAATGTTTAATTTTTGTATTCATAACAAAGGCGCTGATAAGAATGTGCGGTACCCAGGCTGATCTGCGACTTTGTTGGTCTCATACAACAAAGTCGGGGTAAAACATTTACAGACGTGTGGTAAGGATTTTTGCAAATTCTGGTCTTTTGCTGTTTTCATTAAGATGGATGTTATAAAGACCTTCCAATTTTCTGTAAAAAAACTAAATGGAAGGAAAATCCATCCATATTGGAAGACTTTTCCTTCCAAAAAAGACACACGGTCTGACTGTTCATGAAAACTAATATATTGAAAGTCGGGATACATACATCAATAGATGCGTGGTGGTTAAAATAAAGCGAACTCTTCCTGTTTTCAAATTCACAACCACCTAGTGGGGCTATTATCCTAAATTAATGAACGTACCTTCATCTACATTCCTTCTATGCTCGCAGTTAAGCCTGAAGGCGCTGACGATTTTCCGCAGATGCACAGGCTCGTTTGAGCCTTCGCTGCTCGCATATGCGATAGGTACCATAATCTCATGAACTGGCTTATTTCATGGAAATGCCATTCATCAATCCCTAGAATCATGATACAATCAAATTATGCTCGGTTTGTGCGTCTGTGCGTACACTATCTCGGTAATCATGAACTCTCAGGACCTTCCGTATGTAGTTTCATGAGGACAGCATCGGCTAAACAATTTGTTAAAATGTTCCATTTGTTTGAACCTAGGAAAAGCCGTTATTACTACATTTATTGAGTTATTTACGCTCAGAAAACCGAAATTGATATTCAACTATATAAAACAAAACGTACGTAGATATCTAGAATTTGATTTGGTCTGAGCATGCTGAGTCTTCATCCACTTCAAACTTTATATTAGTGAGCAGCGGGACCCTGATGAGATTGCGCAAAGGCACATGCTCTCCTGGGCCTTGTCATAAGTACCAGCAGGCTATTTACGAAATATTCTGGTACCAGTTTATGTGAGGCACCGCGCAAGTTGATTTCGTGTCGGGTCCGAGCTGCACAAGTATAAAAATGCTTTCCGGGTCGCACGCGGCTTGGGTGTCCGATTATAAAAGATATATGACACAGAAGTAAAATGTAACTTTCCATTATTCTAAGGACACTTTTTGTAATGACCGTACAGAATATATCTCCGACGCATCGGCGACATAGGGCGTGTAAATTAGCATTCGCTCGATTTTCAGAAAACAAATTTTAATGTTATTAACATGCGACGTCAATGCTGGATTTACGAGTACGTTAGCGACCGAAGTCGTTAGATTGACAGACGAAAAGGTCTGTTTGGTGTAAGCACGCGAAAGTTAACAGGAACATATCGTAGACAGCCACGCTGATTAAAAACAAGCACCAATGAAGAAAAAAAACGTTGTGTACGAACTAATAGAATTGCATATAAAAAATGACTAGTGTACGAACTAATACATAACATTTAACGAACTATTCGAGTGTACGAACTAATACAAGATTTACCGTATTATAAAATCCAACTAACTAGGATTCCTTGGGATAATATATTAAGATAGATTCCCAGCAAGGATGAAATAGAAAATGACTTGGTGACTAGCCTTGACAGGGACTCTTATGTTTGTTCTTTGATGTGCTGATGGTACTTTAACAAGCAGAAATAGGGTCTCTTATTCCATTCGTTCTGATTTGTTCTATGTATTTTATAGAGGGTCTTACACAAGTTATCATTTCATAACAAGGTGGTAGAGTGGGGCATTTTATTTTCTGCTGAAGGTTTCTGAGAGATGGTTCCTTTATTGTTGACAGGATTAAATTTACTTGTCAAACTTTGTTGAGGGATGGGGGCCAGGAAGTATATTCTTTTCTTTGCCTTCCTCTGTGGGAGGAGTCTGACTAGACTGAATAATGTTGACCAAATACTTAAAGCTTAAGTCAATCAGTTTAGACAGGCTCAGCCTTAGGTTAGTTTAAAAAAAATGATTTGAAATGGGCACAAATGGAAGATTCTCTCATCATATGAACTCTATTGCGAAATTAACACCTCCAAAGCTGGTTTATTTCAAAGAAAATTTACATTGTTATTAACATAACTTCTTTGTATCAAAATTATGCAACCTGTGGCCATAACATTATTTTTTCATTTGATGTTACTGTTATTCAGTGGAATATATCATGTCAAAAAGGGAGCGCAGAGGCTCAGTGGTAGAGTGCTTGACTCGAGACTGAGGGTTCAAGATTCACCGGCGTCACTGCGTCGTGGTCCTTGAGCAAGACGCATTTATCCTAGCTTAGTGCTGGTTCAACCAAGGAAGACCCGTCCCTGTTTAACTGAAATATTGTTGATGGGACGTAAAGAATCAAATCAAGCAAACAAATCATGTCAAAAAATAATGTCATAGCCAGAAGTTAAATAACTCTTTGGTGACAAGAAACACAATTGGAATAAAAGTAAGTAAGGATGCTAAGATCAGGAATCAATACAATCAAGTACCACACCTGACCCAGGATACCAATGGGAGAGTGACAAACTCACAGTAAGACACCACAAACGAGAGCCAAGAGGTCAGTCCTTTCCCAGCAGGTGACCGCAAAGCACATATAAACAGATGCACACAAAGACATAGCAAACACAAGACAGAACAAAAAACAAAAGATCCACAAAAGAAGTACCGCCTTGGAACGGTCAGTAAAATATTTTACTGGAGGGCTTAAACCGATTTAACGGCGCCAACCTCACCCTTAATTCAGATGTGGATCAAGACACATAGATATTTGGTTTGCATGAAAGACCCCTAACTTATCAATGCATCATCTCCTAAAACATATAAATCAAGATATAACAAGGAGATAAAGCAAAGATAAGGACTCAACAGTAAATAAAACTGAATACTGGAGCAAAAGAAATCCAACAGGTAAACCCCAGTGGGCCCGACAAACAGCCAAAGTATCAGGCCCCTATCATCTCATCAATAGATAAGTCTTTAAGTCGGAACCATCATAGAGTCTCTTTGACTCTAAACACTCTTAAACACTCTTTGAAGTAAAGCAATAATTTTTTTTTTAAATTTCTCATGAAATGATCACTTCTGTAAGAGCTACTATGTATGACATGATGTTATCTACTGAATAACAGTAATGTCATTTGATAGTTAAATTTATGTATAGATTGTATGAATGTTTCTAGTCATTTCATATAGGTCTGAAATAATGTACAGTCAATGTGTCTTTGCATATAGTTCTGAAGTAGATAATTGCACCCATCAAGCGTCACATCATTGTGTCCTAAGATAACCATTGGTAGCACATGGATTAGAATTTTTCTCAGCAAAGTGTATGTTCATTATAGATAAGTATATTTTGCATATGCCAAGTAAAGGAAATGTGTGAAAATGCTTTATTCACATTTGCACAAACTTGATATTAAACTCTATGCAATAATCTTTTGTGCAAGATCTACTTTGTATAACATGATGTTATCTACTGAATAACAGTACTGCCATACGATAGTTGAGTTTATGTATAGATTGTATACATGTTTCTAGTCATTGTATGTAGGTCTGAGGTAACGCATGTATTGTCATTGTGTCATTGCATATAGTTTTGAAGTCCATAATAATTTCACCCACCGAGAGTCACAGCCTTGTGTCCTAAAATAAACATTGGTAGCACAATGAGTTAATTTTTTTACAAAGTGCATGTTTGTTAAAGATATGTATATGCAGTGGCTCAGTTGTAGAGTGCTTGACTCGAGATGAAGGGGCCCAGACTCGAGCCTCAACAGCGTCACTGCACTGTGTCCTTGCGCAAGACAAATTTATCCTAGCTTAGTACTGGTTTCAACCCAGGAAGACCTGTCCCTTTATAACTGAAAGATTGTTGATGGGACGTAAAGAATCAAATCAAACAAAAAACCAAACAGTATATTTTGTAGAAGCATGTGAAAATGCTTTATTTGCTTTTTGACAAACTCCATATTATGTTTGATCTGTAAGAAGTCTAAATAGTCGCTGAAACCAGATATTATATTGTTTAAAAAATTTGTCAACAAATTGCTTGCAAATTTACAATTTGCTGTTGCTTGTACCTTTGCTATTTGAGCACACTCTGTGCCATTATGAACAAAACTCAACCTGGTGGTTGTAAGAATATTACAAATTACAAATGCTGATTTGGGTATAATTCAAGGAATTAGGTGACATGAGATTTCCTGTGACCGGCAAAGGTTCGGGTCAAGTCTGATCAGAGCCTTTGTGCTAGTAGCCAATACCACAACTGGTCCTGACAGCAAACTCCATTTAACTCTCCATTTAACTGCTATTCCTTGTAGCAAAGTTGCATATTTAGAATAGGAGCTTAAAATTGGATCAAGTGTGATGTTTTTCAATTATCATCGATTATTACCAAAAACACTATCAAACGAAGTTTTTGATTGATCATCGATTATAATTGGTGATTATAATTGATCATCGATGCAACGCTTAAGTTTACACTTGTCAAAATGCCACATTTTTGGAAATCACATGTCATGGCTCTTTTTTTGCTCTTTTTTATTTTTAAGTGCTTTTATTACTTTTTATTGTCAATGTTCTTAATGAAACCTAAGTTTACCATCTATAAATCTTCTTTTTATATCTATACTATATGCTAGATATACACAGTTAATATTGCCAAAGAGCTACATGCATCAGGGGGTGCTATTTTGGCCCACATATGGGCTAAAAATGCTTTTCACCATTTTGTTCTTATTGGTTTATTAGAACAATATACCAAATTTAAAAGTAAAACTTTTAAATTGACGTTTATCTTTGCTATGGTTACCAAAATACGGACATCAAAATGGGCTAAAAATGGAAAAGCGAATATTTTGGAACAAATCTGAGACATTTGACAGAGTAATTAACGTAAACTCAAACAAGATATTTTACCAGGTGATAAAAATTATCAGAACACATAACATATTAAAAGCTTTTTAGGTATGTAGCTATGCTGATATCTAATAATCCCTGACAAAGTTGGAGGGATATAGTTTGGGCGTCGTCCGTCCGTCACATTTTTGTCCATCCACATCTCAGAACTACTGGTCAGATTTGATACATATTTGGTACACAATAAGTATCAAGTACTCTGATATCCTATAAGTTTCGTCAAAATCGACCCTTAAAACTTTAGTTATTGCCCTTGTTGGAATTTTTAGGCAATTATAATGCAAGTCTATGTTAGCAAAATGTTAACGGGTTGCTCCACTGAACAAAATGTTATCAAGAGCTAGGCAAAAGGAAATGGCTATAAACCACCTTTCCTTAACCATTGTTTCCTGCTTGCAATAATTCATCGCATTACCCTCAAAATAGGGCAACAATGAACCGAATGGAAAATCTAAAAAGATATCTAAACTTCTTAACCAGTAATCCAAACTCTTAAAATAATTTCAGTGATGTATTCGGCATAATGCCCTCTGCTAAATATGGGCAAAAGGTTTGGTACCAGTAAAATGCATTTAAGCCCCCCGGTGGCTTAGGCTGCTGTCCGTTCTAAGGCGGTGGTTCTGTTGTTGTTGACTTTTTGTTTATTGTTACTCCCATTGTGGGAGTCTGTAATTGTTCTATGTTTTGTTGTACGTTACTTTATGTCCATTCTAGTATTATAATCATCTTGGTGGGGAAGAGAGAGAGAGAGCTGGTTGCTTTGCTTAATTTGTCTTCCTGGTGTCTTGTGATGGTTGAGCAGCTCTTCCTCCCAGTACCACGGGGTTGTCTGCGGTTTGTGATTGTGGTATTTCCTGATCATACTCACTTACTATTTTTGATCCCACATAACAAAATGGCCACCAGAGCTTAAAAGTGAAATAGGGTTTAAAGACATACCAGCCCATGTTTGAAATGATAAGATTGATATTTTGTCGCATGCCCCTTCAAAATTCTGTTATGCTAAAACTAAAAACTAAAAATAGAAATCATATCAAACTTTTCCTTCATCATTGGTCAGAAAAATATACAATATACAAATTCAAATATTCCTAAAATATCATCTACAAAAATACACTCTGCTTAGCCTACAAGAACTAAAATCACAAGACATCGTTTCCATCAGTACTCTCAGTGCTTTGATTCAAGATGTGTATGATGCATTTTTATAAAACATTTTAAAACAGTTGCTTCTGGCTTTGATAAAGGACATGTGACTAATGTATCAGTTATTACAAAGCAAGAAACAAGCATTGCAAACTATTGGCTTGTGAAAATTGGAATATGCTGCATCGAAATATGGCAATACAGTAAAACCTGTCTTAAGCGGTCAATCAAAAGATTACCAAAAAATAGGTTTTAAAGACCGATAATTGCTTAATACAGGTCAAAAGTAATGCAGAATGCTCCCATGGAGCATTCTGCAGTACATTTGACCTGCTTTAAGCTACCACATGGCTTTAAGACCTTTGCTTTGTCTATTTTTGAGTGACCATTTAAGACAGGTAACTGTACAAATTTATGCTAATTTATCATAGTCCTTGAAAACAGTAGAAGAGCCTTTTAGAAGTCCTTGAAAAAGCCCTTGAATTTATGAACCCTACTATGTGACTTATTATGGGAGCGCAGTGGCTCGGTGGTAGAGTGCTTGACTCGAGACAGAGGGGGCGCAGGTTCAAGCCTCACCGGTGTCACTGTGTTGTGTCCTTGAGCAACAACATTAATCCCAGCTTAGTACTGGTTCAACCCAGGATGACCCGTCCCTTTATAACTGAAAGGTTATTGATGGGAGGTAAAGAATCAAATCAATCAATGTGTTACTCATTGCAGTGAAAATGAGAGTACTATCGGTAAAGAGGACCGTAAGAGGAAGGCTAGGACTAAGAGAAGGAAGACTATTGACAAAGCTCCTTGTTTGACCATACTCAGCTATGATAAAGAAAATGAAGAGCTGGAGTGTCTTCTAGAGTTCTCAAATAGGAATTCTGTCACGTTTAAGTTTGATACTGAGGGTGACAAACCTGATGAGATCGCAGAAAGCCTGGTATGTATGATAAAAAAGCTCCTTGTTTGACAATACTCAGCTATGATAAAGAAAATGAAGAGCTAGAGTGTCTTCTAGAGTTCTCAAACAGGAATTCTGTCACTTTTAAGTTTGATACTGAGGGTGACAAACCTGACGAGATTGCAGAGAGCCTGGTATGTATGATAAAAAAGCTCCTTGTTTGACAATACTCAGCTATGATAAAGAAAATGAAGAGCTGGAGTGTCTTCTAGAGTTCTCAAACAGGAATTCTGTCACTTTAAAGTTTGATACTGAGGGTGACAAACCTGACAAGATTGCAGAGAGCCTGGTATGTATGATAAAAAAGCTCCTTGTTTGACAATACTCAGCTATGATAAAGAAAATGAAGAACTAGAGTGTCTTCTAGAGTTCTCAAACAGAAATTCTGTCACTTTTAAGTTTGATACTGAGGGTGACAAACCTGACGAGATTGCAGAGAGCCTGGATAAAAAAAACTTAACTCTGAAAAAGATGAGGCGCATAATCTTTTTGGCTTGTCCATCCATCTTTGTCCTTCTGTCTGATATATAGTACACTGTTTTCAGTGGTTTAGTTTAAAAGATTTATGAGCCAGTGCATGAAATTTCTAAGAATGTGGTATGTGCAACCAGCAAAGGCTCAGACCAGCCTGCGCATACACGCAGTCTGATCAGAGCCTTTGCTTACCCCTTCAATATTCTATGACTGTTAAGCTACTGACTGAACACCATTTGGAGTTTCTAAGCTTAAAGGGAGGCTGCACAGGCTCGTCTGAGTCTACTCTTGTCAAAATGTGACATTGTTGGAAATCGCATGTTACTGCTCATTTTATTTTAAAGACTGTCATACATTGATATACAAGCACATGACAGGATCTGACAACAGCATCACTGCTTAAAGCAAACATCTCCTGCAGCAAACATCTCCACATTTGAGTGGTTTGGGCTGAGGAGTAGTTAGATAACTTGAAAAAATAATGTCAATTTTGGACCTACCTAACAGAAAGCTGATGTTTGGTATACAAATAATATTTGATGTGAGTTTTACCCCTTATTGATTGAAATAAATTAGCAATCTTGTTAGCAATCTGTCTCAAAAAGTATTTAAGCTAGTCTTGTTATTTGGTACACTGATTTGGCCCAAGGAGTATATAACCTGAAACTTTTAGTTGGATTCCCCACAAAAATGACCAGTTATTTCATTGTTAGAGCTGAGGGATGCATTTCACCATAATTTGCATGGATACAACATGGAACCATGATGGAGAGGGGATTACAATCTGGTGATTTGCCCAATTTTCAGTCATTGTTCGAGGAGTGCAGTGGCTCAGTGGTATAGTGTTCGACTTGAGATTGAGGGGTTGTGAGTAAGAGACTCGCCAGAGGCACTACGTTGTTCCCTTGAGCAAGACACTTAGTCATCTGCTTAGTACTTGTTTAACCCAGGGAGATAGGAAATCGTCCTGACATGACTAAAAAATTGTTGACTGAGAAGTAAAGAATCCGCATAAAACAAGGTCATTGTTAGTTAACGAAAGGTCATCACACAATCATTTGGATGGTGGGTGGGTGGGATTTGATTTCTTTGAAAACAAGTTATAAATGTATTTGGGTTATGATATTGCTTATAAAACTACTGATATAGTTAACCCATATATGCCTTGCCTCTTTTTTGTGGGACATTGGCAAACAGTGCAGACCCAGATCAGATGCCACAAAATGTGGCATCTGATCAGGGTCTGCACTGTTTGCTTCAGAATGTTCTATTAAAAAAATTGAATAAAAATGAAAAAAAAAAAACACAAAAAAAAAACACTCAACAATCCTTAAAATGGAGATGGACAGGTCTAATTGATTAGAGTGGGAAATCTCATTTGGCTTAAATGGGTTAAGACATACATAAAACTATTTTCCTAGGTTGTTGAGGATCTGCTGCCAGAGATACAGGCGGCCACAGTGATTGCCTTGCTACAGAGAGCTGTCAATATGGTGAAAGACAATCCTAATAAGGCGGTGTTATCAAGTCTGACCTGGATAGAGACGCCCACATCCAGTCCTACTACCAGCAGGAAGAACTACAAGTTCACCGAGAGTGATGCTTCAAAAGTAAATACTCATTCACCCTTATTGTACTGATGAGGGAGCGCAGTGGCTCAGTGCTAGAGTGCTTGACTGGAGGCCGAGGGGCAGCGGGTTTGAACCTCACCGTTGTCACTGCCTTGTGTCCTTGAGCAAGAACATCAGTCCTAGCTTAGTACTGGTTCAACCCAGGAAGACCTTTCCCTTTATAACAGAAAGATTGTTGATGGGACGTAAAGAATCAAATCTAACTAATAAATTATTGTACAGATGTATCATACATTGTGGGTGCAATTATTATTGTGTTGTGCTTACCATAAGATTTAAGCAAATAATTCTTGCAGTATTCATTTCAAATAGTTGGCCATACATTTTGATGATTTGGTACATATGTGAAATTCATCAATCATTAAATGAGCCAGTGTACAGCAAAATATACAAGTTCGCATGTACACCCATTGAAGACTCAGATCAGCCTGCGCATCAGCGCAGTCTGATCAGAGTCTTTGATGGGCGCTCTATTGATAGCCAAGAGTCTGTTTCTTCAGGCGTAAAACTAAGACTGATCAGACCCTGCAGATGCACAGACTGATTTGAACCTTTGCTCTAGGCACATGCCAACTTGTACCTTATGCTGGATACAGGCTCATTTTACAGTCAAAGTAAGGATAGTTGGAGAAGAAAGCATTATCAAATAGATCTTTCAGATAGCTAGCTGGTGTTTTGGTCCAAACCTTATGGCTTTCATGATATAAACAGGCCTTTAGTTAAGAGTGCATATCAAAAATTTAATTTTCTTATTTCTCAATCAAAACATATGTTGTTGGTACTCAAAAAAACCTCTCAATGAGACAGTTCTTTTGAGTACTCACAACATATGCTAAAACTGATGGGTAATAAAATATTTACACTTTTACGCTCAAAAAATTTTGCTTATATAAACCTATGATAAAGATAATTTAGACACAGATACAGCTCTTTGAGTTTGTCAGGCGATGGAACAATTCCAAAACTAATTGCAAGAATAGCAAATGGAAAAGAAAAAAAATGAAATGACAAAAATGGGATAGGTCTTCCCTTTGGTTAATAATCAAACTTTTGAGACGGTTATTTTCAAAAAGTACCAATAGTAGCAAAATGTTTAGAAAATAGCAAATGGTAGAGAAAAATAAAATGACACAAAAATGGGATAGATCTTCGTTTTGGTTATGATCAAAGCTTTTGAGAGGGACAATTTTAGATAGTAACAAAATTTTTAGAGAAAAAAATGTCCAGAATAGACCTATTATTTCTCTCTGTAACTGAAAATTGACACTTGGATTTGCTTATTTTTGATATATTTCAGAAGTTAACATTTGATCCAGATTTATCAGATGGTAGTCAGTTATCTGATGACAGTGGAGCAAAGATCCAAGTTAAAACTAGGCATCATAGTGGTGAGAAAGAACAAACCCAGCAGCAAGAGACTCATGTTGTAGAGAGTAAAAGACGTAGCTTTATAGTGAGCCGAGTTGCTGAACAACCAGTGATACCTGATCAGATTAAGGAAGATGAAACAGAAGAACAGCCTGTGTCAGACAATGTTGTTTCACCTGAAAACTCACAAACTTTAGCTCCATCAACAAGTACAGCTAGCATACCTGGCCAACAACTTGCTTATGAAACTGACTTGGCTTATGTCTCTGACAATGAAAAATCACTGAAGTCCCGCGAGAAAGGTCGTGCAAGAGTTGATATTAGTGATTTAGAAGAAAAGTTGGTGAAATTGACGGGGGGAGGAGTTCCTGGCCATCTTAGTGGTAGTTTGCCAACACTGGATATCCTGCCTCCTGGCCAGCTTACAGCAGGAGAGGCTCACAGTCCTGTTCCATCTGATGATGGTTCAACTAACCCTCAGACATTTCCCTTGATAACTCAGCATCCAGCAGATAATGTAGCTCAGCCTGTCCACCAGCACACTGCCTCGTCTCATCCTGTACAGCAGCCAGAAGTGTCCCATCTCCCAACACCACAACCCTCTGTGTCCCAAATTCATACTCGTGCTTCTGATACGCCACAGCCTGCACCAGCACCACAGACAAGTTTCCCAGGACAACCAGCTCCACAGCCTTTATCAAGTCAGCCACCTCCACAGGTTGCACAAGCGCAGCCCCAAGTTGTCCCGCAGAATGTGATGATGCCAGGACAAGTCCCACAATCATCTCTACCCACCATGCCCACACAAGGCCAGGACGCCATTCCTGCAGCCAATATGCAGGCCCAGAACATGTATCAAGGCTATCCATACATGCCAATGATGGCACCACCAATGTTTATGCCACCACAGATGCTCCCAGGCTTGGTACCAATGTACTCACATGATCAGTATGGTTTCATGAATCCTCAGACAGTACCTTTTGTGATGGTTAATGTACAGCAACATAATCAGGTGTCTCAGATGCTTGTACCTGCCAACATGGTGATGACAAACCAAGTACCAATGATGCAGCCTCTACATTCATTGCCTCAACATCAAGAAATCAAACAGTCTTTAAGTGAGTCACTCACTGGATCTCCTCCGCCCTCTCCACCACAGAACCGCAAACAAAACAGCATTGATTCTCAAGGTGCTGATCTGTTGGGTGTACCAGATGCACAGTCACCTTTGCCAAACCGTAGTAATTACAGTATTGCCAATCTGGAACAAGAACTCATCAAAAAGCTTCATGGAAATAGAAGAGATCTACCGATTCCTTCAGGGGCTAGTGCAGCCAGTTTGAATGAAAGCTTTCAACATTTGCATGATCCTAGTAAACCTGGTGATGATAGAGTGAACTGGTCCCTCTCATCAGATAGTGTCCATAGTGCTGAACTTGCTGAAGCTGCTAAACAGATCATTGATAGAGATATAGATGGTAAAGATACTACTATGGATGAAATAGATGGGGATAAAATTGGAGCACAGAGTGATAAAGGTGTTGTTAAGAAATTAAGATTTTCTGTTACCAAAGTAGAAAATGATCCTCTTAAGGAAATATCAGAAGAACTGAAACCACATGATGAAGGTGATGAAACACTTGTAGAGAAAAGTGAAACAGTATCAGAGTCAAAAGATGATAAACAGTCAAAACCAAAATTGAATAGGTTTCAAGTAACAAAAGTAGAGGAAAATAAGTTGGATGTTAAAGCAACAGCTTCAGACATAGAAGCACAATTACATGAAGAAAATAAAGAGGTGAAGGGTGATATAGCTAACAAGGTGGCTGAGAATATATCTGATATGGTTGATGGTGTAGGTGCTAATCTTGCTTCTGCTGACTTAACCAATGAAATTGATAACCCCCATGTAAGTAATATGCTAGATATTCCATATCGTAAAAAAAGCATGTCATTCTTTGAAGGCAATACGGCCATGAAATCAAATAATACTTTTGATGCATTCAGCAACACTATTTTGGATAGATATCAAATATTTCATAGAAGAAGAACAAAATCTTTAGGCCAATTGCCTTCAAGGAAATACTACTCACAAAATTGTAAAGCTATATCCCAGCATACTCAATATGGTGATGGTGAAACTCCCCTGCCTTCCCCATCCCCAGCTGATGAGGATTACTACCAGGCCGTATTTAACTTGGATTCCTTTGATGCAGAGAGTGACATACTCTTTGATTCTGCCATTAGTGATCCTGAAAGTAAACCAGACTCTGACTACTTCACCAATACCTCTTTCACTGGAAAGAAGAAAAAGCTCCAAAGACAGGCTAGAAAGGTGAATAGAAAGCACTACAATATAATCTAGCATCCCAGTATAATCGGTTTAGATAGGCAGAAACCAATAATTATCACTTATAGCTAATAATATAAGGAAAACACACACTAGATCTGTGTTCACTTGGAAATTTTAGAAAATCCAGATCTCTTTTCTGATAAATACTAATAGCATTCTGATAAATACTGATTGATAAATACCTATTGCAATCTGATAAATCAGGCCTCGGGGTTAAAAACTTGAGTTCATTCTCAGACTCAAAATAAAGTGCAATGATTGGCTGCTTGGGGACACGTGTCCGCAAGCAGCCAATCGTGCTTTATTTTGAGTCTGAGACTGTACTCAAGTTTTTAACCTCGGGGCCTGATAGCACTCTGATAAATACTGATAGCACTGGTCATTTGCATGCTCAGCTTATTTATTTTTCATTAATTTTTTGGAATACTGGGTAATTTTGCATGGTTTTTTTTGGTCAGTTGATTTATTTAAAAAACCTATCAGGTATACCATCTGAGTGTCAACAGTCTGAATCCAAATCAGGTCTAACATTTTGGCAGGCCTTATGGGAGTTCAAAATATTTGCAAAGGTTTTTTGCAGAGGACAAAAGTTCCTACTGGTTTTTACTTAAAAGTCATATTGGTATCAAGTTACAGTTAAGTGTGTGTTTTCCTTTCAAATACATGTCAAAACATCTAAAAAGGTGAAAGGTGCTTTATCTAGCATAATTATGTATTATTTGAGGCAGATCACTAAAACCTATTTGCACAGCCACTGAAACTTAAGCATTTGGATGTAGCTAGTAGAAACGGCACCAGAATACAATTTAAGAACAGACTGTACAAATATGCAGGCTGGTCTATGACTTTGTTGTTCGCATGCAACAAAAACTCTTTAAAAAGAATCTTTGAGACATAAAAAAAAATCCTGGAACTGGTTCCAAGTTGCAGTGTTTATGTCTGTAAATGAGCCGCGACATGTGATTTCCAACAATGTGTCATTTTGACAAGTGCAGACTCATATGAGCCTGTGAAGCCTCCTTTTAAGCTTAGAAACTCCAAATGATTTTCAATCTGTAGCTTAACTCTCATAGAATATTTGAGCGATCAGCAAAGGCTCTGATCAGACTGTGCGTATGCGCAGGCTGATCTGAGGCTTTGCTGGTCGCACATACCACATTGTTGGAAATCTCATGTTGTGGCTCAAATATAGTTCACAGGAAGATAACATGTACTGTGATGTCTGACCAGATCCTGCATATTGCAGATTCCTTAGTATACTGTAAAACACTTACATTTTGTGACACAAATTTTGGCATTTTTATATCTGGATCTTTTGGTGGATTTTAAGTTTCTGAAAAAATCTGGGATTTCTGACAAAGTCCAATGTTATTCATGCAAGCTCTACATGGTAATTTTCAAGTCATACATGGTGATTTTCATCTGTATTCAACACCTTTTTTTTGGCGTGTGAGTAAATACACTTCATTCTATTATTATTTAGTTACTGGTAAAGCAGGCAATTATCTTTTTAAGGACCGGGCCGCGTAGCGCAGTCGGTAACATGTTTGGCTACAGATGCGTGTCTGACTGCAGATCCAGGGGTCGCGAGTTTGATCCCGGCCCGGTCCCATACTTTCGTGGAGATTGATCATGAAATAATTTCTACTGTCATTCTCCTCCCTTCCGCTGATTCATTCAAGAAGGGTTGTTGTCGGTTACAAGCGAAAGTATGTGCACAAATTACTGGTTAACCGCTTGTTCAAGCTTGCCCAGGAAAAATTGTGGTTAGGTGAACTGACCGTCCCGCAATGACCATAGCTGTTGACTTGGGACGTAAAGCAACAAAACAAACAAAATCTGCATAAGGCTATTGTTTGACTCAAAGACTTTTTTCTTTGGTGGCAGATATTGCCCTTGACTGGTTGAAGTTCCATTTCCCTTCTCATACCCAAGATGTGTTTTGCAAATTGTCTTTTAAAAAATACGTCAGTCTGTTACTCTTGCACTTTGTGATGTTATTGGCTGTATTTAATTTTTCTTTTACCTTGACCGTCAATGCGCCAAAATACAATGAATGCCAAATAGAAGTGCTTTACAGTATAAAATATCTTAAGCAAAATAACTTAAAGGTCTTTGTTTGCGTGTCCAAATATATGAGCCGCCGCATGTGATTTCCAACAATGTGTCATTTTGACATGTGTAGACTCGGACGAGCCTGTGCAACCCCCTTTTAAGCTTAGAAACACCACATGATATTCATTCAGTAGCTTAACACTCATAAAATATTCAAGCGACTAGCAAAGGCTCCCGCAGGCTGATCTGAGGCTTTGCTGGTCGCACACACCACATTGTTGGAAATCTCATGTCGTGGCACATATATTTATCTTGTAATTACAAAAAAGCTATGTTGATTTAATTTTACCAACATAACACCTTGCTGCCTTTGAAATGATGCCTTGACAATGTGTTTGATATAAAATTATCCATATCTGCTATATGCTAGAATGAAAGGATACATAGCCTTAGATCAGAATGGTATCCTGATTGCAGTTGGGGCTTTTGTGCCGCTCTATAGGTCTAGATAGGCAACTTTTTTTTAGCATATTATTGAGACAGTTCTTTTGAGTACCAGCAACATATGTTTTGGTTTGGAATAAAGCACTTTTATCATGAGGCTAGATCCCCAACATTGAAAAGAGGGTGGCATATACTGTAAAAACTGTCTTAAGTGTTCACTCAAAAAGAAGACCAAAAATTGGCTTTCAAGACTGAATTCTTAATGCAGGTCAAAAGTATTGCAGAATGCTCCAAGAAAGCATTCTGCAATACTTTTGACCTTCATTAAGCTACCATTTGTCTTTAAGATCTTTGTTTTGTCTATTTTTGAGTGGCCATTTTAGATAGTTTTTACTGTAAAGTACCGTTGTGACCCTCATTATTGATTTGTTTACAAATCTTTACTATTTCAATAGCAGTCACACCTCGAAGCTTTTCAAGCCATTATAGTATCACTGCTGTATGTTCTTACATGCCATTGTTTCCATGAGAAATGAAGAAATAAGAACAATATTGCCTTTTTCCATTCACTGTTTGCATGCTTGGCAATTTTTCATGCTTGTGTTGTTGTCTGCTGATTTCTTTTCAAAATTAACTTTTAAAAAAAATCTTTCATGAATACTATCAGAGTATCAAATGATTAGGATCCAGATCAGGACAGGGTCCAAACTGTTTATCAGCAGATGACAAAATTGGCAGTTAGCAAGGAAAGAATTAGTAAAGCTAGGGCTATGGATTAAAACTTGATTTCAGATTTCATTCCATTAACTATGGTAGTCAGACCTTGCCAGAAAAAAAGTTTTTTTTTCCAGAAATGTTTTTGCGGATAGTGATTTGTTTCTTATATCACTGTAGATCATTCATTATCACTAATTTTGTAGGTCGGTCATATCACTGTAAGTCAGCCATATTACTGTAGGTCACTCATGGCACTGTAGGTCAGTCATAGGGCTGTTTGTAGGTCAGTCAAAGCACTTTGTAGGTCAGTTACAGAATTGTTTGTAGGTCAGTCATATCACTGTAGGTCAGTCTAGCACTGTTTTAAGGTATGTCAATGCACTGTTTGTAGGTCAGTCTTAGCACTTTTTGTAGGTCAAGCATAACACTATTTGTAGGTCAGTCCTAACACTATTTGTAGGTCAAGCATAACACTATTTGTAGGTTAGTCCTAACACTATTTGTAGGTCAAGCATAACACTATTTGTAGGTCAGTTCTAACACTATTTGTAGGTCAAGCATAGCACTATTTGTAGGTCAAGCATGGCACCGTTTGTAGGTCAGTCATAGCACTGTTTGTAGATCAATCATAGCACTGTTTGATGGACAGTCATCACTGTAGGTAGGTCATAGCACTGTTTGTAGGAAGTTAGTTCATAGCACAGTTTATAAGTAGGTCAAAGCACTGTTTGTAGGTAGTAAGTTCATAGCATAGTTCATAAGTAGTTCATATCACAGTTTATAAGTAGGTCATTGCACTGTTTGTAGGTAGTAAGTTCATAGCACAGTTTATAAGTAGGTCATAGCACTGTTTGTAGGTCGATCATAGCACTGTTTGATGGACAGTCATCATTGTAGGTAGGTCATAGCACTGTTTGTAGGTAGTTAGTTCATAGCACAGTTTATAAGTAGGTCATAGCACTGTTTGTAGGTAGTAAGTTTATAGCACAGTTTATAAGTAGGTTATAGCACTGTTTGTAGAGCAGTCACAGCACTGTTTGATCGACATTCATCAATGTAGGTAGGTCATAGCACTGTTTGTAGGTCAATAATAGCACAGTTTATAAGTAGATCATGGCACTGTTTGTAGGTCAGTCATATCACTGTCTGTAGGTCAGTCATATCATTGTAGGTCAGTCATACCACTGTATGTCAGTCATAGCACTGTTTGTAGGTCAGTCGTATCACTGTCTGTAGGTCAGTCATATCACTGTATGTCAGTCATACCACTGTTTGTAGGTCAGTCGTATCACTGTATGTCAGTCATACCACTGTTTGTAGGTCAGTCATATCACTGTATGTCAGTCATAGCACTGTTTGTAGGTCAGTCATATCACTGTCTGTAGGTAAGTCATACACTGTCTGTAGGTCAGTCATACCACTGTTTGTAGGTCAGTCATATCACTGTCTGTAGGTCAGTCATACCACTGTTTGTAGGTCAGTCATACCACTGTTTGTAGGTCAGTCATACCACTGTTTGTAGGTCAGTCATATCACTGTATGTCAGTCATACCACTGTATGTCAGTCATATCACTGTCTGTAGGTCAGTCATACCACTGTATGTCAGTCATATCACTGTCTGTAGGTCAGTCATATCACTGTATGTCAGTCATACCACTGTTTGTAGGTCCGTCATATCACTGTATGTCAGTCATACCACTGTTTGTAGGTCAGTCGTATCACTGTATGTCAGTCATACCACTGTTTGTAGGTCAGTCATATCACTGTCTGTAGGTCAGTCATACCACTGTTTGTAGGTCAGTCATACCACTGTTTGTAGGTCAGTCATACCACTATTTGTAGGTCAGTCATACCACTGTTTGTATGTCAGTCATACCACTGTATGTCAGTCATATCACTGTCTGTAGGTCAGTCATACCACTGTATGTCAGTCATATCACTGTCTGTAGGTCAGTCATAGCACTGTATGTCAGTCATACCACTGTTTGAAGGTCAGTCATATCACTGTATGTCAGTCATACCACTGTTTGTAGGTCCGTCATATCACTGTAGGTCAGTCATACCACTGTTTGTAGGTCCGTCATACCACTGTTTGTAGGTCAGTCATACCACTGTAGGTCAGTCATATCACTGTCTGTAGGTCAGTCATACCACTGTAGGTCAGTCATACCACTGTTTGTAGGTCCATCATACCACTGTTTGTAGGTCAGTCATACCACTGTAGGTCAGTCATATCACTGTAGGTCAGTCATACCACTGTGGGTCGGTCATATCACTGTAGGTCAGTCATACCACTGTATGTCAGTCATATCACTGTAGGTCAGTCATACCACTGTATGTCAGTCATATCACTGTAGGTCAGTCATACCACTGTTTGTATGTCAGTCATAGCACTGTTTGTAGGTCAGTCATAGCACTGTAGGTCATTCATACCACTGTCTGTAGGTCAGTCATACCACTGTTTGTAGGTCAGTCATACCACTGTAGGTCAGTCATATCACTGTAGGTCAGTCATACCACTGTATGTCAGTCATATCACTGTAGGTCATTCATACCACTGTCTGTAGGTCAGTCATACCACTGTTTGTAGGTCAGTCATACCACTGTAGGTCAGTCATATCACTGTAGGTCAGTCATACCACTGTAGGTCAGTCATATCACTGTAGGTCAGTCATACCACTGTAGGTCAGTCATATCACTGTAGGTCAGTCATATCACTGTATGTCAGTCATACCACTGTATGTCAGTCATATCACTGTATGTCAGTCATATCACTGTAGGTCAGTCATATCACTGTAGGTCAGTCATACCACTGTAGGTCAGTCATATCACTGTAGGTCAGTCATATCACTGTATGTCAGTCATACCACTGTATGTCAGTCATATCACTGTAGGTCAGTCATACCACTGTTTGTATGTCAGTCATAGCACTGTTTGTAGGTCAGTCATAGCACTGTTTGTAGGTCAGTCATAGCAATGTTTGTAGGTCAGTCATATCATTGTAGGTCAGTCATATCACTGTATGTCAGTCATAGCACTCTTTGTAGGTCAGTCATATCACTGTCTGTAGGTCAGTCATATCATTGTGGGTTAGTCATATCATTGTGGGTCAGTCAAATCAATTTGTATGTCATTCATATCACTGTAGTCTGTTGGTCAGTCATATTACTGTGGGCAGATGTGAGCTTTCCATTTACAAAAGACATGCAAACATACCAAAATCACAAGTGTTGGTCTCTATTTATGTACAGGGATGTGTTCTACTACCCCTCCTAACTACAGCAGATGACAATTTTCTTCTTTCTAATGTTCCAAGTTTTAAAGGCAAATAAAACATAACCAAATGACATAAACAGAATTCTCCGGAAACGAAATGACTTAGTAGAGCAATGGTAGCCAGCTTCTATAGAGTATGCTTTAGCAGTTGCAACAATATCATTCAAACTTTAGCTAGATTTTCTTGGCATACAATTAATTTTACTTGTTTTGCTATTAAAATTTCCATTGTATCTCTAATGTTTAATTATTGCAAATGCTGTAGTTGAGATCAGCAGTCTTCAAAAATTTGCATTGTATGAGTATTCAAAGTATGATAATCGCTCTAAATTTCCAAACACTTTTCTCTCTTTGTTCTCAAATAAAATGTTGGTTATCAAGGCTGGAATTCACAAAATGCTTGTCAGAGAAGACCAAACAGAAAAGACCCTGATCAGACTGCTTTGAAGAAGCAGTTTGATCTGGATCTGGGCTGTTTACCTAGGCCTTTATAGCAGGCAAATAGTGTTTGAATTTTGAGAGCATTTACCGTAACAGATTTGTCAACTGTTAAACCTATACAAATGGTATTCATAAATTCAATTTCTGTGGTTCCAATTCCATTTTTTGTTCAGCTACAAACCTGCAAGCAGTCTGATTTTGAAAGAGCTACGTGCATTAAGGAGCGTTTTTGGCCCCCCTATGAGCCTAAAATATAAAAATTGTTTTTCATCAATTTGTTCTTATTAGTTTATTAGAACAATAACCAAAGTGTAAAAGTATCAAATTACTTGGACTTTTACCGTTGCTATGGTAACAAAAATGGCCGCCAAAATAGGCTGAAAATGGGAAATTGACCATTTTGGAGCAAAATTGAGAGGTTTGACAGAGAAATTAACATAGAGCACAAGCAAATACCAAAAAGATAATTTAACAGAAGTTGGGAATTATCACAACACACAAAATATTAAAAGGAGTTTTTGGTATTTAGCTGTGCTGATATCTAATTCTTAAAAAATGGGTCTGGAAAAGCCTTAAATTTGCTCCAAAATGGCAATTTCTCTGTTTTAAGCCTATTTTGACCGCATTTTTTTTACCATAGAAACGGTAAAATTTAAAATAAATGTCAAAATTTACACTTCAGTTATTCTTCTAATAAACGAATCAAAAGAAATTGATGCAAAGCAATTTTCAGTTTTTGGCTCCTTAATGCACGTACCCCTTTTATATTTAATAGGATTGAGAATAGCTTTTAACAAATTCAGCTGAAATTGTAAAAATTGTTGAATATAATGCTGATTTCAAAGAATTTACATTAGAGGCGGAAATAAAAACAGCTGAACTGAGATGAACAGCTGAAAATTCTCACAAACAGTGCAGTCCCTTTATTAAGCTATGTTTGGGGTCCATAGGAAATGATGTGTTATAAGTGAATTCTGTTATAAAAGGACAAGTTTACAAAGGAATTATAGGAAATTTTCATGGTAAAAAAATTTGGGAGCCAAAACATGACTGTATTAAATCAAAATATGTTTTAATGAGGTGTATTATAAAGGGACTGCACTCTATATTACTGAAAATGAATAAGAGTAAAAAGTAGAATGGCTTGTTCTTAACACTGATGAGCTTCAATGTGTGTCATAAACATTATGCAGACAGGACATCAGCGCCTTGATAAGTCACTAAATCTTTTGACAAAGTTTTATGCTTTCACAAGGGAACAACATTTGTAGAGCTTTATAACACGTTTGTAAATGGCCATAACAAACTAATGATGTTTATTCACAGTATAAAACAACTAAAAGTAACAGATTGATGACTATGCCTGGTCAAATAAGCAATAAAACTGATTTTACGGAAATGGAAGCAATGACAGACCTCTTTGATTAAATGACTATGTTACTATTACAGGAGAGTGATGGGGGCCAGCAACAAGACATTGTCAACCTTACACAAGATCCAGAATACAAGGAATTACTCATAAGGTGAGTTGAATAAAAGTATAGTGGACTTGATAGCTTCAAGTATCTGCTGAAGTCTAGTAAAACCTGTGTAAAAACGACCACTCTCAAAAGACAGAAAATTGATTTTCAAGACCATTTATCGCTTAATGCAGGTCAAAAGTGTTGCAGAATGCTAGCATTCTGCAATACTTTCAGCCTTCATTAAGCTACCATTTGTCAAAAAGATCTTTGTTTTGTCTATTTTTGAGTTGCCGTTTTACACCGGTTTTACTGTAAATTTAAGATCATAAAATATATATTATGGGTACTGATGGGTACTGAAAAGAACTGATTCACTGAGACTGTTTTTTTTAATTACCCACATTACATCTTCTGATAGGAAATAACATCTTCTGATAGGAAATCATTAAAACCTACGAGGGGGGTTCAATATGTAATGAAAACCCATCCATAACTCCATCCACAAACGCGTTAGGATTTAATGCCATATGCCAAACGAAAGATCAAAGCGTCGCCGTTATAATGGTGCATGATACATTATTTTATCTTTCCAAATTCAGTATGTTACAGACTTTTTAAAAAGCATACTAATACACACTGCATATATTTTCCTCCGAATTGTAAAGACTCATTTTAACATAGGTAGAAAGGCATGCTGTATTTTCTAAAACAAACATTTAACATGCATGAATCACATATCCATAGTTTTCTGACTCATTTCCCCGTTATCTGCTATAACGATACAAACTTTTGACCGGTACCGATGTCTCGTGCAAACGGTTTTAGTACGTGACCCCCTCTTACGTTGACGTCGTTCAAAGCAATGGACGTAACACTAAAATACGCACGGTTCTTGAAAATCGGAAATGTGGCTTTGTACGAGGAAAGGACACTTTTGATTGCATCGAAGTTTCAGTAAACACAGTGCATAGGCAACAGACTAGCTAAACTGAAAACAATATCTAGGGGTATCTCATCTGAGTGGTATACCATGTTCGTTTACTATAATTCTTTTGTCTGAAATTAGCCAGCCAGATTATGTACATGTAAATACGTGTAATAATGTCCAAATAATGCATCTGGATGCAAGCATAGATAAAACGCGGTATTTTGTCTGATCCATTTCAGTGTTAGCCAATGGTGGCATTCTTTTAAGTGATTTTCTTATTTAAAATGACGTACTTGGGGGTACTTTATGAGTGAGATTAGATATGGAGATTTCAAAATCAGCTTTTTTACTAGCAAATGAACATCGCAGCGACCAGAAAAATGTTTCAAATGATTTTCGTATGAATTTTCGCTATGTATTTGTTCACGCAAAAACGACTCTGTCAATGGAATGCCAGAAAATGTAGCATCAAGGAGGAGTTTAACCAAAATGACAGCCTCAGTATTTCATAGATTATGACGCAACATCAAAGTATTTTGCAGGTATAAATCTCCAATGTATGGATATTTACCACACGAAGAAGCAGACTGAAAACATCCCTCGTTCATGTAGTTATCTGCTTTTGAAAACATTGTTTTATTTCATATCGCAGTGTACTTCAGCACCCTATCTTGAAAGTGGCTTGTGTAAATTAAATAATGAGCTGGACAACTGCAATTTTACATGTATTTAGCTAAGAAACAGACCTTTAAATTAAAGTAATTACGAAGTGTGTAAATATAAAACTTTTGGATATACTGGGCTGTTTTCATTACATATTGAACGCCCCTCGTATATTTGATAATTAACACATTATTTTCAGATCATTTTCTTTTAATTAAAGCTACTGATTAAACTAAATGTGCAAACTAGTCTGGTGGGAATTGCATTGACCACAAGAGGCTTTGAAGTTACAGCTTATTTACTTTGCACCTGCTTTAACACGTGACTAAGTCATACAAATTTCCTTTCATGCATATGTCCATGTAAGACTGTGGCTCTGATCAGAAAGCAAGGCAGCCTAGGCTGATCTGTGCCTTTACTCACATATGCAAAAGCATGTTTTCTCAAAAATGGCTCCTAAATCACTTCAACTCATTAAGAGACGGAATTGAATGCCAGCGTAAAGTATCAGTGTTAATGTTTTAAGCTAATACTTAAGTAGTGATAAATAATTTTAAACTATAACCATGCAATTTCTCCATCCCATTTATGACAGACTACTACTTAAAGGTACTTTAGCAACAGGTAGACTTTGACCAGTCTCCACAAGAGCACATTGAGTTTTTTTTTCAGTTAGTGTATGCTATGTCAACTAATAGCAGAGCGTAATGGCTCCGTTTGTAGAGCATTGGACTGGGGCTCGAAGGGTTGCTTGTTTGAGACTCAATGCCAGCGTAGTCGCCATGTTGTGTCCTTGACCTAGACACAGTATCATTATTTTGGAAGAAAAACAGTGTATATTCTGATCAGCTGGCTTCTGATGAAGCCAGCTGATCTGGATCTGCACTGTTTTCAATAGAGAGTATATAATTTTTTGAAAGTTAGGTGCACAGTACAATTAATATGAGGTGAAATTTGATGATTAATTTTGTTTTCCAGGCAAGGTCAAGAAAGAGAACTCCTTCAGAAGCGTCACAAGGAAGAGATAGAAGAGTTCATGCAGAAACATGGCATATCGATAGCGACAACGCCAATCAACCTGACGATGCCATCAGCTTCTGTCAGTCTTTCCAATGCTCAGATGTTGAGTCCAATGACGATGAGCACCATTCCAAACCCTCCTCCACTGCCAGCGTCGATGATGTCTCTTTCCGTCGCCAAGGACTTCCCGATATTCTCGGTGGCTCGTAGTCAACAAAGCATGAATAAAGGCGCTCATACTTTCGCGGAGGAGCTTTACAAGTATGTGTCGGCAAGAAATCAGGCGGCACTCGCTCACCAAACTGGTCTCGCTCAATCAGACATGAATGCAATGGACTCGGAAACTTCTTCTACTAGTCAAGGTATAGAAACATTAGATGTGGAATCTACGTCGGATCTGAATTCTTTAGAAAAGGAGAGTAATTTGTCTTCAGTTCAAATGGACCCCGGCACTAATGTTGAATCAACAGACGACCCAGCTTCCTCAATGTTGCCTCAGCAACAGATATCTTCACCGGTACACGAGGGGATGATGCCTAATCCAGCATTTATTATGCAACAGCCGATGTACAATCTATATACGAGCCCGTCTGTTGGTCAGTATTTACAAATGCCTAGTCACCTACAGTTAGTGGAAGCTGGTCTTCTGCCGCATTACCAATCTCTTATGTCTGTAGGGAACTCTGTAGCTGTGACGACTACAACCACCACAGGCTCAACTTCTCCAACACCATTAGAGCGGGATCAACGAGACAGCTGATAATGTCGGCTAGATTTAATGTTTGCTATGTACTACATGTCTTTCATGTTATGAGTTGAGTTATATCATGTGAAACCCTGCCTTGTGTTTCATCACCATGATCTGAACCAGTGTTAATCTTTTGCCTGCTACAGAAAAAAATACATCTGAAGATGTTGTCTGCTGAAGTTGTCTACTGCATTCAAATGCTTATGTCGAGGACTAATTTCAGCATACATACAAACAGTGTGGACCCAGATCAAACTGCTCTTAGAGGAGCAGTCTGATCTGGGTCCACAATGTTTGCTACTGAGATGTTTTAAAAGGACCAGCAGATGACACACAAAAGATGAGTCGTGATTAGCAGCCGAAGAGGGAACATTTTTTCTGCCATTCATGACAAATGTCGTCTGCTTTCTCATCTGCTGATGTACTTAAGTAGCCTATTTTGCAAACACAATGAACCACAATCAGACTGCTCTTTAAGGAGCAGTCTGATCAGATTTCATACTGTTTGCTTCCGTAATAAAAGTAGTCTGGAGTGCCTGTGAATATATCTCTAATTGGTCAGATTTCTTAAGTGCCACCTAAAATTTGCTATAGAAATTTTCAAGTTTTTAGTAAACAAGGCTTGATATTTAATGTGAATCATCTGCCAGCCAGTAGATGATTCAAATGTTATACCAAGCCTTTGTTTTCAGGAAAAAGGAAGAAAATATCACAAAATTTGTTGTTTGCTGTTATTGGAGCAGTTAAACACTCCAACTAATCTAACCCATCTTGTCTAAATTTATGTCGTCAGATCTTTTATTCCTCAAAATGCTCATGATAATAATGTTTAGCCAAGCTCAGGTTGCATCAATAAGTCTTCTGATCTGGGCCTGCATTGTATGCAGACATTTTCGTCATAAAACTGAGAAATCAAAATTAAATACTAAGGTAAATGTTCCAAAATTTCATCACTTCTTTCTGTTCTCAAAGCAGGGCTGGAATTGTCAGAAGGGAGGAGCCTGATCTTATGAAGAAGCAGTTTGATCTGGGTCTGCGCTGTTTTCTAGGCCGTTTTGGCAGGCAAATAGCGTTCGAAATTTTAAAACATTCACCATAGTAGCAATGCAGGGATTTTCCTGGGCCTGATTTGTGGCCCAATATAGTCGCCTTCCCAATTCCAAAATGAGCAAAAAGAAACTTCCAAAAATAGTGTATATCATTCCCAATTTCTTAGTTCTACATTTTGGTGAAAATTTCATGAAAATCTGAGCAAAAATAGCAGTTACGAATGCATGAAAATTTGTATAAAAATGTGAATGAAAGCATGTTTTCATTCACATTTTTGTGCAAATTTTCATGAGTTTTTATGGTGGGCATATAGTACAGCTTTACACTGCTAGTTTCTTATTTGGTTTTTAATCCATTTAGAATGGCAGTCCAGTTCTTAGACTGCATCAAAATTCCCCAATTTGATGGCTCCAATTATATTTTCCCAAATTCAACAGGCCCCGACTCCAGAAAGGTAGGAAAATCCCTGCAATGAGTGAGAAAAGTATGTATTCTGAGGATGTGTTTGAAGAGAGTGCAGGATGAGTAGACACTAGGCACAAGGCAGGTTTTTGCTCTGATAGAGCTTAGTTTATACCATAGGTGAGATGGTCCAGTCTTAATGCGTGAAAGTTCTGTGATAATATAGTGAGACTGTCAGTCAATCCAAGTATGATTGCTTCCTGTAAATGTCAGTCGATTAAATGGTCCAGCACATGAGTTGATGGTACTTATTACATATGCAGAGTAGGGAGTGAAGTGGCTTAGTGGTTGAGTGCTTGACTTGAGACCAAGGGACGGTGGGTTAGAGCCTCACCGGCGTCACTGTGTTATGTCCTTGAGCAAGACACATTAATCCTAGCTTAGTACTGGTTCTACCCAGGAAGACCGGTCTCTACATAACTGAAAGATTTGGTATACTGTAAATTGGGAAATTTTCGCGAGGTGTATATTTTTGCAATTTTAATTGGCATTTTTAAATCTTGATGGAGCCCTTTAGAAAACTTGATGGGCCCAAGAATCCCTACATGCACTTCAGAGTAAATTTAATAATAAGATCTGAATAGCTTAATTATGAAAAGACTGTTTAGCTTTACATTAATAGTCTTCACACAAAATTGTTTGGGCCCATCTTAGCATTATTCCTTTGATAACCTACATGCAAATCGGTAAGACGTACTGGGATGGGCAGACCTATTTGAGTCCTTGCTTTTAGCATGTGTGAAAAGTAACAAAATCTCATGTTCAGGCTTAGTTGGTTTATTTGGATGATTTGGTAATGCGTGGCATATGGTTGAAGAATACCCAGGTCACATGTGAGGAGCTAAATAGTGTAGTAAAGGGGCTGTCTGCCAACCCTGACTTATCCTGCAAGTCAAAAGTAGACTTAATACATAAAATAAGACTTTCTGATAAGTCTTATTAGGGTTTTTACATTTTTGCCACCCAAGACATGGTCTTGCTGTGTCATTAGATTAGCTTTAAAACAAGCAAGCACTTTCTAACACTATAGTCAATTTTTTCATGATATGCTTGTTGGGAAGCAAACATATCTGCTCTCTTTATCTTGGCTATTTTTTCCAGAACACTTCTGTTCTAAAAGAATGATGCTATTATTGATATCTACAATCTACTAGATATACTGTCGTGCCAACCAAGCATGACAGTGACGTAATGCTTTGTTTAGAATTGCTAAGTAAAACACCAACCTGTACACTTCAATTGAGCTAACGCGAATCGATAGATCATTTGTGGATTAACCCTATCCTCAGGATAGGATTAATACAAAAGTGATCTATCGATTATAAATCCTTGATAGTTTTGTAAACAAAACATGAAGTCACGGTCACTCTTGGCTGGCAGGACAGTAGTTGCTTGTATGAAATACAGCATTCAGAAAGGGTCCTTAAAATATATACTGTCAAAGATCCATCATTCAGTTCAAATCTTTTTTGTTTCAAGGAGTTATCTGATAGGCCTTAACATAAAAGATAAAGAAGGTGCTGATATGCTCTTCACAGGTTTAGATAAACAAAATTGTTGAGCGTAAAATTGTAAATATTATGTTACCCATCAGTTTTAACATGTGTTTTGGGTGCTTAAAAGAACCGTCTCATTGAGACAAGCCTTTTGATCACTCAAAACATATGCTAAATTTATGGGTAAGATAATATTAAGAGTTTTACGCTGAAAACATTTGTTTATATAAACCTGTGAAATCCATTGATCTACTAAGGGTTAACTTTGAATCATGCCACCAACCCATACCTGCATGGTTTACCATTAGCAGATAGGATACTGGCATATATCTGTCGCTATAGCAACAATCTGTGGTTTTCTCTTACTAAAATATTTTGTAATGCTTCTCAAAAATAGAAATTGCCTTTATATTTACGTCACAAAGGCCAAATTTTTGTGAGGAGCTTAGTTTGTGCCATATATGTTGATACACTTCTTGTACGTTTCTTTTTTAATTGGTCACAAAGCAGAATAGTGTATTTGAAGCAAAAAGAAACTGTTATAGCTTTTCATAGGCAGTTTTGTAATTACAAAGGTATCATTATTTGATTGAAAGTTTGGAGAAGGGACCCATTGACTGAATACTGGAACTTTTTGAATTCGGATATCAAATACCAAAAACTTAAGGCTTTAAAACTTTTTCCATGCTCTACTCAGCTGAGCACAAAATTTATCATGCTCATAAATGTTAAAATGCCAACAATTGTTGGCATTTTAACATTTATTAGCATGGTAAATACAGCACCTGAGAGACTTAAAGCAAGAAACTTCTTCATTTGTCAGTATTTGACTTTTTATGAGCAGTTGAGTTGAGCACGAAAAAAGTTTTATAACCTCGGGCCAGGGCCTTTATTTTTTAGCATTTAAACAACCAAATCTTCAAAAAGGAACATAAGAGAAGAGACTGCTTAAATGAACGTGTCAAACTGGGAGGTAAAAGCCTCCGATAGAATACATGGGGTGAAAAAAGTTGCTATGTACCAGCTGGAATTTTGAAATTTAGTATATAGCAAGTTTATTTATCTTTGCAAAAAGTGAATAGCTGAGGTGCTGATCAGACTCTACAGGCTGATGTGAACTTTTGATGTTAGCTTTCAAAAGTATATGAGGTTATTAAACTTTTTTTTATGCTCAATTCAACTGAGCATGAAATTTCAGTTGCTCATAAAAGGTAAAATTAAGACTAGTGAATATTTTCCTTGCTGTAAAACTCAGATGTTGTATTTATCCTGCTAATAAATGTTAAAATGACAACTATTGTTGGCATTTTAACATTTATTAGCAGGATAAATTTCATACTCAATTGAGTAAGAAAAAGTTCTATAGTCTATAGACCAGGCTTTCTCAAGAAACGTCCCATATGTTATCAAAACCCTTTTAGAGATTTGTTGTGAAGATTTTATATATTCAATCATTTTGTCAGGTCGATTCAATTTTGTATAAGAAAACGTCAGCATTTTTAATATAAATTTTCGGAACTATTTTGAACATTTGAATTTAAGGTTTGATGCTGGTATTTTGTTGACATCTCTTTTTGTAAATATTTGATAACAACAATCATTTGACATGTTTGTAATTTACCATCAGAAGCACTTTTATTCTGTCTTGATTCATATAGTCACTATTGGCTTTGCATTCTTGGGTAGGGGCCTTAAACCCTGCTCAAACATATGTGTCAAAAGTTCTGCTTTGGATGCAAAGTTGTTACATGTGATGCAACAGTCAAAGTATTGGGAAGGCACCAAGAGTCCACAACTATGAAACCGACTCATTTTATCATATGATGTGTTAAGGTGTGTGACAACATCATGTGCTAAAAATGTAATATGCTAGTTTATTGAATATGCAAATTAAGATAGGTAATGGTATGTAATGACGTCCAAAACAGCTTTGCTTTTACTTATGACAAAGTCTTGATGTTTTCCATAAAAAACACACAATTTCAAAGTAATTTTATTGTCATATGATAAATAGTATTTAACAATTTTGCATAATTATTCATTAATTTATTAAACTCAGAAAAAAGTATAAGATGCTTGGCAAATCCTGGTATCTTAACATTTTGTTCCAAGATCCTCTTTTTATTATAGAGGATGTAATAGAGGATCATACATGAGTGTTCATGTATTATTAAAGGAATTGAGGAAGAGACAAAATTTAAGCTTTGTTGAGCATTTTAGGACATTTACGGAATGAGTTTAATAAATTCAATAGTAAGGAATCCAAATGTTAGGTTCTATTTATCATGACACTAAAACTTACTTGAAATTGTGTGACTTATGGTGTGAAAACAGTTTGCCATATGTGATGTTGTTATGGGTGTCATTTTTCGTGATGTTATACCCCTATTCCACACAGGCCACGAATCGCCCGAATTGCCACGAATTGATTTTTTATTGATTCGGGGGGATTCGTGAGGTTTCATTTAAAAAATTTCCTTAATCGTGATGGTGTACGAGTCAGTCCCGATTCAGAAAGGATTTCGTCATGAATATTCGGGAGAATCGGCTCAATTTGGTTGGAATCGCACAAGAATTCATTACGAATAGGAAAATAACATTAGAGCATGCTGCACGAAAGCTAAGGAATCAATTACGAATCAGATAAGAATATGCCGAATGCAGCACGAATTGGGCACGAATTAACAGAAATCTGCGACGAATCGCCACGATTCGCGAGATTTTCTCTCACAATAGTTATAAAAAAGGCCCATCTATGCTTCGGGGGCATCAGTTCCAAAATGAATGTTCCTCGTAAAGCAGCAGTAGAATTGATCCTGCAACTTGAGTGTTGAAAACGGCTTCTTATATAGCTAGAAGAAAACAACTACGTTAAAGTCGAGAGGCCCTGCCCCAGACTCTTTGGCTTGGAAAAACATGGCAGTTCGCCATTGGCAAAATCACCAGCCAGGAGCTACTGACTGATCCTGATTGTGCTCCAGAATCTGCCAAATCTGTTTCAACTTCTAGGACTGCTTACATGCGCAAGACGGGGTAATTAACCTTAGGGAAAATCCTTCTACTATCCCTTCCTTGGTTTTATTGCTCGACTTAATCTCCCGATTCCCCACGAATGAGCTAAGAGTAGCTACGAATGTCATAAACAATGCAAAAACGCCCCCGAATCGATTACGATTCAGTTACGGTATCCAAGAATGCCTTAGGAATTTGGTACGAATCACGCACGATTTTTCGAATCGGGGAATTCGTGGCCAAAGTTTTGAACAGTTCAAAACTTTTGAGCCGAATTCCCGATAGACCTACGATTTGCAAGAACTCACTACGGACTGTGCGAATCAGTTAAGACCTTCTCGAACTGAGTACGATTCAGCCACGAATCCAAACATTTGTCAATTCGTGTCAATTCGTGGGATTCGGGGCCTGTGTGGAATAGGGGTATTACCAAACTATTTAATTTACTAGTGGTTTGTCAATTTTATACATGGCTTACACTCCAAAACCTAACATCATATGATAAAAGGTTATAAAGTTTTGAGTACAAGTTATCTTACAAAAAAGTCTTCACACACACTTACAGTACAGATCTGGAGCAGTGCCAGTCAGAAGGTCTGCTTTTTAATTGTACTACAAGAGAACAGTATTCATTGGCGTAGCTCCCATTACGCAGTTACGCACGTGCGTAATAAAAATAGTAACATACAAGGGAGGTCACCTAATGTGGTAAAAACGATTTTCCATACCATAAGGAACTGCTCTTAAAGGAAAGAATTCGCTCCCTCTGAGAGCAAATTATTTCCTTTAAGAGAAGTTCCCATTTCGAAAAGGTACGCAATTGAAGAGAATCACTGCTTGATCAAGTAGTCTCCCTTTTATGTGCATAACTTTTTCGGCGTTCTGGCTACGACACTGGTATAGTTAACCCTTTGTCTGCCATTCATGACAATTGACTTCTGCTTTCTCAGCTGCTTATGTACTTTGATACCATATATTGCAAATAATATGGAGCCAGATCAGATTCTCTTAAGATCAAACTGATCAGAGTTCATAGTGTTTGCTTCCAAACTAAACATTTTCTGGAGTGCATATAAATTAATCTAGTAAACATAATAAGCAGACAACCGGGCCGCATAGCGCAGTCAGTAACGTGTCTGGCAACAGATGCGAGTCTTACTGCAGATCCAGGGGTCGCGAGTTCGATCCCGGCCCGGTCCCATACTTTCGTGCAGTTTGATCATGAATAATTTCTACGGTCATTCTCCTCCCTTCCGCTGAATCATTCAAGAAGGGTTGTTGTCAGTTACAAGCGAAAGTATGTGCACAAAGTACTGGTTAAATGCTTGTTCAAGCTTGCCCAGGAAAAAGTGTGGTTAGGTGAACTGACTGTCCCGCCATGACCATAGCTGTTGACTTGGGACATAAAGCAACAAAACAAACAAACAAATAATAAGCAGACAACATTTTCAGGATGAAAAATAATGGCAGGATAAGGTTTAAGTCCAAATTGAGAACATTTAATGTAGATTGCCAGAGTGATATAGGGGCTAGATTTACAGGCAGGTAATATAGACCTATATCAACAAAGGGCATTATGAAGTGTGGGAATCTTTGTAAATTGTACAGTAATTGTACATAGTTCCTGTTTAAAGAAAAATTGGCCAGCACTCCAGATTTGGGCACCTATTGCACTGGTGAGCAGTGAAGGCTCAGACAAGCCTGTGCATGTGGGCAGTCTCTCCAGAGCCCTTGCTCCTTGCATACACCAAGTAATGATGTAGAGTAAGATGTTACCAAAAAATCATGAAAAACTACCGAGCATGCAAAGAGTTAAACTAGAAGTACCAAAATCTTGTCTGCTGGCTCAATACTTTCTGTATAAATACAAAGATGTAGTAATTTATATTGTATAATACTCTGTAAGATCAGTTGTGCAATACCTTTGTGGACTAAACTATCAATGATCACTTGGTCCTGCTTGAAATGACTGAGTAATGTTGAAACACACTTGTATATCTGGGCCTCATCGTGAGAAAACTTTGATTTTGATACATGTAACAAAGGCATAGACCAATATGCACTCCTTATCAGTCTGATCATTGTCCTCATGGGTGAAAGTTTTCAGGATTATTCCTGAATTCAGGATTTTGAGGCTGACTTTCCACAGAAAGTCAGCCTCAAAATGCTGATACAAGGAGGCCATAATAGCTTCTCTGATTTATTTTCAGTCTGTCTAAGGACATTTGACTTGAAACTGTGAATATTTAGTAGGCATACTGCAAGTTTTAAGAATGGAGTTTCAAAAGTTCAGGATTTCGGAAATTTTTACCTTTCACCCATGTGTCCTTGTTATTGGCTGTCTGGAAAGTATAATAACTGAGTTTGCAGCATGCAAATTTTTTAATATTCTAACTAGACTCTATAGTTGAGCAGTCTGGATTGAAATCTCAAGATTTTTTATGCTTGCAAACGAGGCTCATTTGATGTTAAGGTTAAAGATTCAGACCTTGTATACTGCCACTGGGCATAAAATACTGTGTTAAAGGCATAAAAAACCTTTAAAATCTAAATATAATTGTTTATTTTCATAGCCTTGCCATGAATATATATTTAAATCCGAGCATTGCATTTACCAATTACAGGATTGAGATTTACTTGTCAAGGAAGACATACCCATTTAGGTTCTGATTTCAGAACATGAGTTATTCAAAGATAGTTTATATAGTATCTACAAATGAGAGGATTATAGGGTGTTTTTAGACAGGATGTCTCAAAAACACGGGTTAGGCTGTCCCACAGTTGTGGAATTTTGTGGGAATGGCCAGATAGTTATAATATGAAAGTAAGGGAACATTTCTTGGGAAAATAGAATGAACCATCCTAGCGTTGTTTTATGAAAATGGATGTAAATTTCTATTGGCCTCAAGAGGGGATATACAAAAGCTGCTCTCTATTTTTCAACAAAAATATCAGTGTACCTATGGTACCACCAACAAATAGGCATGTGCATCCAGCAAGGAATCTGATCAGCCTGGGCAACCACCCAGTCTTTGTCCACTTAACCCTTTACTCCATAGTAACGCCTTTTGATGCCTTTGAAATATCAGGTATTTGAAAATATTATGGAAAATGGAGCATTTGCTCTTTTGGAGCAAATGCTCCGTTTTCCATAATATTTTCAAAAGTTTTCAAAACTTAACTTAAATTTTTTCAATATTGTCTAAAGATAGAAAAATGATGTCATATCTAAAAATAGCCTATGGAGTAAAGGGTTAAAGATATTGTGGATTTTTAATTACCAATAGAGTGCAAGGCATTTACTTTTATACTTGGTGGATGGCCATCCTGATTTGTGTCCACATTGGGGGCACATGCCACTTTGTTGAGTTTGTCATAAGGGGACTAATATATTTGATTAAAGACAAGCCTTACCGAGTTTG
This sequence comes from Loripinus fragilis, assembly GCA_964019695.1. Classification (NCBI taxonomy): domain Eukaryota; kingdom Metazoa; phylum Mollusca; class Bivalvia; order Lucinida; family Lucinidae; genus Loripinus; species Loripinus fragilis. Next base: position 19,182,448 of record OZ026520.1, read on the forward strand.
TAAGGCTTACAATGCTTTGAACAACTGTGTCCTGTTAGCCACACACTTTTATTATGACAATTTTAATATGTCTATACTTGCCTTAAGGGAAATGGAACCCAATCAAGGAAAGTGCTTCCACAGCCCTTGCCGGAATGTGATGCTTGACACACAACTCTGGTGATGTAAATGAGAAGTGTGCACATGATGAGAGGAATATTGAATTATTACAAATGGACCTTGACGTGAGAAAACCTGTCTTCAGTGTTCCTGAACAACAAGGATGCAGACCAGCCTGCGCAGTCTGCTCAGCACCTTTGTTATTCGCTTACTGGAAAGTATGATATCTAAAGTTGCTACAAGCAAATTTTCAATTTTCTAGCTGGTCTCTGTAGCTTAGGAGACTGGTTTGAGTCTTGTTTTGTCTGACCCCCGAAGACAGGTTTTGTCTTGTCAGGGCCCAAGTTATATGATGTATGTATGCAAGTAGTGTCTCCAATGCAAATATGTGGTCAGTTTATACCATATGAGCTAAGCTATGAGGTAGGGGGTCTTTGAGGAGATTTCAAAAATGAAAACCACGATATCTCAGAAATGAGGAGTTTTAATGCCTAAATGTTTGAGCATTACTCTTAGGGGATAACTATTCAAAATTTTCGTTTTGGGAGGAATATCATTGGAAATATAGTTTTACTGTGACACTTGAGCAGAGCTGTAAAACATTATTTCCGACCATATATTCAATGATATACCTTCCCATATGATTTATTTTGAATGTTGTTATCCACATTCTAATGCATTTCTTTACCACAAAACTTTTTGTTTCATGTCAAATAAGAGCATCAAAAATCACACAAAGCCACGTTGTCCAATGAAATGTGACATAATTAATGACGACACACTATTTCCAACAATATATCACGGGATATACTGATACAAATGTTAGACATTATCCAATCAGACATTGTGTTGCCAGCTTTGTGTAAAATGAGATCTAAAGTATGCTTTCCAGTGTGAGCTTCTGACTTATATATGTTGTTTATTTAACCTTCAAACTGAATCCTACTTGAAGAATACTTTCAAGAGGGACTCATTTGTAGTGGAAACTTTAGTTCACTCATGGAAATGGAAAGTTTAGTTGTTCTCTAGTGTTAAACAAACATGGAGGGGTATTTCACAGTCTACTCTATCAATGGCCCTCATTTACTAGTTGATCTTGAGTTTTTATTATAATGAAAATTGGAGACGTAAGACCTTCCTTCTCATTGCTTATCTGGTTTGAATTTAAATGGTGCACATTGTACCAGTTTAATATTGTACAATGTTAATAACATGGTGTCAATGTTGAAAAAATTATACTTCTTTCTACTGTTGTGCTGACACTGGACACATTCAGTAAATACAGTAAAACGGCCACTCTCAAAAATACCAAAAATTGATTTTCAAGACCAATTATGGCTTAATGCAGGTCAAAAGTATTGCAGAATGCTCCAAGAGGAGCATTCTGTAATACTTTCGACCTTCAAGCTACCAATTGCTACGAAGATCTTTGTTTTTTCTATTTTTGAGTGGCCGTTTTACACAGGTTTTACTGTATAACCCATAAATTCAAGCATCCACACAATAAATTTATCGTCAAACATTTCTTTGACACATTTTGAGAGACATTTGACTGATAGAATTGAATTTTCCATTAACTCTTATGAGTAAACTCAATCAAGCTGATTGGTCTTTATGGGGGAGGGGGCGGGGGTAGATCTATTGGAAACACTCAACACATTCTTTATAAATAAAATTGGTAATAAATGAAGAATTGTGGATTTATGAAATAAACATGCTAATCAGTGTGAATAAAGTTTTCAGGATGCCCGTCTCACTTGACAAGAAAAACATTTTATACTGTTATTACTTGGACTGAATGAATCATTGGGTTTGTATAATATTTCAATATTGACGCCATGATACAAGATCTGTCATGCAAAAGGGTACCTGAACATGTGTACAAACAGAAATGGTGCTGCTTATTCATGAGGTGAGATCAAGCTTCAGGCTCTTAGATCTATCTTCTTCTCTGAAACCATGAGGCCCACAACTTAGAGTTAGTATATAGTCATGTCTGTTGGTTCCTTAAGGAAAACCTGCAAACCTTGTCCCTGGGGTCCAAATTGGCCACACACCAGGAGTCATTAGCTTCCATAGACTTATAATGGGGAAAACTACAGAAACAAAGGAATCTTATAAAAGCATGAGGCCTACAGGTTATATATGTAGCAATGGTCCCCTACATAAACCCTGGCTGCCAACCATGCCCATTGGGTCCAAATTGGTCAATTGTTCCCAGTTTCTTAATAAAAAAAAATCTCTGAAACCATGAGGCCAACAGCTCAGGTGAGCAGTAATGGCTCATATAGCCTCTTATTTAGGTTATAGCAGTAAATGGGAGTCAAGAAGTTTTGAATCATTCTTATGAAGTATGATAGTGCATAATTTCTAAAGTAATTGGACACCAAGCGGTTTACATGCACTTCATGGTACCTTTATGTATGATAGCTCATATTTACTTGCAATTGTGATAATCACATGAAGAGATTGTAAATTTGTTGCTGCTCTTTAATGCTTTATTTTTGAAATTATTTCGGTATTCATTTGCATAATGAACACGCTTTTTGCATTAAAGAGTGCCACAAACATTAAATTTGTTTACTTGTTATTTTGTTTCATGAACTTTTCCCTATTTGAATATATGCAATATGAGCTTTTCCCTATAGGAGTAAATACAATATGAGCTTTTCCCTATATGAGTATATATGCAATATGAACTTTCCCCTATATGAGTTTATGCCAAATGAATTTCTCTATTGGAGTAAATGCAATATTAACTTTTCCCTATAGAGGTATGTGCAATGTGAACTTTTTCCTATATAAGTATATGCAATATGAACATTTTCCCTAGGAGTATATGCAATATGAACTTTTTATGCCCCAAAAAAAACTTTGGGAGGCATATAGTGATCACACTGTCCGTCCGTCCCCCCCTATATTCTTTGAGGTAGGATTTCCAAATTTGGTGTGTGGATGCATCTTGGGATGGCGGAGTATCGGGTACCATTTTCAGGTCACTGTGACCTTGACCTCTGACCTAGTTTTTTTTAATAATCGTGTCCGGAGCATATCTCATACAATTTGAGGTAGGAATCTCAAATTTGGTGTGTGTATGCATCTTGAGATGACAAAGTGTGGCATACCATAATTGGGTCACTGTGATCTTGAACTCGATCTCTGACCTAGTTTCTAGAAACTGCATTGAGTCTAGTGCATATCTCCTATATTCTTTGAGATAAGAATTCCAAATTTGGTGTGTAAATGCATCTTAGGCTGATGGAGTGTCACATATCATTTTCAGGTCACTGTGACCTTGACTTCTGACCCAGTTAAGAATTATTGTGTCTGGAGCATAACCCTTATATTCTTTGAGGTAGGAATTCCAAATTTGGTGTGTGGATGCATCTTGGGATGGCAGAGTGTCACATACCTTTTTTGGGTCACTTAACTTGACCTCTGACCTAGTTTTTAGAATAATCATGTCTGGAGCATATCGCTTATATTATTTGAGGTAAGAATCTCAAATTTGGTGTGTGGATGCATCTTGGGATGAGGAAGTGTCATGTACCATATTTGAGTCACTGTGACCTTGACCTGACCTAGTTTATATAAACTGCATTGAGTCTGGTGTATATCTCCTATATTCTTTGAGATAGGAATTCCTAAGTTGGTGTGTAAATGCATCTTGGGATGATGAAGTGTCACATAGCATTTTCGGGTCACTGTGACCTTGACCCCTGACCTAGTTTTAATAATTATTGTGTCCGGAGCATATCTCTTATATTATTTGAGATAGGAATCCCAAATTTGGTGTGTGGATGCATCTTCGGATGGCAGAGTGTCACATACTTTTTTCTGGTTACTGACCTTGACCTCTTACCTAGTTTTAATAATTATTGTGTCCGGAGCAGATCTCTTATATTATTTGAGATAGGAATCCCAAATTTGGTGTGTGGATGCATCTTAGGATGGTGGACTGTCATTTACCATTTACGGGTCACTGTGACCTTGATCTCTGACCTAGTTTTTAGAATAATCGTGTCCGGAGCATATTACTGAAGGTAGGAATCCCAAATTTGGTGTGTGGATGCAAATTTGGATGGCAGAGTGTCACATACTATTTTTGAGTCACTGACCTTGACCTCTACCCTAGTTTTAATAATTATTGTGTCCAGAGCATATCTCTTATATTATTTGAGATAGGAATCCCAAAGTTGGTGTGTGGATGCATCTTGTGATGATGGAGTGTCATGTACCATTTACGGGTCACTGTGACCTTGACCTCTGACCTAGTTTTTAGAATAATCTTGTCTGGAGCATATCTCTTATATTATTGAAGGTAGGAATCCCACATTTGGTGTGTAGATGCAACTTTAGATGGGGTAGTGTCACATACCTAGCTTTCCTCAAATGTGTCTTATGCTAGACCAATTCCTTTGGGGGCATACGTCACGTTACTGTGTCATTTCTTGTTTCTATAGGAATATATGCAATATTTTCCCTGTAGGAGAATATGCAATATGGAAATGTAAAACCAAGCCAAATTATAATACAACCAGGTCCTGAGGTTATAAAACCTTTCATACTTACCGGGCCGCGTAGCGCAGTCGGTAATGTGTCTGGCAACAGATGCGAGTCTGACTGCAGATCCAGGGGTCGCGAGTTCGATCCCAGCCCGGTCCCATTCTTTCGTGGAGATTGATCATGAAATAATTTCTACGGTCATTCTCCTCCCGCTGAATCATTCAAGAAGGGTTGTTGTCAGTTACAAGTGAAAGTATGTGCACGAAGTACTGGTTAAGTGCATGTTCAAGCTTGCCCAGGAAAAAGTGTGGTTAGGTGAACTGACCGTCCCGCCATGACCATAGCTGTTGACTTGGGACGTAAAGCAACAAAACAAACAAACAAAACCTTTCATACTCAACTCAGCTGAGTACAAAATTCATCCTGCCCATAAATGTTGAAATGCCAACAATTGTTGGTATTTTAACATTTATCAGCATGATACATACCACAACTCAGAGACTTTAAAGCAAGAAACTTCTTTATTTGTCGGTAAATTAGTTTTTATGAGCAGTTGAAATTTCATGCTCAGTTGAGTTGAGCATGAAAAAAGTTTTATAACCTCGGGCCTGTATTGGGGTCTGCAGCTAGGCAAAATGCAAACTAGTCTGCTTGGCTACAGAGTCAACTTGGCATAATATTTCAACTGCTCATAAAAACTAAAATGATGAAAATTAAGATTTTTCTTGCTTTAAAACTCAGATATTGTATTTATCATGCTATGAGCATAACAAATTGAGCATGAACAAAGTTTTATAACCTCAGGCCCTTTATCAGGATTTTGCAGCTAGGTAATTTACGGACCTGGAATCTTTGAAATAAGGATTTAGCTAGTTAAAGAAAATTATACTTTTACACGAATAGTTATTCTTTCATAAATACCTAACATACGAGGGACGTTTTTTATGTTTGTAGAGAGGTAGATTTAATGAAAACGGGGAGAGTAAATGCATACATCATGCATATATTTGGAAAGATTGAGCTTTTATCTGTACATGCAACCTTAAATTATTTCAAAATACATTACTTTAATGCCTTCTAAGAGGCAAAGACATACCTATATATCGCACACTGGAAATATGGTAGAAATGTGACATTTTATGGACTTAGTCTCTGACAGAACGTTAGAAACAATTGCATGAAAATGGGTCCATAGCCATGCACAGCTTCTGAAACTTTGGCTGCAGATCAAGGACACTACGTGCTACAATATTATATAAACATAGCAAATGCGCTGCAATTATTGGATATGGAAGATTTGTTTAGAACCTCCGCAAATTGAACAGTAGGCACATAAACTTTTATTGTAAAAAGTTGACACAAGTAGAAGTTGGTTGGACACGGGCTTTTGAATGTGGCTTAATATGTTAGCTGTAAAGTATTATTATATTTTTTCTTGTTTATATGGTAGATGGAAGTGTTATGGTAACTTTCATTCAAAACCAAAGTTAATACTTTTGTTTTATTAGAAATGAACTGCAAAATAAATAGCCTAGGGGGTGCTAAAATCACAAATGACGTAATGGAGCGTTACTTTATTTAGAAAATACGTTAAAACTGTTTTTGTGCTTCTAAACAGATGTTGAAATCACTGCAATAAGAAAATTATGCAGATCCGATTGTTATTGTGTTTTCTACACGGGGGTGATTTACCCCACCCACTTTTTATAACATGGGGGTATGCCAGTACCGGAAGTTGTCAGTTACACGCTTAAATCGATACATCAATTAAACTGCTGACAAATGATTGAGTATACCATGGGCTATGCAAAACCAGAAGAAATTTTAAAATTTGTCCATAATAGTAATTTTAACAGATATGATAACTAGCACTTGACTGTGATTATTTTGGTATATTGATGGGTGTTTTAAAATTGTTATAGAAGATCAAACAACAAACTTATAGTTTTGCTGCACTTGTCGACGATCAGCGTTTGAATAATTAATTTTAGTGGTGCAAAAGAAAAATCGGCTTGAAAAATGCTAATATCACCATAGCGGATGGAACTTAACAGCGTCTTATTTCCTGCTTGCTGCGTGGTTAAAATGGCATGGATTATGACCAGTGTCCCTTATTAGCCCTATTCAAAGCTATATATCTTGATCGAACTAAGCGCTACTGATGTAAAATTTATATCAGTTGATAGACAAAAACTAGACCTTTCAAAATATATATACTTATGGTACCTTAAATTCTATATTTGACCCTTGTATGTGCATAACTGTTTAAAGCCATTTAAGAAATGAATTTGATGTTTAGAACGTTCATGGAATCATGAATACTTTGGGTTTCTTGCAAAGGCTTCATGTTAACTTTGCAAGAGACCCAAAGTAATCATGATTCCATAAAAATTAAAAAATTGAATTTATTACTTATATTTACATATTATTATAAAAATCTATAATATAAAAATATTTTAATTAAGGAATTAAAACTATTTTGTATTTAAATTATAATTATATTAACTGTTTAGTCCGAGTGTATAATGGAAAAACTGAACAGCCAGCTTGAACATGGACAGCCAATGGAGCAAACAAGAGGCTTGTTCTGCACGTGCGACTCGGGTGTGGCTCGCTGTCAATCACAACACCAGTATCACTTCTGGCAAATGAGCTCGATGTTCGAAGCGTATTGCAAGGGCAAGTGAGCTTGGCAGCTGTCAATCAAAGTTGTGTAATTTATGAGGCTATGGACGGTTGCAAAACTCTAAAGATCCATTAAAGGATTGCTTTGAAAAAGTAAATATTGTTAAGTGAACAAAAATGCACATTCTAATCCAAGCTGTTTAAACATGGTTTTAACATGACAATACATTAAATGAGACCCTGAGTTGATTGCATGACTCTACACGGGTAAGCATTGTAGTAAATGAGTTGATGCCATTTTGTTTAGAGAAATCCAGTGTAAGAAAAAAAGATATTTTAACTCTTTAAATGGGTTTTTCAGTGCAATTTTGGTTGGAATCGGGTAAGACATAACGATCACACATGCTTTTTTCATTGCATTAACACTTGCCGGGTCCAAAGGGAGATGTTTGAATACTCAGCCTTGCGGCCTCGTGTTCAAATAGGTTCTTGTTGACTCCGCATATGTTTATGCATGAAAAAACTGTTTTGCCACTTAACCTTTGACCTATTGCTCTATTATTTGTTTGTTTGATTTGATTCTTTACGTCCCATCAACAATCTTTCAGTTAAACAGGGACGGGTCTTCCTGGGTTGAACCAGTACTAAGCTAGGATAAATGTGTCTTGCTCAAGGACCACAACGCAGTGACGCCGGTGAGGCTCGAACCCGCGGCCCCTTGGTCTCGAGTCAAGCACTCTACCACTGAGCCACTGCGCTCCCTATTATTGCTCTATTATGATATTTGAAGTTTTCAACCACCTAAAGGCCAAGTGGAAGAAAATTCGAAATCTAGTGTTAGAAGAATTGTGTTTGGATAAATTCCTTTTGAAATTTTTAACCTGTGTAGAACGGCCACTCTCAAAGAGACCGAAAATTGGTTTTCATTAATGCAGGTCAAAAGTATTGCAGAATGCTCCAAGGGGAGCATTCTGCTTTACTTTCAACCTTCATTAAGATCTTTGGTTTGTCTATTTTTAGTGGCAGTTTCACACAGGATTTACTGTATTGCAAACAATACACAGATATATAACGCAGAATTTTTAGAGCAAAAAATATTGGCAAGATAAGAGTTTTATTACAACAAAACAGATTTTTTAGATGCACATTTATAAGAATTCAACATATAACAAATATTAACAGTTAAAAATCTTGAATATGTTTCTGCTTATTAATACATCATTTGAAACCAATGGCTTCCTCTGGTAGAACAGTACTATAGCAAAACCAATATGATTTGAGACCAATGACTTCCTCTGGCTAGAACAGTATTATAACAAAACCAATATAATTTGAAACCAATGGCTTTCTCTGGCTAGAACAGTATTATAACAAAACCAATATAATTTGAAACCAATGGCTTTCTCTGGCTAGAACAGTATTATGACAAAACAAATATAATTTGAAACCAATGGCTTCCTCTGGCTAGAACAGTACTATAGCAAAACCAATATGATTTGAAACCAATGGCTTCCTCTGGCCTTAGTTTCCACAAAGTCCGGAAAGGTGTTCTAAAATTGGCCATGACCTGTTGCAGTTGAGTTTGTGTTATAGAGGGTTAATATGCTAAAATATTTGAATAGTACTGTGCACTTTTTAAGATGGACAGGGCATGTCACTTTTTTGTATGTACTATGGATTCTTCCATCTGGTTTGACACAACAAAATTGGAATGGTCCACTGTATATATTTAGGGGTAACAGATTTGATTTCCAAATAATATTGTATTTCTTTTACTGAAGATAACTTTTGTCTTAGCAGGCAGTGTTGACCCTGTTGAAATGCCACATTATGTGGCATTTCATCTGGGTCTTCACTGTTTGCCAAAGTACTCATTTAGGAGTTAAAAGTATTTTCCGCAAACATTTGTGTAGATAAAAATGCGCCTAAAGTAAAACTCAATTTCTCTGAATTTATTACAAGTTCATCAGAATGTTTTGAAACTAGTCTCTTTTGATTATCATTTCATCCTAACATACATGCCATACCTCACACTTAGATAAAATCTCACAGAATTTGGCCCTCCTGAAAGCTGATTCCCATAAGATTTTCAAATCTCACAGAATTTTCAGACCATCTAAAAAGACATTTTATAAAGAAATAATCATAAATCATACTTTGTGTTTATCATAAGTTTCTTACATTTAAATAAAAGCATTTTGGTGATTTTGGGGGAGTTCAAGTGATTTTTGCGAAAATCTCACAGAATTTTATCAAATCTCCCTTAAACTTTTGGTTTATCTCACAGAGTTAAGTCCACAGTTTATGGCATGTATGTCCTAATATGGGTCTTGTCACGAGAAAACCCGCTGTTGTTTGTGAACAACAGAGGCGCTGACCAGCCTGCGCATCTGCGCAGTGTGGTCAGCAGCTTTGCTGTTCGCTCTCTAGAATTAAACTACAATAGCTTAACTTGTTACATGCACTATTTCAAGATTCTAGCAAGTCTCTGTGGCTGAGCAGGCTGGTTTGAGCATGACTTAGTCAAAAGGGTTTTCTCACCTCGTGACCCTTATTGCTGTATATAGTGTAATAACATAGAACACATCACTGACAACATGAATGTGAACACAGCTATGTAAATATCCCTCCACCTTTTCAGCTTTCTCAGGACAATACAGGTTTCTTTCTTGGAATGAGAATATGAAATGAGTGCTAGCAAGGGTACCAAAGAAAAGATGAACAGCAACTACTAAGACCAATCTCTGTAGGTGGTCTAGTCCCAATCTTACTGTAGAAATAACTGATAGGTGTCTTAGAGATTTTGTGATAAAACCAAAGAGATTTGCAGGCCTCCATATATGAGTGTGTAATAAACAAAAACGTATTTTGTGGGTACTCAAAAGAACGCTCAATGAGATGGTTTGAGCACCCAAAATATATGTGTAAATTGATTGGCATGAAAAAAAATACAATTTTATGCTCAAACTTTTTGCTTAAATGGACCTGATTTGATTATGGCAGATTAATAGAAATTAGTGACAAAATTTCTTGCAAAAAGGGTGATATGAGCTGCGGCGTGAGATTTCAAACAATATCGTATATGCAACCAGCATAGCCTCAGATCAGCCTGCCCATATGCGCAGTCTGATCAGAGCCTTTGCTAGTCCCTTGAATATTCTATGAGTGCTAAGCTACTGACTTAACATCATTAGGAGTTCCTAAGCTTAAAAGGGGGCTGCACAGGCTCGTCTGAGTATACACTTGTTAAAATACCACATTGTTGGAAATCACATGTTGCGGCTCATATGTGCAATATCATAGTTCGAGGTAAATAAAATGTTCAGCTAAGGATTGTGTATACATTCTGGGTGCTCAAAAGAACCAAGCCACTGTGATAATTCTTTTAAATGAAATACAATATGGGGATCAAACATGTTTTTTCATGCATTAACATTAATCACCTGGCCTTGATGGCGGATATTTAAAACCAAGGGCAATCAAGGTTTTTAACATCTTTCAAGGGATCTGGTGAAAGTTAATGCATTAAAGCTTGATAGTTATTATTGTATAAATTCAACAAAATATTCACCAAAATTTGCAAAAAATTGGCCCTATGTTTTCCGCAGTTTCACAGAAAACACCTAGTTGGATGCTTTCATTAAGATTCATTTTCCAAGACCAAGAGCTATAAATAATTGACAAGCTGTCGTTAAATTAAGTGGCTAGGAATGAGTTTATTAATGATACCAAATCTGTGCATTAACACCATGTTAATACATGGATTTGTGCAGGTTAAAACAGAACTATTAATAGTGTGCTGCATGGCTTTTTATGCAATAATATATCATATGTTTGAGAAATAAGGAAGTGAATTCAAAATTACCACCATTTATAGCTGTTATATTTCCATGGTCTAAGATATTTTTCTATCAAAAAGTGCTATTTCTTATTTCTCCATAAAAACATTTGTTATGTGCATCAAAAACAGCATTTTGATGAGTACCCAAAACATGTTGAAAAATTTGAAAGAAATTTAAATACATTTAACTTTTTCCAGAATTTTCACCTGCAAAAGCTTCTCATTTTTTAGCCAGGCCCCAAGTTATTAAATGTTTTTAATGCTCGTCTCACTTGAATTTTGCTCTTGTCATAAATTTTAAAATGCCAAACAACTGTTGGCATTTTAAATTACCAGAACCAATGTCATTGTCTGTTGTTCTGAGAAAGAAAATTACTCCTTTGCCTGCACAGTAAAAACTGTGTAAAAAGGCCACTCAAAAATAGACAAAACAAAGATCTTAATGACAAAGGGTAGCTTAATGAAGCACGAAAGTATTGCAGAAGGCTCCCATTGGAGCATTCTGCAATACTTTTGACCTGCATTAAGCTATAATTGGTCTTGAAAACCAATTTCCAGTCTTTTTGAGAGTGCCCGTTTTACACAGGTTTTACTGTATTTTATTTTTTTATGAAGATTAAATGCTGAAGTGAGTTTAGCATTAAAACAGTTTAATAACATCGGGACTGGTTTAAATATAAATTTTTATCATTGTGTTAGAAAACAAGTTTGATAAGTATTGAGCACTATGCACCTCATAGAGTTACAAATACAAATACAATAGAGACCCCTGCTAGTACATTCACTCATGACTGGTCCTAGTCTGCTGTTTATTTTCATTCTTTGGTACCTCTGATGGCCCTCAGTCCATAAATATCATTCTTCATGTAATCCCAATCCCATAATTCATCTGTAGATATTCAATGACGGCTGAGGTACTGGCCAGTGAGTTGAATACTCTTCTCTCTGATTTCGGCATGATATGCTCGAGCATGTAGATCAGATGATGGTGAAATATTGTGAAAGCTGTTCCCATTGATAGAGATAGATCAACCTGGTAAAATGAAAGCATCACCAAAGAGATTAAAGCAGAATATATTTTTAAAAAATCTTTTGTTGCTATAAGTATGGCTTGATATTTCATGTGAGGATTCACATGAAATATCAAGTCTCATTTGATCCAAAAATGGTAAAATATCACACTTTTTTACGTGTTGCAGTCATAATTTGCACTTTAGCCCTTTTCCGGCCAACCATAACTTTTGTCTTCTGCTCTCTTGTCTGTTGATGGAAGGTAGCCTATATTGCAAACAATATGGGGCCAGACCAGACAGCCCCCAGTCTGATTAGCCTGCACCATATCTAGTCTGAAGTTGCATATATTCTAATGCACACCAGACTACTTAGGGAGCAGTCTGATCTGGGTCCATACTGTTAGCAATAATGTACATCTGCAGCTGACAACTGCCATGAATGGTAGAAAAAGGGTTTAAAAGAGGATGGTTGACCACTAAGCCAACAGCCCAGATATGCTTTACAACATGCAAAAATCTAAGCCTAAATAAAAGCACACAGTGAAAGATTTTTTGTCGTTTGTCATCTGAGAACAAGTCTGAGAAAATGTATTAACGGGCCTAAAAGTGATAAAACCTGTCTCAGTGGTTCATCAAACCAGCCTGCTCAACAATGAAATTTTAGGCTGAACAATGAAATTTTGCATGTAGCATGTTAAGCTATTATTCCTTCCAGAAAGAATAACAGGCTGCAGATGCCCTGGCTGGTCTACCCCTTTGTTGTTAGCATGCAACAAAAATTACAAAATTAGTTTTTCATGAGAAAAGGCCCATATGTGAATAAGTAAGATTCAGTTTGCACATTCCTAATTCAACAGCATTATCATTGATGAAAGTTCAAATCCAAAATCCTGAACTTTAGAAATTCAAATTTTAATTTTTTTAAACTACAAAAACGAATACAGTAGTTTTAATGATGAATTGTGTTTAGAGAATCAAAAAAATAATCAGAGAAGCTATTATAATTTCCCTTATTCAGCATTTGAGGCTGACTTTCTTTTGAAAATCCTGAATTCAGGATTAATCCTGAAAAACTTTCACCCATGTATTATAGATAGACAGATTCACTTTATTAATTGGCAAACCACAATGTAGGATGCCGTGGGCTTTCAAGTGTAGGCTGATCCTGACCTTCTTTGCCAGCATATTTCCAAACACTTAGAATTACTCAGTTCTATGGTATGAAATTCAAACTTTCAGTGTTAGAGTTACCAATGTTCAACTGTATCATCGATCCTCGTAACAAAAAAAGAATACAAAGAGGATATTTATTTTTTTGGACTTAATACCAAATATATTTCATCAAGTGCAGTGAAAAAATCAGTATTTTTAACGAGTGCATAGCACAAGTGATAATTGATGTTATTCATCACACGAGATGATATATTTTTGGTATTTACCAAAAAAAAAGTAAATTTTCTTTTATACTCAACGGAAAATATAGACCGCACACTTAACTTTTTCCCTGGTTGTAATTTGTTCGATATGACTTTTTCAGTGTATTTATTGGCTATAACATTGGGTGGATACATAATTTGCACCTTAAAAATAGCTTAAAATTAGTTTTAAAAGAATGAAACATAACAAATCAGCTTTAAGAATGTCTATTGAGTGTTGCCTTAGGATAGACATCACATGCAAACTGGAGCTACACCAGGCCAAACAGTGATGTCATAATAAACTCATTATGTTTGATGTTGACTTCGCAACATGTGTGTAGCGTTATTTCTGACAAATATCCTTCATTTAGAACCTTTTAAAAAATGTCCCAGTCCTAAAATTGCCAAGAGAACTTTGTTTTGCTGCAGTGAAAAAATATAAATCGTATCACTCACTAATAAAATAATACAATATTTTTCACTGTAGAAAAATACCAATTTTATTCATATTGATATGCATTAAATTCACTGCTAAGCATAAAATAAAATATCATACCCATTCCTTAACACACTGTAGTGGTGTCTCATCATGGCCAGCAAACATGGCTGGATTCTGTAGTATACCCCTGGCAGCCATCACTCCTGTGAGAGATCAAGACTCATAGTTTTAGAGAAGATGATTCAATCAAAAATGTAAATACAGTCGTCTTGTTAACTCTAAGTCCTCTAGACCTGATATTTTTCTTGAGATATCAATAGTTTGAGTGAAAAGGAGTTGGCCTATAACAATGATCTAACCAAATAATTGACTATTTTCATTATTTCCTATCAAAACATATACTGTCAGTATAAGAAAAAGATCAAACAAATCTGATGCCAACAAGATCGGCACAAAAGGCAATATGTCCCCCCACCCTAACACACACAAATTTCTACTGGAGTGACAAAATTTATCCTAAAATATGTTTACTTGATGAAGCCACCAAAATACTGTGATGAAATGGCAAACAATAATGACCTTAAAACACTGCTCTTTAGAGCCGTCTAATCTAGGCTTAGAGGATTTGCTCAGACATGTCCGAGTACCAAGGGTAAACACTGTACTTGTTACTTATCAATAAACATCTCTGTATAGTGTAAGCTGGATCTGATAGGGCAACAGTCAAATTTACTGACATCTGCCATACTGATGCCATACTGATGCACATAATCTGGCCCAAAGTTATAAAACTTTTCATGCTCAACTCAACTGAGTGTGAAATTTATCCTGCTTATAAATGTTAAAATGTCAACAATTGTTGACATTTTAACATTTATAAACAGGAAAAATTTCATGCTCCCATAGTTGAGCATGAAAAAAGTTCTACCTTGGGGCCAGGTTTCTCTCTTTTTTTACTTAAAGGTGTAAAAGTTGGGTCATGTTGGTACAGAGATGTAACAGTAATATCTATATTTGCGCAGCCAAAGTTTTAGTTGGCCATGTTGTTCTGCCAGAAAATATTGGTGGGCATAAGTTGCACCTACAACTTTCCCCATGCAAGGACAGATTGAAGATCAGATAGACAGCCTGACATACAAAAACTTACCCGTACTTTAATATGTTGCAATGCAAAAAGCAATAGCAATAAAAATGACTGACCTTTAACTCCAGTGCTATCTTGCACCATTTTAGTATCAGTCAATGACTTTATATCACCATTAGCAATGACTGGTATACCAACATTTTCTCTAATTAATTTGACAGCCTCCAGGTTGACTGGTTCTTTCCGCTGATCTTTTGTCCTCCCATGTACAGATATCCAAGATACACCAGCTGCTTCCACTTGCTGACATAGATCAACTGTGTCCCTGTGATGAATAGAAAAGACAAATAGAGGATCTTACATGAGTGCTCATGTTTTATTGAATTTATTAAACAAGTTGGGGAAAAGTGATAAAATGCGAGGCTTGCCGAGCATTTTATTACTTTTTTGCAACAAGTTTAATAAATTCAATAATACAGGAGCACAAATGTTAGATTCTATTTATCACATGACATTAAAATAAATTTAAAATCGCATTTTTGGCGTGAAAACGTCAAGATTTTGACATCTTTTACGCAATGTTATACGTCAAGATTTTGCCATCTTTTACGCAACGTTATAATGGACGTCATAACGTTTCCTGAAAATCTGTAAACCACTAGTGGTTTATCGATTTTATTGCATAACGTTATATCACTCCCAGACGTGACGTCATGTGATAAGATAGGGTAAAGTCAGGTAAACTCAGACAGCTAAATTTGGACAGCAAATTTAATTATTGGAATGAAAAATAAATTAACTAAGCAAACAGTGAAAATCCTGATGAGATGGCTCATAAGGAGCTGTCTCATCTGGATTTTCACTGTTTGCAAATGTATGTCTTAATTTACCTGATGTCCGAAGTCAGGTCAACTCAGACAGCTAAATTCGGACAGTGACTTTGTTTGTTTCATATTTTAATTATTGGAATGAAAAATAAATTAACTAAGCAAACAGTGAAAATCCTGACGAGACAGCTCATAAGGAGCTGTCTCATCTGGATTTTCACTGTTTGCAAATGTATGTCTTAATTTACCTGATGTCTGAAGTCAGGTAACCTCAGACAGCTAAATTTGGACAGCGACCTTGTTTGTTCATAATTTAATTATTGGAATGAAAAATAAATTTACTAGCAAACAGTGACAATCATAAGGAGCCATCTCATCTGGATTTTCACTGTTTGCAAATGTATGTCGGAATTCACCTGGTGTCCGAAGTTACCTGACTTTACCCTAGATGACAAAACATACACTAGTGCTAATCTGATGAAACATCACCAGAAGTTTCCACACAAGAGCAACATTGTGCTTGAGATGCTTCCACCAAGAACCAGGGCCCTTGGCAAACAGTGTAGACCCTGATAAAATGCCGCATTATGTGGCATTTCATCTGTGTCCTAACTGTTTGCCAAAGTACCCGTTTAGGGGTTTCTGGTATACAAAAGGCTAAACCGGTATGTGCAGCTATCTAGTGAGGCTTGAAGCCTAATTTTCTGTCTAATCCTTCACTGACTTCAGCTCTTTGTGTATTTTTTGCGGAAGCCAAGTACAAAGACTCTGGTGATTCTGAGCCTTGTTTACTTACAGATGCAGTAAGTACCAAAGTTCATGTGCTGGTTCAAATTATCACAGGTTTAGGTAAACAAAAATGGGTAAACAAAAATGTTCAGCATAAAATTGTCAATATTTTCTTACCCATCAACTTTAACATATTTTTGGGGTGCTCAAAAGAACCTTCTCAATGAGACGGTTCTTTTAAGTACCCACAATATATGTTTTGGATTAGAAAGAAGTTAAAATTATTTTTGCTATGCACTCTTAACTAAAGGCCAGTATTATCTTCAGCTATGACCAAAGCTTGTTTTCGAAATGTCAGAACTGTTGTATACATGTAATGTGTTTCAGTATTTACCTTAGGTTATTGTGTATTCTGACCTTTACAGAAACAGTGAAGTGAACTAAGAATAATTCAACGTTACCCTCATTCATGGTACCATGTCTATCAGTACTTTCATCAAGTTATCATGTATCCTGAGCTTTACAGAAACAGTGATATCAGGATTGTTCACTCTGGCTCTAGTTTGTTGTACCATGTTGTTGTGTATTTACCTTAAGTTATCATGTATCCTGATCTTTACAGAAACAGTGATATCAGGATTGTTCACTCTGGCTCTGGTTTGTTGTACCATGTTGTTGTGTATTTACCTTAGGTTATCATGTATCCTGATCTTTACAGAAACAGTGATATCAGGATTGTTCACTCTGGCTCTGGTTTGTTGTACCATGTTGTTGTGTATTTACCTTAGGTTATCATGTATCCTGATCTTTACAGAAACAGTGATATCAGGATTGTTCACTCTGGCTCTGGTTTGTTGTATCATGTTGTTGTGTATTTACGTATCCTGATCAGAAACAGTGATATCAGGATTGTTCACTCTGGCTCTGGTTTGTTGTACCATGTTGTTGTGTATTTACCTTAAGTTATCATGTATCCTGATCAGAAACAGTGAAATCAGGATTGTTCACTCTGGCTCTGGTTTGTTGTATCATGTTGTTGTGTATTTACGTATCCTGATCAGAAACAGTGATATCAGGATTGTTCACTCTGGCTCTGGTTTGTTGTACCATGTTGTTGTGTATTTACCTTAAGTTATCATGTATCCTGATCAGAAACAGTGAAATCAGGATTGTTCACTCTGGCTCTGGTTTGTTACATCATGTTGTTGTGTATTTACGTATCCTGATCAGAAACAGTGATATCAGGATTGTTCACTCTGGCTCTGGTTTGTTGTACCATGTTGTTGTGTATTTACCTTAAGTTATCATGTATCCTGATCTTTACAGAAACAGTGAAGTCAGAATTGTTCACTCTGGCTCTGGTTTGTTGTACCATGTCTTTCAGCAACTCTGATTTGTTGATCATACATGCCCCATAACCTTCTGCCATGGCCCACCTACAAGACCATAAACACAAAATGCAGATGATAGCATGGGAAACACAATGTTTATCATTAAATTTTGCAAATACAGTAAAACCTGTGTAAAACGGCCACTCAAAAAGACAAAATAAAGGTCTTAATGACAAATGGGGAGAGGATTTTCTATTTTTGTTATAGCTTGTGTCCAATCCCTTTGTTTATACACCATAAAATATGTTAAATCTACAAATGGTAGCTTAACAAAGGTCAAAAGTATTACAGAATGCCCCCCTTGGAGCATTCTGCAATACTTTTGACATGCATTAAGCAATAATTGGTCTTGAAAACAAATTTTTGAGAATGGCAGTTTCACACAAGTTTTACTGTTAATGAATGTGTCGACTTTTGAATTCAACTCCTTGTGAAAAAAACCAACATGTAAAATGGTGGCCCTTTCATGAACTCTTTGTCTACTTGGAAATTTTGCATGCTTTTTCGTCATCTGCTGATTCTTTCAGGAATACTATCAGAGTGTCAAACAGTTTTGATCCAGATCAGGCTCGACATTTTGTCGGGCCTGATCTGGGTCCAAACTGTTTTCAAAGTTTATCACAAGTAGGTAAAGAGTTAACAAGCCTCCTGAGTCCTTAGAGTTTCATTTAATTGTCTACCTTAACCCATTTCCCGCCATTGGGCCCCCATTCATGACAATTGCAATCTGTTCTATCATCTACTTTGATAGGCTTTATTGCAAACAATATGGAACCAGATAAGACCCTTACCAGCAGTCTGATCAGGGTTCATACCACTTACGCCATGCTATGACTCTAAAGTGAATATTATAGGGATCACAAATGTTTATTCATGCATTAACATTTGCCGGGTCCCGAGAATGCTGTTTGAACAGGAGGCCGAAAGGCCGAGTGTTCAACATCATCCGAGGGACCCGGCAAGTGTTAATGCAATGAAACAAACATGTGTGATTGTTATTCTTGCATATTTTACCTTATTCCAGCCCAATTTGCACTGGAAACGCTGCTAAAACGCTAAATTGACTCAGAGCTCTCACTAGGATTTTGAAAACAGGAGTCCCAGAGCCCTCTTTGCCAAAAAGTGGGAGTCCCACCATACAAAAGAATATAGCCTTCTTCAAAAAAAAAAGGGGGAGTCCCAGCATCAAAAATGGGAGTTCAGGACTGCAAATCATCAGTTAGTGACAGCTCTGAATTGTCTATTTTCTTACACGGGATTTCTCTAAACAAAATGGCGTCGGCTGTGTACTTTGGAACGTCATAACGTCGTCCCAACGTCATAACGGTACATAACCTTTTCGCGAACAAAAACATCAGCGAAATGATCAGTCTGGTCAGCAACGCTTTCCGTATTATAACATCATGCAAATAATGAAGGGTTCATTTTAAGTATTTTCAAGTTCAGACCCGTGTTCAAACAGCACATGAATCTCCTGATTTGAACATGGATTTTTGTTGATTTGACAATGGGTGTAAACAGCTATACCAATAGACATCTATGCAAGAATAACCCTTTGTGTACCGTAAACCCCTAAACAGATACTTTTACAAACAGTGAAGACCCAGATGAAATGCTGCTGCCTGATCTGGGTTTGCTCTGTTTGCAAAAGCGTTTAAAGAAGTCCGTAAGTGGTAATGAGTTAAAGAATACCCATGTGTTTCTAATTGCCAATGATGCATGCTCCCCCTCTATAGTGATGGTCAAAAATTCTGCTGATCTATAGCTAGAAAATCTTGCTAACTAGTAGACCAGAGTTACTCTTACCTTTGGGGACATCCACAGTTGAGGTCGACACCATCAGCAAATCTGGAATAAAGAATAATAAACTTGATTAATTGCTACAAAAATAATTGTCAAGATATGTAATTCTGCTAATTTTAGTCCAATTTTTTGTGAAAATTTCACCAGAACTAAATGAGAAATTGGAAAATATTCTCTTTATCTGGGAAAATTTCAGCTCTAAATTGGAAAATAGTTGCCACTGTTCAACCCCAAATTTGGTTTTTGAAAACCCCTGTTAACACAGATGTGACACCTTCCAAATGTTAACCCTATGTATACAGGAGACCCCAGAATGAGTATTTTTGCAAACAGTGAAGACCCAGATGAAATGCAGCATAATGCTGTATTTCATCAGGGTCTACACTGATAGAAAAAAATAAAAAGCATCTTCAGATAGAAGAAAACAATATTTAAAAAAAAAAAATATATATATATATAACCTGACACCCCTAGATATGTACAATGGACTATCCCAAGTTTATTGTATCAAACCAGGAGGACGAATCCATTTGTATACAAAAGGTTATTGCAACAGTGTTGACATCATCTACATATGTGGTAGCTTTCCATGATGTAAAAGAAAGATGCCTGTAATGTTGGATCACAGATGAATACTCATGATATCTCTTTTTGTTTCACTATATTCACGATATTCGCCTCAGAATACGATATGCATCATGATACATTTTTGGCAACTTGAGATGATAAAAATAACATAGATCTATCAAAATGAGGAGCAGTAAATACTCAAATATAAACTCTTGTCATGAAAACAATGTATATTAAGATCAGCTGCATTTGCAGAAGCCAGCTGATCTTGTTCTACACTGTTTCAAAACAGGATATATCAAGAGTTTAGCATGGAAAAGGGTTTACAAATTAAAGCAGAACAATTGAAATGTAAAATGGTAACATTCGTTTTGTACAAAATCATATATTTTTACAACTCATTTCTAATATATAACACTAAGTGCTGTATCGTTAGCGTATCGTGAAATGACCTCACGATACGATATGCGTATCGTCTGTAAGCGTATTGCGATACGATACGATTTCAGTGAATCGTTGCAGCTCTAGTGGATCCTGATCAGCTAGCTTTTGAAGCCAGCTGATCTGGATCTGCACTGTTTCTCATTCAGCTTGTGAATCTGTTTTAAAGAATGGAATGATGTAACCAAACTGGCTGGAAATTATAGGCATGGAAACAGCCACTTGACTGTGATACTTACGGAGAAACAATTTCTGCTGCATCAGCAAAATCTTTTGGGTTATTGGCAGCAAACTGTACTATCAGTGGACGGTCCTCTGAAAAAAAAAACAGGTTCAATATATAAAATCAGCCCGTTGACAATGTGCAGATTACAGAGACCAAATTCAAACTGTCAAACTATGCATACTGATGAACAGCTCTAGCAAGGTTCATACAGGCAAGTTTGTGTAAAATTCAAGGACTTTTCAAGGACTTCTTAACAACTTTCCTACAGTTTTCAAGCACTGAAAACTTATGAAAAATACTGATTTACACATTAAAATTCTACTTTGGAAATGCTAGACTGCATTACTGAAGAAAATAGTTTAAGAAAATTAGTATAAAATTGTGGTGCCTTTATTTGGTGCAGCATATGCACCACAATCTTATACTAATTTTCACCACAATTGTCTCCAACCTCCTGTAAATGGTAAAATTCAATGACTTTTCAAGGCCTTTGAGTGTTTTTCAAGTACTTTTCAAGACAAATTTAGTTTCAAGGACTTTTCAAGTCAACCCTGTATATGCAAGTACTTTTCAGGCCTGTGAGAACCCAGTCTAGCCATTATAAATTTATTTTTTCAAATATTTTGTCATGTCATAGTACTATTTTTCTTCTTAGTATAGGTTCTTCTCTACCATTGGACATACAGTGCAGTTCCTTTATAACAATATGTTTGGGGCCAATAGGAATGGACCATGTTTTAAGTGAATTGTCTTATAAAGTGACAATTTTACAAAGGAGTTATAGCAAAATAACCATTTACCAAACAAATAAGTAAGGCCTCTAGATATGATTGCGTACTGTCCTGCCAGCCAAGAGTGATAAGGATGCCATGTTCTGTTTACAAAGTTACCAGAGACTTTATTCGATAGATGGCTTGTATATTAATCCTATCCTAAGGATAGGACTTATACACAAGTGATCTAATGATTCAGGTTAGCTCAAGTGGAGTGTACAAGTTAATGTTTTACTTAGCAATTGTAAATCACTGTCACTCTTGGTTGGCACGACAGTAGCTAAAAATTGATTTTTATCCCCTAACTTTTTTAAAAAAGCGAAGGGGATATTGTAATCCCCTCCGTCCGTTCGTTTGTCTTTCCGTCCGTCCATCCGTTATGCTATCTCCTCCTAAACCATTGGACGAAACATGTGTAACATCAAACTTTTTTTGGCCCTGCCCCCTGGGGCCCTGGGGAGGGGTCAAAAGGTCAAATATCATCTAATTTCAATTACAAAGTCAATTTCAAAGATTTTTATACCAAACTTTGTGTGTGTTCTCACAAATGAAAGATACAAAACATATCAGATGGAATTTTCATTGTTGCCCCTGGGGTGGGACTTTGGGGCGCTAGGGGTGCCCAAGGGGTCAAAAACATATTTTCAAACATGGTCATGTGGCATATCAAATCGACAGGGATGAAGAGCAGAACAGAATGCAAGTAAAATTTTCATCCTAGGGTCAAACTGGTGACATTGAGGTGAGGTCAAAAGGTCAAATATCATTAAATTTTGACTACCATGTCAATTCTAAGATTTTTATACCAAACTTTGTGTGTGTGTCTTACAAATAAAAGAGAAAAAAAACATAGTGAACAGAATTTTCATTCTGTTGCTGGGGCCATGCCCCAGGGGTGGGACTTGGGAGATGCTGGGTGGGTCAAAAACTTTAGCATGGGGATTTCCAATGGCGCCCTATAGACTGCGCATTCTAGTCTTATTTATTATACAAAGCATAGGATGTGGGTCTCAATTAACACCCAACCATATGTTAAAATTGACTTCTTTTCCATTAATTTTAACATGTGGTTGGGTGTTACTTTGCCTCCTAGTGTCATCTGCTGATAACTTTTGCAATTGTCGGGTCTGATCTGGATCCATACTGTTTGACACTCTGATGGTATTCCTATTTTCGAAAAAGTTGACTATGTAAACTAGAGGACCTGAAGGTCCTGAGGCGCTCACCTGATCTCCTTAATAATTTTCAAACAGGTCAAGGTCAACTACAGCTTATAATGAAACATATTTTGTTTTACCATATATGGGGGTTGCAGCCATTTTGGTCCAGTAACCTAAACAATCTAACAGCCCAATGATTTCTGAGAAAAAGATGTTTAGATAGGTATGTGCTGGTCTAAATGTGTGGCCTTGGATTAAAGGTCACAGGTCAGCTTGACATTTGGTATTCCGTTGTCTCATTAGGTTAAACATTTCTCACAGGTATTATGATTTCGGCTAAAACTGTTATTTCCCCGTTATAAATGCATTAGGAATCAAATTTGACCTTGCCATAAAGTAGGTAAAGGTTAAGCTAGATTCATGGTTTGTGCAAACCTGGTAGGGACCACATCACCAATGCTATACAGTAAGTCCCAAGGCCATTGGCATTTTGGTTCCAGAGAAGAAGATATTTAAATAGTTTTTACCATACATGGGCATGTTGGCCATCTTAGTCATGTGACCATAACAATTTGTACAAATTTTGGCTAACCAATCATAAGGAGTCGTCATATAAAATTTGAGTTAAATTGGCCTAGTGGTTTCTGAGAAAACTATGTTTAAATACGTTGATGGGACTCCACTATGAGCGACCTTGGCTGAAAAGTCAAAAGTCAACCTTGAACTTTGAAACTTATTTATAGACACTAGATTGAACATATCAAGTGAGAATAATGACTTTGGCTTCCACAGTATTCAAAAAACAACTTTTCAAAAACTTTCATATTCAAATGCATTAGGGAGCAAATTTGGCCTTGACATTAAGTAGGTCAAGGTCATCTTGGGATCATAATTTGATCAAACTGGGTAGGCCCCACATCCCCAATGCTACATACCAAGTCTCAAGGTCACTGGCCTTCTGGTTCTGGAGAAGAAAATTTTTAAAAGGTTTTTACCATATATGGCCGTGGCGGCCATCTTTGTCATGTGACCAAATTATTTTGTATAAATTTTGACTAACTTATTTTCACATGAAATTTGAGTTCAATTGGGCCAATGGCTTGTGAGAAAACTATGTTTTAATATATTGATGGGACCACAATATGAGTGACCTTAGCTGAAAGGGCAAAGGTCAACCTTGACCTTTGAAACTTATTTATAGCCATTGTCTCATTAGTTTTAACATATCAAGTAAGAATGATGACTTTGGCTTCAACAGTATTCAAAAAATCAACTTTTCAAAAAATTTCCCATTTAAATACATTAGGAAGCAAATTCGACCTTGATGTTAAGTAGGTCAAGGTCAACCTAGGATCATTATTTGAACAAACTTGGTAGGCCCCACATCCCCAATGCTACATACCAAGTCCCAAGGTCATCAGCCTTCTGGTTCTGGAGGAGAAGATTTTAAAAGGTTTTTTACCATATATGGACGTAGCGGCCATCTTGTCATGTGACCAAAATGTTTTGCATAAATTTTGGCTAACTTATCATAAGGAGTCTTCACATGAAATTTTAGTTCAATTGGGCCAATGGTTTGTGAGAAAACTAAGTTTAAATATATTGATGGGACCACAATATGAGTGACCTTGACTGAAAGAGCAAAGGTCAACCTTGACCTTTGAAACTTATTCATAGCCGTTGTCTCATTAGTTTTAACATATCAAGTAAGAATAATGCCTTTGGCTTTAACAGTATTCAAAAAATAAACTTTTCACAAAAAATTCCCATTTAAATGCATCAGGAAGCAAATTTGACCTTGAGGTTAAGTAGGTCAAGGTCAACCTAGGATCATTGTTTGAACAAACTTGGTAGGCCCACCACCCCCAATGCTACATACCAAGTTCCAAGGTCATCCCCCTTCTGGTTCTGGAGAAGAAGATTTTTAAAAGGTTTTTACCTTATATGGGCGTGGTTGCCATCTTGGTCATGTGACCAGGACCATTTGAACAAACTTTCGTTCCAGTGTCCTAAGGTGTCTCCATACGAAATTTGAGTTTAATTGGCCCAGTGGTTTCAGAGGAGAAGGATGTTTGAAAATGTTGACAGACGGACGACGGACGGATGATGGACAGACGGACGCCAGAGTCACTGGTATACTATTTGCTCACCCATGAGCCTTCGGCTCAGGTGAGCTAAAAATCAACAGACGACAAAAAAGCATGAAAATTTCCCAGGGTCAAAGAGTTAATAACTTTATGCCCTAAAAATCTGCTAACCTTGGCCTATGCTAAGTAAAATTGTGCCCAGTAATTTACAGAGTGTTTATACCTTTACAAGTAGTGAACTCGCTATCCCTAGCTTTCTGAGACTGTACAAACGAGTTGGCAATAATCATGGGGGTAAATGCTAAATCACAATCATATTTTCTCACCAACATACGGAAAGGAAGCCTGCAATAGGATGAAAGCAAATTCTTACTGTTAACCCTTTATGACAAATGGATTTTCCCATCCTTATCAACTGGACAATTCCATTTCCAATTTTATGGTTGTTGTGTGGTACTTTTCATTTTTATTCCAAAGAACACTCTTAAAGCAAACACCCTGATCAGACGCTGCATTCTGTGGGGTTTGATCTGGGTCTGAAATGTTTGCATATGTCCCATATTTTCAAAATTCTAAACCCTCATTTAATTATAGTGTAGATCCAGATCAGCTGATGAAGCCAGCTGATCAGAATCCACACTGTTTTTTCATTTACAAGATGAATCCATATTAATAATGAAATCGAAACAACTGAAAATCAGAAGGTCATATAATGTACATTTAAACAACAATGGCAAGTCCAGCTTTACAATATGCTATCTTGAATAATATACTGGTGAATTTAGACCTAAGACAGATCAAAGGTTAGACTAGTACATCCTATAGCATGAGATATGGCAAGCTGGATGAAATAACGGTTATATCTTACCTGTTTTCAGTTCAACATCGAAAGCGCTAACCGTCGATATTTTATTTAGAATTAACTGTTACCAAGAATAGATCTGCTCATTATGGATGGGTTTCCTTCCAAAATCAGTCATAGTAGTTCCGAAGGTTTTCCTTCCAGTGCCTGACTGGTTACAGTCTGGGTGACCTTTCACATGCTACTGCGTAAACTCATCCAATCTTTGATCCGTCTGAGGTCGAAATTTACCAGTACTGAAATAGACTATAAAATAAACTTATTTTGTGGGTATGATTATTGATCAGTTATCATGTCAGTTTTGACATATATTATCATTTAACTGTAAAGCAAACCTGTACGTATGATGCTCAGCAAAACTGTTAAGAAAATTAATAAGACACAGTGACAGAAAAATTCTAAAACGAAGTCGGGCTTAAAAAGGAGATATCTCCTTCCCTCAGAGCCCAGCAACGATTCTCAAGGTATTCTCAAGGTGGCATACTGTAAACACTGGAATGGCTCCTGTGGTGAAAACAGCCCATTAACCCTTAAAGGGCCAAGAAAAAAATGCATCTGAAAATGTTGTCTGCTGAAGCCGTCTGCTGCAAAAAACTGCCTAACATTACTGACAAATTAAGTATTGAAGCAAACAGTGTGGACCCTGAATAGACTGCTCCTATTGGAGCAGTCTGATCTGGGTCCACACTGTTTGACATAGAGGCTTCTTAAACATTTCAGCAGACGAGAAAAGCAGACGACTTTTGTTGTGATTGGCGCATTAAGGATTAAGACATGTGAGCATGTGTGTGCTTTAAAATTCGGTACAATAAAGTAATACATCTTACTTGGAGTATCTGACCATTGGGGCACAAACTTTCACAAATTTTTCCTCAAACAATTCCACTGGTTTCTTCCAGAGAAACTCTGTGTGGTTGATGTCATTCTCAGTATCTTTGCCCTCGTCATCAGGATCTTTCAGCTCTGCCATCATACAGAATTGTTCTCACTGCAACATCTCATGAAAAAATATAATTTAAGTATTTGGCCAAACAAATTATATGTGTATAGGTCTAGTTGAGCAATATTGTGATTTTCCCCTTATCTATCAGTTTAAACATGTGTTTTTGGGTGCTCAAAAGAATTGTCTCACCGAGACAGTTCTTTTGAGTACTCACAACATATGGTTTGGTTCAGAAATAAGAAAAATAATTTTCAGTTACGCATCATTATCTTTAGGCCTTAACCCTTTACTCCACAGGCTATTTTTAGATCATGACATCATTTTCTATTTTTAAACAACATTGGAAAATTTCAAGAAAAAATTAAATTAAGTTTTGAATACTTTTGGAAAATATTATGGAAAATGGAGCATTAATTTTGCTCTTTTGGAACAAATGCTTCATTTTCTATAATGTTTTCAAAAACATAGTATTTCAAGAGTTATTATGGAGTATGTGTATTTAGGCCCAGTGTTTAGGCTAACATGTCAGAAAATACATATAATATTTTTATTATGTATACTTTTTATGCCCACTACTGATAATTGGTGAGGCATTATATATTATACCCTTTGAAATTTTCTGTGTTTTTTCATCCCTTCATCTGTTTATTGGCCCAATGTTTCTTTCTTTAACTTTCAACATTTTTGACAAATTGTATTCAAACTTTTCATAGGAATTGATATCAAGGAGGAGTACATTGAAATTGCTGATGGGCAAATTTCATCAGTTTAAAGCAGAATTACAATGTATGGCATTCAATTGATGTTAAAAAATCACATTTAGCTCTTTAACAGTTTAAAATTTTGTAAATATGTATCTATGCCATTGGTAATTAAGAGGGTCTCAATGTGATACCTCTAAAATCAGTAAATCAGTAAACTTTTGGCTACAAAAATCAGTAATCAGTAAAATTTAAGGGAAAAAATTGGTAAACCAGTAAAATTTTGCAATGCTCAATTCGCTATTGAACTGGTAAAAGTAGCCTTCAAAATTCACTAATTGGTAAATTAGGGCCAAAATTTGACATTCTCAATTAAGTGCAATAGACAAGGTTTGCAACAATTAAAACATTAATAATATTGTCAAATAATAACAGATATACAGCCCTTTACAGACAATGTTGACTGACACTGAAATCACAGTTTTGCTCTGGATGGATTTTGAATTTTTATAATAAAGCAATGATATACTATAGTTTGAGGATAAGTTGGCAGTGAGTGATGTCAGAGCATGTTTTGATAAGTGGACAAGGTCTATTGTTGTAAACCAGCTATAACAACTGGATATACTGTCGTGCCAGCCAAGAGTGACAGTGATGTCATGTTTTGCTTACAAAGTTATCAGGGACTTAGAATCGATATATCACTTGTGTATTAATCCTATCCTGAGGATAGGATTAATACACAAGCGATCTATCGATTCGCATTAGCTAAAGTGAAGTGTTCACATTAGTGGTTTACTTGGCAATTGTAAACAAAGTATTACATCACTGTCACTTTTGGTTGGCACGACAGTAGCTGCTTATTCTTCAGGTGTTAAGCCTCAGAACGGCACTGCCAATAAATTTTGCATGTTTTTTCGTTTAATGAAAGTTTTATATAATAAAGCAACAAAAAGTGTAGATCCAGATTGGTCGGAGTTGGGTGCACACTGTTTGACCATATATTTACATAGGTTAATAAATAATTCCCGCAGACAACTTAAAGCAACATTTTCTGCTGGATGTTTGCCGACCCTTTAAGGGTTAAATAAAATTTTACCGATAATAACTTGTGACAGCATCTTAAGTACTGTTTTTGTTTGCTCTTCCAGGCCACTTCCAACTTATCATGAGCAGACAGAACCGGTATTTATATATTAAGCTCTAAGCTGTGACAAAAATAAATTTCACCCACCCACCCATCCATCCATCTATCCACCCACCCACCCACCCACCCATCCATCCATCCATCCATCCATCCATCCATCCATCCATCCATCCATCCATCCATCCATCCATCCATCCAATCTTCTATTATGTATTATGTCTAAACCCCTGAGGGGGGCGTCAGATGGGTATTCAGTGGGTTTGTACAGTGGGAGTAGGGATATTAGTAAACTTATAAGATAAATCAGGGGTCAGTATTTAGGGAGACACATGGATCACTTGGCAGACAGCAAAAATTGCTAAACCGTACCAGGGTGGGAAGGACCTGTATATTGGCAGGGAGGTCGTTCCAATGGGAAAGAGTGTGACCCCGTAATCGTCTTTGAGAGTAATAGTCTTTGACAGCTATGAGTATTTCCATAAAAGATGTTTAAACAACTTGTTTATTTTCATGCTTATTTCAGATTTAATCATCTTATTCAATGTTAATTATTCTTTGATCCTTCTTTCAAAGATATATTGGTGTTACAGCCTCAATATAGCTTCCTGTTATTTAAAACCAGTGAATAAATAATTGTTCCTGACCGGGGGCACATTTACTAGTTTCAAGGAAATATTTGAGCTTGTGGTACATACTGCAAAGAATATATATCACAAGTTTTTACTGCTGACTTGAAAAAATTAACTCTTTCAAAAATTCTTTCACGATCAATATCACAGCCAAGTCAAAGAGATGGATCCAGATCAGGAAAGATGTTCTGTCGAGGGATATACTAACCTGTTTTTTCCAGGAGCAAGAGGCAGATATTGGGGACCTAGTGGCAGCCCTATGGCCAAGGAGCCCAGGAATCACTAGAAAATTAAACTCATTGCAACACCATAATTGCCTTGAGCAAATTGGCATTACTCATAGCTAAAGTCAGAGACCCTCAAAATATGAACCCTAGTCCTAGGGAGAAACCTGTTCACTGCATCTGCTATAGATTTCATTAATGGGGCCCCAGGGGTTTGGGGGATCTGAGAAGGGCTATTTAATTTTAGGGAGCTGGGGAGCACTGGCTATTATTTTCAGGGATCTGGGGAACAAGCTCATATTTTTAAGTTTAAGGGAGCCCTGCCAAAGGTAAAAAATAAATTTAAAAAATCTCAGCTTAAAGGAAAAGCCTCCATTTTGTTTGATTTTTAAAAAAAATCTTTGGCTTCTGAGCCCCCTTGTAAAATGTGAATGTCATTTCATACTAGCATGCACATCTGGATTGGTATTTGAAAACAAAAATGGCAAATAATTTTTGTTGTTGATTTATCATCCTTAAAATTGTTTATTTTTAGGTTGATAATAACATACTTTGGAACGCTTAGAATGCACCAGACGGCACCATTTTCATCATTTTTTTTCCGGGGGAGCATGTCCCTGGACCCCCCTAGCAAAAACAAAAGCGAAAGCATTTGTCTCAAAAAAAATCTTAGTTTCAGTTGTTGAAAAAAAGCCCTCTTCCCCACACCAGAAAAAATGGTCTGATCCTAATTAAAAAAAAGCATTCCTCCATACATACTCTACCAGGTACAGCAACAGCATTTTAATGATGGCCTCCTACTTTGAGCTATATAATATCATGTATTTCATTAAAATAATCATATATCATGTTTTCCATGGCTAAGCCCTGTCTTTAAAAGCATGTATGAGGGTCTAGATGGGGTATAATGATTAGTGAATAATGGCCTTTTTTTATAATGAATAGTGAATAATGAGCCAAAAAAATAATGAATAGTGAATAATGAGGGCCTGAAAATAATGAATAATCCTATTAGTTTTAATGAATAGAAGAAAAAATTAATGAATAGTGAATAATCAGATTTTAATGAATAATGAATAATGCTAAAAAAATCAAAAAAAAATCAATGCATTTGTGAAAGCCTATACATGTACTTATAAAATATTGACTTAGTTTGTTCTTTAAAATTCCCCCCCCCCTTTGTAATTGATTGATTATCATAAGGTAATTCTACAATTTATAAAACCCAGTCAACTATGAGACATAATTTAGCGAAAATCCATACAAAATGGCATCTGAAATAGAGATTGAAACAGAAAATACCAAAAAAAACCTCAAGTAATCATGTGGTTCCTGTTAAGCTCACATTCAATGATTCTGATCTCAAAACTGTAAAAGATAGAAGTAGGTCTAGACTCCAGAGTGTGCATAAATTCCAAAGAGAACGAATATTAAAATGAGTTTTCACAGTAATAGATCTATTATTATCTTTTTGGGAATATTTAAAGGAGCAGGCCCATTCACTAGGGGTTCCAGGTTTTTAACTCAAGATATTCAGATTACAAATCTA
This sequence comes from Loripinus fragilis, assembly GCA_964019695.1. NCBI lineage: Eukaryota > Metazoa > Mollusca > Bivalvia > Lucinida > Lucinidae > Loripinus > Loripinus fragilis. The sequence continues at coordinate 19,213,535 of OZ026520.1, forward strand.
CAACTTAAAAGGCAAAATTTATATGATACACAGGTTCAGTGAAACTTGGAAAGAGCTTCATTGATAGGAACTTGTTGGGAATTAAATTGTGAGATACTGCGGAATGCGGGTCATTTTGGTCCTAGCTTGATTTGTCTTGGGTTGTTTCATCCAAATTTAGGGGATGGGTCGTTACGGACTTGGTAAGTGGGTCATTTTGGCCAATTTTCAAAAATGTCAAAATGCCCTGGACCGGGCCAAAACCACCACTTACCATTACAGTGTGACTCAGGGAAATCAAGAGAATTTATAGAGAAAACAACTCAAAAACATAGCTTTCGGAACAATTCCCCAACAACATTTTTTAGATTTAGAATTAAAAAATCATTAAAGTGTCTGTGAATTAAATTGTCTCATAAAAAATGATGAGGTGTCTGTGAGTTGGCTCAAAATTTATCAGTGAATTGTCTCATAAAGTGTTGGTGAGTTGCCTCATAATCTATTGATGAATTGTCTCAAAAAATGTGTCTATCTTATCTATCTGTACTCAGTCCGATTTTGTTCAGCTGCAAAAATGTCTTTTTCAGAAAGGGGGGAGGCTTACAAGTGGGACCTACTTTTTTGGTTGCTCTTGCTTTTTCTTAAAAATGCCCTACTATCCTTCCTTTTTTACTCTAAAATGTCATTTATTCGTAAAAATCCAGATTTTTTTCCTCGCTCGCTCCGCTCGCTCGGATTTAATAAATTAACTATTGATTTTTTTCAAGGAGCATGCTGGCAAAACATCATTTGTTTAACCCCAAAGGGCTCTCTGTTTAGCTTGTACTATTGTCACCGCTATTATCCAGCTATTATCCTGCTTATTTAGTGTGGAATTTATTTCTAACTACTCATTGTGATAAATTTTGTACTTGGAAAAGCCCTACTATCCCTACTTTTTTACACCAATTATCCCTACTTTTTCACTACTTTTCCCAAATTTTTATCGCTACCTTTTCCCTACTTTTTTGTTGAAGGGCACTTGAAAGCCTGGGGGCTTAAAAGTAGGGGAGTCATATGCATTTCCATGTGGCTAGTAGGGGTCGCAAATAACTTTGGCTTCCCAGCAGGTGGGTCATTTTTTAATTGTTCCTATAAAATCATTAAAATTTTTCCTCGCTCGCTCGGTTTTTATAAATTAAACACTTATCAGGCCACTTAATTTCTCAGTTTTCAAAAGTTATTCTGTTTTGGTGGTTTTATTGTTACAACTTTTATCATGCTAATATTGATGGAAAATTGATTAATCAGGCTTTCAGATAGGCCCTACTTTTCCTTGTGTTCCTACATCTCCCTACTTTATCTTGAAAATGTCCTACTATCATTGCTTTTTCACTCTTAAATGTCATTTACGCTATAAAAATACAGAAGTTTTTCCTTGGTCGCTTCGCTCACTCAAATCTTAACATATAAACTATATTTTCAAGCATTATTTTGACCAATGCCGCGTCCGTAGAAATATTGGTATTTTTAAGTTTATCTTAATGAATGATTTTAATGAATAATTGGTCTTATTTTAATGAATAACCCAAAATTTTAATGAGATGAATAATGGGCTAAATTTTTAATGAATAGTGAATACCAGACCCCCCCATCCAGACCCTCATGTATAACACAAAATTTTAAGTGAACATTAAGTCATGCACTTGTGTATAGCTTTGTAGTTTTAAGTACATGTGAATTTAATCCTAAAAATAAGTTTTAGGGAGAATTGGCTTATATTTTGGGGGATTAGGGGGGGGGGGGGGGGGGGGGGGGGGCTGATTGAATTTTAAGGATTTGGGGTGCAAAGGCAAAATACTTTCAGGAGGTGAGGAATTTTCTCTCATGGATTTGAGGAGATCAATGCATTATTTTATGGGGGCAAGGGAGCACAGACCCCCCCCCCCCCCCCCCCTGGGTGCCTCATTAACACTCTCACTGCTACAGTGTTCTCTCACTGTTACAGTGTTAACCTTCTAGACTGTATTCCTCTACATCAGTGAAGAGTATATAGAATCAGATGAACCAAGATTTGTAACCAAAAACAAGTATTTAAATCTCACCACCCTAGAGCTTAGAAGACATCGTGGAGACCTTATTGAAACATTCAAAATACTTAAAGGATTAGAAGGCATTCCATCGAATAGCCTTTTTGAACTAAATACTTCTGTCACTAGAGGAAATTCTCTCAAGTTAAATAAACCAAGATCAAGATTGAACATCAGATATAATAATTTCAGTCAACGTGTGATCAATGCATGGAATCGACTTCCAGAGCGAGTAATATCATCAACAACTGTGAACAGATTCAAAAACAACCTAGATAGACATTTTCAAGAATTACATGGGGTTTCTATGACTCGGTCGCTTAACCCCTAGGCTGCACTTTAGGGTGTGGCCAACAGGTATAACAGGTATAAGTGTCAGTCGTGTTGCTTTTTCAAAAGCTAAAACTTGTCAATGTAGAAAACTTAAATATCCTAATAATTCATTTACCTATGCGGATTATACTGTTTTTCGGTAGCCAACGTTAGGTTGTGGTTATGAAAAATGCAACGGATGTCATGACGTACTCAATGGTTTATTCTAAATGAATAAAAATCGATAATTACCATCTCACAATGGGACAAATAAGGCCGAAGCTTTGTTGTGGCGAATAATGTGGGTAGACTTGATTTGATTAAACAGAAAATGCACTGAAAAAACAAGTGCATCTATCTATCTATCTATCTATCTATCTATCTATCTATCTATCTATCTATCTATCTATCTATCTATCTATCTATCTATCTATCTATCTATCTATCTATCTATCTATCTGTCTATCTATCAGATAGATAACCTCTTCTACCTGACCGCCCCGATGGCTCAGTTGGTAGAGCATCCGCTTTCGGAGAGAGAGGTCGTGGGTTCGAATCCCGGCCGCACCATACTAAAGGGGTAAAAAATAGTACTTGCAGCTCCCTTGCTGAAGCTCTCATAAAAGGGGTTGTGCTAGGAAGATAGAGTAAGGCAGGTAAGTATCTGTTAAAAAGATATTGTTATGTTGCAATAAAAGCTCTATTGAGCTTATGTTATTTGTTTCAAATAAGCGACGTTAACTAAAGCTTCTTTATCTATCTATCTATCTATCTATCTATCTATCTATCTATCTATCTATCTATCTATCTATCTATCTATCTATCTATCTCTTCATATTTCCAAACCCTCGTATTGAGTATTATTAGAATGTGACTTGCGCATGGTGTGTTAGTAAGAAAGATTAAAAACAGTGAAGTGAAGGCAAAAGAATGATAGTTTAGATGAAAATAAAGATGATAGTGTTAGGTGTAAATAAGATCTTGGGCTCAGTATATTATTATTCACTTTAATTTCAGTGCCGGACCCAGGGGCATGTGCATAATTGGGAAAGATAACAGATTACCCAAAATTCTGCTCAATGTATTTAACGCCACCTTATCGTGTTTGATATCAAATATTAGGGCTGGACCCTGAATTACGGACAACCTGGCCCAAAACCAAGTCGGCCCAAGCCAACTCGGCCCACATTAAACTCGGCCCATGCCAACTCGCCCAAGTTTATAAGACAACTCCGCCCAAATTCATAAGACAACTTGGCCCATATATTTTTTGAAGTACATCCTACATGTTCATGTAGGATGAAACCAGATGTCTGCATTAGCATACGTCTCTATAAGCAGTGGTGGATCCAGTCTGGGTTCAGGGGGCGCATGTATGTTTCTGACATTATCTCTGTACATTATTATGCATGTTGCTATTCTGTATGTATTTTGGTTTGCAGTCTATACATGTACATGTATGTCTATCCGTCTGCCTGTGCATGAACATTCATGTGCCTGTCTGTACATGAGTATGTATGTATGCAGGCAGGCACGCACGCACGCAGGCACGCAGGCACGTACGTATGTATGTATGTATGTATGTATGTATGTATCTCATGTGCGGATCCTGTCATTCTGGCCATTGGGCCTGGACCCCCCCCTGACAAAAAATTCTGGATCCGGGCATGTGTCCGCCTGGCTGTCCATCTATACATCCATTGAAAATTGTCCACTGATTAATTAAGGAGGTCAGCATGTTTGGACGAAGTGTCAATTGATGCACACCTTTAATCATCTTAATATTAATGGCGTAATTATGTTGATCACTGGCAACAGCCTTAATGAATCGCAAAGATGTGAAAATCAGTGTCTTTAACCAGTGAATTTGATCATGCGGCATACATTTGTCGGATAACAGCATTTTTGTTCTTACAGAGGCATGCAAAATTCCATTAAAATCTTCCTTTTCTTTTTCGAATTGTTTCCTAGCAAGCTCTTTAGCGTCACTTATCTTTGAAACTCGTTTACGAATGTCAAAGTGTTCATTATTAATGTCCATTTTGCGCATTTCATGTGATTCTGTGGTTAATGGACGTCGCCATGTTATATTGTGTGACGTTTGCGAGCGTTGGCATCATCGTCTGTGTTGTACAGAATAAGTAATATTTTTTCTCCAATGGTTAAGCTATTTCAACCGTTTTCTGAGCAATATAAACATGTCAAAGTGGATTACACAGCTGTGGCCACATTTTTCGTGGCAATGACATTGAATGGGTACATAGGCCTTTAGCAAATAGGCTATATCTCAGTTATTTGAATAATACAGTCAAATAAAGAATATAAAACTTTGGAAGCATTGCGAATGCTCAGACGCGCCTACGCACAGTCTCGCCAGAGCCTTCGCTGCTATTAAACATAGAGCACAAAACTAGATGAATGCTCAGATAAAGGTTTATGCTGAGCCACATGATTAATTATGCGATTTGTCTTTGGTTGCTACATTGATTATGAGGTCGTGCTAAATGTGGCTACTTATCAAATCAGCAAGCAGCGAATGATCATACGAGCCTGCGCATCTTCTGAGAGTAAAAAACAATGAATTAGAATGCCCAGACGGATCAAGTTGCGAATTTACCCGTATGCTCATTTGAACGTGTGGTAAATTGACTATACCAGTGTGGCCTCTTATGAGATTTTGCAATTTGCAACGTGTCGTATGAGTCTGCGCTGTTAATCGTTTTCAGTATGCACAAACGGTAAAGGGTAACATTGAACACCTCCACGAGACACAACAGTAGTTGTGCGGTACCAGCTGGAAATTAAGGATACTTGATTCTTAGGCTAAGGCCGAAGGGGCGAATCTTTCATGTTATGATAAAACACCTCTAAAAATTGTTGTCTTGGGCTGAGTTTTGAATCTTTGGCAGAGTTGGCATGGGCCCATTTTTATGTGGGCCGAGTTTGTTTTGGTATCCTGCATCCTGGACCCAGAGGGGTTGTTTACGGGCGGGGGGGGGGCGATTTTTAAAAAAATCTATGTCTTTGAGAATGCTTTTCAAGCGTTTTTGAAGCCCATTTTTCTATATTCTATAAATTCAATTTCAAGTAAGGCTAGACACCTTGTTCCTAGCTATTATTTTGCATTTCTTTGTCGTCCTCTTGGTGCTTTGGTAAGGTTCCCATATGCAGGGTTGGGGGTGGGGGGTGGGTGCAGCAATTTCAATGGAAGTATGAGTCAGCTCAATGTTTAGAAAAACAGCAGAACCCTTGTGAGGGGGTTGGGGGGCTTAATATAAAAAAAAATGCTGGAAAAACAATAAAGTCCACAACTAAGAAAAAAATTGGGCATAGGTTCCCCTGTATTATTTTATTTTTTCATTCACCCAACCCAATAACATAGGCCCAGCACAGCAGCAGCCTTTGGACTGTGGCTCTCTTTTCAATTTCTAAGTCTGGTCGGGGACGGGGGGGGGGGGGGGGGGGGGGCACAGCTTTTACTTACTAGCTTTGCGACTTCTAGACTACATGGGATTTGCAATGGAAGCAGCAACGTAATGGAAAATGGGGGGGGATACACTCCAGCCCCACAGCCTTTGGACTGGGGATAAGTGCCCCCCCCCACCCCCACCCACTCCAAATTTCCGAATTTAATATTCCATCGTGTACAAGCCTGGGTTACACTCACAGCCCTGTCTGTGCCCCCACAGCCACCTTTTCTTTCAGCAGAATTTTGGGTAATCCATTATCTTTCCCAATTATGCACATGCCCCCCAGCCCCCTGGGTCCGACGCTGAAATTAAAGCGACTAAAAACAGCATTGCATTTACATCATTTGTTTTGCTTTTAATTCATGTTCGAAGATGTCAGAACTCAAAGAAAAATTGTTTGGTACACACTCTCTAAAATTTCTTTTCTAGCAATCGGAAAAAATATCAGGTTTTACCTAGCACTTACCTGGATTTTGACTCGATAACGTGTAGGTAATATTTCCGATATATGGGTTCGGTGCACAATTAATCGGTCCCATTCAACTCCATGTAAAAAGGCAGAATTTGAGCATCTGCACATTTTTCCAGGACATTGCTTGGACTTTTTTCTGTCTGTGAGTGGCAAGATCTGTCATTCACCTATTAAAAAAGTGAAAAGACAACCTACCTTGATAATCTCGTTTTCTCAGCATTCTCCGTTCTTTGGGGAACAGTCAAAAAATCCGGGCTGAAATCCGACCCACGTCAGACGTTACCTGGGGAGTGCGCCGGGGAGTCTGTGACAAAATAGTCCACACAAAAATGCATTTTTCTGCATCAGCCTGACAAAAATAGACCAATGTTGAATCACATGTACATTTAAAGTCGAATAAAGCACCCATTTACGCCATAAAGGGCCCAGAAACGGCAAGTGCTAAATTTCTAAAGGTACTATTTTCGTGGGCTACCAAACCGGAAGACTGTAATTGTGTACTAACACCATATGTATTGGAGATTCGTCTCCCGCGTATATAAATATTATCTATCTTTCTATACTGGCCTCGCTCATACTTGAACATTACGCCAGGGAGTGCTAATTTTGATATAAAAAAACAACAACAACAAAAAATGTATAAAAATATTGGCTTCAAGACTGTACTGAGATATTTTTCTGTCTTACCCAATGTCACAGGGGGTTAACTCAGTCACAGTGCGGGGTGATTCTTTATGAAAGTTGTCAATGATGCTTTATGAAAGGGTTACAGGTGCTTTATGATTTCCTTAATCAGTATATGGTAGGTGATGGGAAAACTACATCAAACGTAAGATTTTCGAAGCCCGAAAGTATTTTATTTTTATTAATTCATATAATTGAAAAGCTAAAGGTTTTACTCTGTCAGTCTTTGCGATGATGGTTTATGTGTCAGGGATTAATGAGCGGTTTACTTCAGATATTGTTAAAACCCATAACAAAAATCAGTATATTTATCAAAGTACATATTCCATCAAAGATAGTGTGCATACAACTTCAAGTTCAATCTAAATATGTTTGAAAAAATCAATTTTCTTCTCATGTAAAACTATAAAGGGTTTATTTTAAATGACTAATATTGACAAGCCAAGAACTGGTGGTAAAGAATCAGTAACATATTTTGGTAACAGGTTCTTTACCTGTCCGAATGATGGATAACTGGTTCTTTATGAAAGGGTTCGGATGCTTTATGAAAGAATTTGCAAAGATGTTAATGGTTTTAGAATCAAATATCAAGGCAATTAGACCCATTACTGCAGCCCTGACTTATTTATTGATTGAATTAAGACCTAACGGCACAGTCAACAAAATTTCTGTCATGTTGGGACTCCTCCAAGAGACAGAGAGAGACTAAAAGGGCCCTATCCCATCCAAATTTGCCACAAGTCAAGCAAATCACGCCCTATCATAACGATTAAGGTTAAGATTTATTTCAATATCATATCAGTGATGCCGATGCTGGGTGCGATCTCCTGTCTGCTTGCATATTAAGCGGATAGGCAACTGACCGAGCTACAGAGTTTAGATTGTTAGCTAAGCATCCCATGTGCGTGTCCGGAGGGTAGGGGACAGAGGGTTTTCATCCCACCTGGAAGATCACAAGTTGTTATATGTTTCCTTAGGAATACTGTTATTGACAACCTCGAGAAGAAGTAGGACCCCTTGGGTCCAATTGCTTCAAAAGGGAGGCCAGGTCCGCACTGCCCTCTGTGAAAAAACTAAAATAAAGTTTTCAGGACACCCCCCCCCCTCCAGATAGAAGTTTCTGGATCCTCCTATGCATCGTAAACATCCAAACCCTGCTATCAGCATCCAGTACTGTAACATTGTATCCGAGGCGTCAATATGTCTTTTTCGAAACTCCCAATAGGAGCAAGTGGTGGATTGATCTCAGCGTATTTTGAAGGGACTTAACATGAATTTAAGTGAGAGTTGAGCCTGACAGGGCAGAGTAGGAGCATTTGGTTTGTTCGTTTGCTTGTTTTCATTTGCTTGGCTTGATTCTTTACGTCCGAGTCAACAATCTTTCGGGCTTGTCGTGATGGGTCTACCTGGGCGGATCCAGTACTAGGTAGCGGGTAAAATGTCTGTTTGCTTTGATATTTTTCATCCCAGTCGGATCGGGACGATTTCTTATCCTTCTGTTTTATACCAATTTCGGTGTCTTGCTCTAGGACACAACACAGTGACTCTGACGTCTATGAGTCTCGAACTAGCAAACCTTCAATTGAGCCACTGCGCCCCACACAGGCATGAAAGATTAAGGCAAACATTGTCCATAAAAAATTTAATCTTACTTGATAGTCTACTCTTGATAAACAAAACGAGACATGCAGACAACAACTATTTACATGTTTGGATTCTTAAAAGAAATGTCTCGTTTAGACGGTTCTTTTGAGTACCCAGAAGAAATACAAATGATTTTTTTTTCAAAATTCCCAAACTTACCTCGCCTAATGACATATTCAATCATTAGAATCTAACAAAAAACCTATAAAAAACAGACTATTTATGAACCCAGACGCCAGATTTCTCGTTCTGGATACCTGCAGTTGCAGTATAAGTTCTCTTCGCTGGAGTTGTTTTCTCATAATTTGATAACGGAACAACATCTAGCAATGCACAAAGCTGGTGCAGTATGATAAACATACCGGGTAGGCGGCAATCAAAACCCTCTTAACAATCGACGAACGCGGATAAAAATCCCAAGAAACGGTGTTTACGATTGCCACTCGGGCGACAAATGACAGTAGAAAACTCTGTTTCTATCGATTTTTGATCTTCGTTCGTCGATATTATTAACGTTTTCGATTGCCGCCTACCCGGTGTGATAAAGAAAGTGTTCGGCTTTTGTGTCTGTACGGGCGATAATCCTCACTTAAGCCTTTAATACAGCTACGCTTTAGGCACATCTAAAGTTTTGGCCATTAAAAGCCAAGCTGCATTGATTCCTTCATGTGTTTGCGAAAGGGTGCGTGTGATTTAGGGGAGGAGGTACCCTCAAGTACTCTTTCTACAAAGGCTTGGTCCCCCTCCCCCGCATCCCAACAAAAATTTCAGGATCCGCCCTTGAATAGCTTTTGGTGTAGCACGAAAAGTGATAAAAGCATGCCAGCGGGCTCCAAGGCGCTCCATGCATTTTCTAGTTGAGCTTTAAAAGCTAGATAGACTTGAATAGCGGGTGTAGTTTGTAAAATTGACAGAAAACAACAAAGATGCGAACAAATCTGCGCCATCTGTCTGCAGAAATGCAAAAACATGTCTTCATTCGGTGAGTGACAATCAAAGGATGACTGGGCTTAGGTCTGATGCAACCTCAAACAGCCAGACAAAAAATATAATTTCTTAGATTATTGACTTATATATTAGCACAGAAGCAAACTGCAACAGTCTGTTCTGGGTCTACATTGTTTGCCTAAGAGCCTTCAAAAACATTCAGCATACGACAAAAGCAGACTGCTTTTGTTGTAATTGGCAAAGCAATTCTAAAATCGATGTTCATGCACGTTTGAAGAAAATATTTCTAGTCTTACCATAAACAAAAAGTGTTTTTTGGGCGATGTACTTCCATTACAGAGCGGACACGATAAAATTGCAATTTCCGTTTTAACGGGTCATATATTATTTTTTTTTAAAAAAAAGGGGGAATACAGAGTTAAAGTCCGTGTGTATTAGGCCTACACGTCGTCTTATGTTGACTGATATCTGTTTCATGAAGATATCTTCAACTGTTATTGAGATATAGAGAGGATTCGAAGCATGTATACGATCGATGGACAGACATCTGAGTTGAACTTGTTACCTTGAACTTGGGAGATGGTGGATGATTGTTGTGCCAATACATTAGGTTCCGGGTGTAACAGCTTCTGACCAGGTTTGAGCCAACGTTGTGACCTTGACTTTGGGAGTTGGTGGTTAAGTGTTGTATGCGACACACCTTAGTGTATAACCATGTGAAGTTATAATCAAAATATAATGAGATTGGCCTATCCGGGCACGAAACCCATAGTTACAGTGCTAGCGTGGCTCACAGATTTTGGGTCAAAGCTGTGACTAAATTGATATCGATACATTTGCTCTTCCGCGAGTAACCCTGTCTTTGGTGGTTGCGAACAAGAAAGGCACAGACCAGCCAGCGCAATCGCGCAGTCTGATCAGCGCCTTTGTTAATCGCTTATATCTAGATGTGCTACACGCGAAAATTTAATTTTCTAGCATGTCTCTGTAGCTAAGCAGGATGGTTTGAATCTCACTTTGTCGGACACACCGAAGACAGGGTTTCTCGCGTCGCGGCCCAATTATAGTCTGATGAGATATGATTTTTAATTCATATGTTTTTTTGCGTTTTTTTATTGATATTGATGTATTTAACTAAATCATCATTCCTCTAAAATACTTCTTCGTTTGCTTTTTCTTCTTCTACTATCTCATAGATGTTTGAACAGGCATAAATCAATTTTCTGGACAGCATAAGATAAGATGTGGAATTGTAGCTCTTGCTTGTTTGTTTAATTTGATTCTTTATGTCCCAATCAACAATCTTTCCGCTATGTCGGGACTGGTCTTCCTGGTTTGAACCAGTATTGAGCAAGGATAAATGTGTCTTGCTCAAGGACACAACACAGTAACGCCGGTGAGGCTAGAATTCGCAACCCCTCGGTTCTGAGTCAATCACTGAGCCACAGCACTCCTTTGGAATGGTAGCGGTTGGTATGGATTCACAGGGGCAATATTAGCATCTATGACGGATATCAGTCCAGTGGTACACCTTCATGCTATCGGTAATATTCATATGAGAGTATAATTTTATTGGGTCCCGTACCTCAGTCGGAGGCAAGCCCAGCTGTTCATCAAGGGTTCGTGAGTTCCATTGCGACCCACCCAAAGTCCATTATTTCCTGGAGATTGGTCATCAAAACAGATATACGTTCATTGGCCACCTTCCGCTGATTCAAGAAGGGTTCTTGTCAGTTTCAAGTGAAAGTATGTGCAAAAAGTACTGTTTTATATCCCTATTCCACACAGGGCCCGAATCCCACGAATCGCCACAAACTGACAAATATTTGGATTCGTGGCTGAAACGTACTCAGTTCGCGAAGATCTTACCTGAATCATACAGTCCGTAGTCAGTTCTTGCAATTCGTAGGCCTATTGGGAATTCGGATCAAAAGATTTTAACTGTTCAAAACTTGGCCACGAATTCCCCGATTGGAAAAATCGTGCTTGATTCGTAACAAATTCCTAATTCATTATTGGACATTGTAACTGAATCGTAATCGATTCAGATGCGTTCTTAGGCATTCGTAGCGGATTTCTGTTATTTCGTGCCCAATTCGTGTTGCATTCGGCGTATTCTCAACTAATTCGTGTTCGATTCTTTAACTTATTGATATGTTATTTTACATCATAATGAATTCGGCACTCAGGCCGAATCCAGCCGAATCCCGCGAATATTCGTAACTGTTTCTTACCTATTTCGTAACTGAATCGTAGAATATCACGAATAGATTGGGAAAAAACAATTCTCCACGAATCCTAACATTTATCAATTTTTGATGATTCGGGGGATTTGTAGTCTTTGGGGAAATAGGGCATTACCGCTTAGCTAAGCTTGCTCAGTAAAGTGTGGGATGCCCTAACATGACTGAAAAATTGTTGACTTTCCCCTCTCCTACCACCCTCTACTACCTCCCAAGACCTTGTTGAAGGGGTCAATAGGTCAAAATTCAACTTTTTTCCAGAACAGCACCAACACAAACCAACAAAGACATTTGTACCGGGACAACATGCGCGGATCCAGGAATTTTTTGCCAGGGGGAGGGGGGGGGGGGGGGGGTCCAGGCTCCTCAACTTATTTTACAGTTTACAGAGGGGGTCCAATGGTTTAATTACACATTTTCCAGGGGGGTCCAACTTTTTCCGGGGGGGGGGGGGGGGGGGGGGGGGGTCCAAATGCTAATTTCTATAGAAACCCATATAACTATAACTTCAGATTTTCCAGGGGGGTCTGGACCCCCTATCCCCCTCTGGTTCCGCAAATGTACAATGTGGCATTTTGGCACGAATAGGCTCAGATGAGCCTGTGTGGCCTCCTTTTAAGCTTAGAAACTCCAAATGCTAATCGGTCAATAGTTTTTAAGCGACTTGCAAAGGCTCTGATCAGACTGCGCATATGCGCAGGCTGGTCTAAGCCTTTGGTGCTCGCACATACCACATTGTTGGAAATCTCATATTTCGGCCAATTTATTGGTGCAAAAAAATGCATTACGGCTGTATATCCGGACGAAATTGCATTTGTCGGATAAAGAACCTGTAACTTCTTTCATAAAGAATATGTAACAACTTTCTAAAAGAACCTGTAACCCGAATTTTAGGCTCATAAAGCATTTGTAACCTTTCATAAAGAACCATTTACTTCGATTTTTTTTTGAAATTGGCTAAAACGTATATTTAAGGAAGAATTTAAGCTTCAGATACCAAATTTATAATATAATGGTTCGTTTCCAAGCATGTTTTGCTCGATAAAACTATAAAAGATACACATATGGCATTTGTTGCAACTTAGCATCTCTATTGCAATTGGTGAATTGTTGGACAGCTAAACTGTATGATAAATGCATAGACTATCATAAAACATCCTCATTATATGTCATTAAACAAAATTTGACCCTAAAACTGTCTAATATTGCCATTTTCACCCCGTGTCTGACATGAGCATAGCATCTTGTCAAGAATCATTAACTCATAGTAAAGAACCTGTAACCCTTTTCATAAAGCATCATTGACAACTTTCATAAAGAATCACCCCGCACTGTGACTGAGTTAACCCCCTGTGAATGTCTCGCACTCAGTATACTGGGTCTGAGCCGATAGGTTCTGAGACTGATAATCATTTATAATGAAAAAATAAGCTTGTTAGTAAAAGGGATTGAAAGCACAAGTATTTTGTCATTCTTTTTTCTTCTTCTTGGCAATCGGATTGTGTTAGTTTTTCACAATTCAAACAGCAATCGCTTGATTTACTCCGGAGTACTCCAAAGTGTTCTGGCGTACTCCAAATACTCTAAAACTATGAAAATCAAGTCCGCCCAAACGTGGAACCGGATCCAATATGGAGGACAATGTTATTGATCATCTGAGAAACGACGGTAGTTTTTATTTTTTGAACAAATTCCTCATATTTTGCGATATATTTTAAGCTTAAAAGGCATATGACTAAACTTTATTCCTCCTCTAGCGATTTCATTACCTATCAGCTTTGAATATTTGTTAAATAGTTCATTGTAATGGGTTTTCGTGGTAACAACTGCTTTTTCTTTCTCTATATACTGCCTGGCGCTCGCTTTCGAGCATTATCGGCAGGTGTACATTGTACACGCCGGGTTGCAGGATGAAAGCCTACAAGTAAAAGCTTTGCCAAACAAACAAGTTTTGCTCTTCTAAAAAAGACTTGTTTTGGATTTGCAACAATTGAATTGGGCAATATCCTGATTCTCTCCAGGAAAACTTAATTTCGGGAACGTTCCTCCAATGGTGAATACACACCATATTTTCGGCGGAATAATATTGATCTGAGTCATTCAGGCGCTTTAAATTTTACTTAAGTAAAATTCGGTATTGACCAGAATTTTTTGTATTAATGAAAGAAGGGAAAAATATCTTATAACTTCTAACATATATGTTCACTGGAAATGCATTTGTACGAAAATGCTGCTTATTCCGTTAATGTATGAAATGGAAATTACACAAGCCTGATCATGTATGTCTATTGATGGAGATGGAAGATTCTTTTTATTTTGGGTACTCCAGAATACGACTTGAATTTGATATAAAGTGGATTTACAAATCTAATGTTTTAGTCTCCCCAAAGTGTTTTGAAATCTCCACTTCTAGTCATGTTAGTGCTGGTTCAGTATAAAGTATTGAGTGCTCAGGAGTGAAAGGTTCTAAGGACATCAATATCAATGAACATATATGGATGGACTTGATTTTAGTCAGAATGAGCTATACAGCCATTAAAATTTTCAAACATTAATTCGTAATAAAGTTATTTATCCACCGTAAGTAGAGACTTATCTATAAAAGTATGAACATTTTAGAGCCAGAAGACAAGCCGAAAGGGCTTAATGATTCTGTGGTATCAAGTAAACATCAAGTAAACATATCTTTCACGGAATAAATAGCATTTTCATTTAAACAGATAGAGTCCTGAGAATATATCCCAGATACGTTCTATCCCATAATAACATATATTTCTTAAATGGAAAATGTTTTATATCAAGATACGATTTATTCTGTAAATGTAACCTTCATGGAATAAGTAGCATTTCTGTTACACATTTACAGAGGCATTTCTATGTCTCATCAATTAATTATAAACTGTGCCGAGAATCTCTCCCAGATACGTTCTATCCCGGATATATAATCAATTCCAAGATACGATTTATTTCGTAAATGTAACTTTTACGGAATAAGTACATGTAGCATTTCTGTTACAACATCCACAGAGGCATTTCTATGTCTCATCAATTAATTATTATAAACAGTGCTGAGAATCTCTCCCAGATACGTTCTATCCCGGATATATAATCTATTCCGTAGCTACCATACCTTTCTTCTCAACATTTGCATAAACTTATTATTTTAAGACACTTGCCCCAAATTATTCCAAGCCCCATTTTCTGAAGCAAATATCCCCCAAAGAAAACCCTTTTCCCCGGGGAATCTTCCCCTTGCAAGGCATGATTTAAGTTTCTCATCTCTAAGCTCGGCGGTATATTAATGGATTGTTAAAGAATGTTTTCTTTCTCTCTATATATATAGTCCTGAATCTTCTTCTTCTTCCACTGTAAGGGTAGTATCTTCTCAGATTGTAGGTTACCCTGTGTAAAACTGCGATGCCCGATAAACAGATAAAATGTCCCAGATCCCCGGTTAAAACTATGTACATGTTGTTGAGTCGCTTAGTAGTGTCGCAGGAGCTGGGAAGGCAGACTTGAAAGGCCTTCCCTGAATTCCTGGAGGGTCTGGACATCGGTTACAGTGGTAGGTAGTTGATTCCAGTCACAGATGGTACAAGGGTAGAAAGAATACTTGTATACATCTTTGGTTGCATTTAACTGACGTAGACGTTGGGAACCTCTCGTAGGGGTGTCATTGAGTTTGATGTAGTCGGTAGTGACGTCAACCAGACCATGCTGAATACGGAAGAGCATAGAGAGCCTGTCTATATATCGTCTATGCTGAAGAGACTCCCATCCAAGACTCTGGACCCTGTTGGTGACACATCCTGGTGTTAGTTCTGTGTAGTTATGGTGGACGAAACGGGCTGCTCTGCGTTGCACCTGTTCTAGGTTGTGAATGTCGCTTGGTTGATGAGGATCCCAAACTGTGGAGGAGTATTCCAGCACCGGTCTCACTAACGTTGAGTAAGCAGCTGCCTTCACTGGAGCTGTACAATCACCTAGGTTTCGTCGGATGAAGCCGAGAGTTCTGTTGGCCTTGTTGACTGTATTATCAATATGTTTCTTCCAGGCTAGGTCCTCGCTGATAGTGACACCTAAGTACTTACTGCTGTCTACTACCTCCAATGTATGGCCATGAATTTCATTGTTGGTCTTTAAGATCTGTTTCCTGTTGGTGCTGATTCTGACAACCGTGCATTTATCTGGGTGAAATTTCATTTGCCAGGTTTCTTCCCATCTCTCCAATGCAGATAAGTCTTCCTGGAGGAGGGCTTGGTCTTGGCTTGACTTGATATGTCTGTAGAGGAGGCAGTCGTCCGCAAACAGTCTGGCATCTGAGTATTTTGTAGACTCTGGTAGGTCGTTGATAAATGCCAGGAAGAGAAGGGGCCCGAGGATGGTGCCTTGCGGTACACCAGACAATACATCGGCTTCAGTAGAATTGGTGCCATCCAACAAAGCAGACTGTTTCCTTTGGCTCATAAATGATTCGATCCAGCGTAGAGTGGAATCTTGAACGCCATAGTAGTTCAACTTGTGTAGCAGGCGATGATGAGGCACTTTGTCGAATGCCTTGGCAAAATCGAGAAGGATAACATCTACCTGGCCTTTCTGTGTTTCTCGCAATCTCCTGTATAGTTGAGATGAGCTGAGTTTCGCAAGAACGTCTGGCTCTGAACCCATGTTGTTTGTCAGTTAGAATCTGGTTTTTGTCGAAATGTCGCATTACTGAACTATGAACAATGTGTTCAAGGACTTTACAGGCTATTGAAGTAAGCGAGACAGGGCGGTAGTTTGATGGTACATGTTTCTCTCCCTTCTTGAAGATTGGAACTACAAAAGCATTCTTCCAGTCTGTAGGTGTTTCGCCAGTGTCAAGGGAGTGTTGGTACAATCTTGTCAATATCGGTGCAAGTTGATCAGCAGCTTACTTCAAAACATAGGCAGGGATACTATCTGGACCTGTTGCCTTGTGGGTCTTGAGATTGGAGAGAAGCTTATGAACACCCTTGATCTTTACATGGATTTTCTCCATTGCAGGGTGTGGGCTTTGTCCTTTGGAAGGCATGTTGGTCTTATCCTCTCGAGTATATGCCGATACAAACTGGTCATTTAGGATCTCAGCCTTGGAGCTGCTGTCACTGTGAATGAATCCATCTTTATTTTTCAAAGGGGCAACACCTGTGGATTCTTGTCTTCTACTCTTGATGTAAGACCAGAACACTTTGGGTCTGTCTTGCAGGTCTTTGCTCACTACATCTTCCATATACCGTTTGTGAGCCGTTCTGAGATCTCTCTGGTTCTGGTACTTAATCTTTTTGTATCTTTCCCAGTCAGCCGGGCTCTTGGTGTGCTTTGCCTTCTTGTAGGCCCTGTGTTTCCGTCTCGTGGCACGACGGAGCTGAGTGTCTACCCATGGATGAATGTGCCTGGCTGCTGTTCATTTGGTCGGTACATGGTCAGTGATCACCTGGTTGATGGCTTCTCTTATGTCTTGCCACATGTTGTTCACTGAGCTGAAGGAGGAGCTGAGAAAACCTCTCACTATATATGGTGAGTGCTGTCTTGAGTCCTTCTGTATCAGCCTTCTTCCATAGGTAGATTGTTCTTCTTTTTGGTCTGGATCTGACTGGTTGGTGGGCTGTGTCAAAGAGTACGATATCATGGTCACTCCTCTCAGATATCGATGGTAAGGACTTGCATCTCTCTTGGTAACTTGGGTGGGAGGTAAAAATTAGGTCAAGGGTGTTTTCACCGCGTGTTGGGAACTGGACCATTTGCTCTAATCCCAGGTCAGACGCTATGTCCAGGAATGTTTGACTTACTCTTCGGGGGTAGTGTTTGCTGCTGGTGATGGAGTTGCAAGGTTGGGCAGTCGAAACCACCCCCGGTTTTAACCAGCGGTTTTAACCGGTTAAAACCGCCCCGGTCAATATGCCAAAAAGTGGTCAATACTGGTCAATACGAATCTGAGTGGTCGATTGAAAATTCTAAGGGACGTTTGTGTGATGGATTGAGATATTTGTACAGGTTTTATGTTCTATCTATTGAAAAAAGAAAAAAATAATGTTTCGTCCCTGCCAAGGGCACTTTTCATGGTGAGGTTTCCATCTCTAGACCTTAGCACTGAGTTCTGCATTACAGTCCATGCACCTAACACTAGTTTTTCTTGCATCATCAAAGGCAGAATAGAATAACCATACAGGGTTTTTTTGCTCAATTTTGAGACAATAACTTTTATTAGTTTATGACACTTTGTTAATTATTAACTGATAACAGCAGATAACTGAATGACCACAATTTCACACCTCTATATACACACAAATAATGCCACTAAATTAGCCAATACATTTTAAGCTCAGTGATTGGATAGGGGTTATAACTGGACACACCCTCTTCAGTCTGAGAGGCATGCCCGGTATTTTGACAGTTTTGTTTGTTCTAGGGTATTTAAAGTAAAAAATAGCTCCTTGATATGTCTGATATATTGTTCAACATTAAGTGTTTTCTTTATAATTTTCACACCTTTGTCTTTTCAGGTAAGAAGCCAACCAATTTGAATTTTAACTAATACAGCATCTTTTATTTATATATGATGATCTCTTTGATGATCAATTTGAAGTATTGGTTATTTTTTTTACTTTAATTTTACTCATTTTAAAATAAGTCCTTGATTTTAATATTTTTTATTTCAATGAAAAAAGCTAGTTTTAAAATTTGTTTATTTTCATTACTTGAATATGCCTTTTTTATTAATGGTTAATAGAAAATAAGTTCAAGACTGTTAGTCTGAACTGAAAGTTGTGATAATGATTTGGACTGAAGATCTTAAACTATTGACATTTCATGTTTGTTTATTTTATGGCTTATCAATCATATAAATACTTTTTTTAAAATAAAATCAACTGAAAAATTAACATCACATTTTCAGTTAAACTTCAGTGTATTATCTTTAAGTCTTTATAGAGTTCAGTAAAATGGGGGTTAAATAATGCCAAGTATCTTCACATCAACCAAGTTTTTTTCAATCGACCAATTGACCACCAATCGACCAGTAATGACCGGTTAAAACCAGTAATGACCACTGGTCTGGTCAATATGCATATTGACCGGTCAATTGCCAACCTTGTGGAGTTGTCTTTCCATGATACATCAGGCACGTTGAAATCTCCGCCTAGTATGAAAACAGACTTCCTACTGGCTGTGCGAAGCTTAGAGATCTGGTCATAGGCCCTTTTTAAGTATGACTCATCATAGTGAGTGGGCAGTCTGTAGTATGATGAGATCACCATCTTTTTCTGTTTGGAGATCTTGATAGTGCCAGTTATTAACTCTAAGTCCTTGCTGCTTTGAATGTCATGGAGCTCAAGGTCCTTCTTTGCCGCAGTTAGCACTCCTCCATATGGGTTATCTGATCTATCATTTCTGTGCACATCATATCCCAGGCATTCGTCGAAGATCTTGCTTGAGCTAATGTCTGGGCTTAGCCAGGTTTCTGTTCCAAGAATGACATCAGGGCAAACTGTTTCAACTAGGGTTGCTATGTTCTTACCCATCTTCCTGACACTTTGGAAGTTGATACAAAGAAACCGAAGAGACTTGCTCTTGCGTAGGGGCTTGCCATTGTAGTGAACAGGCTTGGGTGATGATGCAACAGTAGGACTACCAAATGATGAAAGAGAGTTGTCCGGTTCACTGGTCATAGGAGATGGTGGTGGCACGCTTGAGGATTCCTCGTGTGAAGTAAAGAGAATTCCACTAGAATTCAGAGAAGAATGATGTATATCTCTGATTGAAGACTGGTTTTCAACATCTGCAACTGGTAGGTCATACACAACTGTTGATCGGTTGAGTGAATTACATGTTGGGCAATACCAGGGCAAGTCCCTGTTTGCATAAGTGTCAAACTCTGGAGTGTTCATTGACAGACATGACATATGACACCATTTATCACAATCATCACATGCTAAGGCACGCTAACCTATGTCTCTGACCGCCCGGGAGCATACGCCACATGGATATCTTGGGGTGCGGGGCCCAGGATTGGGTTCAACACCACTCATTAGCAAAAGAATAAATGCATGTGTTCTACATCTTGAACGGATGGGAATTGACAGAGGTAGAGTACGCATATGTTTCAGGTAATAAAACAGGTGTAACTGTGTGTTGATGACCTGTACATTCGCAAAGGTAAACCCGCCAAGTACTGGTGCAGTACGAAATACCGGTGCCGAGTGTTGGTAGACAGGTTTGAAATTATCTTCATTCATGTGGACCGAATCTGGGACAGATGTATCCAATAACTTTGTTACTGAAGTATCTGGGCTTGGCCCAAGTGTTCTGAGGAAGCACAATAGGAAAACTAACCAATTTCTTGTCACAAACATGTTCAGTTGTGGGAAATTTCATTTGTAAACAAGCCTTGTCGCATGGGAGCTTGGTATGGGCAGTCAAGCGCCTCAGTGATCTGGATGATCAACAAAGAAGATCAGTAAGATAGGGCGATCGGGACAGCACAGCTATAACTTTGCTATCAGGTTAGTTTCAATAATCAATTGTAAGTAATCAGCAGGTAGGAGAAGTCTGAATATGTCCTGGTTGAATTTTAAAATAGTTTTTTCCGGAGATCTTTGGAAGATGACATCTGTCCATCGCGCATGCGCAGTCCTCTCCCAGATTTGTAAAATAAGAAATATTGAAATATGACTTGTATGGTTAAGAATGCTTTCCTTCTCTTTCTATATAAATAGTCCTGAATCTATCCCGGATTTGTTAAAAATGTATTATTTTAAGACACTTGCACCAAAACTTTCCAAGCCCCATTTTCTGAAGCAAATATCCCCCAAAGAAAACCCTTTTCCCAGGGAATCTTTCCCTTGCAAGGCATGATTTAAATTTCTCATCTTTAAGCTCGGCGGTATATTAATGGATTGTTAAAGAATGTTTTCTTTCTCTCTATATATATAGTCATGAATCTATCCCCGATTTGTAAAATAATGAATCTTGAAATACGACTGGTATTCTTTTTCTCTCTATATATATAGTCTTGATTCTTTCCCGGTTTGTCGAATGAAAAATCTGGAATCTCTGAAGTATATTGAAGCTACCGTTATATTAGCTTCTAGGAAGTTTGTTGATTTCTTCGCTACATATATATATATATAGTCCTGATTCTTTCCTGGATTCATTCATAAAATGAACAATTTGAGGATTATCCCGTATTAAAGTATTACAGGTAAATTAATTGGATGCAAGCGTCTGAAAGATCCGGATCAATAAGATATAGTGCAAATGAAAGGTTTTTTTAATACGAGAAATTGGGCCATCCAGCCGAGAGATAATCAGGATATTGCCATGAGTTGTGGCCAGTTATTCTCATAAATAGTGGTACATCACATCCCGCCCTGGATCATTTAGGCGCTTTATGCACTCGGTGAATACACAGGTAATTCTCCGTTATCCCTACATATTCAGGGAATTTTTTTGGTGTCCTTAGGGGCCGAAATTCGGCCCCTTTCCCAATGGGATTTTGGTGACTTTTTTCCCAATTTGAAAAAAAAATTCCCAATCTCAAAAAAAATAAATATGTATTTTGTTTTTAGATTTTTCACACACACACACACACACACACACACACACACACACACACACACACACACACACACACACACACACACACACACACACACACACACACACACACACACACAATGACAATCTACTAGAATTGCATCCTATTTTCCTTCAATTTAATGGCAATAGTATGTGTAATAGTTAATTTGTTTATAAACTGACCAAAAAATGCTGTTCTTGTTTGTTTAGAAAATTTCCCAATTTAGTGGTTTACTGCGCTAATTTTCCCAATCTGAAAGGCCCTAAGGCCCCTTCCCAAAATTGCAAAAAAAATCCCTGTACAGGCCTCCAGATAAGAGTGGATATTTGAAAATTATTATGTTTTACCCCCTGGAAGGGTCGGGAGTTCCCCTTGCATCCATCTGTCTGTCTGTTCATCACAAAATCGTGTCCGCTTTGTAATTTGGTAACGGTTAAAGATATTTCAACGAAAACTTCATACATTAGTAAAGCACATTTAGACAACGTATCATGCACAAGAACCATAACTCTTGCAGGTTTATTTTTCAAATTATTTCCCTTGTAACATGTCCGCTCTGTAAGTTGAACACTGTTAAAGCTATTTGGTTGAAACTTCATACACTTCTAGAGCACAATGAGACAATGTGTCATGCACAAGAACCATAACTCTGCTTTGGAAATTTAGGAGTTATTTCCCTTTCATCATTTGCAATGCTTTTTCGTATCCGCTCTATAACTTGATAAACCTAGGCCTTAGAGGTATTTCAACGAAACTTCATACATTTGTAAAGCACATTCAGATGACTTGTCATGCACAAAAACCATAACTCTTGTATGTTTATTTTTCAAATTATTCCCCTTGGTAAATAACTAAAAGCAATTTTGTGATTTTTTCATTCCTAAAAGGGGGAGACATCTTTTTTCGTGAAAAATAATTCTAGTTTTTCTTCTTTCTAAACTAAAACATACATTGTGGGTACTAAAAAGAACTGTCTCGATGGGACAGTTCTTTTAAGCACTCAACACACATGTTTAAACTGATGAGTAAAAAACAATCCAAAATTTTACACTAAAAAAATTTGCTAATCAGGCCCTATGGGTACATACCTTAGGAATCTCTGCTACATCAGAAACAGTTTTCTGTTTATACCTGTAGTTCATGATAAATTCCTTCACCCTATAGGACATTGGTAAACTACACAGGTGCTCCATTATCACAACGAACCGGTTATACTGAAATATATTGATAGATTATCAGGTTACATGAGGTATCTTAGCTCTGCCCCCTGGGAAATTTTTCCAGGGATGAGAACAGTCAGACATTTTTAATCCAGAAAATATGTCTGTTGAACCCTGAATGGACCCAAACAGATTTTTATATCACTTATCAAAAGCTTAAAATCACAAAATACCAATAGAAAGCACCCAGTTTATGCTTAATGTGTGGTAAAAATTCAACAATGTTTAAACTAACTTCAACCAAGTTAACATTGACATTATATACATCATATGCCAGTGCTCAATCCCAAGAATCGTGATCAATCCAGAACATTCTCATCACTGTTTTTCATGCTATTTTGTCTGCTGATTTTTTTCAAAATCAACTTTTTTGAAAAAATCTTTCAGTAATTATACAATCTGAGTGTCAAGCAGATTGGATACAGATCTGGCCTGACATTCTGTCTGACCTGATCTGGGTCAAAACTGTATGCGAAGTTATCAACAGACGACACTTGGAGATAAAGAGTCAAGAAAACTAAATGCATCTGGGCTACAAAACTGACAAACAGGCTAGCACACAAGGTGAGCGCTTTATTTGGCGCTTTGTAACACTTTATTATTGTTAAGCAACAACTATACCTCAAAAAGCACTTTTCTGTAGCAGTCAATTGTTCAACGATAGCAGTTTCCATCATTATATGCCTACACGTAAAGAGTCAAATACACCTGTAGCCCTTTGCTTATAAATGCAACAGTTTACTTCACAAAGCACTTTCCATGAGTCAGCTCAAGAGTGGTCACATAGCACTACGAAGAGCATTTTAGTAACATACCATTGAATCTATGTTTGCTACATAGTTCTCTGTAGTGCTTGCATTATGCAATCTGTCTATTATTCTGGTACTTATTGTATATGGGCAGATGTCTTAAATAATTGCCTATGCTAAAGTATCAAGTGAATCTAGGTCTAAATTTTGGTCTGCTGGGTGAAAACTGTTTGCAAAGGTTATCAGCAGATAAAAATGTTGCAGCTAGCAAGGAAAGAGTAAAGTCGACAACTCAAAGTCATTGATGTGAGACATGATGGTACAGCATAAAGCGTTAGACATTCTTCTTACACCATACCAGATATGAACATGTTTGGATGTGATTTGTATTGATAAGTCAGGGGATTTTCTGCCCTTCTCTAGGGACCCAATTTTGGCCCCATTCCCAATCGAAAATAGCCACCTTTTTCCCCAATACCATGTCTGTTTTTCCCAATTAAGAAAAGTAAAAAAAAAAAAAATTTTTTTTTTACTTTTTTTAGAGACCACTACTACTTATGAGAAACAATGACCCATATCAGAATGATACTTAAACACTTGTGCTTAAGTGGTATGCTTGGCATAATACAATCTAAAATGACTTGATTCTGAGGATATATTATGCTACCCTTGTTATGTTCTATGTCGTTTAATTTCTCCCAATTTTGATGTTAAGTCGATCATTTTTTCCCAATTTTGGCCAGGGGCCTTTCCCAAAATTGCTGGAAAAAGCCCTGATATTTTGACAAATTTTATAACTTGCAATATCTTTAAAACTACTCAAAAGGATCATTGACACTTGCTATGGGTAAATGCCTATGGTTTTCAGTAAAAATAAAAGTTTGTCAATTGTCCCTTTCTTCACCTTGAAGCTACCCTGACCTGAGTACTTTATGGCTGTGAAATCCGTTTTCGATATTAAATGCTTCAAAGATGTAAAATTTTGGGTAGAACAATCAGTTTTACATTAAGATATATAGAAATCCGAAAACATTTTTTAAAATATCATTCCCCCCCCGTGTGCCAGCAAAAGCTTTTGCATGTATATATGTTACCATATTTTACACATTGTATTAAAGTGGCTTGCTGGCACAAGGGGGGGAAAGATGTTCAGCAGCCCAAAAACCCAGGGCCTAAGCCCATAAAATGCATTGTCGACCAAATAAAAAATTAATGGCAGTAATGAAATTCTCTAGAACCAACCACCTAAATTGCTTTGTATTCTGTGCTAGTTTAATATAAAGTACTTAAAGATTAAAAGTAGAATTAGCAAGGTTTTATGCCTTTTTCATAAGAAAAAATCTCACTGTTATTAAATGACACATTATTTTGCAAACGTCCTGTACTTATCTATTTGCATGCTAGGGAATTGTTCATGTTTTTATTTTCGTCTGCTGACTTTCTTCAAAATAAAGTTTTTAAAAATAAACCACCCAGGACCACCACCAGAGTGTCAAACAGTTTGGATCCAGATCAAGACCAACATTCTGTTGGTCTTCATCTGGGTTCAAAATGTTTGCAAAAGGCTATTGGCAAACGACAAAATTATCCACTGGCATGCAAAGAGTTATAACAGGTAAATACTTTAGTGTTCAATATATTGTCTCCTATAGGGATATACATGCATATCGTATACCATAAATATTCGGACACTTTAAATACATTCAACATGCTATGCCCTTTAAACAAAGCAAAAGTAATATTCAAAGGATCTAGTTAGAATCAGTTTTATTTTCCAATGCTAAATGGGACACTTTCATTCCTTCAAAAATATTTATTTCTTTTGTTTAGCTTTCAGTTTTGTATTATTTACGGTACATGAAGTCACAAATGTACAGGTAACTTCTAAATTATCTCCCCAAAATCATTTTATTACAAAACATATTTTGTTTTTAAAACAATTTCATCAATTATTGTGATTCGTTAATACTCTGCATATGGTATAATCAATAGATATCACCATGCCCACCAAATAAATCAAGAAAACGTGCAGAAATCACTTTTTGTAGTACTTTTTATTTTCATGAAATTTCAGACCCCCTCCCCTTTCTACCCGCCATAACTCTCGAGTGCGTAGGAATTTTGAAAATATTTTGCTAGCTGGCACTTGCCATTAGATTCATCTATTGCACTGATACTACATGCACCACACTAGAAGCTCAAAAGCAGCGTTCTGTGAATCAGAAAAATAGGCGTATAAGGCCCAAACCGTCGATGATCCTTTTGTGTTTAAATTTTCAGCATCGATTTGAAATATGATTTTCTTTCGATAAAGAAAGTGTTTATAAAATAATCGGGCAATCTTATGAACATATTATTGATTAAAATTGAATGATTTTGAATGCTTTTTAATAAGCGTCTGGCATAATTTTCACCGAGTTTCTCAGCAGAGCACTTCAGCGTGAAGTTACATAAAGGCTAAAATACCCGGATGACTTAACAATAGAATAGACCTTACAAACACTATTGCACAAACATGTGGCATAAGCAATCATTGTCCTTTAACCACAGGGGTGTAGCTTTATCTTATTTTTTGTGAATTGATTTCCAGGAAATGTGAATTGAAATCACAGCAGTTTTAAGGATTCCCCATCTTGGTCAATAGAGCTCTCTGAAATACAGGTTAACACATACTGGGAAGCAAATTTTTCCAGTGACACATAAATTTCACCAAGTTGGAGGGCTTTGTACACATGTTTTGTAAGCATGTTCAAAAATTCCAGTAGCTGACAAACAAATATACACCATGAGATCAAAAGCAATTTGATCCTAGAGCACCATACTTATCAATAGGGGTGAAACAATACACCAAAAAGCATATTGCAATATATTGTGATATAGTAAAACGGTACTGGGATATATATTGCGATACACCTGGTATCTGTATTTCTCTCTATCATTTCCCCTAGTTCATGACTGTACAGTGTTATAATATAAATGAGGAGTGATGAAATTGCTAGTATTACTATTTACTAGAAAGTCGTGTTGTAAAAGAAAACTATTCCTGGCAGAGATCAGCTACAGAATACCTTGGCAGGATACCAACAAAAATAAAATTACACCTTTTCAACCCCACTACTTCACAGGTGTATGACATCTATTGCACACTGCCATATTTTCACCTTCTTCGTTGTGTCTCTCGGTTCCTTTTCAAGGAGTAATGATCCAGACTTCGCCTTTCCCTTTTACATTGTTCAGTTATTCATGATCTTTCAAAACTGAAAACGAAAGTAGCTGTTGGTCTAGTCTAATTTGCCTCACAAACGCATGACTACAGGGCTCCATACAAGAGGGGGTAAAGGGTATATCAGCATTAATTTTTTGGAAATCAGCATTGAAAATTAAATTGAAGGGTAAAAGTGCCCTTTGCAGTTTGAGGTTTCAGCACTGATATTCAATTTATGTGGTGAAATCTTTTATCCTAAGAAAGAAAAACACCTAGTAATATAAACCAATTATATAAATCTTTTGAAGTTTTCCTTAAATGTAACATGTACATGTATTAAATAAATTAATACAATCAATTTTTTAAGCAAATAAACTGGATCTTTTCACAAGGCTTTGCAACAGAACTGATGCTTCTAGGACTAAGTTTCTGCAATTTGAATTTTTTAAGAAAGGAGTAAAATACTCATTAAATTAAAAAGTAGGGGGTGATATACATGAATGTACCAATAATTCACAAGACAAACTTTTTTTTTTTCAGATATTTTCAGAAATTTCTTGGAGGAATCTTTTGATGTAAAATCACATGCAAATCAAGCCATTCAAGGGAGAGCCATAACTGAACAGTTGTCAAAACTTGTTGAAGGAATAACTCTGTTGGACAAGGAAATACATTCACAGGTGACCTGTTTTACATGTATGGTAACAGGGGATTTTCTGCCCTTCTCTAGGGGTCGAATTTCAGCCCCATTCCCAATCAAAAATACCCACCTTTTTTCCCAATGCAATGTCTGGTTTTCCATTTATGAAAAGTAAAAAAAAGAATTTTTTTTTTTTACTTTTTTTTTAGAGACCACTACTACTTATGAGAAACAATGACCCATATCAGAATGATACTTAAACACTTGTGCTTAAGTGGTATGCTTGGCATAATACAATCTAAAATAACTGGATTTTGAGGATATATTTTGCTACCCTTGTTATGTTCTATGTCCTTAATTTCTCCCAATTTTGATGTTAAAGTCAATCAATTATCATTTATTCCCAATTTTGGCGAGGGGCCTTTTCCCCAAATAGCTGGAAAAAGCCCTGGGTAAATGTTCTAAAAATTTAAACACTAATTGCCTGCTAAAAAAGGCCTGAATAAACAGTGTAGACCCAGATCAGACTGCAGTCTGATCAGGGTCTCCTCTGCTTGCTATACTGACAAGTATTTTACAAATTCCAGCCCTGATGACCAACATTTTAGTTGAGAACAGAAATAGAAAGGTGATCGAAATTTTAGAATATTAAGCATAAATAGAGGATCTTACATGAGTGCTCCTGTTTTATCTAATTTATTAAAAGAGTTGGGGAATAGAGATAAAATGCGAGGCCTGTCGAGCATTTTATCTCTTTTTCGCAACTAGTTTAATATGTTCAATAATACAAGAGCATGAATGTTAAATTCTATTTATCATATGACATAAAGATTACTTTGAAATCTCATTTCTGCCTTAAAACATTATAATTTAGTCATAATGTACGCAGCATTTTTATGGACATCATAACGTTTCCGAAAATCTGTAAACCAACAATAGTGGTTTATCGATTATATTGCATGGCGTTATTTCACTCCCAGACACAATGTCATGTGATAAACTACAGTAAACATTCTTAAGTTTCAAACACTCTCAAAGAAATGTTGGTTTTCAGGCCTGGAAGACACAAAATGCTTGTCTGAAAAGCAAAATGAAGCTGTCTGATCTGGGACTGCGCTGTTTGTCTATGCCTTTTTGGCAGGCATTTTATATTATTTACCATAGCTGGAATATTGAAATTTTACATGCAGCAAGTTAAGATATTATACTTTCCAATAAGTGAGTTATAAAGGTGATCAGACTGCCTGGAAGTGCATTCTGGTCTGTGTCTTTGTTGTTTGCATGCAACATAAGTCAGGTTTTCTAGTGTCAGGGCCCACATCATCTAAGTATTCATCTGGGTATTTCCACACACCACTACTATTCTGTCAACCAAGAGTGACAGTGACGTCATGTTTTGTTTATAAAGTTATCGGGGACTTATAATCGATAGATCACTTGTGTATTAATCCTATCCTGTGGATAGGGTTAATACACAAGTGATCTATTGATTCATGTTAGCTCAAGTGGAGTGTACAAGTTAATATTTCCTTACATTTGTAAACGAAATATTATGCCACTGTCACTCATGGTTGGCACGACAGTAGATTGACAGGGAAGTCTAAGTCATGCATAAAAAGTAAACAACACATACAGAAATCAACATGCCCTCATTGGAGTATGTGTGCTTATTAAGTCAAAAACAGTATGGTAAGAATATTGAGTCCCATATGTTTGGATTGAAATCTTTAAAACAGGTAATCACTTGACTGTTTCATAGGGCCAGTTAAGCTAAATTTTTGAGCGTAAAATTGCTATTATTTTCTTATCCATCAGTTTAAACATGTGTTTTGGGTGCTCAATAGAACCGTCTTACCGAGACAGTTCTTTTGAGTACCCACAACATATGTTTTGGTGGAGAAATAAGAAAATGATTTTCAGTTACGCACTCTTATCTGGAGGCCTGTGTTTATTGAACGAAGTAAGAATGTTGTTCTCTTGTATAAATTTGACTCTTTACCTGCTAGTGTCATCTGCTTTTCGACAAACTGTCAGGTCTGGTCTGGATCCAAACTGCTTGACACTTACATGTATTTATTTCTTGAAGAATTGTTTGAAAAAAATAATTTTGATTAAAATCAGCGGAAGACACAAAATTCATACAAAATTACCCAGTATGCAAAGATTTGGTTTCATGATATGGATTCATCAATTGGATAAAAAAGAAAAGATCTTGATCAGCTGACATCATTATAAGCCAACTGATATGGATCTACATTGTTTCTACATTGCCTGCCAAAAAAGGCTTAGTCAAACGGACAGACCCAGATCTGAAGAAGCAGTCTGATCAGCGTCTTCCCTGTTTGCTATTGGGATAAACTTTATGTGAGTTCCAGTGCGGACCAACAACATTTTATTTGAGAACAGAAAGAGAAAATTGTAAATAATTTTAGAACATTTTTACCATGTAGAATTTTAAAAAGTTATCTGTACAGTTCACTAATTAGGCCAAATACGGTAATGATAAAACATGACTTTTGCTAATGTACATGTAAAGCAGAATTACAAGGGTTAGTTCTAGTTTTGCAAAAATGGAAGTTAGAATAATCAATTCTCAGTCCTTCAGATGAGTGTGTATTTGAAAATCTGTTTTCTTTTTTCTCAACCAAAACATGTTGTGGGCACTCAAATGAACCGTCCAAATGAGATGGTTCTTTTTAAAACCCAAAACACGTGTTTGAACTGATGGATAAAAAATAGTCATAATTTTACGCTGAATAACTTTGCTTACCCAAGAATTGAAGTGTGATATTTACTTGCATATACCAAAAGTTTCATAATGGTTAGGCTTAAATGAAATATATGTGTGGTTCCTGTTGCCTACCTACCCTAATTTTTTAACCCTACCCTAAACATTAAAATGGTCTTTGGAGAAAAAATACCTAAAATGGGCACATTTTCAGATTTTGTCACTATTTTCTTTGTTAAATGTTATAACAAAAAATTAATAATTTCCCTACCTACCTACCCTAAATTAAGTTGGTATGCAACAGGAACCACACATAAATTTCATTTAGGCCTAATATGAAAATATATGGTGTAAACATACTTATGTCAGTAACTGACAACTGTTTCATGTTTGTTTTAGATTGTGTCTCATCATGAAGACCTACTGTCGCAAGCCACAGGAGTTGAGAAGTTGGAAGGTAAAAAACTTTGTTCTTTTTTAGGGGAGATAATTTTTACTGAAATGGTTTACCTTTGTTCTCAGTCTGTCTGATCTTGCTTCATTAACTCACCTGAGCTATTATTATAGGGAGCTCAGTGGCTCAGTGGTAGAGTGCTTGACTCGAGACCGAAGGGCCGCGGGTTCGAGCCTCACTGGTGTCACTGTGTTGTGGTCCTTGAGCAAGACACATTTATCCTAGCTTAGTACTGGTTCAACCCAGGAAGACCCGTCCCTATATAACTGAAAGATTGTTGATGGGACGTTAAGAATCAAATAAAAAAAAACACAAAAAAAACCTGAGCTATTGTGACCACTAAATGTCCATTGTTGTCATCAATTTGTAAATGATGACTTCAGACCAAGGTGCCATGGGTTCCAGCCTCACCGGCGTCACTGTGATGTGTCCTTGAGCAATACAAATTAATCCTAGCTTGTACTGGTTAAACCCAGGAAGACCTGTCCCTACATAATTGAAAGATTGTTGATGGGATGTAAAGAATCAAATCAAACAAACAAAATGATAACTTCTTTTATACCACACGGCCAATTGTAACCAAACTTCACAGGAACGTTTCCTTGATGACTCTCTGAAATAAATAGCTAAAGATCCATTAGAAAATATGGAGACCAGGGGTGTGTCTTTTTGTGGCTTACAGAAACTGAATAAAAGTCCTGAAACCACTGGTAAGAATTAAAAAAATGAATTTGGCAGAGGCCTTTTAAATAACTGATAGAAACAAAATATATGGCCACCAGGTATCATGGCCAGTTTTCCTAATATATCTCTATAACATAATGATAGTTAATTTTCTTATTTCTTGGTCCAAACATATGTTGTGGGTACTCAATGAGCACCCAAAACAAATGTTTAAACTGGTCCATAAGAAAAAATTTATAATCTTATGCTCAAAAATGTGTTAATCTGGATCTATTATAATCTGCTGTCTTCACTTTTTTCCAGGAGTGTTACAAATGATGCAGACAAGAATTCAGTCGTTATTGGCTGCAATGGACAGGTCAGTAGTCATTGTTAAAGAACTCTTAATTTTCATTATTTTGGTATATAAAAAATAGTATATCGTATGGGCTTCAATGTGAGAAAATCTGTCTTTCAGGGTTTGTAAACAACAAAGGTGCAGACCAGCCTGCGCATCTGCGCAGTCTGATCAACACCTTTGTTATTCCCTAATTAGAAAATATCATATCAAAACTTGCTACAAGCGAAAATTCACTATTCTAGCTAGTCTCTGTAGCTGAGAAGACATTTTATGTATTGTTTTGTTGAAAACCCCAAAGACAGGTTTTCTCGTGTCACGGCCCATATGGTATATAATTAAACACTGTGTACCCTCAAAACAATTACTGGACAATCCTTGTTTTCATTGTATATTACTTGATGAAAAAATGAAGTTAATAAAAATTCTTGTTTTAATTATCAGGATTCGGGCCAAGGTGACAGAACCCTTCAACAAGATATTCACAAGAACTACACAGTTAAGAAATCTTCAGGTATGTTAACTTTATTTTATTGTATGACATCGTTTCTGGGAGTGATATTACCCCATTAACCTCTAGTGGTTTACATAACAGGGCTTTATCTGCCATATTTGCCTGGGCCAAATTTCGGCCCCATCCCCAATCGAAAATAGCCATCATTCCCAATTTCATGTCTGTTTTTCCAAATTAGAAAAACTATTTTTTTTTTTATTTATTTTTTTTTTAAAGAGAGGACCAACTACTTATAAAAAACAAAAATTCATATCAGCAGTGACTTCCTGTAAAATGGTTACATTTATGTGCTTAGTCTTCCCACAAATGAGCTAGGCGGGGGTAAAACAATCATTTTTAATGAAAGTCAATACTTGTTATCGGCCGTAATAGATACTTGAAGGTTTGTGACTCCAAAAATACCATGAAATCCCATTATATGTCGCATTTCTTCTGTGAAACGTCAGTAGAATATGAATATGAAGTGATTTAACAAGAGCTGATATAAACTATTTTCGTTTGGATTTGCATGAAAGATGGGCAAGTATCAATGTTATAGGTTTTCATGGTTCAAATGATAAGAAAAAGATCACATTCTTCTGGCTACAAAGGAACTAAAAAATGCTTTAACAATCATTTGTTGCTACAGATGGTCTTCCAGTTTTTTTCTTGGAGTGCATTGTCATTAAGGGTGAGATATTTCCTTCTGATTGGTCATAATATAAATTTACACAAAATTTCACAAGTTGAAATAGATCTCGCATTAGTTTTGTACAACTGCAGTTTTTTCATCTTATAGTTGATTATGTCAGTCTGTGTATTATGGATATTTCTTTCCTTTAAAATTGTATGAATTGTAATTAAATGCAACACTTTCCCCCTTTCCTCCCTATATTTGTGTCTAGCCTGTCCGCTTGCAGATACTTATTATACCAACTTTTCTGTTAGAAAAATATGGTATATTAATTTTGTACCAAAGTCAGTCTGTCCGTCCATCTGTCACATTTCTTGTACTTGTATCCTCTCCTTAACCGTTGGGCGTAGCAACTTTAAACTATGCAGATGCATAGATCACATAATGTAGAAGGTACTGGTCGATGTTTAATGTGACCTTGACCAAAGATCAAATAATGTATTTTCTTGTAAATGCATCTCCTCCTTAAATGTTGGACGTAGGATCTTCAAACTTTGCAGGTGCATAGGTCACATGATAAAGAGGTTACTGGGCAACATTTAGTGTGACATTGACTTCAAGGTCAAGGTCATATAATGTATTTTCTTGTAAATGCATAGCCTCCTAAACTGTTGGACGTAGAAACTTCAAACTTTGTTGGTGCATAGGTCACATGATGAAGAGGGTACTGGTTTGGTTTGGTTTGAGGATAAATTATGCTTCTATTGCTATGACTTTTGTTGATAATTTTTCCCAATTTAGACATTGCGCAGATATTTTTTTCCAAATTTTGGCCAGGGGCCTTTTCCCAAAATACCTTGATAAAGCCCTGACTTTTGAAGTCTGCTCCTCGTCTGCTTATGTTATTAGGTAGCCTGCATTGCAAACAATATGGACTCTGGTCAGACTGCTCTCTTTTGGGAGCAGTCTGATCAGGGTCCAGATTGTTTGCTTCCATAAAAAAAATCTAGTCTGAAGAGGGATTGAATATTATGAAAAGCAGACATAAAATGCAGAAAACCTTTTCAGGACAAAAATATTGGCACGATAAGAGTTAACTTAAAAGGCATTTAACCCTTAAAGGGCAAATCCCAACAAAAGTCGTCTGCTTTTCTCTTCTGCTTAAATGTTTAAGAAGCCTCTATGACAAACAGTGTGGACCCAGATCAGACTGCTCCTACAGGAGCAGTCTGATCTGGGTCCACCCTGTTTGCTTCTATACTTAAATTTGTCAGTAATGTTAGGCAATTATTTGCAGCAGACGACTTCAGCAGACGTTAGTTTTCAGATGCATTTTTGCTTGGCCCTTTAAGGGTAAATCATTTAAAATGCAGCCTTGTTACCATTTATTGTCAGATTAAATGTTCCATAGATTATTACTCTGTGTAATGAACTCTATTGTGTGTAATGAACTCTATTGTCTTATGGAAGTTCACACATAGGCCTGTCCAGCTTAACCCTTTCCTTCATGAATATTCATGCTAAGCTCCACCCACTGTGAATAATTATATAATTTTTCATGTTGGTACATAGAACAAAGAAATTACTTATCAGGTCCACTAGTATAGGATCAAATACAGGTCAACCTCGTTATCTCAAAGTCCAAGGGAATGGAGAAAATACTTCGAGTTATCCGAAGTTCGACATAACCAAAATACAGTATACATGTTGAATTTCGTTGAACCAGATTTCCTACGATATACATTTGCAGTATAGACGTAGTATAACTGTTTCTACTCAAAACTAGATTGAAATAATGACAAAAGAAAAATCTTTTGAGTTGTTTAATTTCCATTTTAATTACATAATAAAATAAAATAAGCGAACACCAAACAAAACAAGTAAATATCTCCATATACGAGAGCATATAGATAGCTAAAACGGAGATTTTTGCAGCACACATCACTGAAAAAACGTCAATTTTGTCGGAGCAGAACCACAGATATTCTAGCTGAATCAGATTAGGTTGCACTCTCGCACTCTAACCAGAGTCTGCATATGAAGAAATATTACACCCTTTAATATCGAAATATCTCACAGCAATCTAAAGACTGTTAAAACATCTCTCATCAAAAGACACCGATGAACAATATTAAGTCATTAAAATTTGAAAGGGACCGCTAATTTTCTGATGCTCCAATCGAACACACCTGAGTGGTCACGTCAAGGTCAATCGGGTCAATTATCTACACAAACAGCTGATCAATTAACAACACACTATAACTAATTGGCGATTACATGCAACAATGGATTAATTGGGCTGAAATTAAGGCTATTGTTCGATCAATCAGGTAAATTACTTTGTTTGTCATTCGGACCGTTTCACTTTTTGACCGCTTCGATACAAGCAGTGGTTAACAAAGGGAAAATTGGCTTTAGGGAATGAAAAATCGCTTCGAAATAGCCGAGTTTTCATGATAACCGAGTTTGACATAAGCAAGGTCGAATTACAATGCAATATAGGGGGAAAATTCGGGAATGGATGATCACTTCGACATAGGCCGTGTATTCGAGATAGGCAAGTTTGACATAACGAGGTTGACCTGTATATCATATTTCCACAGACCCTGATCAGGCAGCTATAACAAGAGCTACCTGATCTGGGTCTGCTCTGTTTGCAAAAGTGTTAAATGGCGTCTCTATGAGGTAAAAGGTTAACAATATGCCATCTCAGCTAATTTCACTGAAATACACTATAAAATGGCCCTTGATGCGAGAAACCCTGTCTTCGATGGGTTGTGAACAACAAAGGGGCAGACCAGCCTGCGCATCCACGCAGTCTGATCAGCGCCTTCGTTATTCACTTATTGGAAAATATCATATCTAAGCTTGCCACAAGCGAAATTTCAATTTTCTAGCTAGTCTCTGTAATTGAGGAGACTGGTTTGAGTCTCGCCTTTTCAGAAACCCCTGAAGACAGGTTTTGTCACGTCGAGACTTATCTAATGCACTTTATTTTGTAACGCGATGTCTGATTGGATAACGTCAAAAATTTACAACAGTATATCCCGCGATATACTGTCGGAAACATTTTGACATCATTATTTACATCACGTTTCGTTTGTTGACGTATGGCTTTATGGGGTTTCCAACGCTAAAATTTTAGACAAAACGGCAGAAGTACATTAGAATGGGGATAACCATATTTGAAATTTTCATTTGGGGATCACGTTTTACAGCTCCACTCGCGCGTCGTCGTAAAACTAAATTTCTGAATGTATATCTGACAATATACCTCCCCAAATGAAAATAATGCATACAGTTATCCCTTACTATTACAATTTGAACCTTCTTTTCTGTATAGGAAGCTTGTGATTTGTTGAGAAGAATCATTAGGATACTATACCTCAGTAAGAGACTTCATGGTCAGTTACAAGGAGGAGCAAGGGAGATAACAAAGGCAGCACAAAGTCTAAATGAGCTAGGTTTGTAATCAGTTGTTTTATTTTTTTCATAAGGTGAAGATATATTAATTCCTTGTTTTCTGTCAGTCATAACAAGTCAGACAGGCTCCATCCTCAGAAGAGGAGTAATTCTGGCCTGTATAAAATAAATATGAGCCGCAACATGAGATTTCCAACAATGTGGTATGTGCGACCAGCAAAGCCTCAGATCAGCCTGCGCAGTCTGATCAGAGCCTTTGCTAGTCGCTTGCATATTTTATGACTGTTGAGCTACTGACTGAACATCATTTGGAGTTTCTAAGCTTAAAAGGAGGCTGCAGAGGCTTGTCTGAGTCTACAGGTATGCTTGTCAAAATACCACATTGTTGGAAATCACATATCGCGGCTCATATGGTTGATGATGAGGATGTGTTTATAAACTGCTGTTAAATTTCGATTTTCATATTCAATATTTGACCTAATATGTATGCATGCACTTATAAGCACACACAGTCTATATTTGCTATGAGGACTTAAAAGATCCATGTTATTTGCCATTCCACTGTACATTTTACACAACTCTTCCTTTAATCAAATGAATTTATTCAGATTTTATGATAATTTGGGTTAGGAATATTTACTCTTTGCATGCTGGGTAATTTTTCATGCTTTTGTTTGTGTCTGTTGACTTTTTTTAAATTATTTTTTTCAAAAAATTCTTTCAGGAAAACTATCACTGTGTCAACCTGTTTGGATCTAGGTCAGGTTCGACCTGCTGTTGGTTCTGATATGGGTCCAAACTGTTAGAAAAGGTTGTCAGCAGATGACAAAATTCGCCCCTAGCAAGTAAAAGAGTTTGATAATATATAGGGTAAAAATGATATACACTTACAATATAAACACTGATCAGACTGCTCCAAAGGGAGCAGTCTGAACCGAATCAATAATGTTTGCAATATAGACTACCTAAGAACATACATGTAAGCAGATGAGAGGAGCAGACAACATAAGTTGTGACTGGTGGACTAAGTGTAAATTATTTGACATGCACTGAAAAGTTAAACCACACTTTCTAAGCACAATTTAGTTTATTATGCAATCATGGTGCTAAATTAAACCGCACTTTCTAAGCACAATTTTGGTTTATTATGCAATCATGATACTAAATTAAACCATACTTTCTAAGCACAAATTTAGTTTGTTATGCAATCATGGTGATAGATTAAGCACAATTTAGTTTATTATGCAATCATGGTGATAAATTAAACTGAACTTTCTAAGCTCATTTTGGTTTATTATGTGATTATGGTGATAAATTAAAGCTGCATAGTCTGTAACTTTTTATCTTCTATTTTCTAGAAATAATGTTTCTAATTTTCAAGAACACAATAATGTTGCTGAAATTCTGGTATACATTATACCCGCTTTGTTAACCTTTACAAATTATCACTATCAAAACACCAGTAAATTAACTATCTAGAATTTTTTTTTTTGGAGGGACGCAAATAATTACCAATAAGAGTATAAACACAGGAAAATTTACTTTTCCATGCAGTTTTAAGCTGTAGTGAACAGATTTATTGTGAAAGCATAGCTTAATTCTATTTTTACAGCTAATTCAAAATGAAATTATTTTTTCTTTTCGGAAAATGTTCATAAATGCAGATCTAGCCACTTTAAACTGAACTTTTTAAGCACAATTTAGTTTATTATGCTTTCATGGTAAGCTAATGATTTTGATTTGTCATTGGAATCTTAAGTTCTAAACAACATATTTTGCCCCGTTATGTGTTTCAGATTATATATGTGAAGGAGTAGACCTGGGTGGGGTGGAGATAGTTGAGCAAGATCGGAGGTTTGTGAAGCAGGCAAGAAAGGAGGTTGAAACACAAGCACAGAAAATGTTAGAACAGGGCATGGAGACACAGGTAAGGTGTAGACCCGGATGAGATTGTTGGAAAATACGAGATGAAAGAAATTCAAAAATTGTCACAGTAACTGGTGTGTAGAATGTTTTCATGACAGTGACATAGAGAGCACAGTGGCTCAGTGGTAGAGTGCTTGACTCGAGACCGAAGGGCCGCGGGTTCGAGCCTCACCGGCTTCACTGCGTTGTGTCCTTGAGCAAGAACATTAATCCTAGCTTAGTAGTCCGTTATGCTATCTCCTCCTAAACCATTTGGCGAAATTCAACCAAATTTGGTGTGTGAGTTACTCACATGAATGGGGCGTGCAACGTAAAAAACTTTTTGGCCCCGCCCCCTGGGGCGCTGGGGAGGGGCCAAAAGGTCAAATATCATTTAATTTCAATTACAAAGTCAATTTCAAAGATTTTTATTCCAAACTTTGTGTGTATTCTCACAAATGAAAGATACAAAACATATCAGACGTTTTTTTTTATTCTGTCGCCTGGTTCATGCCCTAGGGGTGGGACTTGGGGGTACTTAGGGGCCAAAATCAAATTCGGTCCTGCTGTCTGTCCGTTATGCTATCTCCTCCTAAACCATTGGACGAAATTCAACCAAATTTGATTAGTGAGTTACTCACATGAATGTGGCGTGCAACATGAAAAATTATTTTGGCCCCGCCCCCTGGGGCCCTGGGGAGGGGCCAAAAGGTCAAATATTTAATTTCAATTACAATATCAATTTCAAAGATTTTTATTCCAAACTTTGTGTGTGTTCTCACAAATGAAAGATACAAAACATATCAGACGGGATTTTCATTATGTAGCCTGGGTCATGTCCCAGGGGTGGGACTTTGGGGCGCTGGGGGTGCCCAGGTGGTAATTTTTTTTTTTTCAAACATGGTCATGTGGCATATCAAATCGATGAGGATGAAGAGCAGAACAGAATGCAAGTAAAATTTTCATCCTAAGGTCAAACTGGTGACCTTTGGGTGAGGTCAAAGGTCAAATATCATTAAATTCCGGTTACCATGTCAATTTCAAAGATTTTTATACCAAACTTTGTGTGTGTTCTCACAAATGAAAGATACAAATTATATCAGACTGGATTTTCATTCTGTCGCCTGGGTCATGCGCCAGGGGTGGGACTTTGGGGCACTGGGGGTGTCCAGGGGGTCAATTTTTTTTTCAAACATGGCCATGTGGTATATCAAATCGACGGGGATGATGAGCAGAACAGAATGCAAGTAACATTTCATCCTAGGGTCATACTGGTGACCTTGGCGCAAGGTCAAAAGGTCAAATATCATTAACATGTCAATTTCAAGGATTTTTATACTAAACTCTTTGTGTGTGTTCTCACAAATAAAAGATAGAAAACATATTGAACAGTATTTTCATTCTGTTGCCAGGGTCATGCCCCGGGGTGGGACTTGTGGGTGCTGGGGGAGTCAAAAACTTTAGCGTGGGGATTTGCGATGGCGCCCCATCGACTGCGCACTCTAGGTTACATTTGCCTTCCGACGAGTATACAACGCCTGTACGATGTCCAAATCACCGATTCCGTGAGGCCTCCACAGGGAGACCTTGCGATCATTGTACGGATTTTCGGGCATCGTGGCCTCTACGATTTTGTTTAACTCTGCACAATGACAAATTGGAAAAAATCGTAAGCCCGTAGCCTGTAGACACATCACAGTAACATCGTACGATCCCTGTATGGGCACTGCACAGTGATGGTGAGGACAATGCACGATTTCAGATTGTCATTTTTGGCCCAAAAAAGTCCTAGAATCATGCTATAGTCGTAGGGAGCCCGCAAGGTCGCCGCATGAAACCTTTGCAGGGCCCATAAAACATTGGACGGTCATTATGCGGTAACCCCAAGGGGATGGCACAATGATCGTGCGGTCGCCTTGCGACATGTCAACAATTTTCAGAGAGGTATATATTGGTTATCATAAGCTGTTTGTTTCATTTCATTATTTGTCTTCAGGCCATGTCTCTAATACCATCACTCAGAGTGACTCAATATGGACCCAGATCAGTTTGCTGATGGGCGCAGTCTAATCAGCAGACTTGGGGTCAATTACTTTGAAAATGTAATTAATTACTTACAATTACATTGGAAATTGTTCAATTAAATTACAATTACAATTACATGGCTTTTAGCAAAGTAATTAATTACATACAATTACTTTGCCAAATGTAATTAATTACATTACAATTACATTTCACTGCCACTTAGATAGCTTCATCAGATTTTAATTTCAGAGATATATGAAATTCATGAGTTAAAACTTCCTAAAAAGTCTGAGTAAACTTGGAATTCTAAATTAAATATATGTCTATTAGGTTGATTTCATTTTTAGGACTTCTTGTATTATTGTCAAGTGATGCAACTTAAAAGAAATGAATACACATTGACCGGAGAAAAGTCTTCCAATGGTGGAAGATAAACCATGGAAATGATTTCGTAAGACTAGCTTAAACGCCAGAGAATTTCTGTTCTCAAAAAGTGTTGATAATTAAGAAATCTATGTTGCCCTATGGGACATGAAAGTTGGCATAAAAAAAGTACAAAAAGGAATAGCAGATAGTGATGAACTAAAATATTACTTGTGTGTAAAATGCTGGCTTTGCAAGGAAGAGGTTGCTATTTTTGTCCCCGCTGGAACATCTATTTTATTTAGTTTTTCTTTTTTGTCATTATATCAACAATGATAGGTCCCAGGTTCACTGAACGAGTGAAATCCAATTTAATTTTCTGAATCACATTTTATTATTATTATTATCATTATTATTATTATTATTATCATCAGGCCTCCAGATAAGAGTGCGTATTGGAAAACTATTTTCTTTATTTCTCGTCCAAAACATATGATGTGGGTACTCAAAAGAACCATCTCATCAAGACGGTTCTTTTAAGCAATAAAAACACATGTTTAAATTGATGGGTGAGAAAATGATCACAATTTTACGCTCACAATTGTGTCATGCACCATAGCATATGAGTGTGTTGATACCAAGTGTGAAAATTTAACAAATTGCCTTCAAGGAGTCAATTCACTAACAAACACTATTGTTTGAGAAAATACTATTGTTGAGATTTTCACACCTTCTTTGTTTTTGTATTGTTTTGGTAGCTTAACTATTAAAGGTTGGTTGTCTCAAAGCCTTATCTTTTAAAAGCAGAACAGAACAGAACAGAACAGATTGTTTATTTGACATAAACCATACAGTTTCTAGTCAATCACATATAATTATTACACAATAAATCTGTCACGTTTCATGAAAATTGAACGTTCATATTTTTGCTCATATCAAAGGCATAAAGGAGTATTTTAAGTTGCAAATACTCGTATACTTATTAAATGACTATCATGCAGAAGTAATTTCTTAATGTTAGAATTTGGCTTATTATTTGATGTTTTGATGGAGGCTGAGCCAAATCCAAGCAGCAGGCATTACCAACACAAAGAGGGCGACGTGTACCACCCTCATTGTATCGATAAGACTTTGCTATCATTGCGAATGAAGTTCCATGGATGCGTTTTACTAATCAGATTATATTTTTTTTTAACCTTAAATGTTTATGAAAAAGGTCAAGTAGGCCCACGATCGCCATGAAGACGTAATCATGGCAACTACTCGACGATTGACTATCTCTTAAGCGTTTTACCAGAGCTGCATAATATCCACACATGGGTTGTGGCGAGACCACGCCGCACCAACGTCGATACAACGTCTCCACGTTGCATCGACGTCGATAAGGCGTTGTCTCGCGTCAGGAGACCACATGAGTCCTCTTTATCTCAGTGAGATTGTAAGATAAATTTAACCAGTATTAGATATATTTTCTCAATTAGCTACTTAACCAGTATTACCGTTAGATACTCATATACACGTGCCATGGGATAGGAGATAAAGAAAGTAGATTCAGATAAGCCGACTCGTGTGAGCCATCTCATCTGCATCTATCCTTTATATATTATAACCGTGTCAGTTTTAAATTAACAACTTTAAACATGAATTTTATAGAACACACGCACTAAATGCAAAATGCATGATTCACAGAAGAATCGAATTGATTTTTTGCGTATACAACTATAAATGCATCTTACGTATTAGCATTCACTGGCGCAGGTGACTCTTACTACGTTGGTAAGAGTGGCACGAGCACCAATGACCATTACAGGGCTCTGTCAACCTGAGAATGCGTCACAGATTAAGTTTCCTAGCGGTAAATCAAATGCGCTCAGTGGTCAATCGATTAAGGCGCAGGTAACACAGAGGCCTGCAATATTATAACGCTTACTGCATTACAATTCCCAAGATCCCATCTTGTCGAAACGAAACACAAGAAAAGGTCTCAGGACAACCAATATACAAATGCATAATAATACCACTACATAGCAAGTGTAAGCATGAGAAAAAATGGGACGATGCAAATAGTCCATTTTCGTTAATAACCACCATATTTTATATTGTTAAGCCATTGGCACCAGATCCCTGCGGTGTCCAAAGAAGTGCAACAATATTTAGTTGTGTAGCGACAAACCCTATTTTTGAGACAGAACTAAGCTACTGGGTCAAGGTATAGGCGACACCGAGTTGCCGCACATACCGTGACCAAACAGCTTAATAATATTTGGCTAAAAATTAGACATGCTGGCAATAGTAAGTATAACACTACACCAAAAACAAAGGCACTGGCTAGACTGTGCGAATACACATGCTAAACTGCGCTTTTGCTTTTTCCAGAGGTATTAAAAGACAGATTCTACCACTGCGTTCTCAGTACATTTAACGTGTTCCTTTTGCATCCGGGTCTAAGGCGTCATGACCGTCTCGACTGCCACAGGGACGCCCCTGAGCAGTAGGAAAAATAGACTTGCCCATAGTGCATATATATATGTATGCAAAATGAACATTGATAAACAATTTATACAAGCTATATATAATAGTATTAACAATAAAATCAATCAATCAGCCGTACAGATGGGGTCAAAAAGTGTAGGA
Organism: Loripinus fragilis; assembly: GCA_964019695.1. Classification (NCBI taxonomy): domain Eukaryota; kingdom Metazoa; phylum Mollusca; class Bivalvia; order Lucinida; family Lucinidae; genus Loripinus; species Loripinus fragilis. Next base: position 19,256,448 of record OZ026520.1, read on the forward strand.
GTGCAAACCCAGGTCAGCCTGCTTCATATGAGGCTGGCTGATCTGGGTCTGCACGCTTGCACCGGGATATACTTGCAGCTTGATCATGAGTTATTCAATAGAGATTTTCTTAACGAAAAGGCTTCTGAAACAAATTTACCTAACCTTTTCATTGTTGGCAGACCTGTATTTTTCATTAACAATGTAAATTTATAAACACTTGGACGCCTATAGTAGTACGGCTGAATGTATTGTTCTCGTAAATGATCATATGCAGGGCAAATAATTACAAAGTGGTACTCGTCCTCAATATCTGAATTGGTACAGAGGGTGCACAAGCGCAGTGATCTTTCTGTTCTGTGCTGTGAATAACGCCCAGTGACAACACGTAACTGATGCGCAGACAATCTTAACTGAGAAATTCCCATTCTAAGCTTATATGGCAACAAATCTAGATAACGTTCATATTCCAACTCTTACTTAAAATCTTTATACAAAACAAGTGGACTGCTCCGAGATACATCACTAACCCAAGTTTGCTTGAATACATCTATTAACCTTTCTTTAAAAATGAGATGAAATGTTTTTAGATTAACTGAGTGTGGATTAGTCAAAACGAATGAAAAACCATAATTATCCAAAAGTGACTTGACATTACTAGCCCAGTTTTTAACACCATTAGAACAAGCTTCAACCATATGATTGTAAAAGAAGGAAACGAGAATATTGTCTGCTGAGACAATATGACACCAAAATTTAATTATTCTCACATACCTACTAATATATAATGGATACCTCCCTAAGTCACCGTATACACCTATAGAGGGAGTGGATGCTCGTACCTTTAACAAAGTCTTGCAAAATTTAAGATGAATTCTCTCAATCGATTTGCATTTTCCAAAACCCCACACTTCACATGAATAGCTGAGTATTGAACCAACAAACGTATCAAAAAGCTGACACATCACCTTGGGAGTTAATGCGTATGTTTTAGTATTATACAAGAGACAGTTAAGTGCTTTAAGACCTTTACCAATCAACATTTCTTGATTTAGTGCAAATGTACCTGTATAGTTAAAAACGGTGCCTAAGTAATTAAAATCATTAACTACCTCTAAGGGAGACCCATTATACGTCCAAGATTCATCATCTTTTAACCCACCCCGTTTCCTAAATACCACAATTTTTGTTTTATCCGTATTCACCTGTAATCCCCATTTCGAACAATAGGTATATAAAAGGTCCAAATTATTTTGCAGTTCAAGGACATTATTTGCCAGGACGACCATATCGTCTGCAAAAAGCATGAGTATGAAAGTGAGGTCATTCAAGGTCAGACCACTATTTGGGTCATCTTGCAAAAACAGCTCCAAGTCCTCGATGAACAGAGAGAATAATATCGGTGACAATACTTCCCCTTGCTTCAACCCAATAGCACATTCAAAGAATTCTGAATACGAGTTACATCCCCTGACACATGATTTTACTTGACTATACATATTTTTCACAATTCTCAACAGTTTACCGTTAATTCCAAGTTTAAACATTTTGCACCATAGGCCATTTAGATACACACTGTCAAAGGCTTTTCTGAAATCCACAAAAGCACAATACAAACGTTTCTTTTCGTTTAAAATTTTCTGGATAACAGAGTATAAAACAAAAATTGCATCTGTTGTTGAGCGCCCTCTGCGAAATCCAAATTGAGAATCAGATGAAACATTATTACTTTCAGCCCAGTCAGTTAATCGCTTATTTAGCACACCTGTAAATATCTTTGAAAAACAGCTAACTAAAGTGATCCCTCTGTAATTATTTACGTCACGAGGGTCGTGCTTTTTAAATAACGGTACAATAATACCTTCAGTCCAAAGACTTGGAAATTGACCTGAATTTAAAATTGCATTAAACAAATCTACAAGATGACCTGATAAAATATCGAGTGATTCGATGAAATATTCATTCAACAGCTGGTCCCCAGAAAATGACTTGTTTCTTTTCAAATTTTGTACAACTTCTCTAATTTCTTTCGCTGTTATAGGGCAGTCAAGTTCCGAAAAATTACAATCACTAGAATCAAAGTCATAATTAGAACAAAAATCTTCACTCTCATCGTTTTGGACGTGCGAAAGCTCTTGCTGCATTTTCGAAAAATAGTCAAAAAATACGTCAAGTGAAATATTAGAGTCATTTGCCTTTTTCTTTTTAAAGAGTCGCCAGAAATCTTTTGGTTTGGCATGTCTTAATTTTTCAATTTCGCGTATTTTATGATACTGAAAATTTCGTTTCTTTTTCTTAGTTAGTTTTTTGTACTTGGATTTTAGAAAACACATGTTTTGCCGATTTTCGTCAGACTTAAAACAGTTAAACGTATGTAGAGAAGCATGATATAATTGTTTTGCTGTTTTACATTCTTCGTCGAACCACTCAGATTTATTACACAACCTGTTGTTATAACAGTTAGAAGAAGAAGAATTCTTATAAGTTTTTGAACTACTAAATAATGGCCTAGCAACATCATTTAATATCTGGGTAAAACTTTCCACACAAGAGTTAACAGAACTTTTATCAGAAGTATCTAAAATATTTATAGCAGAATTAAGGTCAGGTAGCCGACCTATAAGTCCACGACGAAACTCATCACGCAAAGAATCATCCCATTTGATTGATGTGCGAGTATACTGTGTATTCTCAACTGTATCCGGGGCCCCGGTTACACAGTATGTTGAATGACATGGGAGCATGATCAGACCACTCACAGAATGAACCAATCTCGAAATCTGCAATATGACTGAAATCATGTTGACTGAGAATTAAATAGTCTATAACGCTGCTACCTGCATGGCAGGTATAAGTGTAAGTACCAATTAGATGGTCACTGCCCAGTCTACCATTGGCGATACGCAATGATGTTGATTTACACAAATCAAGTAAACGTGATCCATGCGAGTTGCACGTGCTATCAAGTGATCGTCTCGGCAATGGTACATCTGGGGAGTAATCATCGCCATCAATAGTTTCAACATAACGGTCAAAAGCAATATAATCAGGGCGTGAACCATTGCCAACACGGGCATTCATATCACCACATAGTAAAACGGTACCAAATGACTGGAAATATACAATATCAGTTTGTAATACGGAGAAAAGGTCAACATCTACACAGTTATATGCTGGGGAGTTTTCACACCAAATGTAACAACATGCAAGGTAAATATCATTTTCTATTTTAAAGAATGACCTATCTAATTTCAACCAAACTATCGTATCATGGTGATTACGGACAATGCTGATGCCATCACAAATATTGTCTCTTATATAGATGCATATTCCGCCGCTACATCTATTCGCCCTCCTATTTTGGAATTTTCTAAACAAGTTGTGGCTTTTATAACCACTGATAGCAATATCCGAATTACTCTGGGACCACGTTTCGTAAAAAACAATTATATCGAACTTACAAATGTAAGAAATAAAGTCACTATCTTCCAGCTTACTCTGGGTGAGTCCATTTATATTCCAGGAGATGACACTTAGATCAGCCTCCGCAATGTCCTAGTGCTCGCTACGTACGGGACGTCCATCAATATAAAGAGTGTCATAGCTAATCCATGCATTTTTTCCATCGCGCTTAGCTTGATGCATTTTTGGTACTAATTCCTTACGCCTGTCAGAGATTTCCTTCGGAAATTGTTCGCTCACAAAATAACCAGTACCCTTTAAGTTCACTCTAGCACGGCGGACAGTCTCGCGATCCTTGAACTGCAGGAACTTCGCAACTATGCTCCTGGGTCTGCCTGTCGCGCCAGCTCCAGAAGAGCTGCTACCTATTCTGTGTACTCTTTCCAGCTGGAAACCATCTACAACATTCTGCGCGATCTTAAGCTTATCAACCATGAAGTGGCGTACCTTGATCTCTGTGGCTTCAGGGTTTTCACGAACGTCTTCCGTTATCCCAGAGAAGATTAGGTTGTTCCGCATAGATTGAGATTGCAAGTATAACAAAGAGTCCTGCATTCTTTTCTTATCCGCGCTCAGTTGTGTAATTTGATCATGCGCAGATCCCAAAGAAAACTCACACGTGTCCATTCTTTCGCCTATTTTCGACATTAATTCCTTGTTGTCTTTCATTTGGTCATGTACGAAAGTCCAAAGCTTTTTCATATCCCCGTCCAATTCACACACTTTACTCTCAAGACTGTCCAACTTATCCAGCTGTTTTCCCATCTGATTGATTTTAGCATCCATGCACTTTAAGTATTTAAATAGGTCCAAATTTGAAGGTGACTGCGCTGGCGCTGGTTCTGGTGCACCCGAAATTACACTAGGCGATTTAGCTGAAGAGTGACCACTTAAATTCACACTAGCGTCTGATAAAGAGCTACACTGCTTGGGCTCAAACACAGAGTTAATTAATTCTGTTGTCACATCAGTTTCTGCATCGTACAAAACCGAATTCGCAGCATGTATAGATTCACTCACCTCAATATTCCCAGGTGAGCCGCCATTACGCGCACTTTTGTGTTGACCAGAACTACCTGCACTGCTGTTTTTGCGTTTTTTGTTCCTATTACTCCTTGGCATTTTTTAATTTTAACACAGGTTGAATTCACGAGTAAGATAAATATCACTAGCTATATAATACTCCAATTTTACCAGTCAAGATGTCCAAAATTTAATTTATTTTACAAAGCACAAAATTTTTCAACCACCACTAAGATCACGTGACATACACATCCAGCAGATGAACAAAGAATATACTATTTGCTTAGAAAGGGTGCTTTTCAAAATAGTAGCAGTAACATACAGTCTGTGTCTGAGGTAAAATTGTTATATGCTATCTTATGTTTATACTAGCATGACTAGTTCCAATTCTCATTTGTTCCATGCTGCTTTCAACTTTTCATATATTGAGTATATGCATTTACAAAGACCAAGAACCATTTAGCAGCATTTTAAATATCTATGATGTTCTTAGATAACTGAAGTTCATAACTGATCTTTAAAGTAATCAAAAAGTAATTGAAAGTAATTGTTAATTACTCCCATTTTTGACCCTGTAATTAATTACATTCAATTACTGTAATTAAAGAAATTTCCTAATTACAGTTACATGCAATTACTTTAGAAAATGTAATTATAAATTACAATTAATTACAATTACAATTTTAATTACCCCAACTCTGCTAATCAGGGCCCATAGAGTATGCTTCCATGATAAAATTGTCTGAAGTGCAGTTAAAAATATGCACCTAACGTGAAATGCATATGCCCTTTCAGTACATAAAATGCTGGTTGAAATTAGATAAGATTAATAAAAAGTCAAGATTTTTTTTTTTGTAATTTATAACTCTGGGATTTGAATTAAGGAAAAAATTATATGGGTTACGTAGTGACAACATGTGACTAGGTCGACTTGAAATTTGATTGAATGAATGAAATACAAAATGTACTTAACTGAAAACGAATGGCAAATGTGCTGACCAGGCTGAGTGGAAGGAAGCGCAGTCTGGTCAGTACCTTTGTTGTTCGCATGCAACGAGTTCATTTTTGCTTATGACGAGGATTTTATGTGTTGCTGGCCGTAGAGTGCCTTTGGATGATTAAACTTAAAAAAACATAATAAGCGTTTTAGTCCATACCGAGTGTATGAGGAGATACAGTTAAAGCATCTTTGTATTTTCGATTAAAGTGATACTTTTCGAATTATAAAAGTGAACTATAAATAAGGGGCTGTTGTAATAATCTGTGATTTAAACTTTATGAAAACTGCAGAACTTAAAAATTGACATTAAAATATACACAAACGTAACACGCTGTATGGTATCATCAATCCCGTACCTTGGGACCATGTTCAACAAAAAACACTAGCCTCTTCATAGCACGATTTGTCATCTAATGACTTTGAAACACGGTTCAAATGTGCATCCAAAAATTAACATGGATGGCCATTTAAATCAATGCACATACTGACAAGACAATTGCACAGTCAGCGTACCGACTCCTTGCGACTTCTACAAGGTCATCGTATGGGCATCGTGCGATTTATATAGGGAGGTCGTGAAGATAACACGATGACAGCACGATAATGTTGCGGTTGTCGTACGATATCTGCAAGGTCTCTGTCAGGTTTTGTCCTAGTTTGTCGCCGAAAGAAATTGCAAGGTGATCGTAAGCAATGTAAACACATACATTGTAGCTTATAGCTGCCTATGATGACGAAAAAATTGTCAGGAAAATCGTAGACAATTAAATCGTACGATGACCGTGGCAAATGTAACCGAGGCATTAAATCATCAGATTTCTTCCAATTTGATATATGGATTACTTTAATCAATTTCTTGCCCAAGTTTGAATGTGGGTTTTGTCTGATGAAGGATAACCAAGATTGCTGCCAAAATGGCTGCCCCTTACAGTTTGCACTTCTAGACACTCTAGTCATTTGTCACCTGGTTTCTTTCAAAGTTCATATATACATTACTTTCATCACTCTTCTCTCCCAAGTTCAAATATGTGGGTTTTGTCTGGTATGAGCTTACCAAGATGACCACCAAAATGGCAGCTGCCTGACTGTTTGCACTAGTGAACACTCTAAGTCATTTGCCACTCAATTTCCTTTTAATTTCATTTATGTATTGCTTGAATCAATCTCTTGGACAAGTTCAAACATGGGTTTTGTCCAATGTACCCTACTACATGTAAGATGGCAACCAAAATGCCCATCCTCTGTCTTAGCACTTGTGTTCAAAAAAATTACCTTCAATGTGTATAACTGCTCCTTTTCACTGTAGGATATTATGCGAGGCCCTATGTTGGAGTCTGACTTTTCTAATTTCTTGCTCAACTTACATTAGCATGAAATGTGTTCTGGTTATAAATTTTAAAATGCCAACAATTGTTGGCATTTCAAAATTTATTACCAGAACAACTGACACTTTTCACAGATATGAGCATGGAAATTGCCTCATTTTTTGATAATTTTGTATCTTTAAATTTTATTCTCATGTGATTTGAGCAACATGAATTTTTTAATAGCCTCGGGACTGACTTATCTTTTCAGAACCAAGCTCAAGTTGCCACATCTCTTCAAGTGTTTCACAATCTTGGTAGTCTTAAACAGATAGTGCACTCAGAGATAGCCAGCTGCAAGGGTAGCCTACACTCACAGATAAAGTCATGTTTGGATGTACAGGCATTGTCGAATCAACAGACCGGACCACAGGGACGAGGTAGATGAACCAGCCAATATGAGATGTTACTTAACACATTAACCCTTTATATTCTGATGGATCTTCCCATACAAATTGATACAATAAGAATGGGACTGCCCATTGTGTACTTTAAGGGGTCACTGGTAGAACTTTCTAAATCATGAGGCTTTTCTGTCCCTTTATAATCTGGAAAAAAGGATCCTTCAGAAATAGAGAACCTACAATATAAGAAAACAGCGTTCTCGGTTTTATTGAGTCTGTTCATGAAAACTAATGGAAAGTGCAACAATTCTCACGCCACCTAGCGCCAAACGGTATTCTGCTTTTCTAGAGAACCCAATATTCCTGAAGGACCAGAATATGAAAAAAATACCAACACTATATCGATGCACAGGGAGAAGTTTTACCAACTCCACGCGATGGATGAAGATTGTTTTAATCTTAACAAACAGTGCAGATCCTGATGAAATGCAGCATTATTCTGCATTTCATCTGGGTCTTCACTGTATGCCAAAGTACCCATTTAGGGATTTTACGGGATACTGAGGGTTGATAACTAGGGAAGGCTCAGTTGAAGTTGCTTCTGCACTGTCTCACCAGAGCCTTTCCTGTTTGCACATACAGACTATGGATTTAGATTATATTTAAGTTTCACCATTTTTTAACCGGAAACCCCTAAATACACTGAAACGATGTTATAAGTGGCCGCCTTACATTTTTTCCCCTGTTCAGAAAATAAAAATCGCTCTTACAAAATTTTAATTCTATGAAAAAATCCAAGGCTTTATCGAGACTCTGCAAATTATCTCATTTCAAAATGACAGGTAGATCTTGCACAGACAAAGTCAGAGAAAAGGTACCCTTAAAAAAATCATAAAAAATAGGCCATAAGCTAAAAATCAAGTGTTTGGTGTTTTTCAAGTTGGCTAGACAGGTTTGTAATCACCTGAACTTTAATTGGATAAAAACTGCTCTCAAAATGCTTAATTTCTTCAAAAAGTTGATTTTCGCATTTTTGAACCCCAAAGTTGTTAAGTGATAGAAAACTCTTCTAAAGCACCGCGTAACTTTAGTCCATTGAAATGCACATATGGGCAAAAATTCATTTCAATATCATTAACACTTAGTCAGAAAAAATGAAATTGAAAAGTGGCCACTTAGAACTTGGGTTCTTGGTACTTGGGCACTGCATATTGCAGCATTTCATCAGGGTCTGCACTGTTTGCTATTAAAGACAAAAACGATCTTGGAGATAGAAATACAATATTTTTTGGGAATTATAATCTGTGATCCCTCAATATATACAAAGGACCATCCTGACTTAATTGTATGTACCTTATGTAAAATTCCAATGGTCTGAAAAGGGTTGTAAACTATACATGTGGCCCCATTGGACAGCTGGGCATGATCATCTAAAAATTAACAATCCCTTATACTATAATGAAAGAGACATACTATAATGAAATAGACATAACAATGATCTTAATCACAAATGGGAGCTTAATGAAGGTCCAAAGTATTGCAGAATGCTCCAAAGGGAGCATTCTGCAAAACTTTTGACCTCCATTATTTAAGCGTTACTTGGTCTTGAAAACCAATTTTGGGTCTTTTTTAGAGTGGCCGTTTTACACAGGTTTTACTGTATAGGTATTTTGTCTAACAGTAAAGGTGCAAATGAAGTGTATCAGAATGCAGCATTTCATCAGGGTCTACACTATTTTCTAAGATAACAATCATTCTGCCAGCTAATGTTTCACATTAACCCATATAAGCCTGGCATCCTTTTTGTGGGACATCGGCAAACAGTGCAAAACCAGATCAGTTGCCGCAAAATGCAGCGTTTGATCAGGTTCTCCTCTGTTTGTAAACAGAGTTTCTTTTAAAACTTGAATAAAATGAAAAATACCACCCAATAACCCTAAAATTTGAAGTGGACTCGTCCAATCAATAAGGATGGAAAAATACATTTGGCATAAATGGGTTAAATAAAAAACAAATAAGTGAATATGACCAAGAAATGCCACAATCATAGATCACAGACCAAGCCATGGGACTGACGGCACCAGGAGGAAGAGACACGTAGACATTAAATGAGTTCAGGAAAGGGATAAAATGCAAGGCTTTCCGAGCATTTCATCTCTTTTTCGCAACAAATTTGATAAATTAAATAACACAGAAGCACGAATGTTAAATTCTATTTATCACATTACATTTAAATTACTTAAAAATTGCATTTTTGGCTTGAAACACCAAGATTTTGCCATCTTTTATGCAACATTGTGATGGACGTCATTACTTTAAGTTACTAAATCTGTAAACCACTAGTGGTTTATCGATTTTTTATTGCATGTTGTTATATCACTCCTAGATGCATCGTCATGTGATAAAAGAAAATAGACAAAGATATTATTAGCACACACTGAGTTCTTAATTAATGGGTTCATACTAAATGATCATCTGATTACCATTCATTTCAGTGGTGTAATTTCATTATTAATATGGATTCACTATGTATATGGAAAAAAGTAGATCTAGATCTGCTGGCTTCTAATGCAGTCAGCAGATCTAGCTCTACACTGTTTTCAAAAGGGGGTTTAGAATTTTGAAAAAAGTGATGTGTACAGTGCACTTATTAGATTGAATATGGTGATACATTACCGTACCTTTGTGGGAGTGTAGTGGCTTTGTGGTAGAGTGCTTGTCTTGAGATCAAAGGGTTGTGGGTTTGAGCCTCACCAGTTTCACTGCGTTGTGCCCTTGAGCAAGACATATTAATCCTTGCTTAGTACTGGTTCAACCCAGGAAAACCCGTCCCAACATAGCTGAAAAATAGTTGACTGGGACGTAAAGTATCGAAACAATAAACAAATACAGTCCCTTTGTAACACACCTAGTTATAACATGGATTTGGATATAACACAGTTATGTTCTGGCTGCCAAATTCTTTTTACCATGGAATGGTCATTTTCCTATAATTCCTTTGTAAATTGTCCCTTTATAACACGGTTCACTTATAACAGAGCCCATTCCTATGGATACCAAATTTAGTATTATAAAGAGATTACACTGTACTAACAAACCACTACTATAGTTTCTATATGTTTCAGGTGGACCAGGACGGGCTTCTATGCCAGTGACTGGCAACACAGCAGCCTTTAGGGCTACATTATGGACCAATATGGAGAAACTTATGGACAATATATACTCATCTTGTGCTCAGGTGACTTGATTACCATTATCCATAGTCATCGATAGAGGCTATCCAAATCACTATTTATCTTATCTCAAAATGAAAGCATATGTTGTCGATACTCATTGAAAGCATCTCACATATATGCTTCCACTGAGCACCTGCAATATACTTTTCTTGGAAAAATAGATTTAATTTTGGCATGCATGGTTAAAAACTCTTACACCCTGCTTTGTGGCACGTCCCTCTTATTCTTTGCATATTCTTGCCATAATTGAGCTTAGTGAGTACTTATTCTTTGCATATTCTTGCCATAATTGAGCTTAGTGAGTACTTATTCGTTGCATATTCTTACCATAATTGAGCTTAGTGAGTACTTATTCTTTGCATATTCTTGCCATAATTTAGCTTAGTGAGTACTTATTCTCTGCATATTCTTACCATAATTTAGCTTAGTGAGTACTTATTTTTTGCATATTCTTGCCATAATTTAGCTTAGTGAGTACTTATTCTTTGCATATTCTTGCGATAATTGAGCTTAGTGAGTACTTATTATTGCATATTCTTGCCATGATTGAGCTAGTGAGTACTTATTCTTTGCATAGTCTTGCCATAATTGAACTTAGTGAGTACTTATTCTTTGCATAGTCTTGCCATAATTGATCTAAGTTAGTACTTATTCTTTGCATAGTCTTGCCATAATTGAGCTGAGTGGGTACTACATCAACAAAGCAGCATTTTGTGCTATACTATTATTACTAGGCAACTTTACTTTACATTATACATATAAGACCACATAGGTTCAGATACGCAAAAGTTTTTAGCATAAATTTGTATTTATTTTCTTACTCATAAGTATATGTTTTGGGTGCTCAAAAGATCTGTCTCATTGAGACGGTTCTTTTGAGAAAACTCAATATATGTTTTGGTTGAGAAATAAGAACAATAATTTTCATTTTTAACTGGAGGTCTGGATCAGCACATACTTCATTTATCCACAAACTTCAGGTAAGTTTTTATCTGAAAATAGATGTTAATAGAAAAAAAATGAAAATGCCATCTGCTGCAAATCATAGCACTTTGTTTGTTAGGAATGGTGCTCCTACCATAATTGGCGTTGCAGCTTTGAAATATTCTAATAGATTTTGTTTGATCTTTTATAGATACAACACTTGCAGAAAGTTTTAGTGAAAAAAAGGGATCCAGTGACGCATGTTTGCTTTATAGAGGAACTAGCCAAGGTACACAATTATAACTTATTTTCCTTAGCTAAAATCCTGAAAATAATAAGGCCAAATAAAAAAAAATACCTGTGTTTAAAGTAATCCAACCCTACCATAATTTACTGGTGAAACCTAGAATTTTTCAGGTTTTCTGGAGAAAAAATATTTTTATGCATTTTGAAAGGCAAAATGCCTTTCAAAATGCATAAAGTTATTTTTTTCAGATTTTTTTTACCTACCCTACCTAAAATTTTCAGAGGCATTACCTGAAACACACTCATTTTTTTTTATTTGGCCTAACTTCAGGTACATATGCTAAAGGCAAAGTAAAGATCACTACAAATTAGAGGGCTATTTTGTGTACCACCACCCCCTCTGAAACCCAAAGATAAAAGTGGCTTTTAACCAATTGCTTCTTACTTGATTATAATATTAGATAAAAAAACCTATGTGTGACGGTCTGGGCCTCATTTCACTAAACTTCGTACAGAGAATTTCTTTGCAAAGGGTATTAAGAAAGTTCGTTCCGCAATAAAATTATGTTCCTTTTATTTTAGTTATAATGTGTCTAATGACATAAATGTCACTGGAATTCTTTAAAGTCAACACACTTGATAAGAAATAAACAACAGGATGTTTAATTAAATATTTTGTCACAGATAAATGCTCTTCAAAATCAAGTACCCCTTGGAAATATTTGGGCTCAAGGAGCAAAATGGGGGTTTATGACAAAGAATCATTGTCATGTAATGGCCATAGTGATAAGAATATTTTCTTATTGGTTAAGAAACCCTAAATGGAGTTGTCATTCGTCTTATATAAGCCTTTAGTATGTTTACTAAACTGCAAGGCTGTAATGAACCATACAAAATAAACAATGTCATAATTTTTGGAAATTATAAGATTTTTGTAGAACGGTTGAAAGACAGTATCCAAAGTAAACATAATTGTGTGAAGACATTCAATGTCAGACATGATACCAAATGCTATAGAGCATCAAAAGGAATAACAGGCTCATGGAAAATGCAATTTTTCAGCATCATTTCCTTTTTAAATGATTCGAAATTCCACGAAGTGGAGTGGAACAAACTTTCTTAACACCCTTTATGTCTGTTTTTGGGAAGCTGATTAGGGTAGCTTTACAAATCATTCCATGCCCTTTTCTGCATTGTTTGTGATGATGCTCTATGTTCCAGTCAACAGTTTCAATAGTGTTGTGAGGTTTTCCTGTCTACCTAGGTTGAATCAGTTCTAAGCAGTCGATAAAGAGTCTTGCTCAAAGATACAACACGTGTATCTCGATTTCTTTGAATAAATATCCCTGAGATGCTGTAGTCTCCAATTTATCCAAAATGTCCATTTCCTTAGTTTTAGTCTATTTTGGTAGCTCAAACTCAAATATAAATCACATTACCTCACATTACCTCTCATTGAGACGGTTCTTTTGAGTACGCACAACATATGTTTTGGTTGATAAATGAGAAAATAATTTTCAGTTACACTCTTTATGTAGAAGTTTACATATTTTGTAACGTTTTGTAATGACATCAATAGCATCATTGCCTACATAATAACAAAATATAAAATTTTTCAAGCCAAATATGCGATATCAAAATAATTTAAATGGCATATGAAAGATAGAATCTAACATTCCTGTGTCTGTATTATTGAATTTCTTAAACTCATTGCGAAAAAAGTGATAAATGCTCGTCAAGCCTTGGATTTATTGCTTTTCCTCAACTCATTTAATGGATTCAATAATACATGAACAATGATTTAACCCTTTGTATACTAGCCGCTAGCGACTCTTAAATGCGTTCTTCTGCAAACAGTGAAGACCCAGATAAAATGCCACATAGTGCGGCATTTCATCAGGGTCTACAATGTTTGCTTTGACAAAAACAATCTTCAGAGAAAGAAATACATTATTACTGTGGAAATTATAACCTGTGACACCTCAGTATATACAATGGACTATCCCAAGTTTATAGCATCAAACCAAAAGGAAGAATCCATTAGGGCATAAAGGGTTAAGATCCTCTATTTACAGGCTGACGGTCCGGTTAATATAATGGTGAATTTCTGGGAGTCTGTTACTATGATGTTAAAAGAAGAATTCCAAAGAGCTGCAGAAAGTAAGTCAAATACAGTGCTGTCCCTTTATATTGCACCTCGTCAAAACAAAGATATAACATGACCGTGCTGTGGCTATCAAATTTTTTGACCATGATATTTCACTAAGGAATTACAGTAAAACCTCGTGATATCGGAAGCAGGAATTTCCGCAGCATAACCAGTTTGGCGATAGATGGAGGTATGGAATTCTGTCAGCTAAATGTTGACATAGTTGGGCATATATGTGACCAGCCATGAGATTTTGGGTCCAAAGGAGGTACCTGGTCAAAATTGAGATATCGATATTTTCTGATACCTATATGTCTCTGGAGTATACATGTGAAATTTCAGTTCGATATCTTAAGCGGTTTTTGAGAAAAAGGCAATAGTTCATAGGTCCCGACGTCATGGAATTGTATATAAAGTGTTTGCGACGTCAACGTTAATTTTCTGATAGACAACTTGGCAAGTTTATTTCAGGATGTTTTAAACGAATTGATTATTATTTTGGGAAAGTTCATTTCACTTCAGAAGTTCTCGATTAGAACATTTTTGTATCGTAATGTGAGCGGATAAATCGTCAACATTATTAGACGAAGTCTTACAATTTCATTGGTGACCTAGAAAAGCTGACTTGATCTCCGTATGGAAGAAAGTACATGTCATAAAATGGTTATTTGGCTATTAAAGCGATTAAGTTGTATGAAATAATTATTTTTTGCACTTTCTCATTAGTTTCAAACATTATTTTCACGTTGACGCTGAAATTATGATAGTTAGAACGCGAGAAATGTCAATAATATCTGCAAATATATTTGACTTTACGGCACGAAAATTCTTTGTCGATCTTTATAGATCACATGATAAACAATTAAGGTAGCACACCATTGTTTTTACACTAGTCACAACATACAGCGAAAAATGGGTTGCTCCCGTTGTGGGGTTCTGTAGTTGTTCTGTGTTTTGTAGTGCGTTATTTTGTGTCCATTCTGGATTTGCAATCATCTTGTTTGGGAGGGAAGAGCCGCTCGCGGTGCCATGCGTTTATCTGCAGTTTGTGATTGAGGTAGTTCCTGGTCATACTCACTTACTATATTAAATGTGCGTCGTTTGCGTCTAATATTAAACATGTTTTCTTTCACAACGTCGTATATGTTTTAAAGATATTTCTTGTTTCTTTTAACTATAAATGTATTTTGTCATACGGCTTACTTCTTAAAAGTTCGAACACTTAAGATTAAGCATTTTCCAGGGTTCGAAAATTTTAAAATCAAAATTCAGATAATACTTCTACAGTACGAATTGTTTGAATGTGGTCTTTATTATGATGAAAATTGGTATTTATTTTAATCAGAAAGTTGATCATTAACATGTTTAAAAATGGCGATCAGATATGACTCCGCGCATCGTGGTTTAATCTATCTACTCATTTCTCTCTTTTTCTTTTTCATAATATGTAACGATCGCTAATTCATTTGTAGAAAGAGGAGGGAAAGTAGCATCAGCAGCGGTGGTGCCAGTAGTAGTAGTTATACTAAGAAATATTATGGTCAGTTTACACTCAATGGTGTGTCGCATGCGGTAGTCACCAAGTCAAGAGCTGATCCCGAACCCATCATGCGATATTCAATTCGTTAAAGTCGGACACCGATTAATAAGCAGTTTAGCCATGTCTCTCTTCAGTTCAAAAACTGGTGTTAGATCTCTCATACCAATACAAATGCATTGCTTTACTTCAATGTTCCCTTAAAACCAAGGCAAACTATTAAGTTTACTCTGTTCCGGTCTTCATTTACGCAAATGCTGATCAATCGTTTCGCCGATTTTGCATACTTTCCAGTGAAACAGACATAATTTGAATTTTGAAGGCAGTCGAAATTGAAACGGCGAGACATCTCGAATAATCGGTGTTATCAAATTCTATATACATGTACAATGTATTTTCAAGGAAGAATACATGCGCAGCTTAAAAAAGCTGATAAAAGTGTGGATGAGCTCCAGCAAAAATATTTTGTTGGCGTTCGATATCAAAACGTGACGAAATTATGTCCTCCTTTCGGTAGATGCATCGGTGCAAAGAGATTCATGTGGGTGCGTCAGTCCTCACCACTTTCCTATCTTCATATCTTGCTAATATGTCTTTGCAATACAAGCTGCTTGGAACCACGTCAAGACAATGTATAAACAAAGAGCTATTTTCTTATTTCTCAAAGAAAATGTTTGCAGTGGATATTCATTGGTAGCGGCTCTTTCTAATGTGAATGACAGCTTTACCCTTAGCAGATCAATAAAACGACCCAAACATTTTGTGATCAGGCACGTGATGAGTACCCACAACTTATATTTTTTTGTGAAATATACAGAAAGCGTTTCAACAAATCGACGTCGAACTCCGACATTATTCAAATGCTATTCACTTATATTTGATAGGATTCGCGTGTTAAAATTTCCAAAGGACCTCGGACAATTTCCTATTCGATCTGCCCAAATTTTGACAGCCTGTGGCTAGGATAATGCATAACTGACAACTATAGTTTTGTGCTTAAATCAAACCCTTACATTTAGTGAACCTAGCAATATAAAAATATTTTGAAAATATTGCATAACTATGCCAGAAATTTAGGGCTTAGGGGGTGGGGGTAATCTTTGTGACCAAATTTCATTTCACAGAAAGTCAAAGATTCGTCGAGTATTCACCTAAATACATGTAAATATTATGTTTGCGGCATAAAAATTGAGACGAAAGTGATGCTTTTGCATAAAATTCGGGTTGAGAAGATTACATTGTTTCATCTAAAGAAGTGTGCTGTCAATGACTTTTGACTATTACCTGTAATGTTTCAAGTACATCCAATTGACTTGTGCACTGAGGTGTATCATATCTGCATACTGTATAAATCATAGTCTAGATAAACACAGATGTTGAGCGTAAAATCGTTAATATTTTTCTTACACATCAGATTTTATCTATAATTTGGTGCTTAAAAGAACCGTCTCATTGCGACGATTCTTTTGAGTACCCACAACATATGTTTTGGTTGAGAAATGAGACAATTAATTACTTTGTAAGCACTCATAACTAAAGCTCTGATACATGCCATTTACCTACAGGTCTTTACAAAATAAGTTTCTAATAAGGTTTTATAATAAAGCGTTTTTGAGCATTTTGACATCGTCCCCCCCCCCCCCCCCCCCCCCCCCCCCCCCCCCCCCCCCCCCCCGTGACCAATCATGCCGTTTTTATACGATGTGTGAAATGTAAAACTACAACTGTATGCAAAAGGATTAGTTTGGTCACGGGGGGGAAAGCACTTCAGTAAAACTTTGTCTATTTTCTATATGTTGAATAGCAAAAACAGAGTTTTCAGCCCATATTTTTCAACAGGTACTTGTCCAATGAGAAAACGGCTTTTGTGGATAAGTCGAGGATTGAACCTACTATCTTTCTCATAGAAAAAATATCAATTTCTTTGAAACTTTTCTCTGGTCATTTTTATGGGCAATCCTTCATTAAAACTGTCCGAGGTCCTTACAGTCGCAGAAGTTGTGAACTGTGTAGACTTTGAATCGGCAGTACATTTAGACTTACTGGCCGGGAATACATATACCTATACCCGAACAGTTTTGGTTGCATGTTTATAAATGTTTGGGTATCAGCTATAACCATAATTAACTACAATCAGCCTGCGCCCTTGTACACATCGAAGTTACAATAAATTAAATTCAGATCAGATCGAAATGGATCCAACTCTAAGCTTACGGAATTATTGAAGAATATCAATAACAGTCTAGATCAGAACTACCTCTAATGGCACTCGATCCATTCAACAGTCACGCCTCAAAGCGTTTTGTGGATGTGGATGGGCTAGAAGTGTAGTGCTTGGCTTGAGCCTTGATCTACATGTATTTCCATACTTTGTAGATTATAGCAGGACAGGCTCTGGCTGCGCTTTAGAACAGGCTCGCCTGAGTCTTTGCTGTTGGCAAATGCGATAAGTGATAAGCTGACATAGTGTTAGGTGGCTCTAACCTACGGTAAACATGACACGCATGGAACGAAAGTCGAGTCTGAATATACGGAGTTACAAGTAATAAGAGAGAATTTCTAAGTTTCGTGCAAAAATGCGCTCCCGTTTAAAGTGAACATACATTCAAAATATCACTATTCCTATTGGCGCTAAGTTAACGCCACCAAAAATGCCATTTAAAGTTGTCGTGTTTAAATGACTAGCGTAAGAAAACAACAGACACCAAGAAGCTACAATAAAATTGTATATTGCGTAAATCAATTTGCGTTCATTTGGTACTTATTTCACGGTTGTAGCTTCTATTGTTTTTCGACAATAATTTTTGTCAAAAAAATCAGGAAATACATTGATTTAAACGGCGACGTTATAAGATGGCGACTTATTATGTCCTGTGACTGTACCTCAAAGTATTACGCTTTTTGCATACACTGAAACGAGCGTCGTATGCCACATCACCCATAAGTAGAATGGTACTTTCCATTTGTAGTGTGTCGTCTCAACAGACAACAGAACAGTTCACGTGCTGTACGACAACATTGGGGACAAAAGATACTTTAACAAACATACATGTTTGCGCATACAATTTGCGTTCGAAATGGAATTGATCTCGTTGTTTTATAAAATGTATTATAATATCAGGCCTTATCTTGGTCTGCAGTGTGTGATTGTAGTATTTCCTAATCATACTCGCTTGTTTTCCTTAGAAAAAGATTAATAATGCACTACGGCCGACACAGAAAATGTCGGAGAGACGTTTTTTTTGTTTTGTTTTTTAAAAGTCGACTAACTCCTAACTCGAGATAATTATTCAAAAAGTCGCAAGTATAAATCTTCCAATCCATAATTAAAAATTTCTTTGCGAAGAAATCGTAAATGTTTGCGCCTTTTGGGCTTTAAACGAAACAAATGACGCTTAGCGACGTACAAATTGCGCAACAAAGTGCAGTTGCGTAAATAACGTCACGTTTGCAGCGCGTTTTCCCGACGTCACGTTTTACCGCATTTGGGCACAAAATGTCATGGCGCGTCACATATGTGCTATTGGTGGAAAAACAGTACCTACATTGTACTTTCAGGCATTCCGTTGATATAAGTGCGACATCGGCGCATGTTACCAGTTTGCAAAATGTTCTTTGAATATAAGAAATAATAAAACTTGCTCCGTATCATCATAATCTAATCAATTGCTTAGTGAAGATTTCACCTACTGGTCTGCATTTGAGCGACTGGTAAGGGAGTTTGACGGTTAATAGGGGGCCAATAAAACGAGGTTTTAATATATATTCCTTTGTAAAACTGTGTCTTTATAACACCATGCACTTAAAACACAGTCCATTCCTATGGACCCAAATAAAGTGTTCATTGGCGTAGAATCCATTGCGCTGTTACGTATGTGCGTAATAAAAATAGTAACATTCAAGGGAGGTCACCTAATATGGTAAAAGTGTTTTTCCATACCAAAAGGAACTGCTCTTAAAGGATAGAATTTGCTCCCTTTGGAAGCAAATCGTTTCCTTTAAGAGAAGTTCCCATTTTGAAAAGGGACGCAGTTGAAGAGAATCACTTCTTGTTCCAGTAGTCTCCCCTTGATGTGCGTAACTTTTTCAGCCTTCTGGCTAGGCCATTGGTGTTATAAAGTAAGAGTCAGCATATGGATTTTCGGTACTTATGGCAACAATGAGCAGCATAGGCTCAGACCAGCCTGCACATCTAGGCAGTATCATCAGTCTTCACTGCTCACATTCATAAAATTTGGAAGTAGGTGGTGGCTCATACCAAAATTAGCCCTCTAGTGAGCCCTACTAGGTAACTGTGCATACCTTTATCTCATAGAGACGCCTTTTAATGCTTTTGCTAGCAGAGCATACCCTGATCAGGCAGCTCTTGTTAGAGCTCCCTGATCAGGGTCTGCTCTGTTTGCATGTGGAAATATGATATATCTGTAACTACACTAGTGAATCTTACAAGTAATCCCTTTGTTCTATGTACAAACATGAACGTTTGTTTATATAATTATTCATAGTGGGTGGAGCCTAGCAATAATATTCATGAAGGAAATGGGTTAAATGGTGATATGCACATTCGATAATCTTGTTTGCTGGCACATATATTAACCCTTAGTCAACCAGTCACAACTTTTGTTGTCTGCTCCTCTCATCTGCTTATCAGAGATCATGTTATTTACTTCCATGAAATATCTAGTCTGAAATGCACTTGCATCTATGCAGCAGATGAAAAAACAGACATCATTTTCAAGCCAAATATAAAAATAGTGGCTAGACAAGGGTGAAATAAGGGTGAGGTTGGTACCATAAAACTAGTTTAAGCCCTCCAGTAAAAATAGTTTTTACTGACCGTTCCAAGGTGGTGCTTCTTTTGTGGATCCTTTTTGCTATTTATGTTTTGTGTTTGTCATGCTTTCTTGTCTGTTCATTGCAGCCTTGTGGTCACCTGCTGGGAAAGAGCTAACCTCTTGGCTCTCTTGTATGTGATGTTTTATTGTGTTTTTGTCACTTTTCCGTATTGTGTCCTGTATTGATTCCTGATCTTTGCCTTCTTATTTACTTTGATATTTCTGTGTATCTATATTTTTGTCCCCTGGTCAAAGGGGAGGGATATATTGTTTTTGTTGTGGCATCAGGGTGCCAAAACTTTCTTCTGTGCATCATATTTCCTGAAATACTAGACAAATGGCACATAAGACACTGTTTTAACTTGTGGGGGGCTTGTCGTTAGGGGGGTGGGGGTGAGGAGACGGCTGTTTTCTCTGAAAATAGAGTTTTCATTTTTAACCCATTTAAGCCAAATGGGATTACCCACTGTTATCAATTTAACCAGTCCTTTTCTGTTTTAAGGGTTGTTGGGTGGTATTCTTCATTTTTATTCAAATTTTTAGAGAACATTCTTTTCTTAAGATTGATTTTGTCTTTGCAAACGGTGCGGACTCTGATGAAATGCCTTTCATCTGGGTCTTCACTGTTTGCCAGAGTACCTGTTTAGGGGTTATCGGTCTACAAAAGGTTAAAAATCTTTTTATTGTCATAATCATCATTTTCTAGCATCTACCTTCTTGAAGCAAGCATTTGAAGGAGAATATCCAAAGTTATTGAGATTATATAATGACCTCTGGAAACGTCTGCATCAGTTCAGCCTCACTGTGGAAACTGGGTCGTCGTCAATAGCAACAGATGCCATGGTAGCAGAAGCACCAATAGAATCAGTTGAAGAGGACATATTCCAACAGTCAGGCACACAAGATACAAAATATGAGTAAGAGATATTTAACCCTTTTTTGGCTCATCAAATCTTTCATCTTGTTTGGTATGATAAGCTTGAGCTATATTTTGAGTTGACAATTTGCCACCCACATTGCACTTATATGTGATAATCTCTTTCCTGCCACGTGTCCTCCTGGGCAGAAATTGTATATTTTGAATGAAGAGATTATAATGAACTTGCAAAAATTATAGATGAAGATCTTGAGACACAATGGGGATAATATTTCATTCGTTCATGAAATATAGATGTGTTGTTTGAAATCAATAGAATCCCATCAGGTGCTACTGTGTAGTGGATAAATCACTGGCCTTGTAAACCAGAGGTTGTAGGTTTGATTCCAGACTTCACCAGTCTGTCGGATGAGACTACTCTGAAATATATGTATATGAGTAGTTATGGAAAAGAAAATTCTAGGGACTCAATCATAGTTTGATCTAGCCATGTCAATCGAGATATTGGTGTTCCAGCCATTGAAGTTTCACTGTTACAATAGTTTGTTTGACTTAACACCTTCATCCAACCTCTTGTTATGTTAGCAGTGAGACCATTGCTGGTTGCCTGTTCTATAAGTTCTAAAATCTCATGTGCTGGCTTAAATGTTTGTTGCAATAGAATGGCCTTCTGTAGCAGTCTAATCTGGGTGACCGGTCTATTCAGTTGGCTTGATCATTTTTTCCAGAAAATTATGATATTTGAAATTTTACAACAATTACGTTGCTTATATACATTACATGCTTTTTTGTAACACAATAGATTTTTCTCTACAGTTCAGAGCAGGCTCTACGCAAGACCTTGGCAAGTTTTGAGACTGCCTACCTGTCTAAGTCACTGTCTCGACTGTTTGACCCAATCAACCTGGCATTCAGCAGTGGATCCTTTAACCCTCCCACACTAGAAGAAGTGGATAGCATTGTGAAAACTATTTCTAGGTAAGTATCTCAACTTTGTACATAATCAAAGTCCTTTTCTATCAAGGATGTCTTCGGCTGTCATATCAATACTAGTACTACTGTACTCAAGTTTATTAGTTACCTGTCATTCTAACTGCACTGTTGCACGTTGACCTGATAAACGTTGCTTATCTCACAGCATGTGCCTTTATCAGGTCATTATAATGTTGACCAATTTAAATGACGTCGTCAATGAAGTTGAATCGACACGAAAATCAATAATTACTTCATACTCGTTAGTTTAAAGATTGAAACAAGCTGTAAACTGAATACCAGGTTTGCGTCTTTCGATATCAAGTTTACCAGGCTCTGCTTTGAGAACGCATGTTGAATCGGTCGGCAAGCGTTCTTGAAGTCTTGCCTGGTAAACTTAATATCAAAAGACACCTACCTTGTATTTTCTATCTAATAAGTGACATGATCATATATGTGCACACTGTCGTTGTTAAGAAAAGATTGTATGAACTGATTTCCAGTGGCATAATATCTTTATTAATTGAAGAATAAAGGATTTTTATGCCCCCAACTTTGAAAAAGTTGAAGGGGCATATTGCTCTGGGCTTGTCCCTGCGTCCGACGTACTCACGAATAGGCCCTTGTTGGCTACCTTAAATTACCGAAAATTCTCTGGGTGAGCACAAAGAGAGTGACCCCCTAAAAGTGATTTGAATAATTTCAGGCTTGATAACTATTGCCTTTTGCTTATCATTATGGATGATAACATGCAACTGTTCATCCAGCAACCTCTGGACCAAACACACAACCACCATTCCAGGTGTTTATGAGCAAATAAATAGGTTGCCCTAATGTATATTAGTTTCAATTTTTTCCACCAATATAAAAAAATACAAACATATCTATATCTGTTGCAAAACTTGAGTAGTATAGATCAACCTATAGGCCAGTTTAGACCAGTCTTCAGGTAGACAGAGATTTAAGAAGACAAAATGTGCCAATCAGGAGACAGGATTCTCTCCAGTCATATAACAATTCTCTTTATTGACCAGTATTGTGTGGGGGTATCTATTAATAAATAGTGATTATTTACCTTTTACGTTGATTTATTATTATATATTTGAGCCAGTGCATGAGATTTCCAACAATGTGGTATGTGGGACCAGCAAAGCCTCAGATCAGCCTGTGCATACGCGCAGTCTGATCAGAGCCTTTGCTAGTCGCTTGAGTATTATATGAGTGTTAAGCTACTGACTGAACAGCATTTGAAGTTTCTAAGCTTAAAAGGAGGCTGCACAGGCTCATCCGAGTCTACAGATGTCAAAATGCCACATTGTTGGAAATCTCATGCACTGGCTCAATTATTAATATTTCATTCATTATTTCAGTGAGTTGAATGTAGCCAGTGTAGACAAGAAACTATGTGTTACTGTTGCCAAGAATGTATCTAAGACGGTGAAAATGTTCTGTGTAAAAAGTGAACAGCTGGTAAGTCTACCTATTATGGGCCTCGTCGCGAGAAAACCTGTCTTTGGGGTTTCTGACAAAGCAAGTTTCAAACAGGTGTTCTCAGCCACAGAGACTAGCTAGAAAATAGAAATTTTACCTGATTCGAGGTCAAATATGGTACTTTCCAAAAGGCGAATAACAAAGGCGCTGATCAGACTGCGCAGATGCGCAGGCTGGTCTGCACATGTATTGTTCGCAAACCCCTGAAGACAGGTTTTCTTGTGTCGTGGCCCTTATTTTAGTTAGTGAACTTGTCAGTTGATATTCAAATGGAATGTAAAAATTTTCAGAGGATTTAATATTATATCAATGAAGGTCAAAATTTGGACATTAAATATAATATGAAATTTGTTGGTGAACTGTCTTCAATACTGTCAATGAACTGTCTTCAAAATGCATGTGGTTAATTGTCTTGTTGGGCAACTGTCTGAATTTTGGAATTTGGATGCAGAAAAGAATTAATCCTTTCACTTTAAGAAAAAGAAAAGATGATCCAAAAATCTTGTCTGCTGATGTTGTCTGACACATATTATACCCCTGGTACGAAGTATATGGGGGTATATAGTTTTTACCTTTTCTGCAATTATGTGTGTCTGTTTGTTTGTTTGTCTGTAAACTTCTTTTTTCGTCAAAGATTTCTCAGCAACTACTTGGGTTAGGATTCTGAAATTTGGTACAAAGCTTCATAGTGATGAGTTGTATTGTGTAACAAAAAAAAAAACAGCCAAATATTGCTTATCAGTCCCTTTATTTGTTCATTTTTTTCTCTCCAATGGAAATTTCTGTCACCGATTTCTCAGTTCCTATTGGAGCCAGTGTTTTAAAATTTTGTGTACACCTTCAGGAAGGCAAAGTGTACCTTGTAAATGGAAATTAAGATGTGAATCCTCTTTTTGCCTTCTTGTTTCAATTTTTCATTTTTTCCTTCTTTCACTCTTATATAATACATATGGACATTTTTTCTGTCAAAGATTTCTCAGCAACTACTTGAGTTAGGATTCTGAAATTTGGTACATAGCTTGATAGTGATGAGTTGTATTGTGTAACAAAAGAACAGCCACATATTGCTTATCAGTCCCTTAATTCATTCATTTTTCTTTATCTCCAATGGAAATTTCTGTCACAGATTTCTCGGTTCCTATTAGAGCCAGTGTTTTCAAATTTTGTGTACACCTTCAGGAAGGCTAAGTGTATTGTGTAGATGAAAAAAAGATGCTAAAGCTCATTTTGCCTTTTGTAATATTTCCTTCTGTCACTCCTATATAACACATATGGACGTTTTTTGTCATAGTTTCCTCAGCAACTACTTGATTTAGGATTTTGAAATTTTGTGTACAATTTCAGGTAGGTAAAGTGTGGTGTGTAAATGAAAATTAAGGTGCTTATCCTCATTTTGCCTTCTTTTTTCAAAGGACCTCGGACAGTCTTAATGAACAATTGCCCATAAAAATGGCCAGAAACAAGTTTCAAAGAAAACGATAGTTTTTCCATCAAAAAGATAATAGTTTCAACTCTCGGATTGTCCGCAAAAGTGTTCTTCTCATTGGACAAGTACCATTTTTAAATATCTGGGTTGAAAACCCTGTTTTTGCTATTCAACATATAGAAAATAGAAAAAGTTTTACTGAAGTGCTTTCCCCCCCCCCCCCTGACCAAACTAATCCTTTTGCTTACTGTTGTAGTTTTATTTTTCACACATCATATACAAACGGCATGATTGGTCACGGGGGGGAACGATGTCAAAATGCTCAAAAACAATTTACTATAAAAACTTATCCGTAACTTATTTTGTGCAAACCTGTAGGTAAATATCAATTTACAATGGCATTTATCAGGGCTTTAGTTATGATTGCGTACCAAGTAATTAATTGTCTTATATCTCAACCAAAACATATGTTGTGGGTACTCAAAAGAACCATCGCAATGAGACGGTTCTTTTAAGCACCAAATTATGGATTAAATCTGTTGATTAAAGAAAATATTAATAATTTTAAGCTCAAAAATTGTGTTTATCTAGACTATGACTTATACAGTAGGAAAGTATGATACACCTCAGTGAACATGTATAAATGGCTGAACTCATACACAACAGGTAATTGTCAAAAGTTATGGACAGCATACTTATTTAGAAGAAGCTATGAAATCTTCCAAACCTGAATTTTATGCAAACGTATCACTTTCGTCGCAGGTTTTATGCTCCAAACATAATATTTCCATGTATTTAGATGAATACCCGGCGAAACTTTGACTTTCTGGGAAATAAAATTTGTTCACAAAAAATACCCCCACCCCCTAAACCCTAAAGTCCTGGCATAATCATGCAATATTTTCAAAATATTTTTATTTTGCTATGTACACTAAATGTCAGGGTTTTATTTAAGCACAAAAATTTAGTTGTCAAATATGCATTATCCTAGCAACAGGCTGTCGAAATTTGGGCAGATTGAATAGGAGACTGTCCGAGGTCCTTTTCAATTTTTCCTTCTGTCACTCTTATATAACACATATGGACATTTTTCATCAAAGTTTTCTCAGAAACAACTTGATTTAAGATTATGAAATCTTTGACAATTTTGTCTTTTCTCTGAAAGTGTTACAACCTCTGATGGCTACCGCCGGGGGTATGTGAGCTTTGCTCACTTCTTGCTATATTTGCTTAATAAACATATATAATTTTTCCTTCTGTCACTCTATATAACACATATGGATGTTTTTTGTCATAGTTTTCTCAGCAACTGCTTGATTTAGGATTATGAAATCTTTGACAATTATGTCTTTTCTCTGAAAGTGTTACAACCTCTGATGGATACCGCCTTGCTTTGCTCACTTCTTGCTATATTTTCTTAATAAACATATATAATTTTTAATTACAGACATTATGGACCCAAATCAGGCTATCCCTAAGGAGCAGTCTGATCCGGGTCCACACTTTTTTGCGGCCAAATGATAAAAGCAGATGACACTGTAGGTAAATTTACTTGACTGAGTAAAGATTTTAATAAAGGTGCAAAAAGTTCTTAAACTGATTAAGGAAAATATTTCATTTCTAAAACAGTACTACACACTGTGTAGATAAACTTCCACGCCGTGGATGTAAACAAATACAGATACATACAGACTCCCATTGGATTATTGATTTTTTGAGGTTATGGGTCATGTTTACGCTGTACAATGTGAGTTACTGAAAATAGGAATTTTAAATTAATAAAAAATCCATTAATAATTATTTTCTGTGCATGATCATTGTAGTTATCAACAGATGGTGAAGCTAGTCAGGTGATCGGTCCAGCAACTCAGGGTCAGACAAGAAACTCTGCTGTTGTTAACACACTCTATCATCTACATGTGTCAGTTTCAAAGGTGAGTCTTTGTAAGCACCATTCCACAGGGTCAGTCTTATTTGGGCCTCGACACGAGAAAACCTGTCTTAAGGGGTTTGCGAACAACACAGGCGCAGACCAGCATGTGCATCCGCGCAGTCTGATCAGGGCCTTTGTTATTCGCTATTTGGAAAGTATCATATGTAAACTTGCAACATGTGAAATTTGAATTTTCTAGCTAGTCTCTGTAGCTGAGGAGACTGGTTTGAAACTCACTTTGTCAGAAACCCTGAAGACAGGTTTTCTCATGACGAGGCCCATTTGTAATCATGAGGTTTGATTCCCTTTGTTTAATGTTCAACTCATACCAACTTAATTATTACCAATCTAATTCTATTGTAAAATCTGGGGAGTATACTATTTTCTCTGCTTAGTACTGGTTCAACCCAGGAAGAGTCCCAACATGATTGAAAAATTGTTAACTGACAAACAAAAATATAGCAAGTATAGCAATAATTTTAAATTTTAAATGGGGGTATTATATAAATATTACATTCCCTGAGAGGGTGATAGTCGTAAATATCATCACCAGGAATGTGCCGAGGTTGAGGGATAATATTTCGATTATTATACTTCACATGAATTTCCCATACAAAACTTCCATAGACGAACGACTGATATTTAAGACTATCACCCGCTGCTATATAGAGACGATGAATACTGTCACTGGTTTGCCATAGCAGCGAGTGATAGTCTAATTATCAGCATGGTCACATGATGCGCAACGGCAATGTCAGGAGAAGTTCAACAGCAATGGCAGACATGAGGCATGATTTGGCGACTTTCAACTCCCAATAAATTGGTTGTAAATGTTTATGGTCAGAAACATAAAGTGTGGGTACTCGTTTTCTTAGTGAGGAGGAGAGGTACACGTTGTGACCAACTTTTGGCGGGTTAGGCGAAATTTTCTATTTTGCAACAAAACCGCATTTTGTACAGTTTCTCCTTTAAAAATGATGCTGCTCGGTATTAAGTTTGACATCATCAGCTTTTATGACTTTATTTGTTAAATGGAACGTCAGTGATCATTTCGAGTAAAAGAAATTTTTCGTGAAAGATGTATTTCTCGCCATGCATATATAATTAAGTGGCTGTGCATTATTTTCCCTTTAGAACTCTTCTCACCATGGTACATGTAGACATAAGAGAGAAAATAAAGGATTTGTTGTTTTGTTCGGTTGATAATCATATTCCTCGTGATGATATTTTGGACTATCACCCTCTCAGGGAATGTAATATTTATATACTATCACCCTTTTAGGGAATATAATATTCATTTTATTATACCGAGCAGAACATTAGATCCTTTATTTACTGCTTTTTTTTTTTTTCTTAGGCCTACCATGGTGAGGGAAGTCCATAAAGGGAAAATAAGGCACACCCTCTGATTTATATGCATGAATGAAAAGGCACACTCTCTGATTTATATGCATGAATGAAAATACATCTTTCACAAAAATGGTTCTTTTTTAACAGCGTTAATGCTCTAACTGATCACTGACGTTCGGATAGACATATTAAACTGCCGTGGCAAACGAGTCACAGTAACAAATTGACTTTTTCTGTGTACCGGGCCAAAAAGTGCAGTCGGTAATGGGTCTGACTGTAGATACGTGTATGACTGCAGATCCAGGGGTCGCAAATTGGATCCCGGCTCGCTCCCATACTTTTGTGGAGATTGATCATGAAATAACTTCTAAGGCCATTCTCCTCCCTTCCGCTGATTCAAGAAGGGTTGTTGTCAGTTACTAGCGAAAGTATGTGCACAAAGTACTGGTTAACAGCTTAGTCAAGCTTGCTGAGGAAAAAAGTGTGATTAGGTGAACTGACCATCCCGACATGACTATAGCTGTTGACTGGGACGTTAAGAAGCAAACAAAAAAAATCACTTTATGTGTGAACATTGGGGGGGGGGATGATTGCATCTGTTCCAGGGGTATAGTGTGTTTCAATAAATCTGGCTAAGAATTATTAATTCTAAATTGCAGGGTTACTAATATTTATATATTACATGTTAGGATCCATTAAACCATTTAACGTCTCAATTTCAAACAATTTATAAACCCTTTGTATACAAGTGACTCCTAAATGCGCACATTGGCAAACATTGAAGACCCTGATGAAATGCTGCATGATTCAGAATCATGCAGCATTTCATCAGGGTCTACACTGTTTGTGAAGTCAAAATTGATCTTGAGAGAAAGAAATACAATTTCGTTTCGATTAAAACCTGTGACCCCTTGATATATACAATGGTCCATCCCAATTTTTATTGTATCAAACCAGAAGGAAGAATCCATTAGTCCATAAAGTGTAAAATCATTTACCATTGCCACTGGACTGTAAGCTATGCAGCTTATATACCCCTGTTTTACTATCCTAGTCATGGGTCTGTTCCATTTTGAAAAACAGTGTAGATTCAGATCAGCTGGCTTCTCAGAGAAGCCAGCTGATCATGATTCACACTGTGTTCCACTCTACTTGTAAATACATGCAAATTGCAGGACTTTTGAATGCTGAAAATTAATTGTATAAAATTTTGGAAGGGCATAGTACACAAAATGTCCAGCATGATAAGGGTTGATCACACTGAATACTGTAAATTATTTTTGCTTTTTCGTTATTGAACATATTTGGACAAAAAAAAGTCAAGGCCCCGAGGTTATAAAACTTTTTTCATGCTCAAGAACACGAAATTTCAACTGCTCATAGAAACTAAAATAACAACTGAAGAAGTTTCTTAAAGCCTCTCAGATGTTGTATTTATCATGCTGGATAAATTTCGTGCTTAGCTGAGTTGAGCATGAAAAAAGATTTATAACTTTAGGGCCAGGTCAGCCTGCATGTCTGATGATCAGGGCTATTAGGAATGTGATTAAGATTTCTCTGGGAAGCCATATTAGTTAATTTGATCATTGTTTTAGAATTTTAAGTTGTTTACAATTTTTGCCTTGCATTTGTAGTTTGGTTGGCAGCTGTTAAAATATGATTTATGTCTTTTTAGGTTTTGGCTGGCTTGGAGCATTACCCAGAAGATGCCATTGACAGTATCAGAGAATCTCTACAGGTAACTTTCACTCTTTGCATGTTGGGTAATTGTTCATGCTTTGGTTGTCATCAGCTGACTTTTTCAAAATTATTTAAAAAAAAAATAATTTTGGAACACTATCAGAGTGTCAAGCTTTTTGAATCCAGATCAGGACTGACATTCTGTCTGTCCTGTTCTGGGTCCAAGCTGTTTGCAAAGGTTATCAGCAGACGACAAAAGTCACCGCTAGCAAGGAAAGAGTTAACTCTTTCCAGGCTAGTAGAGATTTTTTTCTCTGCTGATAATCTTTGCAAAGAGTTTGTACCCAGATCAAACCTGACAAATGTCAAGCCTTATTTTCCTCAAAAAGAAAAAAAAAGTGTCACAGATTTGCCGTCTGCTGCATTTGTAATCAGTGCTTAAGCTGTTTGGGGTTTTCTTGTAAGCCTGTTATACATGGTTACTTGGTAATTTCAACTCATCATCATTATTTGCATTGTGCATAATATGATTGTTTGAAGAAAAAGCTTTACACTCAGATTTATTTCTTAAGGCCCAGAGCAAGAATCTCAGATTTTGTAATTATTTCTGGCAGTGACATGTGCAGCCATCTTTACAAAAAAAAAGAAGTTTTTCTTGACAAAGTTGGAATTGAATATTTTTGTGGATTATGTTCCTATGAAATGTTTTTACTTTGCATAAAGTTTTTGAGTAATAAGTTGGGGTTCATAAAACAGTAAAGGCCACAAAAGGGCTTTGGATTAACCTGTGTAGTAGGGATATAAGGCTCCCTAATTTTTGTACCATGTAATTTTACAAAAGGAATAATAGGAAAATGGCCATAAAACAGTTTCCTTTGTAACACAATTCACTTGTAACACAGTCTATTTCTATGGGTAATAAAGGGACTGCACTGTATCATGATAGGGGGTTCTCTGGTAGTGACAATATTGTAATAGTACAAACAGTGGGCACAGTAAACAGCCCTACATTTAGTACCAATCATGATTGCAGAAGACAATAAAGCTTTGATGTATTTCTTGATTTGGGGGGGGGGGGGAAATAAGACAATATTTCTTTTGAATCTGAACAAGCAGAAGGTTCACAAAAATCAAGTCTAATTTGGTTTCTTAAAGCAATAACAAAATTTAGAAATACCATCTGCTGCAAAATATGAATGAAAGTTTTTTTTTTTTTGTGTGTTGATGCTTTATGTCCCAGTCAACACTTTTTCAGTCATGTTGGGACACTTTTCTGTCTTCCTGGGTTGAACCAATACTAAGCAATGGATGAAATGTCTTACTGAAGGACACACAGTAACTCCGATGAGTCTCAAACTAGCAACCATTCCATCCCCAGTCCAATGCTCTACCAACTTTGCCACTGCACTCCACATATCATTCAAAAGTTAAAACATAGTTAAGATCCTCAGTGATTAGATGTTTTAATGTGCTATTTTCCAGGCTATAGTTGTGTTGATGAGTAGTGCTATACAACCATTGATGTCATCAATATGTGATGCCCTGGAGGCCATTACCCTAACTATACACCAGGAGGACTTCTCAGGGTAAGTAGAGAAGATGCATGCTGGGTAATTTTGCATGTTTGCTTGTGGTCTGCAGACTTTTAAAGAAAAATGACTTAAAAAATTACTTCAAGAATACATCAGAGTTTCAAATAGTTTAGATCCAGATTAGGCCCGACAATTTGTTGGGACTTATCTGGGTCCAAACTGTTTGCAAATGTTATCTGCTAACAGCAAAATCAGCACTAGCAAAAAGAGTTTTAAGGCTTTTAGTAAGGTCTGTCAATATGATAGGATTGTTAATTTATTCCATTTTCCCATCTACTACAGTGGTGCAAGTATTTTTTAGCATAAGCCGCTGCTTTGAAATTAAACAAATATTTTACTATTCTATTTGATGATTAAATATTCATCTATTACTCCCATTACTCAACAAGACTTCCCTCCCCTGAAGGACGGGAGTACATATTGTTTTGGGTGTGGATACTTGTATGGGGTATCTCAAGAACCAGTTGCCAGGTTTTAATCAAATTTGCCTAGATATAAAATTGGGAAATTAGGATTTGAATAATTTTTAAGGTCATTGTTGAGCATAAGCTGCCAAATTATAGTCAAAACTTACTTGCGTGTACCATATTTCCTGAACCACTGCAAGAGTGACCATCATGAACAAAACTTGAGGTTATAAAACTTTTTCATGCTCAACATAACTGAGACTGAAATTTATCGTGCCCATAAATGTTTAAATGCCAATTGTTGGCATTTTAACATTTATTAGCATAATCAATAAAA
Source organism: Loripinus fragilis (assembly GCA_964019695.1). NCBI lineage: Eukaryota > Metazoa > Mollusca > Bivalvia > Lucinida > Lucinidae > Loripinus > Loripinus fragilis. Next base: position 19,288,612 of record OZ026520.1, read on the forward strand.
CATCTGAGAGTTTGAAAAATAGATTTTTTGTTAATTTTCAGCAATTTAGTTTTAATGAGCAGTTGAAATTTTATGCTTAGTTGAGTTGAGGAAGAAAAAAGTTTCATAATCTCAGGGCCTGTTTTCTCTAAAAGCAGTTTTAATTCTGGGTTTGTCTTACAAATATTATATTACATTTCAGTCCAGCCCCTGCAGATGGAGAAACAGAGGCTCCCTGTTCCCTCTATATGAGAGAGTTACAAGGGTTTGTGTCAAGATGTCAAATGGACTACTTCTCACAGTTCAAATGTCATGACTTTATCATGGAAAGGTCAGTGGTCAAACCTAGTGTCTAACACTAAAGGGATTTTCCTAATCTTAATTTGAGACTGAATGCACTTATTAAAGAAATAAGTTCGATTTTTGGAATATTCATGGAATCATGAATACTTTGGGTCTCTTGCAAAGTAGTAAGTGGGCTTCTCTTACTTTGCAAGAGACCCAAAGTATTGAGAGCTTCACTTACCTTGCAAGAGACCCAAAGTTTTCATGATTCCATGAACAGACCAAAAGTTGAATTTGTTGCTTATATTTACATTTTATTATAAACATCTAAAACATAGAAATTATTTATGATTAAGGGGAAAAAACAGTTTTGCATTTAATATTTAATCGTATTTACGGTTTTATTGGAGTGTAAAACGGAACAGCCAGTGTGAACACAGACAGCCAATGGAGCAAACAAGAAGCTTGTTTTGCACATGCGACTCAGGTGTGATTCACTGTCAATCACAACACCAGTGTCACTTCTGGCGAAAGAATTCGATGTTCGATGCATATTGCACTGGCAAGTGAGCTTGGCAACTGTCAATCAAATTTATGTCTTCTTGAAGCTATGAATAGTTGCAAAATTCTAAAGATTCATTAAAGACTTGCTTTGAAAATGTAAATATAGGAGCATGTGAGCCTATTAGGTCTATTAAAGAAATTGCATTTTTAACTCACCTGAGCCGAAGGCTCGAGGTGAGGTATTGTGATCAGTCTTTGTCCGGCGTCCATAAACTTTCTCTTTAAACATCTCCTCCTGAACTACTGGTCCAAATTTCAAAATAATTTCACAGAATTGTTCCTCGGGATGCCTTCTACCAAAATTGCACAAATGGTTCCGCTCCACAGAACAAAGGGGCTGCGAGAGCTCTAGATAAGAAATGTCTTTTAATGACATTTTCTCCTGAACCACTGGTTCAAATTCAAAATAATTTCACAGAATTGTTCCTCATGAGGGCTTCTACCTCGCTAGGCTTAATACAGGGGTTGCCAGAGCTCTAGATGAGAAATGTCTTTAAATTACACCTTCTCCTGAACAACTGGTCCAAATTTAAAATAATTTCACAGAAATATTCCTCATGATGACCTCTACTAAAATTGCACAAATGGTTTTGCTCCGCCGAAAAAGGGGTTGGGTGAGCTCTAAATAAGAAATATTTGCAAATAAAATCTGGAGCACTGGTCCAAAATCAAAATAATTTCACAGAAATGGTCCTCATGTTGCCCTCTAAGTAAATTGATCAGAAGTTTCAGCTCGGCTGAACAACATGGCTACCAGAGCTAAAAATAAAAATATCTTTTAAATCATATCATATCTCCTTAGCCACAGGCCAATACATCATCTACTTATGTTCCAGGACTCAGGTTAGCAATCCAGGGCCCTCTTGTTTTGGGGTCTGGCTGCCCTACTGCTCTTCTAGAATATCATGATCAGATTTTCTGCTTTAGAAATTCTAGGTAAAATGATTAACCCTTTTCATTCTGGATCCCAGTAAACAGGTCCTTTGACAAACAGAGAATACTCAGTTGAAATACCGCATAAGGCAATCTTCAGGAACAGAAAGACATTATATTATAGCAATTTTGACTGGCAACCATGAAAAGGGTTAAACCCCCAAAATTGTGTATGACTGTGTAATAGATTTAATGATTCAATATATGTATATTTCAGCATCCATCCAATAGCCTGCCGGTGTATCAGTTTGTTTGTGAGACATGCATGTCTAGTGCGACCACTGGGAGAAGGTGGGAAATTACGACTAGCTGCAGACTTTGCTCAAATGGAAATGGCTATCTCACCATTCTGTAAAAGAGTGTCAGATCTAGGAAAACCATATCGCCTACTCAGAGCTTTCAGGTGAGTGTTTATGGTCATCATCATCATAATCAGATTTTTTTATTAACGTGCAGGTGCAGGGGCATCATCCACATCAGTGGGCCCCTTTCCAGGTAACTGGCTAGCTGCAGGCATAGCAGATCTCACACCTGATCTCCAGGTGCTCCTTTCTTGAGGGTCAACTGTGGTGAGCTTCTACTCATGGCAAACTTTCTCTGTCAGTTTATTCCATGTTTGGTTGGGCCTCCCTGCCCCCCGCTTGCCGTCAATCTGCATATCATATGCTGTTCTGATTGCACCACTCGAATGCTCCACATGCCCAAACCAGCGAAGCCTTCTCTCTCTCAAAAAAGAGGTCGAGGTCCTCAAGCTGAAGCTTTGCCAGTAGCTCACTTGACCTTACCCTGGCCACATCCTCTGGATTGATACTGCAGATCTGTCTGATCATGGCCCTATCATTGCGTTGCAAGCGCTGCAGGTTCGTCTTGGTAAGTGGCCAGGTTTCACTGGCATGGAGCATGGCACTCCGCAAGCAAGAGCTGTACACATGGCCACGGGTCTTGTAAGAGAGGTGGCAGGATGTGAGAACTGGTATGATTAAACCAACAAATATGGTAACCAGCCAAAATAATGACGGGTCTTTAACCCTTTTAAAATAAGTCTGTCACGACCCAGCTGATGACAAACTTGTCATGTATTTCGTGAATTTTCCAGCAGATGATTCACATGAAATATCAAGCCTTATTTACTATGCTAAAGAAACAAAACTTGAAAATGTTGTCTGCTGCAAATTATATATTTATGTGGCTTTTGTTTGGTTTGAGATTTAACGTCCCAGTCAACAGCTATCTAATGAGTCACTGAACTATTGCCTGGGGAAAAGTTTTGGATATTGACTGGGACTATAACATGGCCTGGTTTCCCGCTTCGCTGTTAATAACATGAAGTCCCTTATCGACATGCCCGACGACTTTAAACTTATGATTCGGTTACGTTATGAAAATGGAAGAAATGAGGCATGGTTTAGCAACTTTAAACTCCAATAACTTCGTTGTTATCGTCAGAAACATCAAGTGTGGGTACTCATACACAGCACCTCGGGGTAATAGTTTTGACTATACTACAGACATGAAATAACAAAATTAATCCAATTCAACCCTTGTACTGCCAATATTTTTGTCCTAAAACAGCTTCGGCTTTTTACGCCTGCTGCAAATATTCAAGTGCATTCCAGACTTCATCATGGAATCAACAGAACTAGAATGCAGTCGATGGTACACCATAGCGAATACCCGCTTTTTCACTTTTGACCTTGACCTTGGGGTCATGGTTACACAAAATGTTGCCGAGTACCCTTCACATCATGTGACCCATGGAGCTGGGAAGTTTGAAGTGGCCATGTCAAACGGTTAAGGAGATGCATTTAAAAGAAAATACATTCTTTTACCTTGGTATTAAGGTCACACTAAATATTGACCAGCACCCTCTACATCATGTAACCTATTCACCTACAAAGTTTTAAGTTGCAATGTTTGGTTAAAAACCAAATTTATTTACATCAAAGAGGGTCCTTGGTGAATGTTAATGCATTGAAAAACAATTTTTGATCATTATTATTGCTTAAATTCAATGATATATTCACTAAATTTTACAAAAAGTATGGCACTATATTTTGTAGCCAACAGGTGGTTGGACATTTTCATTTATATTTGGTTTCCAGGGCCAAGCCATATAAGCGCTATAAATAGATAAGCCATCCGACAATGAAGTGTCCCTGAACGAGTGTTTTTAGGGTACAAAATCCAAACATTATCAGCACATGACTTGCCTTGTTAATACAGGAGTTTGTGCAGGCTGAAACACAACTGTTAAAAGCGTGTGACACAGATTTTATGCAATAAAATAAATGACTATTCTTTTTCAGGCCACTATTGTTCCAGACTGTAGAGCACATCAGCCAGAGTCCTGCCTTAGGGGAGATAATTCCACACAGCACGTTACTTCACTTCCTGTTTGCAAGAGCGCCACCTGAGATAAAATCACCACATGAGGTAAGAGCTATACAGATAAATTTTTAATCATCAACCTTTTTGTGCCTCCATGACAAATGTCGTCTGCTTTCTTATCTGATTATGTACTTCAGTAGCCTATATTTCAAACCCTAAGGATCAGACTAAGGCCACACCAAATTAATTTTTAGATTCTCATCCAAATTTTGTGAAAAATTTTGGGAGTGGGAGATTTTTTTTTTCAGACTGCTTTAAAAACAGAACAGTGCTGAAAGAAACTATTGATACCATGAAATTGTCAAAATTAATAAATGATAAATATCAAGTGTCCAAATAAAAACCAGGTTTTTTGTGTGTGTTTTTTGCAAAAATGCTGGCCAGAAAAAAATGCATCCAAATTTTTCAGCCTTTTTTAAACATCTTTTTATTTTCTTAAGCAAATAAAAAAATTGGGCTGGAAGGTTTTTGAAAAACCTTCCACCCCATTTTTTTTTTTATTTGCTTATATTTCATAGGGGTAGGTGGGGATGAGAATCTAAACAAATATTTGGCATGGCTTAATCCGGGTTCATTATGTTTGTTTTTGTAATGGAAGTAAGTCTGAGTGCTTTTAAATATATGCGACAGACATAAGCAGACAACAACTTCAGGACAAACACTATTGGCAGGGTAAAGGTAAAATCATGTATCATACTGCAAGATTTGTGACAACTAGATATCTTCAAGAAAATATCTGGTTTCCATAACTCTATATACTTCCAGATCTGACTGACGTTCTCTGACATTTATCCTAGCTTAGTACTGGTTCAACTCAGGAAGACCTGTCCCGGTTTAACTGAAAGATTGTACATGAATTAACAGCTTGAATTCTGCAGGTTTCATAATTTCGATTGATTTTTAGCTCAACTGAGCTAATGGCTCATGGTTAGCTATTGTGATTAATCTTAGTCTGTTGTGCATCCTAACAATTTAAGACAATTGACCATTTAATTGTTAATACAGGAAAGCCTCGAAAATTTGAACTTCGATATTTCAAAATACTCACCAATTCAAAATAAATTTGTGACACAATGAATTCAGAGAATAGGACCTATTCTTGATCTATTTTAATAACTATCTATTATAACATATGTTTTGGGGGCGTAAAAGAAACCTTTCTTTGAGACGTTTCTTTTATGCTCCCAAAACTTATGTTTGATAGAAATAATAATCATTTTTGGGGTTTATACTTTTATGTCTACATCCCAGCTGATAATACTAAATAAAATCTCTTGTCCCAAGGTCTTCGAATTTTCGAGGTTTTACTGTATATTGCTGGTACATGTATACCAAGTTCTAAAGCTCAGAATTTTTTGAATTTTTTATTTTTTACCCATCCTGTTTAACTGAACCTTTTGCTGTGGCTAATGCATGGAGCTACATGTATATTTTTGTGGATTGGCATATGGGCCAACACCTAAGATTAAACGAAATAATAATACTGGAAATCAAACTTTTAAGAATGTTATTAGTTTAAATAAACTGGTTCTGGTGGGAGAGTTACGGTTCCATCTAAAAATGGGGCCGGCATTGAATCTACACAATTATCTTTGAACTTAATGTCTAAAATTTAAAATTTTTGCCACCTTTACATTCAAGGACTTTGTTGCAACAATATGTGTAAATTTTTGGAAATTAAAGCAATTTTGACGTCACCAGAAAACAGCTCTCGGCATATTTTTGGCCTAAGTGAGACTAAACTAAAATCATATAAGCTTACTTCATGTTTTAATATTGATGGCTTCCAGGAACCTTTCAGGAAAGATAATGACAGTAATGGCGGTGGAGGTATTGTCGTGTATGTTAGGAATGGCATCAATGCTAAAGGCAGACTCGATTTGGAAACGAATAACATTCCATGTATTTGGTTAGATATTACAGTAGGCAAAAGTAAACCATTTTTAATTGGAAATATGTATCGCCCTCCCAATTCAAAAGTTGAATTCATTGACAGGTTTGAAAATTTTATTGATATTGTGGGATGTTAGGAATGGCAAGGGAAGGAAATGATTTTGCTGGGAGACTTCAACAGAAACCTACTTAACAAACACAAAGATATAGAATGGGACAATTTCATAACTTCTTTAGGCCTCATTCAGTTAGTGTGTGATCCAACAAGAGTAGCAAATACTTCTAGTACATTAATCGATCGCATTTATACAAATTTTGATGAAAATATTGCACATGTACATGTTTGTAAAATCTCTATCAGTGATCATTTGCGTTTTTTGGTAATCGGAAACTAAACAATTGTGTAAAATCTAATACTCACCAGACTATCACGTACCAATCATTTAAGAATTTTGATGAAAGCAGTTTCATCAGTGATATGCATGGGGTACCATGGGAAACAATCAAATATTTCAATGACACCAATGAAATCGTTGAAGTTTGGAATAAAATGTTCTTAGAAATTGTAAATAAACATGCTCCACTTAAATCACATCGTATCAAAAGAAAATATCAACCAGATTGGCTTACCCCACAAATTCTAGACTGTATAAAAGAATGGGATAAATGCAAATTAAATGGCAAAATGGATGAGTATCGACTCTTATAGAATATAGTGTCTACTATGATTGACACAGCGAAAAAAGAAGCTTATCAAACAAAAATGCACAAAAAAGGATCTTCAAAAGTTAATTATTTTGAAATAAAGACGGATAATGATACAATCTCAGATGACCTAGACATAGCTAATGCCTTTAATGAGTATTTTGTAAACATTCCATCTAAGCTTAAAGAGCCAATACAACCATCTGGTTTTGAACTTCTTCATAATTTGGTTGATTCTAAATTTAATGATAACACAAACTTTACTATTCCTTTTGTAAACAGATCGTTCGTGAGTAATTATTTATCTAGTATGGATGCCACTAAGACAACCGGGTTAGATTGCATAGGACCAAGATTATTAAAGATTGCTTCGAATCTTTTAACACCTTCCATTACATATATAATTAATAAAAGCATAGAGTCTGGGAGTTTTCCATGTACATGGAAAAATGCAAAAGTTAACCCAAGCTTTAAAACTTGGGACAAGGATAGCGTGAACAACTACAGTCCTATTTCAATACTGCCAACTCTTTCTAAGATAATTGAAAAATGGATTGCGACAAAACTTATGTCTTATTTAAATAAGTGCCAACTTTTTCATAAAAACCAAAATAGATTTCGAAAAAATCACTCAACTGAATCGGCTCTTATACTCATGTCAGACACTTGGATAAAAGCTATCAATGAGGGTAAATTGGTTGGGTGTGCTAGATTGATTTCAGAAAAGCTTTCGATTTGGTTGATCATAAATTACTTCTTAACAAATTGGATATCTATAGGTTCAGTGCTTTGATTTTGTCATGGTTCACGTCGTACCTAAGCAACAGAACTCAACAAGTTGTAATAAACAATTCAAGTTCCAATATTGGTGATGTTGTTTGCGGCGTCCCACAGGGATCTATTTTTGCTCCTCTTTTATTTTTCTTGTTAATAAATGATCTACCCCTTTCATTGAAGAACTCCCCAATATCAGTTGATTTATATGCAGATGATACTACTTTATATAGTACAGTTACTTATTTTATCATTCGAAGAAACTGTTTTTATACACAAAGCAAAAGTTATGTATAAAATAGCTAATAATACCGCACCAATTTACTTAACAGATTTATTCCAAATGAGAAGTAATGACAGTTATTTGAATAATTCACATTTAAATTTACGGTCAACTTCAAACAAGAATTTTCTTATACCAAAGCCTAAAATAAGTTTATTCAAAAACAGTTTGTCTTATTCTGGTGCATTAGTGTTGAATAGCATTCCCTTATGGATAAAAAATTCTAGTACAATTGAGTCATTTACAATCAACTGCTTGCAGTGGATGAAATGTGACTGTGTATCTTAAACTGGTCGCAATATGAGAAAAACAGATTTTTCTTAGGTGAAAAACAAATGCGCCGATGGGCTGTGCTGTCGCCCAGGATGATCGAAGCATATTATTTTCACTGCCTAGCTAGTATTACTTCTTTCTCTATTTTGGAAAATGCATATGTGTCCGCCTGACTTACATGGCTGAGTAGACAAGCATCAGTCTGCCTGGCCAGAAAACCTAAACACTGGTTCTCTCAAGCTGTGACATACATATTTTATTTGTTTGCCTTTTTATTGTTGTATAATGAATTGTTTATATGCAAATTATGAGGGCCTCGGGGAAGATTGGCCAAGCCAACCGAGCTACCCTCATTAAATTAAGAAATTACTCACTTAAGATTTTGATTCTTATCACACTTGCAAGCAGCTAAGAATATGAACTTCCAACAGTCTAATTAGAGACACTGCTCACACACAAAGTAAGGAAGTTGATAAAGGCTCAGTCTAAACTTGATAGCAGGGCATGCATGTTTAAATAAAAGATGGCTTTAGGAATTCAGTTAAAGCTGTGTAAAAAGGCCACTCAGAAATAGACAAAATAAAGATCTTAATGACAATGGGTAGCTTAATGAAGGTCGAAAGTATTGCTGAATGCTGCAATACTTTTGACCTGCATAATTGGTCTTGAAAACCAATTTTCGGTATTTTTGAGAGTGGCCGTTTTACTGTATGTAATAAGTACAAAAATCTGGTGACCCAGTATATAAGGAACCTCTAGGACATTAGCTTCATGACACAAATTTTAACAGAACAAGCGTTTATGCATGACATATTGTTTCATCTATTGTAGACTGCAGATTGGTCCCTAAGCAGATACTCTCAATGGCTAGACGATCATCCTTCTGAGAAAGACAGACTTACACTCATCAAGTGAGTATCTTTAACCCTTTTTAAACCAGTGGAACTTTTCATCCAGTTTGACACTTTAAATTGTGGATATAATCATATTCTATTGGTTCCTCTGAAAAATGTCTTTTTCCTAGCCAGCTTGCAAACTCCACTGACAACATAATTGAGCCATTTTGTCGTATATCACATAGGTGAAGGCTCAGATGAGCCTGTACATCTTCTTAATCTCACCAGAGGTTTCGCTGTTCTCATTTACAAAGTATGGAAGTAGATAAAAGCTCACGCCAAAACCTTATCTTTTAACCCCATTGTATAATTGACTGCACATGTAAACTTCTTAACAAAGAAAAGAAAAAGATAACCATCACTCGCTATTTTTAGCTAGTGAGTACAAGTCACTCTCAGGCCAATGAAAACATGAAACAGCATGACAGTTTAGATCTTGATCAGCCAGCTTCTGAGGAAGCTGGCTGATCTGGATCCACACTGTTTGCAAGGTTACCAAAATGTGGACTCAGAAAGAAAGAAAAAACTCATTTTTCATTTATGCAATTCAGGTACACTAATTGAATTTGTTCCATGTTTCTAATTAAAGTTTTAACTGAAAAAAATGTTCAAATTTGCTTCCAGTGATTAAGAGAATCAACCAAATCATTAATAATCACTATTTTTAGCAAGGAGTAAAAAATCTTACAGTTGATCTGTTTGCTTTATGGATGCAGAAGGAAGCTACAGCTCTTGTTTTGATCAATGTATCGTGATGCAGCTCATTCGGGATTAACAAACTCCTTTTCTACATTTCAGGGGCTCCTTAGAGGCATATGTTCAACAGGTGAAATCAAGACAGGGGAGAGAATTTGCTTCCATCTATCCCATAATGCTTAGATTGTTGCAAGCTGGTCTACAACATACAGCATGAAAATAAGCCCAATTTTCCATTTTTTATTGGACTCCTAGATGAACTTATCTTCATCATTTATATTTTGCCTTTTGAAATTTACAACTTAAGTGCTGTCTGTTTATAATGCTATTTTGGGGGTCCATATGAATGGATCATGTTACAACGAATCATATTATAGTGAAGCCGCCGTGGTGTAGGGGATAAACCTATGTCTTGTAAACCAGGGGTCGCAGGTTCGATTCCCGGCTTCTCCCAGTCTGTCGGATGAGACTTTAAGCCGTTGCCCCGTCTTCTGAGACGCTTTAAAACCAGAAACACTGCCGGTTGAGCCTTCGGGAGTTCCTGGACATAGAACCACAAAAAGCATAAACCCACCCGGCCAGTACTGGTACAGCCAAGGAACACGGCCACAAAAATGTTATAGAGACAATTTTACAAAGGAGTGATCATTTTCCTTTTATTCCTTTGTAAATTTCCATGATGGTAAAAAAAATTGGGGGCTATGTGAGTGTGTTATATCTAGAAATGCCACAATCACAGACCAACCCACAGCACCATGTAAAAGTTTTCAGGATTATTCCTGATTTCAGGATTTTGAGGCTGACTTTCCACAGAAAGTCAGCCTCAAAATCCTATAGTAAGTAGATGATAATGGCTTTTCTGATTTATTTTTAGTTTATCTTAAGACATTTGAGAGTGAAAACTTGAAAATTTTGATATCTTATAGGGATAATGCTAGTTTTAAGATTTGACCTTCAAAAGTTCAGGCTTTTGAAAATTTTGAACTTAAACCCATGCATATATTATATTCATGTTATAATGAGGTGTGTTATAAAGGGACTGTACTGTACCATCAAATATTTGCAGCAGATGATTAAACAAGCAGGATTAATGCAACTTTAATGCAGTGTTTTAGGGTTGTGTACAGTGTAGTCCCTTTATAACATACCCACACATATTATTATACAGTTATGTTGGGACTCATTTTTTTACCGTGGAATTTCACAAAGGAATTATAGAAAAATGACCATGAAATGGGTACCTTTACAACACGATTCATTCACAAAACTGTCCATTCTAATGGACCCCAAACATAAAGCGGCTGCACTGTAGAATTATGGGAGATGTCCCAGAAACATTTTTATGCCCGCATTAACTAGCATGGATTTTATGCTATTATATTCTATTAATTTTTGATGACTAGGCATGTCATGAAACTCTTCCTTGTTCTTAAGGTATATGTAGGGAATGGATTGTGGTTACCCCACTTTTATGTGGAAATAATTGGAACTGTATATTTGGGATAGAATGTGTATTTTTGGATTGAGTATTCAATTAAACTTTATAGCGTCATCTTAACCCATTTAAGCGGAATGGACTTGCCTACTCTTATATCAGGATGAGCCCATTTCCAATTTTAAGGGTGTTGGTTGGTATTTTTCTAAATTTTACTAGAATCTGTAAGCAAACAGTGAACAGAGTTGATTCTAGGATTTGTCGAGAATGGGCCAACTCCCCCTCTGTGTTCCCAAAAGGGGGAAAACCTATAAATCAAATGGGTAATGGTGTTTTTCTAAAAAAATGCCGACCAGCCCTTCACCCCTTAAAAAACTAAGTCCACACCAAAAAAACTAAGTCCACACCTAAAAAAAATCGAGCAGGGGTTGTCTTTAGGCGTAGCCTGTTCTGTTCACCCCCAATCACAATAAGCCTGGCCTTCAAAAGTGTTGGACAAAGACAGAGGGAGAAGAGTGGGAGGGGTATCTGATTTGATTATAAACAAATGTAATCAGAGCACCCTCTTCTCCAGATAGATTTTTGGAAAATAGATTACTAAATGCCACATACCTGATGCGACCATTGTCGGTAGAAGACACTTTAATATTCCTCAGAAATGGTACAGATTTCCCTGCCAGACCTTTCATCGTCTGCACTCTTTATTTTCTGTGGGCCAACGAGGTACAACAGTTTATTAGCCTGTAGTTTTAGGTTCCTGTATGCCTGTTTGCACACTGGCATTATCCTATTTCTGCATTTCATTTCGCAAATAGGACAGCCATTTTTGTAAAAACGAAAGTAGAAATGATCAACCAATAGAAATTAAGTCTCGTCAGAGGACGAGAACGGCGGAAATTAACGAAATTAAACGAATGGAATAGAATAAAGGGACCGAAATGCAAACAGAAGGACCAAAAATATGCACAGGATTAATGGAATTGCGCCAAATCTTGGCATTTTGCGGAAGTAGCCACGCAGGGAACTTGAAATTTGGGGCCAATACTGCCAAAAAAGCGTAATTATCACACTCCTGCAGCCTAGAATCAACTCTGAGAGAAGACCCTAATCAGGCACCACTATACACTGGGTCTGCACTGTTTGCCTATGATAATGTCCCATAAAAATGACGCTAGGCTTATATGGGTTAAAATTGTAACAGGTGACATTTTGAAATAGAATTTCTTCTTTAAAGGACAAAATGTCTTGATATTCCATGTGGATTTTTCTGTCAGTGCATCTCGGCCCTTATTTGTCCTGAAAATGAAGCAAGATAGCACAAAGGACCTCGGACAGTCTTAATGAAGGATTGCCCATAAAAATGACCAGAGAAAAGTTTCAAAGAATATGATATTTTTTCTATGAAAAAGATAGTAAATTCAACCCTCGACTTATCCACAAAAGCCGTTTTCTCATTGGACAAGTACCAAATGAAAAATATGGGTTGAAAACTCCGTTTTAGCTATTCAACATGTCAAAATGCTCAAAAACACTTAATTATAAAAACTTATTAGAAACTTATTTTGTAAAAACCTGTAGGTAAATATCAATTTGCAATGGCATATATCAGGGCTTTAGTTATGAGTGCTTACAAAGAAATTAATTGTCTCATTTCTCAACCAAAACATTATGTTGTGGGTACTCAAAAGAACCGTCACAATGAGACGGTTCTTTAAAGCACCAAAGTTATAGGTTAAATCTGATGTGTAAGAAAATATTACGATCTTACGCTAAAAACTGTGTTTATCTAGACTATGATTTATACAGTATACAGATATGATACACCTGAGTGCACAAGTGAACTGGTTGAACTCGAAACATTACAGGTAATAGTCAAAAGTAATTGACAGCACACTTCTTTAGACGAAACAATGAAATCTTCTCAACCCAAATTTTATGCAAACGCATCACTTTCGTCTCAAGTTTTATGCCGCAAACATTATATTAACTTGTATTTAGGTGAATACTTGACGAAACTTTTACTTTCTGTGAAATAAAATTTGGTCACAAAAAATACCCCCACCCCCTAAACCCTAAAGTCCTGGCATTATAATGCAATATTTTCAAAATATTTTTATTTTGTTAGATGCACTAAATGTCAGGGTTTCATTTAAGCACAAAACCATAGTTGTCAGTTATGCATTATGCTAGCCACAGGCTGTCGAAATTTGGGCAGATTGAATAGGAAACTGTCCGAGGTCCTTTGCCATCTGTTATAATTGATATTGACATTTTTAAGTGAAGGTGTGATAAAAACAAACAAATAATTGTTATTTTATATTTATTCATTATGTTTCTTATAGCTTTATCATTCAATGATAATAGAAATTGTATATTATTGTTAAACACCAAGTCTTGCTGTATATATTGTATACATATTATTACCATATTCAACCTAATTAGGCTAGCATACTGATGTTTCAAAGATTGATGAGAATCTTTGTAAACAAACACTGGCGAGTTAACCTTGTTTTGGGGCATACAGGTAGTCTCAGTTTACAGTTATAATGAACCTACCACAGAATACTGCATATGCACGTGATAGTGAATGTCATCTTTACCTGTTTATAAGAAATATGGAATTGCCTCATTACTATGCATCTTTGAAACATCAGTACATGCTCTTATAAATACACACTGCTTTATTGGTGTACACTATAAACTAAATTACAGTTAACCAAGCAATGTAATTTCATATGGATGTTAAAATTGTGGATCCTGATCGGCTGACTTCTGGTGAAGCCAGCCGATCTGGATCTACACTTTTTTGAAAAGGTATGTGTACACAATGCATAAATTAGGTTGAATATGGTACTGAATAATATTAAAATGGATTAAAACTGTGGATCCTGATCAGCTAGCTTCATCTGATCTGGGTCTACACATCTAAAGAGGGTATATAATATGTTCACATATTAAGTCTAATATGGTACTGAATAATATTTAGTCCGGTCCAGATAGGAAAAAAATTTCAGCATACAATTGGGGATATTTTGCCCATCTAAGGTGTTTGTGACAATGTGAGCTCAACTCGGTCTACTTGGCTGTTCTAGTGTCATATTTATGAAGCAAGTTTGCAGAAAGCAAATGACGAAGTGCAGACTGATCTACACATTAGTTGATCACATCAAACAATTTAGTTTTCTCACATTGAGGCCCACCTCATACAAGGAGCCACTACAAAACCAATGAAATGACCCACATCAGTGGTCTGACCAGTTCTTCACTGTGCAGTGTTCATATACAGAGCAGTAAAGACATCAAGGTCATTTCATCCAGACAGCAAAAACTCTGAACTAGGTGGTCTTGGTCTTTGCTGGGCATAAATAGTCATGAATTATATTTAAACACCATGATGGGATTTTCTATTGAGTACCTGCCCTTGCAAAATGTTAAGCTGGTTAATGCTGTTGCAACCAGAGTGGCCAAAATCTGAAGTTTTGCCATTCTAGTTGCAAGTGTTACAATAGCTGTTGTATAATGTGAAGAGAGGAAATAATAAAAGGTTGAAAAACTTTTCACCAAGTTATTGTGCATTTTTAGTCATACTGTGGTCCTTCATATTTAACCCTTAAAGCACCACCTAAAATTTGCAGCGACAATTAAAAATTTTACCCCTTTTTCAAAAAAATAACAAATAAGGCATGATATTTCATGAGAATCGTCTGCTGGCAGACGATTCTCATGTAATATCATACCTTATTTTTGTCGAAAATTGGGAAAGATGTATCAAAATATGTCGTCTGCTGCAGTGATTGGCGCTTTAAGGGTTAAGAGTTGTAGAGGAAATAGACACATAGACTAAGATGAGAGGGAAAACAATGGCACAGGCACTGCAGGGTCATACCGGGCCGCGTAGCGCAGTCGGTAACGTGTCTGGCTACAGATGCGTGTCTGACTGCAGATCCAGGGGTCGCGAGTTCGCTCCCGGCCCGGTCCCATACTTTCGTGGAGATTGATCATGAAATAATTTCTACGGTCATTCTCCTCCCTTCTGCTGATTCATTCAAGAAGGGTTGTTGTCAGTTACAAGCAAAAGTATGTGCACAAATTACTGGTTAACCGCTTGTTCAAGCCTGCCCAGGAAAAAGTGTGGTTAGGTGAACTGACCGTCCCGCAATGACCATAGCTGTTGACTTGGGACGTAAAGCAACAAAACCAACCAACCAACCAACTGCAGGGTCATTCTAAAGGTAAGTGCCCCACTTCAAACATAATTTAAAAGCACAAACCACCACCCAATTATGATGGGGGATTCATTTCTACAAGAAACCTACAGTATTCCTCCTAAAAAGTGCACTGCATTCATAACTTTTAACATTTCAGACACGCTCTGATAATGAACCAGTCATTTGTAGTCACGCCCCCCCAGCCACAGAGACTGACTTTTCGTCTATACTTTTTACTGTTCGTCCAGTGATTCCCTACTATACAGCAGGGAATCGCTGGAAAGTCCAAAGTATGGACAAAAGTCAAAATACTGGTGCATCATGCTCAAATCTTTTAATTCCTCTAGAAGTGTTCCAGCAATTATACCTAGAATCATTACTAAACCAACAAGGCAAATTCGACAAATTTATATCCCCCGACGAAGGGTTATTTGAGAGAAACATGTAAATCACAAAACATAAATCCCATTTATCTAACCCTTAGTTCACCTACAGTATCATTCAGATCATAACAAACGCCTGTCAAGTATGTTTTAGTGCTTAGTTCAATAAAAAATATACTTACATCTGCACAACTTCAATATCTGACCTTTAGACCCAACCTCAGAGGTCAAGATTGTGTGTAAATTCAAAGTGCTACCTTGCATGTAGGTCCACACTTCTTCCACTTTACTTTGATATGCAACATGACTACTTTTAGAAAAGAACAAAAATGACCCTTTGACCCCACCCCAGGGGTTGTTGGTGTGTGTAATGACAGCACACTTGCTTTCATGGTGCTCTGTGCTCAATTCCCTTTAATTTGATATGCAACATGACTACTTTCAGTAAAAGATATAGTTTGACCTTTTGACCCCACCCCTTGGGTCAAGGGTGTGTCTGTGGGCAAAATATTTGCTACCATGTTGCTGCCAGCGTCGTCAGCTTTAATTTGATATGCAACATGACTACTTTCAGAAAAATATATAGTTTGACCTTTTGACCCCACCCCCTGGGTCGAGGGTGTGTATGTGGGCAAAATATTTGCACCATGTTGCTGCCAGCGTCGTCAGCTTTAATTTGATATGCAACATGACCATATTCTGAAAAAGTTTAATTTTGGCCTCGGCCCCACCCCCTAAGTCCACCGAAGGGGCTCGGAATTGGGCCTTCAAACTGAAATCCCGTTTGATATGTTTCATATCTATTGCTGCTCTGCCTGCATGCAAAATTTCAGCAAAAAATATTAATAATTGCCTTAGTTATTGCGTAATTTAAATATTTGACCCCTTAGGTGGGGTCAAAGGGGGTGGGGTAAAACTTTGACACTGCCATTCTTATCTACAGGCACTTGGCAGTCATGGTCTATAGCGAGAAGTTGGTAAATATAATAGCTTTGATGAAATGTGAAGATCATCACATAAAAAAGCTAATATAGGTTTTGCCTTATAATTGCCTATACTTAAACAAGGGCAATAACTCAAGTGTTAAGGGATCGATTTTGACCAAACTTATAGGATATCAAGAGTCCATGGTACTAATCATTTGTACCAAGAATGAATTAAATCTGACCAAAAGGTACTGAGATATGAATCCGGACGGACAAATGGATGGACGGACAGACGCACGGACGACGCCAAAACTATATCCCACCCACTTCGTCGGGGGATAAAAATATTAAGCGAGTATGATCAGGAAATACCACAATGACAAACTGCAGACAACCCCAAGGCACCGGGAGGAAGAGCCACTCAACCATCACGAGACACCAGGGAGACAAATTAAGCAAAGCAACCAGCTCTCTCTTCCCCATCAAGATGATTGCAATAATAGAATGGACATAAAGTAACATACAACAAAACATAGAACAAACAGAGACTCCCGCAATGGGAGTAACAACAAACAAACAGCCAACAACAACAGAACCACCGCCCCAGAACAGACAGCAGCCCAAACCACCGGGGGGCCAAACGCACTTTACCGGCACCAAATCTTCGCTCCAGACCCTGCTGTTGTTGAAGTACAAGAAATGTTCAGCTCGCATGGAAGCCTTCTAATAATGCAATATATCATCATGGAGAAACACTCTAATCAAATTAACACACCACGATGAAACAAAGAAAAGGGCTCATGACTCACAGATAGTCAGAGCTAAAGAAAACTGTCTAGAATTAGGCTTAAACTCCTTGTTCTTCTGAAGTTTTGTCCTTATCTTTTGATTCCTTTAGAAGTGTTCCAGCAATTATTCCTAGAAACATCACTAAACCAAGTCTAGAGTTTGACTTAAACTTGGCAAAACAGTCGTCAGGATCCTCCAGGTTCACTGTAGATAACTGAAACAGAAAGAGAATAGTTGTGTCATACAGTTGAGACACAGTTGTCAGGATCCTCCAGGTTCACAGTACATGTAGATAATTGTAACAGAAATAGAATCGTATGAAAACTTAAACAAAATATTTGAGCGCAAAATGATGATCATATTCTTATCCATCAGTTTAAACATTTGTTGTAGGTGCTCATTGAGATGGTTCTTTTTTAAAATCTACACCATATGTTTTGGTTGAGAAATAATAAAATGAATTTTTAATTACTCACTCATATTTGGAGGCCCGAGTAGAATAGCTTTTTTCATTACAAGTGTTTTGCCTTTGAAAATTTCCAGGCCATGGCAAGAAGAAAAGGTAGAAAAAAAATTAAGGAAGGATTTTGGTATAACAAATATTACATTCCTAAGAGGATGATACTAGTCTCAAAATATTATCAATCTCAACTGCACCTCAGTTGATAATAACATTCCTCCCCATATTTCCAACTATTACCCTCTCAGGAATTATACTATTCATATATTATTACATATGCATTAAGTCAGTCTTTATCCTGCATATGCCACTACCTGATAGGGTGTGTAAAAAGTAGTGATGGTGTGGCAAAGATATGAGCCGTGACATGTGATTTCCAACAATGTGGCATTTTGAAAAGTATAAACTCAGACCAGCCTGAGCAGCCTCCTTTAAAGCTTAGAAACTCCAAATACTGTTCAGCCAGTAGCTTAACAGTCATAGAATAATCAAGCGACTAGCAAAGGCTCTGATCAGACTGCGCAGGCTGGTCTGAGCCTTTGCTGGTCATACATACCACATTGTTTGAAATCTCGTGTCACAGCTCAATTATACAGGTGAATTAAGCAGGTCACTGATGAAAGTATGCATACTCATATACCACTTAAAAGCTGTCCATCCAAGAACACTGCAAAATATTGATTAACTGAATAGGTAACTAAAATATTGATTAACTGAATAGGTAAATATAAGTTTTTAACCAAAAAATACTGACAGATAATAGAAGTTATTGTGAAAAAGATATTGCTGAAAACTGCATCTAAAAACTCCTATCCATTCAAAAGTTATGCCCATTTGAATTTCGGACTGGAAATTTTTTCTCCAAAACGGACTAGAAAAACTAAAAATAGATTCTATACAACAATGCATCATTCTGTGATGTCGTGTGAGGTTTGAAATTTTTCAATGAATTTAGATATTTGCAAATGCAAAGAATTTGTTAAACTTTAGTATGCAGGGAAGATTGATCTCGCATAAATGGTTTTCTGTATGTTAAATTTCATTTAATAAAAATTTTATGCTTAAATATCAAATTTAAATAAAAATTTAAATTTACTTTTATCATGCATTTCTTATTCTAAATGATACGAAAAAAGGTAAATACAATTTTTATGTTAACTTTTTTTGATACATTATAAAGATAATCCAAAAATATGTTGTCTGAAAGGGACAAAATACATTCTAAAATTTCAAACAAAAATTTGAAATTCAATTTCTTGCTTATCTATGCAAATTTACCAAAAATCATTTAATAGGACAAAATGTAACTTAGGCAATTAAAATATTGGTATTTACAAACTGAAGGTGTACTTTTCAAATACATAGATTGAGATATTTGAAGTTAAACCACCTTTTTAAATCCTCATATGACATCATAGAATGGTGCATTGTTGGATAGAATCTATTTTTGGTTTTCCAAGTCTATTTTGGAAAACCAAAACCAAGTCTGAAATTCAAATAGGCATACCTATTTTAATAATAGGATTTATTGAAGCAGTTTGAGCATTTTGTTGCATGATATAAGTTAGTTTCATTTCAATTCATTTCTGAAATCTTTTCATATGATCTGAGGTGAGATTAATCCCAAACACCACCACAACAAAAACAACTAAACTATCAATTTAACTCTGCATGCTGGGTAATTTTTTTCACGATTTATGTCATCAAATAACTTTTTTCAAAATTAACTTTTTCAAAAAATTCTTTCAGGAACACTATCAGAGTGTCAGTTTGGATCCAGATCAGGCCAGACGTTTTGTCGAGCCTGATCTGTGTCCAAACTGAAAAGATCATAAGCAGATGACAAAATTTAACAGTAACCTACCTGATACCACAGATGAGCGCCTGTTGCTGTCACAGCGAGGTAATACGGCCATGTCTGCTCACAAAGGTAACCTGTAGCTGTCAGTCCACTGAGCATCAAACTGCTGAAGCCCATGAGCCAAGGCTTGGTCTTATCACCAAGTTTGAGAGCTGTTGACTTCACCCCAACCAGCATGTCATCATACTTGTCCTATTAAAATGATACAGCTATTAGAAAACATGCAATAATGCATACAACTCAACTCTGTGTACTTGTGTCACTTGCTAATAGCACAAACAGTTGGATCTTAATCAGGCCCGACAAAATGTCGGACCTGATCTAGATCCAAACTCTTTGACACTGAACACTCTGATGGTATTCCTGAAAGAAATTTTTGAAAAAGTAGATTTTTGAAACAAACAACCCCCCCCCCCCCCCCCCACCACACACACACACAGCAGCCATGAAAAGTTACCCAGCATGCAGAGTTAACCCTTAAAGCGCCACCTATAATTTGCAGCAGACGAGTATTGCAAATTTTGCCGCTTTTTCAAAAATAACAAATAACGCATGATATTTCTTGAGAGGCAGACGATTCTCATGTAATACCATACCTTATTTTTGTCGAAAAATGGGAAAGGTGTCACAAAATTTGTGGTCTGCTGCAGTCGTTATTGGCGCTTTAAGGGTTAATAATGCATACAATTTAACTTTGCATGCTTGGTAATTTTACGTGCTTTTGTTCTTGTCTGGTTCCTTTTTTTCAAAATTAACATATTCGAAAAATTCTTTAAGGAATACCGTCAGTGTCAAACAGTTTGGATCCAGATCAGGTACGACATTTTGTCAAGCCTAATTTGGGTCTAAATTGTTTGCAAAGGTTCAACAGATGACACTAGCAGGTAGAGAGTGAATAACTTTCATACAGACTCAATTGACCATATGTCACATTTCAGTGGATTGATTCATACATGTAAGGCTATGTAGTATTTAAAGCTGCATACTCTGTAACTATGAACATTTTTCGAAAAAAAATATTTTCTTTTTAAATCATTTGCAAAAGTAGAATAAAGTTATGTTGTCACAATAAATCTAATTTCTACAATTGAAAACTGCATGAAAAAGTGAATTATCTTATGAAAACAGGTGTATTTTCTCTTGTTTGTAATTATTTGCGTCCCTCCAATAATTCTAGACAGTTAATTTTTAACATAAATGCTAATAATTTGTTAATTATTACGAAAAAGGTAAAATGTATAACTGAATTTTAGTATTTTTACTGTGTTCTTGAAAAATAGAAACATTATTTTTAAAATGAAAATATAAAAAGTTACAGATTATGCAGCTTTAAGGAATCCTTTAGGAAAATCTGCAAGTTTATGAAAAATGTTGGTTAACTGATTTACACTTTATAATCAACTTTGCAGATGCTACACAATTGATATAACAAAATTGTGTTGTCTCTATTTGGTGCATCATATGTAGCAATCAAATGAAAAAGGCAAAACATTTCTGTACTGATCTTGGCTATTAACTCTTTGCATACAGGGTAATCCTGCATGCTTTTGATGTCATCTGCTGACTTTTTAAAAAAATTCTTCGGGAACACAATTAGAGTGTCAAACAGTTTGGATCCAGATTAGGACTGATGTTCTGATCTGGATTCAAACTGTTTGCAAAGGTTATCAGCAGATGACAAAAGTCACCACTAGCAACGAAAGAGTTAAGATAGTAAAATTCAAGCACTTTTCAAGGCCTTTCAGTGATTTTCCAAAACCTTTTAAACCTGTGCCAACCCTTGTTACTCTGACACCAGTGTGACTTACTCAAATTGTCTTCCTTATGCTGTGACATTAACAGCAGGGAGAGTGCTTTCAGAGATTGTTGTTAAGTTTGGGCTTAATGTCACTTCCAACTATTTTTCAGTCATATTACAATGGTCAGTTACCATAATAAAAAATGAGCCACAGCATGTGATTTCCAACAATGTGACATTTTGACATGAATTGACTCAGATGAGCCTGTGTAGCCTTAATTTTGGCTTAGAAACTACAAATGATGTTTGGTCAGTAGCTTAATATTCATTGAATATTCACGTAGTACATGCGTCTCTTGAGCGTCATGAACTGCGCATGCGCGGCGGCCATATTGGATGACGTCATCATTAGCCCCAACTTTCAAAAAAAAAAGGTCCCTTATGACCATACAAAATCATGTAAGATGGTCCCTTTTTTACTACACAAACGAATGTTGTATAATTATAGCTCCAAGTTCAAGGTCACTCTTGTAATGACGTCATTTTCTATTTTTAGTGACTGACACGTTCAGACCTGTTTATCTATATTAAGACATTATGACTTCTTACACTCTGAGCCCTTTTCTTCTGACACCTATTCAGACGACAACTGCATGGAAAATCAATTTTAATGACCGCACAGTTATTAATTTGTATGTCCTTTTGCATGCTGCTTACTTTTGGGTTTTTTTTTTTTTCACCATGTTTCTGTCTTTTCAAATCTTAGAGAGAATCATGCAGGCAGACAGACAGACAGACAGACAGACAGACAGACACACACACACCTGATCTTGATCCAAACTGTTTTCAAAGGTTACCAGCAGACGACAGTCATCATAAAATAATATGCAAAAGTACTATTCTCATGGGCAAGAAAATCAATTTTAATGACCGCTATAAAAGAAGTGCAATAAGATGCACCTGGCCTATTTTAAGGTCCCTTATGACCACACAAAATGAATGCTTATTGGCATAAAGACTGTATATGTACGATAAATACCTACGGGCGCGTAGGGCAGTCAGTAACGTACCAGAGTGCAGATACTTGTCTGTCTGCGGATCCAGGGGTCGCGAGTTCTATCCCGACCAGGTCCCACTGAGATTGATCTGTTTACCATTTCTAAGGCCCCTTATTACCACAATGAAGCATTTCATCAGAGTCTTCGCTGTTTGGTAGACATATGAGCCATGAAAATTTGGCATTTAAGGCTCACTGAAGGCTCAGACTATTCTGCGCCAATGTGAAGACAAGCAAATGCGAGTACACGCACAGAAAGACAGACAGACAGACACACACACACACGCACACACACATGCAGACAACTATGCAGCCAGACAGCCAGACAGACAAACATACACGCGCACAAGTGAGGGTACGGCTGTAGTTTGGTCAATATTTTGCTGGAAAGCGTAAAAATAACACAACATTAGTATACTTTTCTATATTTATTTTACAAGGATCCAGCGCATTAACAAACAAACATACAAACGAACATTTTACAATAGAGTCATGCACTCGATAATCAAGGGTATAATGATGGGGATACAGTAAGGATACAGTGGGGATACAGTCAAGATACAGTGAGGATACAGCCAGGATGCAGTAAGGATACAGTGGGGATACAGTGAGGATATAGTGAGGATACGCTTTTCAGCCTTCTTACAATCATTGTTACCACTACCACCTCTACCGCAACCACCACCACCACCACAACCACCACCGCAACCACACCACCACCACCGGTACCCTGACTGTACCCCTGCCGTATCCTGACTGTACCCCTGCTGTACCCTGACTGTACCCCTGCCATACCCTGACTGTACCCCTGCCGTACCCTGACTGTATCCTTACTGTATCCTGGCTGTATCCTCACTATATCCTCACTGTATCCTTACTGCATCCTGGCTGTATCCTCACTGTATCTTGACTGTATCCCCACTGTATCCTTACTGTATCCCTATCATTATACCCTTTATTATCGAGTGCATGACTCTATTGTAAAATGTTCGTTTGTATGTTTGTTTGTTAATGCGCTGGATCCTTGTAAAATAAATATAGAAAAGTATACTAATGTTGTGTTATTTTTACGCTTTCCAGCAAAATATTGACCAAACTACAGCCGTACCCTCACTTGTGCGCGTGTATGTTTGTCTGTCTGGCTGCATAGTTGTCTGCATTAGTGTGTGCGTGTGTGTGTGTGTCTGTCTGTCTGTCTTTCTGTGCGTGTACGCGCATTTGCTTGTCTTCACATTGGCGCATAATAGTCTGAGCCTTCAATGAGCCTTAAATGCCAAATTTTCATGGCTCATAAGTCTACCAAACAGCGAAGACTCTGATGAAATGCTTCATTGTGGTAATAAGGGGCCTTAGAAATGGTAAACAGATCAATCTCAGTGGGACCTGGTCGGGATAGAACTCGCGACCCCTGGATCCGCAGACAGACAAGTATCTGCACTCTGGTACGTTACTGACTGCCCTACGCGCCCGTAGGTATTTATCGTACATATACAGTCTTTATGCCAATAAGCATTCATTTTGTGTGGTCATAAGGGACCTTAAAATAGGCCAGGTGCATCTTATTGCACTTCTTTTATAGTGGTCATTAAAATTGATTTTCTTGCCCATGAGAATAGTACTTTTGCATATTATTTTATGATGACTGTCGTCTGCTGGTAACCTTTGAAAACAGTTTGGATCAAGATCAGGTGTGTGTGTGTGTGTGTGTGTGTGTGTGTGTGTGTGTGTGTGTGTGTGTGTGCGTGCGTGTGTGTGTGTCTGTAAATGTGTGTGTCTGTCTGTCTGTCTGTCTGAATGATTCTCTCTAAGATTTGAAAAGACAGAAACATGGTGAGAAAAAAACCCAAAAGTTAGCAGCATGCAAAAGGACATAAAAATTTATAACTGCGCGGTCATTAAAATTGATTTTCTTCATACAGCTGATGATGACTGTCGTCTGCTGGTAACCTTTGAAAACAGTTTGGATCAAGATCAAGTGTGTGTGCGTGTGTGTGCGTGTGTGTGTCTGTAAATGTGTGTGTGTGTCTGTCTGTCTGTCTGCATGATTCTCTCTAAGATTTGAAAAGACAGAAACATGGTGAGAAAAACCCCCAAAAGTAAGCAGCATGCAAAAGGACATAAAAATTTATAACTGCACGGTCATTAAAATTGATATTCTTCATGCAGCTGTCGTCTGAATAGGTGTCAGAAGAAAAGGGCTCAGAGTGTAAGAGATCATGATGTCTAAATCGAGATAAACAAGTCTGAATGTGTCAGTTACTAAAAATAGAAAATGACATCATTACGAGAGTGACCTTGAACTTGGGGCTATAATTATACAACATTCGTTTGTGTAGTAAAAAAGGGACCTTCTTACACGATTTTGGATGGTCATAAGGGACCTTTTTTTTTTAAACTTGATGCTATAGTGACGTCATCCAATATGGCCGCCGCGCATGCGCAGTTCATGACGCTCAAGAGACGCATGTACTACTTATTCAAGCGACTAGCAAATGCTCTGACCAGGCTGCCCGTATGCGCAGGCTGGTCTGAGCCTTTGCTGGTGGCACATACCACATTGTTGGAAATTTCGTGTTGCGGCTCATAGGACACTGGTCTGGACAGGTTTACTAGTTCTTAGTGCATGCCTAATTTTGCCACTTTGCTTGGCAGTGGGAAGAAACTAACCTCCATAAAAGTATACATCAAGACCAGGGTTTGACTGATGAGTGATGACCCATCTATTGCAGTCCATAGAAGTCAGATTACAAATCTTGCATGCTTCTATGCTAGGCAAACAGGAGCTTTTTAAAGATAACTTGTCTTTGTTATTTTAAAATTCCATATTTGAAGCTATTTAAATTCTATACTTATATTAAAAAAAAAGCATTGGTGTTGTTTATAAAATAAAGATAGCAACTCAATTGCCAAGCCACTGCTTGCTACCCTGCCACAATAGCAAAAAAGCATAATTTATAGTTGGTGGAGCTTAGTATGACTATTCATGAAGGAAATGGATAATCATATGTGAACTATGGATAATGCATAGTCAAAGTAAGTAAGGGTGCAAAGATCAGGAGTCAACACTGACGGGATCGGCACCAAAAACAATATGCCCCCTTTCCTTTGGTGAAAGAATATACGTAATATGTTTTATGAGTGAAAAAAATACAGCAGACATTTTCAGCTGCAATTTTGGCTGGCAATAATTAATGAGATCTAGATAAGATCATCATAAAATCATCCTTCTGTCAAATATGGGAATTAGATATGTACATGTATAACTTAAGTTTGATCCAAATTTGCGGATGTTCTCCTTAATGAGGTGTTAAATGACTTCACTTAAAACTTAAACACTTTAACTGCAATTCACAAAAAAATAATTTGCTATGTCCTCTGTATTTTTTTATTTGGAAAAACTCATCAAAATAGTATGGAATAAATTAGACTGCTCCATAGGGATTAATCTTTTGTTAAAGTGAAGAGGACACCAGCAAATACCGTTTTCAGCTGCATTTTTGGCCGGCCATTAAAGTATTAGATCGAAAATGACCTAACTGCATATAGTGTATTTCTATAAATATTAAAAAACAACTGCTACCTTGAAGACAGGCTGAAGAGTAATACTGACATAAACCACAAACCAAAAGCTAATATTTCCTTCAGAAAACATTTATTCAAATGATTTATTATCATACAGTATAAAATGATATAAAATATTTTCACATTTTGTATGAATTATCTCACTATGTTTGTTTTTGTTGATTCATTTACATCCCAGTCAACAATACGATGATTTCCTTTCTTCCTGAGATGAACCAGTACTAAGAAGAGGATAAAGTGTCTTGCTCAAGGATACAATACAGTATCTCCAATGAGTCTCAAACTCATGACCCCTCTAGTAAGTTTTATTCTTTTTTTTGTTTGATATTTATATATAAAACATGAAAAAAAAATCAGTTTTCTGAAGGAAATGAAGATTATTTTAAAAATAAAAACTATTCAGGTGAAAGACCAACAACCATACAAATTGTAACAAGGGCCTATCATGTAGACCAGAACCGTACTGAAAAATCTGAACAGAACAGCAGCAGTCTACATGTTGAGCAAACATGCTGCATGTGTATATCTATACTGAAAATAGCTCTATTTTTCTGAAGTTGCAAGCGCATGACTAGGGCTGCCACGTTTACACGTGTAAACGGCACCGTTTCGTGTTTCTGCAATAAACGTTTACAAAATTGACCTACCGTTTACACTAACTTTAGCACGTGACAAGCGTCATGGTTTATTAATAACATTATCTAATGAAAAAATATTCTCTTAAACAGTGATACGTCATATTTCGATCTGGATCATCAAATCAGATTGTTTGTTTTCTCAGATTCCGCTGTATTTGATAAAGTATCTACCGCAATTAGAAAGCTCAATGGGCCATAAAAATGTCCCGAATATTGTCTCACTCAGTCACTGCTAGGAACAATTATATTCCTGCATTTTTAACAGCTATTTATGTAAAGGCAAAGAGGAGACGCATGTGAATTGTTTTGTTTACTTCCTGTCGGCGTGTGTATTGATGGGTACGTGACAATTCGCAGTTATGTCTTGTGTGTGTCTTCTCATTAATTACACGCTTGCAACTGAAGAAAATGTCCGTAATATACGAGTCTGCGCATGGTGCAATCACTTTCCAATTACTCCAAATGAGCTCTATCACAACACCCAACCAGAAACAATTTCGAATATTTGCACAAGGTACATTTTTCAAATGGTTTTTAGGGAAAATATCGGCGATTTTACCGATCCGCATAATGAAAAAAAATTCAATCTGGAAGTTACATGTAAGCAGGATCGTTTCGGTTACTGGAACTCGTATAAACGTTTACTAAATTTCGTAAACGTGGCAGCCCTACGCATGATAAGGACAACCAAACGACCAAAACACATAGGGCCCTACAATGAATTCTAACAGCATGGACAACAGCCTCTATAGGGCCAGATAAGCAAAATATTGTAGTGCAAAACACTGATGTGAATATTTTCTTATCCATCAGTTTTAACATTTGGGTGCTCCAAAGCTTTTGAGTACCAACAAAATATGTTTTGGCTGAAGAATAATTTACAATATACACACTCTTATCTGGACACCTGCAACCCATTCAAAAAATTTTCTGAACACTCAAGGCTCATAGTTACTTGATGTGCACAGCAAAGGCGCAGATGCCCAGCTGATCTGAGCTTTGGCTGGGCTCACATGTCATTTTGTTTAATTTGTCATACATATGTGTGTGAGAGGGTGGGGGAGCTACAGATATTTTGTGAGTGCAAAGGAGTGGGGGAGGGAATTGTGATGTAGGTACAGAGATGCCTATGTATAGGGATAATAGTAAAGCAGCCAGGCAAAAGCAAAAACTGTATAAGCAGGCCTCAAGATAAAAGGGAGCAATCATTAATTTTCTTATTTCTCCACCAAAATGTATGTTGTGGGTCACACTCGAAAAGAACGTAAATGTTCTAAAATTTCGAAAACTTTTCTCTTTCTGTTCTCAAATAATTTGTTGGTTTTCAGAGCTAAATTTTCTTGTCAGAATACCAAACAGGGAAGACCCTGATCAGACTGCTTCTTTAGAAGCAGTCTGATCTGGGTCTGCGCTGTTTGTCATGGCCTTTTTGGCAGGCAAATGGAGTTTGAAATTTTTGAATGTTTACCAAAGTTCAATCAGATGATTCTTTTGAAAGCCCAGAACAAATGATTAGATGGATGGATAAAATTTTATGCTCAAATTGATTGCTTATCTGGACCTACGAATAAAGCAAAGTATGTTCCTTGTAACATTTAGTTAAACCTATTTTTCAGCATGATACACACACACATACCCAACATCAGGCCTCTGCTACATGTAGTTAAAGTGGGGTCAACTCCCTAGCTGCAGTTTAAAGGTAACCCAATGCTTATACTAACTTGGTGAGCATATATGGTGTCATAAATAAGGGTCCATAGTAAACAACTCGTGTAAAGGGGCAGTATCGGCCAGTCTACTGCCCCTTGTACTGCTGTCCACCCCAGCATAGCGCCATAGTTGAAAGTTAACCCTATCAACCAAATAGAAGTGGAGTATAAAGAATTATTACAAGTGCAAAAAGACATGTTGTCTACCAAACATGTTCACACCGACAGGTATGGATCTATCTGGTCTACCTCTACACAGGTGAGCAAACACTGCAAAGAAAAATAAGAGGTAAGCTGTGAGGTCAGTCCATACTGTATCCAGATATTTTTTTATAGAATATGGAACAGTCCATGTGTTAATGGTACTTATTGCATATGTTTTAACCATTTACTCCATGATAACACCTTTTGGCGCCTTTGAAATACTATGTATTTGAACATATTATGGAAAATCAAGCATGCTCCATTTTCCATAATATTTTCAAAAGTATTTAAAACTTTACTTAAATTATTCTATACTTTTTTCAATGTTGTCTA
Source organism: Loripinus fragilis (assembly GCA_964019695.1). Taxonomy (NCBI): domain Eukaryota; kingdom Metazoa; phylum Mollusca; class Bivalvia; order Lucinida; family Lucinidae; genus Loripinus; species Loripinus fragilis. The sequence continues at coordinate 19,317,604 of OZ026520.1, forward strand.
AAAATAGAAAATGATGTCATGATCTAGAAATAACACATGGAGTAAAGGGTTAAGTTGCATATCTTTTCAATGTCAAATTGTTGGTCTGAACCCTTCTCTGCTTCCATACTTCGTCTATGTGACCAGTGAAGGCACTGACAAGACTGTGGATACATCGGCTGATCTGAGTCTTTGCTGATTTCCTATAGAGGTACTGTAAAACACTTAATATTTCGAGCATCAAACTTCAGCAATTTGATAAGACTGCCATATTTGCATAGTTTAATTTTGGCGGTTTCAATTTCATAATATTATAACTTATTTTCTAGTCTCATAGGAAAGAATAACATATTATATTCTTTCCTTTGATAGTAGTCTCTTTTAAGAGTGGTTTTCTCAATGTGGAAACAGACCTCACTGTTCAAAAGTTGGTTTATCAATTAGGATCACAACATACTTTAAGGATGTGCATCAATTGGTGGCTAATTCTGTCACCAATCTCAAAATTGCTCTCATAATTTGACGAGTTTTGTTTAAATTGCAAATAGTGTCAAATTAAAATACCTGCTAAATAAAAGTGTTTACAGTAGCCAAGACTCAGATGAGACTCCTAAGAGCCTTTGCTGCTTGCCCTTTGGATATGGTAGTAGATGAAGGACCAGACCTAAAATTGGAACCTCTAGTATTTCAGTTAATTACAGATTCTTTTGTAATTGGTTATTTGACTTGAGCTCACAGCCAACCTCTATCTCTAAGCAAGCAGTGACACAAGACTGTGTCTAAAACAAGATTTGGATTCTAAAAAGCAAAACTGCATTTGACTGCAAGTAAAAAGTAAGCATTACAGCCCTCTAGAAAGCTTAAAAACTTTCATAAAATTTGCATCAAAGCCTCCACCGTGCACATAACTATTTAAGATATGATATCAATCATGCATACAAGACGCTGAATGAAAATATAAAAATAGAGAAAAGAGGATGCTTATTTCAAGAAGAGTCATAAATGAGCCAGCACACAAGACTTGTGTTCTTATAACAAATTCATGAGTTCACTAACAAGCATGCACAGCTACACAGTGGGACTACAAGTCTAAATTTTAGTCTGCGCTTTTATCCATATGCATACTGTGTGTGTGAGAGCAGCAAAAGTTCTGGCATTCGCACAGGCTTGTCTGATCCTTCACCATTTGCCAATGTGATAAGTATCAAAATCTCATGCTGGCTCAATTGAATCTCATAAAACATGGTAATCTGAAGAAATTCGATCTTCAAAAAATGTACCAATGGTCCAGATAAGCAAACATTTTTAGCAAATGTAATTATTTTCTTATCCATCAGTCTAATAAACACTTGTTTTTGGTATTCAAAAGAACGGTCTCAATGAGACAGCTCTTTTGAGTAACCCACAAAAATATATCTTGGTTGAGAAATAAGAAAATCAATTAAGATTTATTCCCTCTTGTCGAGAGGCCTGGGTATCATATTTGCAGACAATGACAGAACTTGAAATCTAGTAATAAGAAGGGTCTTATGTCACTGCTTGATATATAGAAAGCTTCACTTGGTTTAATGAAAACACATGATTACACACAATGTATACTGAATGCCAAAAGAAAAGCTGCATTTAGAGTTTCATAATAACAAAGCCAAAGCTTAAGACAATTTGAGCAAAATTGTAAATGTACAGAGCTAAGACATTGCTTTCAGAAGCCTGGAGGGCAAACAAAGCTTTTGCCTTTTAAATCTATCTTTTTGGAAAGCCAATATTTGCTGTTATTAAACCTTAAGTATCTGTTGTTATTGGCATTCAGAATACATTATTTATATGATTATAAGCATTGTAAAATACTACACTGTTGTACTTCCAACAGAACTCAGTTTACTTAAACCAAGTAACCACAATCCAAAAGCACTGTCTCTGATGATGTTTGTGTGACATTTCCCAGGATGGTGTGTGATGACATTTCAGACACAATATCTAATAACAGTCCAAGACCTTTACCTAAAGCCTCGTTCCCACACAGCTTTGCTACCAATTGTGAGGATCACTTGGGACCTCTGCAACCATGGCAACTACTTTTCATCTACAGATATGATAGCCCACGTTAGTGGAGTTTTTTTTGCATGCAGTTGGCGATTGGTCAGTAAACATTCTGCAACTGCTTGTCATAGGCTCTATGATAAGTTCAAAATGATCAGCAACCAGTATATCATATAGTGATGCTTTGCTCACAAAAAACAACCAGAATGCCACAGTTATGGCTATGATGGAGTACAGGAGGTGTCTGAACTGCAGTTGTCATTTCTACTGTCTGGTTGGACAACACTGTCTTTTTTTTCCTCCCTGTTTACCATGACACAAACACTTTGAATGATTATTTTAAAATACTGTAAGATGTGAGCTGGCTTTTTGTTGAAGCTGGCACTGCAATTCTTCAGCAATCTATCGGCACATAATTACCAATATATCTCAGCATGGTTGCAAGATTTCAGACCCATTGTGTTGATGAAAAAGGTAAACGAATGGCTGGCGCCCAAAATAATATGATCAGTTTTTAGTTGCCGAGAGGTTGCACCATGGTTGCAAGCTTTGTGGGAAGGGACCTTAATCAACAGTCTAAACAATATAATTTTTTTATCTGCAGATTTTTTTTCTATTTTTGTTGATTTGAAGATCCGGTCTTAAAATGCACTTGGAATTATAATGTGCTTCACTTGAAATCAATATGAAGTGGTTCTAAGTTCCTAATTTCTTGATAAAGTATGAAAAATGAAACACAAGCATACCAGACTGACAACAGTAAACAAACCTATCACTATTTATCATGAGTTTGTTGGCGGTAAAGAACTGCATGGTCGGAACGGACATTCAGAATTTATTATTGCATATAATTAACAATCTATAAATAAACAAATGATTGACACAGACTCCATTCCACTCAAGACTGGCTGGATAATCTGTATGTTGGTATGGCTTTAATAGTTTTTTTTCACCATTAATTTTTTTTTCCATATATAGATTTGAAAGATTTTTTTTCCATATATAGATTTGAAAGAATAGCTCTAATTTTTGAGGCCCTCACTCCCACCAACAAACTCCTTTCCTGAACTGCTCATAGATTATCTTTGAATAATATATATTAATACCTTTCCTGTAATGTTAGATGGGTATATGTTCTGAATATATTTTTAAATTCGTAGTCTCCAAAAGGTTAAGTCTAATTGGTCTAAAACACAAAGAGGTATGGTAACTGTATTTAAAACAAAATGAAAATCCTTTTCTGACAAAAAGGTCTAGTGCAAACCAAGATCAGAATGTCATATCAACAAGCATTTTTTGAAGATCTATAAAAACAGTGCCTAACAAGTAAGGGATTCAAAGATGGGGGATGGGGGTGGGGGCAAAGTGTATAATTATTCATCTGGTTTGTTGAAGTGGAAACACTGAGACAGGATAGTTAACACCATTGCACTCAGAGCTCAGTGAGCAAACTCTAAAGAGTTTTGGCTATGCCGAGTGCAAATACAGACCAAGTGTCTGTGCCATGGGGCCATCTTGGATATCAGACTGAACAGGTTTAGCAATTCTGAATCTCCATGTTGTTAGAAAAATGTTCATCCTTTGCAGTTAATCAGTACAAAGCTTACGAGCTTCTGCTAGTAGAAAGGCAAAATGGCTATGGGGATTGTTTCAAGAGAAATATCCACTTAAGTTAAGTGCAAAATCTGTGGTTCAAACACATGATCAGATGCAGTCAGATAAAAAGGCTGCAGCTTAGGTTGGACCTGATAAGATGGAGGTAGTAGCTCCTTCTGCTACCTGGGTGAAATGTTTTCCGTTGTTGGAGGCTGTGAACTAGCGGTCACTACTTGTGTGACCACGGCCTGAAAGTTCAGGGAGCTACTACTAGTTCTCACATCCCGCCACCTCTCATGACCAATGGTCGTGTGTACAGCTCTTGCGTGCCGAGCATCATGCTCCATGCCAATGAAACTTGGCTATTGACCAAGAGGAACCTACAGCGCTTGAAGCGCAATGTCAGGGTCCTGATCAGACAGATCTGCAGTATCAAGCCAGAGGATGTGGCCACAGTAAGGTCATGTGAGCTACTGGCAAAGCTTGAGCTTGAGGACCTTGACCTCATTATCAGATAGAGAAGGCTTCGCTGGTTTGGACATATGGAGAGTTCTAGTGGTGCAGTCAGAACAGCATGTGATATACAGGTTTATGGCAGGCAGGGGCCAGTGAGGCTCAAGCTGACTTGGAAGAAACTGACAGAATGACTGCTGTGAGTGGAAGCTTATGTCAGTTGATCCTCAAGAAAGGAGCACCTGGAGATCAGGTGTGAGATCTGCTTTGAGTGCAGCTAGTCAGTTACCTGGACGGGGGCCCACTGATGTGGATGATGCCCCTGCACCTGCATGTTAATCAAAAATCTGATTATGATGATATGAAGGTGGTGTGTAATAAAAGGACTGCACAGTATTCCCACTAGATAGCTGAGATACATGCTTAAAAGACAATTTATGCCAATCATGGCGGGAACAGGGCCAATTTGAAGCAATCATGCCATTAGTACCAAAATCTCATGGACAGACCCATACGGTTAAAATTTGGGATAAGAAAATAATCACAATTTACTTCCAACACTTTTGCTCATCTGAAGAAACACATTTTTTTTTTATCTTCTCAAATCTGTAAAAGAATCTACACTATAGTGATAAGTAAGTTTCTTGTTAGTAGCGTTAACCCAGAAAACACCTTCCGTCAAAACAACGCCATATGAACATCGATGTGATGTTATTACGTCGCATCGATGTTCATACGACGTTGTTTTTAACATTTTGTGTCTACTGAGAAGGTACAATATATGTATGATTTGTTTCATGTCTACCTGGTGTGAGTAAATTGTGTCGTAAAACATGGTATACAGGACACAAGCCATATACAGAGGAATGACAGGCCACTCAAGGCTGCCGTGTAGACCAGACCAGGCTAATAATACACCAAGGTTCAAGGTCAGTCCTGAAACAGAAAGTTCTAATCAAAACATTATTATCAATTGAAAAACAAGATTTACAAACAATTTAATTTGACTTCCAACGATAAAGCAATAAAACAATTAACCCTTAAAGCGCCAATCACGACTGCAGCAGACGACAAATTTGGGATATCATTCCCAATTTTCGACAAAAATAAGGGATGATAGTACATGAGAATCGTCTGCCAGCAGACCATTCTCATAAAATATCATGCCTTATTGGTTATTTTTAAAAAAGCGGCAAAATTTTAAATTGTCATCTGCTGCGAATTATAGGTGGCGCTTTAAGTGCTAACCATTATCCCGGCACCTTTTTTGTCCTGAAAATGTCTTTTGCATATTCAGATCTGCTGCATATATACAAGTGCGCTTCAGACTAGATATTTTTCATGAAAGCAAACAATATAACCCTGACCCAAGGGAGCAGTCTGATCTTTGTCTATGTTATTTGCTATGTAGGCTTTCAAAGTGTGAATGCAGATAAGTGAGCAGACATCAATTGCCATGAATGATGGGAAAAAATTTGAGTCTACATACTTAAGTCAGTAACACTTTTCCTGGGCAGGCATAAAGATACTAAATGAGCCGCGGCATATGATTTCCAACAATGTGGCATTTTGACAAGTGTAGACTCAGACCAGTCTGTGTAGCACCCTTTTAAGCCAAGAAATTCCAAATGATGTTCAGTCAGTAGCTCTACAGTCTTAGAATAATCAAGTGACTAGCAAAGGCTCTGATCAACCTGTGCGTACGCGCAGGCTGGTCTGACCCTTTGCTGGTCGCACATACCACATTGTTGGAAATCTCATGTCGCGGCCCAAATTGAATTTCATGCAGGTCTGCTTAGCATTATATGTGGACAGATTAATTAATTCTGAACCTCCATCTCAACATGCCCATACCTGCTGACTTGGACCCTTTTACTGCCAATCCCAAGCCTTCTCATTTGCTAATCATACTGCAAACAATATAGGCCCAGATCAGACTGCTCCATTAGCCCTTTGTATACTGATAGATTCTTCCATCTGGTTTGATACAATTAAGTTGGGATAGTCCATTGTACATATCTAGGGGTGTCAGGTTATAATTTAAAAAAAATATTGTATTCTTTTGTCTGAAGATCTTTTTTACCTTTAGTAGCAGTGTAGACCCTGATGAAATGCAGCATTATGCTGCATTTCATCTGGGTCTTCCACTGTTTGCAAAAGTACTTGTTTTGGGGTTTCCCAAATACAAGGGGTTAAGAGCAGTCTGATCCGGGCCCATAGTATTCGTTTCCATGGTACCAATATTCTAAAGTGTATATGAATATATGCAGCAGACGTAATAAGCAGACTACTTTTTCAGAACAAAAATATTGGCAGGATAACAAGCATACTCTTGTTTGTCTGTGCAGTTTATGAAAATAAAGTAAAAACTCGAAAATTCAAACTTCGATTTTACGAAATACTCGCTTATTCGAAGTAAGTAAGGGTGCAAAGATCAGGAATCGATACAATCAAGTACCACACCTGACCCAGGATACCAATGGGAAAGTGACAAACTCACAGTAGACACCACAAACGAGGGCCAAGAGGTCAGCCCTTTCCCAGCATGTGACCACAAAGCACATATAAACAGACGCGCAAAAAGACATAGCAAACACAAGACAGAACAAAAACATAAAGGATCCACAAAAGTACCGCCTTGGAACAGTCAGTAAAATATTTTACTGGAGGGCTTAAACCAATCAATTTGGGACACACTGGATGCAGAGAATAGGGCCTCTATATGAACTTATTTTAATAACTGTCTAGAGAAAAACATATGTTTTAGGTGCATAAAAAGGTTTCTTTTACGCACCCAAAATAAATGCCTATAAAAATGTTTTAGGTGCATAAAAGAAACGTCTTCCTGAGACGTTTCTTTTACGCACGCAAAACATTTATATCATTTTGGGGTGCATCAATTTTTATGTCTATCTCCCTATTATTCGTACTGATAATTCAAAATAAAACCTAATAATTCAAAATAAAATCTCTAGTCCCAAGGACTTTGAATTTAAGAGATTTTACTGTACTGTTATTGCAATTGCCGAAAGTCTTCCACTGATCATAAGATTCAAAGAAATTTGATAAAAATATTTGAAATACAATAATTTGAACAGAAATATAAATGAACATAAAAAATTCCAATACATGTAAATTAACCCTTTTCATACTGATGGGTTCTAAAGCAAACTGCCAGCTGATCAGGATATTCACTTTTTCACCCATCTTACCCGACATGTACAAATGAATTCTTTTTTCTAGTTTGGTACAATAAACTTGGGATGGTCCATTGTAAACATCAAGGGTTCACAGGTTAGAATTTCCAAATAAACAATTTCTTTTTCTGAAGATTTTTTTTTGTCTTAGCAAACAGTGTAGACTCTAATGGAATGCCGCATTATGCAACATTTCATCTGGGTATTCACTGTTTGCCAAAGTTACTTTGGCAAACAGTGAAGACCCAGATGAAATGTTAAGTATTTTCAGGAGTCACTTGTATACCAAGGGCTTATGATTATAGCCTATAGGGATCAAAAATGGTTTTTCATGCATTAACGTTAGCCAGGTCCAGAGGGAGATTTTTAATACCAAAGGCAAAGCTTGAGGTTTTCAACATCTCCTGAAGGACCTGGTGAACCTTAATGCATTGAAAAACAATGTTTGATCATTATCATTTCATAAATTCAACAATATATTCTGACACCTAATTTTATGGAAAGTATGGCACTGTACTTTGTCACTGTTTCAATCAACAGGTGGTTGGATATTTTCATTTATATTCATGTTCAGGGCCAAGCATATCATGAGAGTGATAAATGAATCAACTGTCATAAAATGTAGTAGCCCCAGAATGTGCTTATTTAGGGTACCATTCCATGCATTGACAGCAAGTGAATTACCTTGCCAATACAGCGGCTTGTCTTGGTTTAAACATGACAGTTAAAAGTGTGCGGCCTGAATTGTATGCAATACAGTAAAATCTGTCTTAAGTGACCACTCAAAAAGAAGCCCAAAAATTGGTTTTCAAGACTGATTATCGGTTAATGCAGGTCAAAAGTATTGCAGAATGCTACCATTTGTCTTTAAGATCTTTGTTTTGTCTTTTGCCGCTTAAGACAGGATTTACTGTAATCTATGTTAATAATAAAATTACACCACCGGATTGATTGGAAATGAGGAGTTGATAAACAAACTAGGGTGCACTTATATGAGCATGACTGCTTATTAGGTGGATTTGTTTGTTCGTTTTGTTTGTGGCTTAACGTCCCAGTCAAAAGCTATGGTCCTGTCCAGATGGTCAGTTCACATAACTACACTTTTTCCTGGGCTAGCTTGTAACTGACAACAATCCTTCTTGAATCAGGGGAAGGAGAAGAATGACAGTAGAAATTATTTCATGATCAATCTCCAGGAAAGTATGGAACCAAGCTGGGATTAAACTTGTGACCCCTGGATCTGCGGTCAGACTCGCTACCGACTGCGCTACAGCCTGTGCTTATTAGGTTGAATATGATAGTAAAGCTAGAGTGTCTGATAAACAGAAAGATATTGGCACATATACGTATCACCCTTACTCAACGTTTCAGTCAAAACAGTCAGCACGTAAATTACATTACAGTGATTCATTTACAATTTTGTGCTTATGGGTCCTGGGACTCGCTGTTTCCCATATCAATGAGTTCAACTGCAAACTTATGAGTCCAGAACACTATTTTTAATGACAAGTCCGCAATACTATTGCATCCTGGGACTCGCTGAAATAAAAACTTTGCATCCTAGAGACAAAAGTATGCACAAAAGATGCAGGATGCACAGGTAACAAAATCACTGCATTAAAAGACAGTAAGTATAATATAAAGTAGTATTTAAATCATAAAGTTGTTTGCTAGAGCTGTCTATTCAGTGTTTGAAAGAAATTTCTAACAAGTTGGTGCTGGCTCAAATATAATTATCATACCTGCTTGTAGCAGGGTGTGACAAGAATTCAAAACTTCCTTCCGTCTGTCAACAATTTACATTTAAGTGTGTTTCTCTACAGCAGTGATAGCTGTGGGTGTTAAACCCTACATTGTTATTATCCTCGACATACTCTTTGAGCAAACATTGTGACCAGGTGACCGTTAGCTACTTTTCACACTCCAGTGACATTGCTGTCCGTCCATCAACAATTTATGTTAAAGTGTGTCTCTTTCTAGCAGTGATAGCTGCCAATATCAAATCTTGCTCAGTTGACAGACCTAAGGAGCAGGAACTGTAACCCAGTGACCTTGTCCTACTTTTCATGCTACAGTGACTTTGACAGAATAGTGAATTTCTCTGCAGAAGTAATAGATATGAGTGTCAAACCCCCCAAAAATGTCCTTGGCTTACTTTTCAAGTAAACACTATGACCAAGTGACCTTGACCTATTTTTGGCTCCCCAATGACTTTGACATAAATCTGACTTGACCTCAGCAGGGTGTGACACCGCCTTCATAAGTTCTGCAGAATTTTTTACTTTCATTCAGTATTGAATCACCTTACCTAAAACAAACTGTGGCCAGTATGTGTATCTCTTCGCCAGTGGATACAATATCACAAGAATCATAGAAGAAGCACCTAGCACCACACTGTAATAAAAACAAAATACATAAAGACACAAAATGCGCCAATCGCAACAAAAGTCGTCTGCTTTTCTTGTCTGCTGAAATGTTTAAGAAGCCTCTATGGCATACAGTGTGGACCCAGATAAGACTGCTCCTATAGGAGCAGTCTGTTCTGGGTCCATGCTGTTTGCTTCTATAGTTAATTTGTCAGTAATGCTGGGCAATTATTTGCAGCAGATGACTTCAGCAGACGACATTTTCAGATGCATTTTTTTCTTGGCGCTTTAAGTGTTAACCTGTAACCTTAACTAGAATAGTCATTTCTTAGACTTAAGTATTATGCCTACAACTAAGACCTCATACATATATAGTGTAGATCCAGAAAGTTTGCTTCTGAGTCAGAATCCACAAGTGTTGTTATTAATGCAGTCTGTGAATTCATTGTATTGAATTACGCAACTGGGCAAGCTGTCAAACAAGGGAGCGCAGTGGCTCAGTGGTAGAGTGCTTGACTTAAGACCGAGGGTTCAAGCCTTACCGGCGTCACTGCTTTGTGTCACTGAGCAAGATACATTAATCCTAGCTTAGAACTGGTTCAACTGGTTCGACCCCTCCCTACATAACTGAAAGATTGTCATGATGGACATTCTTCTATTTTTTTGGGTTGAACCAGTACCCAGTAGGGGATAAAGTGTCTAGTTAAAGGACACAACACAGTGCCTCCGATGAGTCTCCAACAAGCGACACTTCAATACTAAGTTTTGAAACTCTACTACTGAGCCACTGCGCTCCTCATCATACTGGTTTATTCAGATAGGAGAACTTCAAGCTTTCGCTCTAAACCTTTTAAATTTTGTAACTTGTAAATGTTTATATGGGTATCAAGCCTCAAAGAGTATGTATTTGTAAAATATTTTTTTCTTATTTCTCAACGGAACATATGTTAAGATATTAGGATAAATTTTTTTGCTTAGCTAGACTTACGGGTATCTTATCAAGTCTAGTTAAAATATGTGTATTTAATCCCGGGATTTAATCTGTCTGGAGAAAAAGTCCTTTGCAAAGTACTTACCTAGTATATATACAAGTGGAGTTGCAGTATAATTCCTAGTGAGAGAGAAAGTGTCCCTCCAAGAGAACACAAGGCCTGAAACTGACTCAGCTCTCCACTCACTGAAGGACGGGACTTCGTTCTCTCTACCTAGAACAATATATCAGACCAGAACCTACCTGTACAAGTTGAGTTGCAGTAGAATTCCGAGTGAGAGAGATAGTGTCCCTCCAAGAAAACACAGGGCCTGAAACTGACTTAGTTCTCCACTCACTGAAGGACGATACTTCGTTCTCTCTACCTAGAACAACATATCAGACCAGAACCTACCTGTACAAGTTGAGTTGCAGTAGAATTCCGAGTGAGAGAGATAGTGTCCCTCCAAGAAAACACAGGGCCTGAAACTGACTCAGTTCTCCACTCGCTAGAGGACGGGACTTCTTTCTCTCTACCTAGAACATATCAGACCAGAACCTACCTGTACAAGTTGAGTTGCAGTAGAATTCCGAGTGAGAGAGATAGTGTCCCTCCAAGAAAACACAGGGCCTGAAACTGACTCAGTTCTCCACTCGCTAGAGGGCGGGACTTCGTTCTCTCTACCTAGAACAATATATCAGACCAGGAGATTAGCATATACCATTAACTCTTAAGACTCTGCATGCTTGGTAATTTTTCATGCTTTTGTTGTCGTCTGATGACTTTCCAAAATTAATTTTTACAAAAAAAATTCAGGAACACTATCAGTGTCAAATGGTTTGGATCCAGATCAGGACCGACATTATGTCAGTCCTGATCTGTGTCCAAACTGTTTGCAAAGGTTAACAGCAGACAACAAAAGTCTGCAAGGAAAGAGTTAAAAACCCTCTTTTGAAAATATTGTAGATCCAGATCAGCTGGTTTTTAATGAAACCAGCTGTTCATGATTCTCATATGATGAATATAGGGATCAAACATTTTTTTTTCATGTATGGTTTGCCAGGTCCTGAGGAAGATGTTGAAAATATTGGGCTTCAAACTCGGTTTTCAACATCTCCCAATGGACATGGCAAATATACATGTGTAAATGCATAAAAAAATGTATGTGAACTATTATTGCAGAAATCCAGCAAATTATTCCACTAAATCTGCAAAAAAAATGGAACCATATTTCGTCATCATTTGACAGTCAACATGTGGGCAAAGAAATTGAAACACCTTTTTGATCGTCTAAGAGAATAAACATTTTTCATGCCTGAAATAGGGATTTTTTTCGGAAATTGGAAAAAAGTCAACTAGATTTGATTGGGTATGGGGCAATTTGCCCCACCCAAACAAAGTTTGTTGGGGCATAAATATCACTTGGTTTAACATTTCTAAAATAAAAGGACAGTTCGTTTCTACTAAACCCTCTTTAACCCAGGCAACTGATTCTATTTCAATCATGTTTGAGTATCTGTATGACCTTATTGCCATTCATGGGACAATATTTACATTTTCAAAGAAAGCCTTTAATGAATCTCTAGATTTTTGCAACCGTTCATAGCCTCATGAATAACATAAATTTGATTGACAGATGCCAAGCTCACTTGCCTGTGCAACATGCTTCAAACATCAAGCTCATTCGCCAGAAATGAGACACTGGTGTTGTGATTGACAGCGAGCCACACCTGAGTCGCACGTGTAAAGCAAGCAAGCCTCTTGTTTGCTCCATCGGCTGTCCGTGTTCACGCTGGCTGTTCCACTTTTCCGTTTACACTCATACAAACCGTTAATACAATTTCATATTAAATACAAAACTGTTTTGTTTCCTGAATAAAAATATTTTTTATATTTTAGATATCTATAATAAAATATAAATATAAGCGATAAATTCAATTTTTGGCTTGTTCATGGAATCATGAATACTTCGGGTCTCTTGCAAAGTTACTTTGCAAGAGACCTAAAGTATTCATGATTCCATGAACATTCCAAAGATGGAATTCATTTCTTAATTAAATTAGAAATTGATCAATTTGACTATTACAAACCCTTCTATCTATTTCCTTGTCCCACATGTCATTGATGATGCAGCCAGATCCCCTCATCAAGAATGAACCAAGACCAAACAGGGTCAATATATACAGATCTGGTAGGTGTCCCGCCTCAGCTGCCAGGCCTATACTCCAGGTACAGGGCCAGAACAAGAGCCAAGAACCTGAAAAACACAAGCAATTAATAAATGGGCCAGCACATGACATTATATATATACAAAATTTGTTAGCACATACACTGTACAAAATTGTTAACATTTTCTTATCCATCTGTTTTAACATGAGCTGTGACACGTGATTTCCAAAAATATGGCATTTTGACATATGTAGACTCAGACTAGCCAGTACAGCCTCCTTTTAAACTTAGAAACCTCAAATGATGTTCTGTCAGTAGCTTAACAGTCATAGAATGTTTGAGGGACTAGCAAAGGCTATGATCAGTCTGCGCGTATGCGCAGGCTGGTCTGAGCCTTTGCTGGTCGCACAAACCACACTGTTGGAAATCTCACGTCACGGCTCACATATGTTTTGGGTGCTCAAATGAGACGGTTCTTTTCAGTAGACACAACATTTTAATTTGGTTGAGAAAAAAGAAAACTGATTTCTAATTACGGGCCTGACATTGATGTCTACTGAGTGGATTTTGTCAAGTGCACCTACTGAAGCTGTAGACATGGGATTTTGGTACTTATTGAAGTTATTGCATATTCATTGTCACTCTTAATTCTAAAAGCATATGCAGCTATCTAGTGGGATTATATAGGTCTAGCTTTTGGTCTGGGCCTTCATCTACCTCCTTACTGTGCGCATACGAGCAACAAAGGCTCTGGTCGCTTAGCTGCTCACCTATGTGATAAGTATCATAAATCTCATCAACTGGCCTGATTAAAAATGTCTGTAGTATTGGAAGATTGCCGTATACCATCAGTGTCTGCACTGTTTGCTAAGATAAAAACAATCCTCAGGCACTGACGTACATCTTAATTTGGAAATTCTAACACGTGACCCCTTGATAATTATGTACAATGAGTCAATGAACTATCCCATACTCATTGTATTAAATTTGTATCAGAACAGATGGAAGAATCCATTAGTATACGAATGATTACCTCTTTGCCTACTAGTGTCATCTGCCGATAGCCTTTGCAAACAGTTTGGACCCAGATCAGATCCGACAAAATGTCGGGCCTGATCTGGATCCAAACTGTTTGACACTCGGATGGTATTCCTGAAAGAAATTTTCAAAAAAGTTGATTTTGAAAAAATTCAGCAAACGACAAAAAAACATGAAAATTTACCCAGCAGGCAAAGTTAATAGGAAAGATTCTACTTACCAATAGGCTTATCAAATCTTATAAGCCTCATATACGGCTGCCACCTCCCTGGTGATGCTTCTAATATTGATTTAGTATTTATACTGAGTTGTCTCTTTAATGATAACGAGTGTTTCCACGGATTCAATGTTCTATTTTTCCAAATCCCTACATTTCTATTGCTGTGTGAATGACAGTTAATACTATTAGTCAGTAAATTCCTGCTTAAAAGATTACTTTTATGGTCAAGTCTTTCAAAACAGCAATGCCCAAATCCTAGGTAACCAGACCTGATTTTATCTAAATTATCCGCAATTTTATCATTATATCTTAGAACACAGTTTGAAGCTAAAACATGATACTTCATTGCATGGTGATTTCCATTTAGTGAACACGCAATTCCACTGGATCCACAGAGTAATCTGCTCATTCCAGATCTAACAGCCAACTTTCTGAAGGCTCTGTAGTTACACAAGGTTAACTTTGATACAGGGGTCATTCTCTTCCACATCTTGATTCGGCTCACACATCCATTGCCATGGTTACAATACCCCTGTAAAATATAAAAGTTCTAATGATAAAAAATCCTGAACCCAAAATTTCATATTTTATAACCATTACGAATTCTGTCGTATATGGTCAAGTTTTCTTCAAAGGTATTGTAGTTGATCTATTAACCCTTGACCTAGCTGCTACAGAAAAAACGCATCTGAAAATGTTGTCTGCTGAAAATATTGTCTACTGTATGTAAATACTTATGTCAGTGACTAATTTTGGCATACAGGTAAACAATGTGGACTCAGATCAGACTGCTCCTAGAGGAGCAGTCTGATCTGGGTCCACACTGTTTGCTGTATACAGACTACAGAGACATTTAAAAGAACCAGCAGATGACTCGCAGTAGATGACATTTAGATGTGATTAGCAGCCAAATTTTACGAATTCTCAATTATGCCTGTAGCAGTTCCCTGTATCTAAAAGCCCTAGAAAAACTGCATCAGATATAGATAAACCAGTGACAAAAAATCTCTGATTGAAAAACGGCATCAAACAACGAGACTTAACAGGCCTTAAGATTATAAAAAGTTTAGTTAAGATTAAGAAACTGTCTGTCACTATTTGTTGGTCATGGTCAGCATCAGTTTACATGTGATACACGGTTATTTCCGCTATTAGAATGAAAAAGTGTTATGGCAGCCATATCTTTTTTATAGACTATATGTACCCTAATTTGAATAATTATAAAATAGCATTCAATCACGTGAGGGAGAATAGTAACTTTAGTAAGATCGGAAATTATTCAAATTAATGATAATAAATAAAGCAAATATATAATAAAAATTAATTATGTATATTCCGTCATGTCATATGGTCATAGCACCTCTTAAGAATTGGTCAACTTTAAAGTTACGTAACTCAGTTATTTCTTGCAGAATGTAAAGAATGATGTCCCTAATAACTTAGGCATAAATTTAAGGCACTGTCTCCGAGTCCGGTACCGGACCCCTAGACTACGGGGCTACAGGTCCGGTAACGGACCCCGAGACACGCCTATGAGGACTGTCTCGGGGTCCGGTAGATTGTGAAACAACTACTCGACAAGTCTAGAGATATGGGGATGCATGTCCGTACCTGCACGTATATGTAGTAACAGTTATTTTACCAACAAAAACTCGTGTTGAAGTTTCACTTTGCTTCGTCCACCATCTTTGATCATCTGTATTTACTGCCACACTATTCAAACAAGTATAAGCTTATACAAAGGGTATAAGATTTTTGACGGACAAGAGTGAAAAAAACATAACTAGAAATAATTTGTCTTACTTTATTCCTTTTATTTTTTATTTTTCTTATCCTTACTTTTTCAATAAGGTCATGAATCAAGGTAATTAATGTCAGGGGGAAATTACTATCGCATCAGTGAATTGGCGCAGTTTAATTGATGTTTGTCTCAATGTTCTTATTAATTTATTGTTGTTATCTGTCTACTTGATTACTAGCCTAAAGGTTAATACCAATTTGCACTTTCATTGAAGTAAGCAAACTGTGATTGCAGGTGCATTGTTTAATTGCTTTCATACCGGCTAATTGGTCACAAATCTGTCTGTCTGTCTGTCCGCCCGTCCATCCACCACCAACACCAGTGAAACGCATGGGCCGATGGTGGTCCGAAGTTATTCAAAATAAAACAGCTCAAAAGGTGGGCCGATTTTGGCCCGATATAACATGCGAGCACGGGAAGTTATTCACAGCGGTGAGACGGTTCTTTTGAGCACCCAAAAGCTTAAACCAAATAAGCACACAAAATCAGACCACTGTCGAACACCAGCCAAACGCATGGGCCAATGCTGGCTCGGTAATAGCAGGCTGGCACAGGACGTTATTCACAACAAAACAGCTATATATGACTATTTAGCTCTACAAAATGTGGTGTTCAGAAATTTATGATAGGGATCTAACATCAGTTGGGCGTATTCATGCGCAGATCATGAGGGGGGACAGGGGCTCCGGACCACCCTCCCCCTTAAAAATCATAAGAAATATAGTGTTTCTTAGCAATACTGATCAGGATCCCCTGAAAAATTAAAGAGCTACTTAGCCAGCAATGCTGGGCCATCATTGGCACGCCAGCGAAACGCCATTTATGTTCTGCTAGATTATTCCAGTCCAGTCTTTGTAGCAAACAGAGTGGATCTGAACCGGATTCGCAATGTTTGTCTGCCCGTAAGACGTCTTTGTAGCAAACAGTTTGGACCCAAATCTGACTGCTCTCCTAGGAACAGTCTGACCAGGGTCCACGGCAAAATAAGCCGTTGGCGTAAGCATTTACATGTAGCAGATAACTCCGGCAGACGTAAATTATAGATGCATTTCCACGATTGAGTCGTTCAACCTATGTAGATCCATTTGTAATGTCTCTGTAGCAAATAGAGTAGACTGAGATCAGACTGCTATCATAGGAGCAGTCTGATCTTGTTCATCACTGTTTGTCTTTATTTTAGATGCATTTCCGCGATCAAGTCTTCAACCTTAGGATATCCATTTGTTACGTCTCTCTGGCAAAAAGTGTGGATCCAGATCAGACTGTTATCGTATGAGCAGTCTGATCTTGTTCAACACTGTTTGTCTTTATGCTAAAAAGTCATTTCCTTTTTGGACCATATCAGTTGTTTAAAAAAAGACAAAAAAAAAAGACTCAAGAGTCTTCTTATAAAGCTATGTCCGAATGTCAAAAGATACCAGTAAGATCTACTGCCGTTGTCCCAGTAGTGAGCTTTTGAAAGCTATAGATGAATAATGAATCTACACTACAGACTATGTAAGCTTATTTGACACTGCTCACTCATCTCTAGGGCTGTGGATCGTTAGGTAAGTGGCGGTCCGATCTGATCCGCGATTCATGAGTTACGATTCACAGATCGAACTGCGAGTCACTGGTTAATAAACTAGAGGACCTGAAGGTCCTGCGGCGCTCACCTGATCTTCTTAATAATGTTAAAATAGGTCAAGGTTAACTACAGCTTATAATGGAACAAATTTTCTTTTTATCATATACATTTTGGTCAAGGGACCTAAACAATCTAATGAATAATCCATCGAACAGCCCAGTGATTTCTGAGAAAAAATTGTTTAGATAGGTATGTGGCAGTCCAAATGAGTGGCCTTGGATAAAAGGTCACAGGTCAGCTTGACATTTGGTACTTACTTAACCATTGTCTCAATAGGTTTAACTTTAATGAATTCGGCTCAGTTATAGAAAATGAACATTTTAAGATTTTCTCCATATAAATGCATAAGGAATCAAATTTGACCTTGCCATCAAGTAAGTCAAGGTCAACCTAGATTCATCATTTGTGCTAACCTGGTAGGGCCCACATCCCCAATCCTACATACCAAGTCCCAAAGCCAATGGCCTTTTGGTTCCAGAGAAGAAGAGATTTAAAGAGTTTTTACCATATATGGGCATGGTGGCCATGTTAGTCATGTGACCATAACAATTTGTATAAAATTTGGCTAACCAATCATAAGAAGTTGTCATATGAAATTTGGTTTCAATTGGCCAAGAATTGTCTGAGAAAACTATGTTTTAATATGTTGATGGGACTCCAATATAAGCCACCTTTGCTGAAAGGTCAAAGATCAACCTTGACCTTTGAAACTTATTTATAGCCACTAGATTGAACATATCAAGTGAGAATAATGACTTTGGCTTCCACAGTATTCAAAAAATCAACTTTTCAATTCAATTTTCCATTCAAATGCATTAGGAAGCAAACTTGACCTTGACATTAAGTAGGTCAAGGTCATCCTAGGATCATCATTTGAACAAACTTGGTAGGCCCCACATCCCCAATACTACATACCAAGTCTCAAGGTCACTGGCCTTCTGGTTCTGGAGAAGAAGATTTTTAAAAAGTTTTTACCATATATGGGCGTGGCAGCCATCTTTGTCATATGACCAAAATATTTTGTATAAATTTTGGCTGAATTATCATAAGGAGTCTTCATATGAAATTTGAGTTCAATTGGGCCAATGGTTTGTGAGGAAACTATGTTTTAATATATTGATGGGACCACAATATGAGCGACCTTGGCTGAAAGTGCAAAGGTCAACCTTGACCTTTGAAACTTATTTATAGCCATTGTCTCATTAGTTTCAACATATCAAGTAAGAATAATCACTTTGGCTTTAACAGTATTCAAAAAATCAACTTTTCAAAAAAAATCCCATTTAAATCTATTAGGAAGCAAATTCGACCTTGACGTTAAGTAGGTCAAGGTCAACCTAGGATCATTGTTTGAACAAACTTGGTAGGCCCCACATCCCTGATGCTACATACCAAGTCCCAAGGTCATCGGCCATCTGGTTCTGGAGAAGAAGATTTTTAAAGGGTTTTTACCATATATGGGCATGGCGGCCATCTTGGTAATGTGACCAGGAACATTTGAACAAACTTTCTTTCCCCCATCCTAAGGAGTCTCCATATGAAATTTGAATTCAATTGGCCCAGTGGTTTCGGCTTCGGCTCAGGTGAGCTAAAAAGTAAGATGAAACATAAATTGTTGGGTCTATTCTCGAAGAAGTATTTTCTTTCGAGGTCTATTTACTTAGTAAATCAGCCCTTTCTGTTAAACAAGAAGTACCACATGTATACAGCTAGATATCAAAGAAGATAAGACAACATTTCCTCTCACGACTGTCAAGGCATGCAACACACTTTGTAAATTTGATTTTATACCATCCTGAACTCTGACAGAAGTGTGCTGATTTCAGTATAAGGCCCTTTTCCTTTGTCCTGAAGTTCACACATAGACAACATGACCTGGGTCACGTAGGCCTAATCAGCTGTCGCCTTGTCGGCAAGAGAGAAAAATTCAAAGAAAAGAAGAACCCTTTGAAATTTATTTGATAATTGACATTTGATGATATTTTTGGCTCTGTTATTATTAGTACATGTACCGATGTTGTTGTTGTTGTGTGTGTGTTTAAACAAAATGGATTGGAATATATTATCAGTGGATTTTGGAATACTTTGAGGATTTTAATTACCGATAAAGGATGTCACTAACCTGCAAGAAACAAAGGTATTTGAATAAGAGATTATCAATTAGAACCGTAGTCATAGTGAAAAATTTCAATGGACCATTTTGTGAAAAACTTCTTGTTTCAGTAACAAAAAAAAAAAAAAAAGAAAAGAAAAAAAGATCGCGATCCAACGATTTCGGCAGTGACGGATATTCATACTCGATTTTATATTCAGAACCGCGAATATCCGAGTACTCGGATACTTGCAGCAGCCCAACTCATCTCACTAATCAGGTGCCAACAAGTAGTTTAATTGGTTCCTTTAATTGAAGATGAGAAGATAATTGATTTGTTACAGGTGAGTTAAGTTCTTTTTTTTTTACTTTACCGTTATTTTTCTATACCTTTTGTATAAGCTTAATTGTTTAAATAGTGTGACGCATGACAGTAAATACAGATTGGTTTCCCTTTGAGGATCAAAGATGGTGGACGAAGCAAAGTGAAACTTCAACATGAGTTTTTGTTGGTAAAATAACTGTTACTACATGTACGTGCATGTACGGACCCGTATCCCTAGACTTGTCAGTAGTTGTTTCACAAACTACCTGACAATGAGACAGTCCTCATAGGCGGGGCTCCGGATCCGGTACCGGACCCCTAGAATCAGTGTCTAGGGGTCCGGTACCGGACCCGTAGCCCAGTAGTCTAGGGGTCCGGTACCGGACTCGGAGACAGTGCCTAAATTTAAAGTAACCTCAGTAATTTTGATACTTGCGCATACTGCATTTTTTACTCAAAGTTTTGTCTCTGGGATGCAAAGTTTTTATTTCAGGGAGTCCCAGGATGCAATGCTTTATCAGACTTGTCATGAAGAATAGTGTTCTGTACTCATAAGTTTGCAGTTGGAATCATTGATATGGGAAACAGCGAGTCCCAGGACCCATAAGCCCAAAATTGAACCTACATGAGTGCATGGTTGCGCTAACGCTATAAATAACACCACTATTCAAGACGAAATACATTGCGAGTAACAGGAAAATATCTGACCAGTAATTATGTGTATTGTTTTGTACCACAGGCGTGTTCTCAGACTCGCAACTTTTTACCCGCTAAAGTATTATCATTTTCCCAATAAATTAAGCACAAACCAGTCTGTTTTTTATTTTACTATCGGTGATCAGGTATAACCGGTGTAGAGGTAGGTGTAACCCCCGTTATTTTATCTGGTACCATTTTAAAATTGTTATTTGTCGTAATTTTGACGTTGGAAATAGTAATGCAGAAATTGGCCTTGCAAATCAGTATGATTCCGCAAAAATCGGAATGGTTAGCATCTCTGTGAAACTGATTAAAACATGCATAAATGAAGAAAATACCTGCTGTTTTCTCCAGATTATGATGTAAATGGCGTCAATCAAATGATGCCGCACTTAATTAATGAAAATAAATCCATTTTTGACAATTTGGTCGTGTGCATTGGTTACGTACATATGGTGCTCTTTCACAAATATGCCGCCATCTTAGGTGTTTACATAAACACCCTTTGCCACTCTCTGTGATATTCTGTGGTATACAAATTAGAGAGATCATTCATCAATGATAATGGAAGCAATCCAAACTCTATATTTTGCATATCGAGTCGCATGCACAGGTCAACCAATAAATTAATGTGGCCAGTGTAGCAGTCAAGTCAAATGGTATTTATGATTGTCCGAGAAATTCTGAATCGAAACGAAGGCTGCCATTTGCATGATGAAATCAGCAACGAATTTCAAAATGAAGAGAAACAGCGTTTTAATGGTTTATCTAAAAATTTTGAAGCGACCAAATCATTCTAATTATATCTTTTACATATATGCTTTGATAGTTTAAGTGGGTTAGAGCTCAAGGTCAGTTTGAATGTTATTTGCACTGGAAACCCCATTGGCCATTCCGTGTATACGATGTAAGAGAACGAATGCGGCTTACTGAATAGGCTCAATAAGGCTGGTAACTTGGACTGCTGCACCAGTCATTTGTATCCATGCCCCCCCCCCCATATAGCTGTGGAATAGCGGCGCTAAGGTGTAGGGCAATTACTTTTTGATTGTCCCCGCAGTGCCAGGGTTATAACATTGAGACAGTTACCCCGGTGAGATTTTCTGTTGTGTAGGGCGGGCTATGAGGAGGGTTGTTTACCATCAGCTTGTCCTTACAGGGCGGGGTTTATACCAGGGTCATTATCCCCGCCAATCCGGCCGCCAATCCCTCTAGGTGGGGGAGCTTTTGTATTGAATGTGGGTCAAGTCGGCCTTGGGTGAAGTCGGCCTGAGTCAAGTCGGCCCGGGTCAACTCGGCCTGGTCCTATAGAGCCTACTACTTGCAATTATAAGAATGCCAGTACCATTCCTTTTATGTGTTTTATTAAAAATGTTCAACAAAAGTTTGAGGGAATAATGTTTGGTTGTATCTATATCCTTGGTCTGTCAATCTTTACTTATATTAGCCTACTCAACTACATAATGGCATGTAAGGAAAGGAAGATGTAAAACAAAGAGAATATAGTATCCAAGAAATTTTTGCTAATTCAATGTTAAGAAAACAACAATTGCCTTGTTTGCAAGATATGGGAAAGCGATAAGTGAAAGCTTGACAAAGTGTTAAAACTTTCATTAAATTCAAGACAGCCATTACCTTTAATCAAGTTCATCCACAATTCGATCAATTAAGAGCTTGATTGCAATGTTTGTCAATAATTTTTCAATAATTATCTTTGATTTAGTCCGAAAGATTATGCCAACCCAAACCATATATCATATACATGCTCTGAAAATACACCAGGCAGAGTTGACCCAGGGCTGAGTTGACCCAGGACCGACTTGACTCAGGGGCCGACTTGACTTAAGTCGAGTTGACCCGCTACCTTTGTATTAGGGGTCCCTGGTTTGATCCCAGACTTCTTCTGTCTGTCAAAAGAGACCAAGCCATGGCCATCTCTATTCACCATATCTACATTAATTGCTGGTTCCCACTTTACAGGTGATCAGTAATGGAAAAACAGGTAAGCAGTATACCCCCCGCCCCCCCCCCCCCCCCCAATACCTGGAAATGGGGGGGGGGTTCTGGTTACCTGTATTTACATTACTGACCACCTGTAGACAGGGAACCAGCAATCAATGTAGATATGGTGAATATGAACTTTACTGTTGGTGGGACGTAAGACACACATGTATACACCTTCAGCATGCCCATTCACGTACTGCAGTACGTAATTCACGCACAGAAACGGTCATGCACGCACTTATCATTTGGTACCTACGTGCAAAAACGTAGAGTAATTTTTGTGCACGCATAACCAGTGAACGTTGTGTGTGAATCTCATGAAATTTTCAAGAAAACAAGTCCAGTTTTTTTAGAATTATCGGCTCAGATTTACCGCTGACTGGTACCTTGCATTGATAGTAAACTGTTCAGTATAATATAGCAAATCTCGGGCCACAGTCAACCACGCTTCTAGTAAAGTCAATATTGATTGGTTGTCTATTACTACTGAACCAATCAGCATTACGCTTACATATGCCATGTTAAGTGGACAGGCAAAATTGAAAGTACAGATGTGTGGAAGAAGAAAACTTGATAAATTGCTTGACACGTTTCAGAACTTTAATTTAAATATAGGAGTAACACAATCTAAGAGGTATGTGACATTTTACTGTATTCTATTTTTCAAAAATCATCTATCATTCTGAAGAAGAGGGTGATCTGGATACGTTTGTTTACATTTTCCGTCACCCCTCCCACTCTTCTTCATTCTGTCTTTACCCAAAACTTTCAAAGGCTAGGGTTATTGTGGTTGGGGGTGAATGAAACCGGGCTTACGCCCCTAGGGGAACCTATGCCCAAATTTTTCTCAGGTTCGGACTTAGTTTTTTTTTGCAGGGGGTGGGGTGGTTACTTGCAGGGCTCATTTATTAGCATTTTCACAGCATAATGATATCACTGTTATACACATCTAAATGATCTGATTTCATGGCCTCTATACGTTTACTATGAAAAAAACAGCTCTAAAATATGTGTACCCTCAAAAATGAACATGTACCCCCAAATGGAAACACCAGGGGGTACATGTACCCCCAAACAGAAATATGAGTGGGCATGCTGCACCTTGTACTCTGGTACAGGCTTTCAAGTGCCCATCAACAGAAAAGTAGGGAAAAAGTAGGGACAAAAATTTGGAAAAAGTAGTGAAAAAGTAGGGATTATCAGTGTAAAAAAGTAGGGATAGTAGGGCTTTTCCAAATATAAAATCCATTACAACGAGCTGTTTGAAATAAGTAATTTCAGATTAAATGAGTAGGGTAATACCCGTGTCAACAGTACTAGCCAAACAGAGAGACTTTTAGATCAAAAATTAAAAATTGAGGTGTTAAAGGCCGTGCTCTCTGAATGAACATAGAAGTTTATTTATAAAATCTGAGTGAGCAAAGCGAGCGAGGAAAAATTTCTGAATTTTTACGCGTAAATGACATTTTTGTGTGAAAAAGTAGGGATAGTAGGGCATTTTCATGAAAAAGTAGGGCAGATCAAAAAAGTAGGGAAAAGTAGGAAAAATAGGAAAAGTAGGGCCCACTTGAAAGCCTGCTGGTAGGCTAAACTTAGACACCGGATAAAATATGAAGTTCGATTTCTACCTACTCACATTGTTAGCGGAGCAAATACTTGGCAAACAAAAGATAGAAGTGAGGGCTAAATGAGATGCTATGATGTCGAACACACTATGGATCTATATTAAGTTACAAAATAATGTATCGATCGCAACACAGCTTATAAAAAGTCGGTTCCTACTCACGTTTTGACCTTTGAGTTTTTGCGGTAACGTATCTTACATTTGCACCGCCGGAAGTAAATGAAAGCGCGAAAAACCAAAACAAAAACTAGAATTTTCTGCTGTTTCGTATTCTAATTCATGGATTCCTTGAGAAATCAACATGTTTGAATTGTCAGATGAAGAAGATAATTTTTGGGATGTAATGATATTTTTCAACCCTTTAACCCGATTAGAAATTTAGAATAATTTCCAAGTGCAATAAGTTTTCGCGTTTTTTTTCGGACCATGTTGTTTCGGCCATGTTCGTTTCTAAAAGCGTTTATGTGGTAACTGGACATCTCTGCTCCTAACCAACTCGGCCTCTTAACAAAATCGGCCACTGACCAACTCGGCCCCCACAAACGCGGCCCCTAACTAACTTGGCCAAAAATTTCGGTGTCTGAACACGCTTTCTCTAGTGTCATTTGCAGGGATGATGCTAGATAAGTGCATTGTCCTTCGGATCGGGACGTTAACTGGATGTCCCCTGTGCAGGGAAAGTCACCCCCTGTGCAGGTTAAAGAACCCTACGGTAATTTAGATATGGTTACTTGTAGGCTTTCATCCTGCAACCTGGAGTGTACAAAGTACACCTGCCGATAATACTCGAAAGAGGGTCTGGCAGTATATAGAAAAAGAAAGAAAGAAAATCTACCTATAATTCTATTGTTAAGTCATCCAGGTATTTTAGGCTTTATGTATCCTCAAGCTGAAGATTTCCGCTGAGATACTCGGTGAAAATAAGGCCAGAGGCTTATTAAAAAGCGTTAAAATCCTGAAAGTTTAATCAATAATATGTCCGTAAATGTGTCCGATTAATTTAAAAAAACTTTCTATATCAAAAGAAAATCATATTTCTAATAGATACTGAAAATTTCTACGCAAAATTTTGAGTAGTTTTAAAGATATTGCAAGTTATAAATTCACCAAAATACCTAGGGATAACGGAGAATTACCTGTGTATTCACCGAGTGTGTAAAGCGCCTTGATGATCCAGAGTGGGATATGACGTATCACTGTTTAAGAGAATCATTAGTATCGGGATATATCTAGCTCATTCAGCTTTGGGGACCCACAATCACCGGGCTGATATGCGACCAGGGAAGGCTCAAGTGCAACTGCCCATCTAGAGCCTCTGCCATTTGCTTACATTTATTATTTTAATCCTAAACCTGCCAGTCGCGAGTATTGTCGTCTACTCACCTCTTCTATCACTAATTTTTTAACAGAAATAAACTCTAATGAGACACCACATAATGGGGCTTCTGGAATGGGAATGCGCTGTTTGCCTCTGTTCCATGAAGTCATTACGCAAGCTAATTGTTTCATACCCATTGCGTGCGTACGCACAATGGGAATGAAATATTGAAAAAGTGAGATTAAGCACATGTGCAATGAAACAACCCAGCCTCCTGAAACAAATGGCACAATGTTTCTATTGGGGGCTGAGTTTGCTAGGGGCCGAGTTTGTCAGGGGCCGAGATGTCCCGAATCGGTCTAGGTAAACCAGTTAAAAAAGGGAGCAGGTCAAGTCGTCCCCAAGTCAAGTCGTCCCCTAGGTCAACTAGTCCTCGGGTCAACTCGTCACGTTAATTCATATTTGCATGGAAGATTGAGAAAGTTCAGAGGACAGCGGCCCACTGGACCTGCAGGAGATAGCGAAACACGAATAGTGTCGGCGAAATGCTAGATGAGCTTGAATGGCCACCTCTTGAAGCCTTTAGGGATCAGTCCACTCCTCCTTGCTTCTTGTTCACAAGAGTGATGCTCTGAAGAATTCCTTTTTCCTCCAAACTATTCCAAATTAGAATAGTCTATCTCACAAAAATTCAGAGTAGGATGGGAGCGGGGATGGGAGTATGCATATTTTATCATATGAATGCATTATTTCCCCAAAGATTCTTCAAAAGGCTTTGGTCTGGCATAGTATTTATGATGGTAAATTGCAGTGAATTTCTACAAAACTGTGCCAAAACACTCATAGTAATTTCAATGGTAGATTGCAGTGAATTTCATCAAGGGCTTAGGTCTGAGAAAATTTGACGGTGAATTGCGGTGAATTTCTACAACACACAGTGACACTTTTAGTAATTTTAATGGTGAATTTCTTCCACACATTCTTAGTAATTTCGATGGTAGATTGGGGTGAATTTCATGAAGGGCTAATGTCTGAAAAAATTGTGGTGAATTTCTACAACACACTCTTAGTAATTTTGAAGGTGAATTTCTACAACACACTCTTAGTAATTTTGACAGTGAATTTCTACAATACACTCTTAGTAATTTCCATGGTGAATGTCTACAACATTGTGGACAGGTGAATTTAATCAAGGGCTAAGGTCTGATTGCAGCAGATTTTATCAAGCCATTAGGTCCATGTAAATTGAAGATTGAATTGTGGCATATCTTAAGACAGCAGATTGTGATAAGTTTCATCAAAACCTTATATAGGCCACTGGGTCCCCTTACATGGCCCTTTGGTGTAGCCATCTTTGTGGTGGCACAATGGAGGTGTTTTTTTCCAGCTTTAATCAGTTATTGACAAAGCTGGTACTGTAGTGGCAAACTGCTTGGCCTAAGACAGCTAACTTGAAAAAAGTACTAATGATAATCCTATACTAGTGTGGAGCAAGAGGGGGCCCATGGGGCCCCTGATAGATCAGGGCTGCAGGCCCCTGTGGCAGATTATCTAGGCGGAGGCCCTTTGATGTAGCCATCTTTGCAGTGTCATAATGGAGGATTTTTTAGCTTTAATCCTTCATTGACAAAGTAAGTAAGGGTGCAAAGATCAGGAATCGATACAATCAAGTACCACACCTGACCCAGGATACCAATGGGAAAGTGACAAACTCACAGTTATACACCACAAAAAGAGCCAAGAGGTCAGCCCTTTCCCAGCAGGTGACCACAAGGCACAAATAAACAGACGCGCACAAAGGCATAACAAACACAAGACAGAAGAAACATAAAAGATCCATAGAAGAGGTACAGCCTTGGAAGGCTTACTGGAGGGCTTAAACTGGTTTCACAGCGCCAACCTCACAATTAATTCAGATGTGGATCAAGCGTTAGACACATAGATATTTGGTTTGCATGGAAGACCCCTAACTTATCAATATATCATCTCCAAAGTCAGAACATATAAATCAAGATATAAAAGGAGATAAAGCAAAGATAAGGACTCAACAGTAAATAAAACTGAACACCGGAGCAAAAGAAATCCAACAGGTAAACCCCGGTAGACCCGACAAACAGCCAAAGCATCAGGCCTCTACCATCTCTGACTCATGATCATCAATAGATAAGTCTTTAAGTTGGAACCGTCATAGAGTATGAAGTCCCACCCACCGGCGTGCAATTAAAGAGGAAAGCAAAGTTCCCAACTGTGATTGGGTTGACCACCAAGCATGCAGTCTGTTGCAATAAAGCTGGTGTTGTATTGGAGAATGTATTATCTCAGAAGTTTTATCTCGGTCACAGCAATATTTGTGTTCAAAGTTTTATGTAGAGTTTGTTATTATTGTTAACACTATCTTAGCTTTGTTAAATCAAGGCAGGTATCAAATATTCATACCCGTGGGTTTTTATCGAAGTGTAAAAACCATTAAATTTTGCCAACGGACCATTCAAAATAGCCCAAAAAACGATAAAGCATTGAGTTGGAATTATTATGTAATGAATGATAGGACTGAATCTGTATTTAAGAGAAAGGGAAATAATATTTATACAGGTCTGTTTTGTTATAACGTGATGGTCCGGGTCCACAGATCATCCACTCAAAAATATGGAGTTTGCAGAATTGCCATTTCCTTTGCAAAATATGTTCTGCACATGATTACAGAATTTATTCTGCAAATGTATGAAAATGAAACGAAAAACACAAACATTTTGCAAATAGCTAGCAAAGGGTCAAAAGTGACTCAAAACCCTTTGCTGCACATTCGTTATATACATGTACTATATATAGCTGAGGCATGTTATAATGATGTGTGTTTTAGGTTAGCTGTATTTCAATTTCAGGATATTCCTCTTGGAGATATTACCAATACAACAGCACCAACATCAAGAGATGTCCAACAATCTGTTCCAAATGGCCTAAGAGTACCGATACCAACAGAAGTGGCTGCTATTCCAGTGAAGAGACATTGTAATGGTAAGACTAGGGATTTTTTGGTGTTCGGCCCCATTCTCAAAGGAATTTAGGTGACTTTTTTTCAATTTAAAAAACAAATCTCGATCTTCCAAAAAAATAATATTTTTTTTGAAAATTGGGATTTTCATTCACTCAAAACACACACAAACTACATGGTGATGTTCTCCTTCAAATTAATGACATTAACAATAGCTAATTTATTTTTTATTGACCCAAAATGACATAATTGTGCACTATAACAAATTTCCCAATTTAGGGGTTTACCACGCTACTTTTCCCAATCTGAAAGGCCCTATGGCCCCTTCCCAAAATTGCAACAAAAAAAATCCCTGAAGACTAAGGCATAACTCTATTTAAGCCACCTTTCAACCCTTGTCCTCTATTCACAATGATTGTTGTCTGCTCCCCCACCTGCTTTTGAACTTCAGTAGCCTATAATTGCAAACAATATGGACCAAGATCAAGGTTCATAATGATTGCTTCCATTGTAAAAATGTTCTGGAGTGCATTGGAATATATGAAGCAGATGTAATAAGCAGGCAGCATTGGCAGGATAAGGGTTAATTGGTTGTTATAAGGTTAAATTGGTTGTTCATTGATTTGAGTATCTGGATATAAAGATTCTTTATTCTTGAGAATTTTCATCTAAAGTATTTTAACATAAGTGAAAGTTTTCAGGATTATTCCTTTTGGGGGAGACTTTCCACAGAATGTCAGCCTTGAAATCCTGAATTAAGCAATGTATTTTTGTTTTATAGGATTTTAGTTCGTGAGAACTAAGTGTGTTACATGTATGTCTGGAAATTAAGCACTATTAGTATCATATTAACATTCAATTTCTAGATTAACTCTTTATCTCCTAGTGTCGTCTGCTGAGAACTATTGCAAAATGTCGGGCCTGATCTGGATCCGAACTGTTTGACACTCTTATCATTTTGCTAAAAGAATTTTCGAAAAAGTTGATTTTGAAAAAATCAGCAGACGACAAAAAAGCAGGAAAAATTTCCCAGGGGGCAAAGAGTGAACAGATTCTTGAATAAGGACATTTATTTCACCCATGCATTTATATGGTAGAATTCTCTCATCACTTATGTAATTCAGGCCTATGCTTTTAATTTTCTGCTTTCTTAGCCAAAACATATGCTGTGGGTGCTCAAAAGAACCGTCTCATTGAGACGGTTCTTTTGAGTACCCAAATCTTATATTATTACTGAAGGATAAGAAAATATTCACAAATTTACACTCAAATTTTTTGTTTATTTCGACCTATTGTAGTTTCTGACAGAGATTTCCCATCAGCCATGGAGATGTTGGCGGCTGGAGAAAAAATTTCATCCAAGCAGGCAGTGACCCATGGATCAATTAGTGAACGACCAACCCCACCAGTATCCATGCCTTCTGTAGACCCAGACCAGAGAGAACAGACTCCAGTAATTCCTGCTGCAATAAGAGAAAGATTCACAACACCTGTTGGGGCCAGTACGAAAGCAACACCTGGGTCAACTCCTAGAAGACCGAGGAGAAAATTTCCAGGTCCGGCTGGTCTTCTTCCCAAACTGGTAGGTCATTGTTGGTTTCTTGATCATAAAGGATGGAATTTCAGATCAGCTTGAATATAACTAATAAAACCTGACTTCAGGGTTTCAAATCAGGGGTAGGCTCTGGTTTACAGGGCGCATTTTCTTCTATTTGTTGTTTATGGGTTTCTACCATATTGGAATCTAAAAATATCGTAACAATGTGGCCTACGAATGATTTGATAGCGCTGACACTAAAAGGAAGCAGGGGTGTGGGGGCACAGCCCCCATTATTTAACAAGCAAAACGTTAATATTAAGTCTTGCATCATAAACTTTGCCCGCTAAACCAGAGGTTCGCCTAAATCGGGTAAGGCTGAAACAAGTCTTCTGCTCAGCTTCAGAGATCAATGAGAATAATTAAATTCTGCATGGTGCAAGTTTGACTACTATACAGTGTTCAAGCTGGGCCCTGACAGTAGGGAGAAGTGACTTCTCCCTCCAGGAAAATAAGGGAGAAGTGACAAGTAGATAGGGAGAAGTTATAGCGCAAAATTACGGCGTTTTCTGTCAGTTTAGAAGCAAATTAGCCATTACACATACTATTGCCATTAAATGGAAGGAGATATACGATGCAGTGGTAGTAGATTATCACCACAGCTTGCATTTGTGTTGTGACAGAATGAAAATGAGTCTCCCTAAAAAAATATTTTTTTTTTAGGGAGACTTCCAGTTCTCCCTGGGTCCGGTTTAGGTCGAAATTTAGGCTCCTATGGCGACTATTTCGCCTTACTCACCCTCTAGATTATTGCCAGAGATAAGAAAAGTGCTGATGAGCAGATTGATCTATGCCTTTGTTGTTTGCATGCAACAAGGCCCATATTGTAGTTATCTTCCTGAAGATTATTTGAATCTAAGCAAACAGTGCAGACCCTGATTAGATCCATCTATCTATTTTACTCTGGTTGATCAATATCTGTTCATTATCAAAGGTGACTATCAGTTTTTACTTTTGAAAAAAAAATCCAATGATCAGATCTGAATACAATTTAGCATATATTATCACAAGGTGACCTACATAAATATATTGCTAAAATAAATTTAATCTCAAATAAAAACATGGCCGCCAGGGGGCTAGAATTATTCAGTATAATAAACGTGGCTGTAAGGAAACTTTAAAAGTCTTATAATTAGAATTCAAAATCATTTGGCTGTTGCCATTGAGTAACTGTCTACAAAAATAGCTTACACTAATTTGATCTGCTAAAAATAAGTAATCAGGGGGCGTTGCGAGTTTCCAGGAGATATCTATACAAGAAGCAATAAAACTCAGGTTAGCGATTCAGCAATTTTGCATGTTTTTATGCCCCCAAAGGAACTTTGGGAGGCATATAGTAATCGCACTGTCCGTCAGTCCGTCCGTGTGTCCGTCCGTGTGTCCGTCCCGCTTTCGTGTCCGGTCCATATCTCCTATATTCTTTGATGTAGGAATTCCAAATTTGGTGTGTGGATGCATCTTGGGATGGCGGAGTGTCACGTACCATTTTTGGGTCACTGTGACCTTGACCTCTGACCTAGTTTTTAGAATAATCGTGTCCGGAGCATATCTCTTATATTATTTGAGGAAGGAATCTCAAATTTAATGTGTGGATGCATCTTGGGATGACGAAGTGTCGCATACCATAATTGGGTCACTGTGACCTTGAACTTGACCTCTGACCTAGTTTTTAGAATAATCGTGTCCATAGCATATCTCTTATATTATTTGAGGTAGGAATCTCAAATTTGGTGTGTGGATGCATCTTGGACTGACGAAGTGTCGCATACCATAATTGGGTCACTGTGATCTTGACCTCTGACCTAGTTTCTAGAAACTGCATTGAGTCTGGTGCATATCTCCTATATTCTTTGAGATAGGAATTCCAACTTTGGTGTGTAAATGCATCTTGGGATGACGGGGTGTCACATACAATTTTTAGGTCAATGTGACCTTGACCTCTGACCTAGTTTTAAGAATTATTGTGTCCAGAGCATATCTCTTATATTCTTTGAGTGAGGAATTCCAAATTTGGTATGTAGATGCATCTTGGGATAGCGAAGTGTCATGTACCATTTTTAGGTCACTGTGACCTTAACCTCTGACCTAGTTTTAGAATAATTATGTCCAGAGCATATCTCTTATATTATTTGAGATATGAAACTCAAATTTGGTGTGTGGATGCATCTTGGGATGAGGAAGTGTCGCTTACCATAATTATGGCACTGTGACCTTGAACTTGACCTCTGACCTAGTTTCTAGAAACTTGTGCATATCTCATATATTCTTTGAAATAGGAATTCCAACTTTGGTATGTTAATGCATCTTGGGATGCCTGAGTGTCACAAACTTTTTTTGGGTCACTGTGATCTTGACCTCTGACCTAGTTTTCAAGAATTATTGTGTCCAGAGCATATCTGCTATATTATTTGATGTAGGAATCCCAAATTTGGGGTGGTGATTCCTCTTGGTATGGCGGAGTGGTGCATACCATTTTGAGGCACTTTGACTTTGGCATTGACTTCTGGCCTCATTTCTAGGTTTTTCGTGCTATATTACATCTACCTTTCCTTAAATGTGTCTTATGCTAGACCAATTCCTTTGGGGGCATTCGTCACGTGTTTGTGACATTTCTTGTTGTTATCTGCAGAATAATTTTAAGTAACCTTTGTTGATAAAAAAGATAGGAATACCATTAGATCTTCAGCTTGGCAGGGTTCCCACAAGCTCTGGAAATCATGGAAAATCTGGAAAATCACTAAAAAAGTTCCATGCATGGAAAAATCATGGAATTTGAAAAAACCTGAATTATCATGGAAAAATCATGGAATTTTGTGAAATAATTTGAGGAAACCACCAGTAGCCAGAAAACTAGCTGTCGGGCACTTGTGTGTCCGTCAGCTAGTTTTCTGGCTATTGGTGGTTTCAAGTTTTAATTATTTCAAAATGTATGCATGGTCTGTCTGCAAGCATGCTGTTGTTGCTGCATTCCACATTTATGCTAAGTGTGGTGAAGATACTGCTAAAAGGGGAGGTTGGAGGCATTAAATAGTCATGGATTTTTTTTATTTATTTATTTTATTTTGCTACTGATAAATAGTCATAGAAATTACATTGTTGATCATGGAAAATCATGGAAAAATCATGGAATTGTGTTTTTGAATTTCTGTGGGAACCCTGGCCTGGTTTCATTTTAATTTTTGTACTTTCAGCAACCTGGTCAAAGTATGGAGTATGTATCAGTTCCAGGAGTGACACCATCAGATCCTGACAAGTCCAACAAAGTAAGTACACCATCAGATCCTGACAAGTCCAACAAAGTAAGTACACCATCAGATCCTGACAAGACCAACAAAGTAAGTACACCATCAGATCCTGACAAGTCCAACAAAGTAAGTACACCATCAGATCCTGACAAGTCCAACAAAGTAAGTACACCATCAGATCCTGACAAGACCAACAAAGTAAGTACACCATCAGATCCTGACAAGTCCAACAAAGTAAGTACACCATCAGATCCTGACAAGTCCAACAAAGTAAGTACACCATCAGATCCTGACAAGTCCAACAAAGTAAGTACACCATCAGATCCTGACAAGTCCAACAAAGTAAGTACACCATCAGATCCTGACAAGTCCAACAAAGTAAGTACACCATCAGATCCTGTCAAGACCAACAAAGTAAGTACACCATCAGATCCTGACAAGTCCAACAAAGTAAGTACACCATCAGATCCTGACAAGACCAACAAAGTAAGTACACCATCAGATCCTGACAAGACCAACAAAGTAAGTACACCATCAGATCCTGACAAGTCCAACAAAGTAAGTACACCATCAGATCCTGACAAGTCCCACAAAGTAAGTACACCATCAGATCCTGACAAGTCCCACAAAGTAAGTACACCATCAGATCCTGACAAGTCCAACAAAGTAAGTACACCTAGTTCAGCTGGTTATACAGATGGCATTTTTTTTTTTATTATTTCTCTGAGAAAAAGATAAGGGTCAACTCATGAGATACCCTCACTACATGACCATAGCTGTTGACTGGGATGTTAAACCACAATCAAAAAACTCATGAGATGATAGTATTTATTACATGTATGCATAATCTCACTTATTAACCTTTTTCAGACCAGTGAAATTTTCATAAAACTCATAAAACTATAAAGTCAGGATGATCCAGTGTATATATTGAGTGATTTTGCCCAAAACAAGATTGTATTTCTTTCTCTGATGATCAACAGTGTATGCACCTATACCCATTTATCTTGTATTCATTCTAATTTCATATCCTGAGAATATTTGTTGCGGACGTTACTTTTTGACAGATATGAGACCCGGTCCCAAAAAATTTTTCCACATTTTTTACAAGACCATTTGTGGAATATACAGGTTTATTTTTAGCTGTCTTTATTCTTTTGCAACTGGATTCTTAACTTCATTTCCTATTTTTCGTGCTCTCTAACCATGGTTTTTCTAGAAAAAATACCAATGTAAATTTGACAGAGTGAGTAACGTCCGTAACAACTTTTTCATGGAATCCATTTTCCAGCTTACAATTACACAAAAGCAACAAGTTTTACCAAATATGACAGTTTGTTTATTGTATAATTGATTTATCATCCCATTTCAGAACTGAATGGTAAAAATTTACACTTTTTTTCAGACCAAAGTTTGTGACCTAAATTTGTCACAAAAAACATCCGATTTTTTTCAATGATTTTGATCATATTTTTATTGAAAAGCATATCTTTTTAACAAGTTTTTCATTGAAATTGTCTTTACTTAGTCATTAATCATATCTGAATACATAGAGCCATTTTCAGCTTGCCTCATAAAATCGGTTTGCAAAATATTTGATGTCAAAGTTACCAACACTCACTGTTGCAGTTTAGCTAAGAATGACCCTTAAGCAAACAGTGCAGACCCTGATGAAATGCCGCCTTATGCAGCATTTCATCTGGGTCTGCACTGTTTGCCAAAGCACTCATTTAGGGGTTTCTAGTTTTCAAAGGATTACTTTTGAGCAATAATTAATGAAAATTGCAGCATTCCCTACATTACCATATTGGACCTAATAACCACTCATGTTCTCACAAGCATACATTCAGTACTTTTTGATTTGTCACACTCTATGAACTTATGATTTTAGGAAAAATTGAAAAAGTTTGTGCCTATTATTAGGTTCGATGAGCAAAAGGTACTGATCAGAGTCTACGATGGGTGCTCTACGGGTAGCCAAGGGTTCAACGTTTCTTCAGCTGGAAAACTAAGACTGATTAGACTGTGCAGATGTGCAGACTGATTTGAATCTTCGCTGTACGCACATGCCAACTTGTACATTATGCTGGATGCTAGCTAAAATAATGTTGTTTAAGCCAAATAAAAAAATACCTGTGTTTAGGGTAACCCGACCCTACCTAATGAACTGGTGAAACCTAAAATTTTTCAGGTTTTCTGGGAAAAATCATAATTTTATGCATTTTGAAAGGCGAAATGCCTTTCAAAATGCATAAAATTATTTTTTTTCCAAAAAAAAAAAATTATTAGAAAAAAAAATGTTTGCATACCCAACCTAAAATTTTCAGACCCGTTACTCGAAAGACACTTATTTTTTTATTTGGCCTTATTTGTCAGCAGGAAGACAGTGTTATCATGTCATCCCAGTCTTCTGATGATGTTTTCCTTGACACACCATGGCAAACATTACTTCAGGATCTAGAAACAGAGGGTACTCAGCTTATGAAGACATTTTCCATAGCCACAATACCTCTCAAGGTAAAACTTATTAAACATTTTTAGCCATTTAATTTGTTATTGTTATTTAAAATAAGAAAGAAGGCAAAGATCAGAAATCGATGCAATCAAGTACCAGACCTGACCCAGGACACCACATGGGAAAGTGACAAAAAGACAAGAAAACATCACACACAAGAGAGCCAAGAGGACAGCCCTTTCCCAACAGGTGGCCACAAGGCTGCAAAGAACAGACAAGACAGCATGACTGACACAAAACATAAATAACAAAAAGAATCCACAAAAGAAGCACTGTATTGGAATGGTTAGAAAAAATATTTTTACTGGAGGGCTTTAACTAGTTTTATGGTACCAACCTCACCTTTATTTATGAAAAATGGGTTTACTTTTTTAGAATTTATTGTATTCCGGAAATAGTTTAATTGTTCTTTTGAAATTAAACTCCCCCTCTACAGTCTTGCAGGTATTACATAAATAAGGACAATCATTGAATCTTGGATGAGTTTGATTTCTGTACTGGATCAGACTATTCACTTCAAGGTTCAGTGGCCAAAAAATTCACACACTTATAATAGAGAAAATGTTGTCTTTATTATACCTCAGCGCAATTATGCCTAGAAGTATATGGTCTTAAGTGGTTTGCCAACAAAAAAGGCGTAGACCAGCCTGCGCATCCTTGCAGACTGATCAGCGCCTTTGTTATTCGCGTTTTGGAAAGTATCATATCTAAACTTGCTACAAGAGAAATTTTAATCTTCTAGCTGGTTTCTGTAGCTGAGGAGACTGGTTTGTGTCTCGCTTTGTCGGAAATCCCGAGGACCGGTTTTGTCGCGGCGAGGCCCATATAGTTTTCGTCTTTCCATTCGTCAATATGTTTGTTTATTTGTACATCTGTCACATTCATGGAATTTACTACAAAGTTTCAGTTGAATTTTTTCAAGTTATGTATATCTCATTAACCACTTATTAGAATGCTTTTTATTTTATATTTGGACCATAGTTACACAGGAGTGTTGACATTCACTTCATGACACCAGACACCTTGGGTCCCTGGGTTGGGGCTGGCAGTCAAAATTTAGGACACCTTTAAAAAGGCTATATTTTTCTGACTACACATTCTTATTCTACAATTGATACCATTGGCTTGCACTCAATGACTTCAGGGCTAGAGGTCAAAATCTAGGACATCTTAAGATTTTTTAGCAAGTTTATTAGATTGGTTTTGAGAGAATTGAAATATTGTTGGCATCTGCACATTAGGGAACACAGGGGACAAAATATTTTAACATTGCACTTGTCCTGCAGCACAAGTGACTTACAATTTCCACTCGTCCTGCAAGCACCTACACTTGTCCTTTAAAAGCATATGCAATAATTTAAAGAACATAAGGGAGTCATATGTAATATGATAAAGTTCCTTATATATGACACTGTTAAAATGATATTTACCCAGTGAGTTTCATAACTGCATCCCATATACTGACATCAAGATTTCACAGTCAGTACTCAGAAAATGCTAGCTTCACCCTCAGAATCTAAAAAGGACGAGTAATTCTTCTCAGAGCACTCATCCTACAGGACGAGTGCTTTGGGAAGAATTACTCATCCTTTCTAGATTTCATTCGTAATTACGAGCGGGCGAGTGGAATTTTTGTCCCCTGGAACACACATTTCTATTATTTAGACAAATAATATGCTCATTTACTCTGCCTGCCAGTGGGAATTGTTGTCATCTGCTGCTAACTTTTGCAAACACTTTGGACCCAGATCAGAACCGACATAATATCGGTCCAAACCGTTTGACACTCTGATAGTGTTCCTTAAATTATTTTTTTGATAAAGTTAATTTTGAAAAAGTCAGCAGGCAACAGCAAAGGCATGAAAAATTACCAACCATGCAAAGAGTTACATTTTATTTATATGTTCAGGCGAGCAAGAAACAGCTTGTGAAAGGGAAAGTTGCTATGGTATTTGCTGTAATAGAAACCTTAGATACCCAAGGCTCAGATGCTAGTGTTACTCTTCGGGATAAATCAGGTATTTTAAGTCAACTAGTTTCTGACATAAGTGATCTTAACTTCTTAAGTGAAACAAATAATGTGACTCAAAAAGGATTTTCTATTTATGAATATTTTACTTTTTGAACTTTATGAGTATTTTACTCCATGCCTAATAAATGATGCTAAAATATTTACCGAGATATTAAACCAATAATGTAAAAAGCACCTTATTTGACTTAGTAATCATATGTAAGTGCACATGCTTATATAATGTATGATCAGATTTTATGCATTTTAGCAATTAGAGTTAAAATGTACATAGGGCAAAAAAAATATGTGTGTTTACTATTTGATGAAAATTTCAAACAGGTTAAAGGTCGATTTTTTTATTTTTTATTTAATTTGAAATAGGGTAGGTAGGTCAGGTCGATATTTTTTGACTCAATTTTTTTTCACTATTTATGAAAAATAAATGATAATGCAAAGGATCATTGACACTTGCTATGGGTAAATGCCTATGGTTTTCAGTAAAAATAAAAGTTTGTAAATCGTCCCTTTCTTCGCATTGAAGCTACCCTGACCTGAGTACTTTATGGCTGTGAAATCCGTTTTCGATATTAAATGCTTCAAAGATGTAATATTTTGGGTAGAACAATCAGTTTTACATTAAGATATATAGGAATCCGAAAACATTTTTTAAAATATCATTCCCCCCCGTGTGCCAGCAAAAGCTTTTGCCTGCATATGTG
Organism: Loripinus fragilis; assembly: GCA_964019695.1. Taxonomy (NCBI): domain Eukaryota; kingdom Metazoa; phylum Mollusca; class Bivalvia; order Lucinida; family Lucinidae; genus Loripinus; species Loripinus fragilis. The sequence continues at coordinate 19,356,202 of OZ026520.1, forward strand.
TTACCATATTTTACACTTTGTATGGAAGTGGCTTGCTGGCACACGGGGGGGGAAAGATGTTCAGCAGCCCAAAAACCCGGGGCCTAAGCCCACAAAATGCCTTTTCTGACAAATAAGAAATTAATGACATTAATGAAGTTCTCTAGAACCAACCTCCTGAATTGCTTTGTATTATGTGCAAGTTTAATATAAAGTACTTAAAGATTAAACGTAAAATTAGCAAGGTTTTATGAATTTTTACATAAGAAAAAATCACACTGTTAATAAATGACACATTATTTTGCAAACGTCCTGTACTTATCTATTTGCATGCTAGGGAATTGTACATGTTTTTATTTTCGTCTGCTGACTTTCTTCAAAATTAAGTTTTTAAAAAAACCCACCCATGACCACCATCAGAGTGTCAAACAGTTTGGATCCAGATCAAGACCGACATTCTATTGGTCTTCATCTGGGTTCAAACTGTTTGCAAACGGCTATTGACAGACGACAAAATTATCCACTGGCATGCAAAGAGTTATAACAGGTATATACTTTAGTGTTCAATATATTGGCTCACATAGGGATATACATGCATCATGTATACCATAAATATTAGGACACTTTAAATACATTCAACATGCTTTGCCCTTTAAACAAAGCAAAAGTAATATTCAAAGGATCTAGTTGGAATCAGTTTTACTTCCAATGCGAAATGGGACACTTTCATTCCTTCAAAAATATTTATTTCTTTTGTTGGGCTTTCAGTTTTGTTATATTTACGGTACATGTAGTCAAAAAAATACAGGTAACTTCTAAATTATCTCCCCAAAATCATTTTATTACAAAACGTATTTTGTTTTTAAAACAATTCCATCAATTATCGAGATTCGTTAATACTCTGCATATGGTATGTTCAATAGATATCACCATGCCTACCAAATAAATCAAGAAAACGTGAAGAAATCACTTTTTAAAGCACTTTTTATTTTCATGAAATTTCAGACCCCCTCCCCTTTCTACCCACCATAACTCTCGAGTGCGTAGGAATTTTGAAAACATATTGCTAGCTGGTTCTTGCCATTAGATTCACCTGTTGCACTGATACTACATGTACAACACTGGAAGCTCAAAAGCAGCGTTCTGGGAATCAGAAAAATAGGCGTATAAGGCCCAAACCGTCAATGATCCTTACTTGGTTTGTTTTGTTTTGTATGATCCAAGCTTGGACCAAAGAATATTGAGAAAAGAACAAGAAAACATTCTCAAACTGAAAATCAAACTGATTGGCTGGTTCATTTATGACAAAATCAAAAGGCAAAGCACAGATTTTTCCCCTACATTACCTTTAATAGACACTGAACAAAAGGAACATATTTGGCATTCTTGTAAATAATAAAGCGCGAGTAAATGTAGTTAGTGAATGATATATGCGTTTAACTCTCTTCTGATACTTACAACATCAAGCAACAGAAGAGGGAAATAAACCCAAAGAAGAAAGTCGTCATCGCATGGATGGTTGTCATTAAATATCTCAAGTCATCTGGTGATGACTTGTTGCTTCCAATAAGCTTTTCTGATCTTGGTGATCACATTTTTTGAAACGAAAAGCGATGAGAACGGCGCCATCTTGGATTGACAAAATCCAAAGGTATCTGTAAGAGGTTTGACTACATACCGAATAGAAGAGAATCAGCGAAAAATTTGAATACCGGTACTAAAATCCGGTACCGCTCAAGCAGGACCGGACAACGGTCTCGTTTTTTTTTCTTTTATTTTCGGAGAAAAAATGGTAGGGTCGGCAGCTATAAAACAGGGTCGGTCGGCAAACCTTAAATACACCTGTTTTTTTTTTTGCCTAGTCTCATGATTCTGACATAGAAGGGTCGGGTTCATATTAAGTAAAGGTTTCTAAAATTTTTCTTTTTTTTTCTTTTTTTTCTTTTTTTGTTCTCAAACAAATTGGTTTTCATGGCTGGAATTCATAAAATGCTGTCAGAATAGCAAATATATAAAACCCTGGTCAGAAGTACTCTGTTCTGGGTCTGCCCTGTTTGTCTAGACCTCTTTGGCAGGCAACTAGTGTTCGAAGTTTTAGAACATTTACGGTATTATGATGTGAACCAGAATGAAACGATATGTTTAAGCGATATGAACTCATTTCCAGTCAATTCAGTTTAATTATTTTGTTATAAATATGAATTCATAGTTTGGATAAAAAGTGAAGATCCTGAGAAGCCAGTTGATCTTGATCTACACTGTTCCAAAAGAATATATAATTTTTTTTTAATACAGTCCAATAAATAGTGAAACATCTCTGACATTTGAGATTTTTTTAACCATAGTCATATCCTTACTCTTTCCTTGCTAGTGGCGACTTGTCTGCTGATATACTTTGCAAACAGTTTTGATCCAGATCAGGACCAACAGAACATTTATCCTGGTCTGGATCCAAACCATTTGACACTCTGGTAGTGTTCCTAAAAGAATTATTTGAAAAAGATTTTAATTTTGAAAAAAAAAGTCAGCTGACGACAACAAAAGCATGCAAAATTTCCAGGCATGCAAAGAGTAAAGTTTTTCTGTTGTGTTGTCTAGGTAGAATTCAGGGTACAGTTCATCGAGATCTATTGAAGGAGTACGAGGCAGAGTTACAGCCCAGCACTGTAGTGGTACTAAGACAGGTAAGATTACTTTAACGCTTATCCTGCTGAACCTAAATATATCCTCTTTAGAAAACAGTGTAGATCCAGATCAGCTGGCTTCTAGGGGTGTAACGATACATCAAAGAATAACTGACTTGTATTTTTTTAATCTGGATTATCTCCTTTTGTGGAGTTATGCCCCTTTTGAAGGGTCATAATAAAATTTGTAATCAGGATATTTCAAAAAGTATAACAGCTTGGAACTTCAAACTTGCTCAGCTTATAGCAGATAATAAGTAGCTTAACTGGTGATGATTTAAAACAAAATCGTTTTTTGTTGTTGTTTTTTTGCCACTTAGAAAAAACCATTACAGCTAGGAGCATCTAAAAATAACGTTCCAGCTAGGGGATTCCAACTTGGACAGCTGATAGAGGGTAATGAGTAGATTACCTGGTGAAATTAAAAAAAGTGTTTTTTTTTAAGTTATCGCCCTTTGCATTTTTTTTTTAGTTAAAGCCCTTCGAAAACTTCCAATAAAGATATCTCAAAAACTAATACAGCTAGTAGCCTCAGATTTGGTCAGCTGAAAGAGGATGGTGAATAGATTACGTGGTGAACAGGATGGTGGACAAAATAATGGTTGGGGGCATAGTGTTTCATAAACACAATCTCTAGTTTAATTTATTAAACTTGTTGCGAAAAAGCGATAAAATGCTCGGCAAGCCTCACATTTTATCCCGTTCCCTCAACTCATTTAATAAATTCGATAAAACATGAGCACTCATGTAAGATCCTCTATATAAATGGACTTCTGCAGTATAACAGGATAAGATTTTGGGAGGAGTTTTGTTTTTGAAAATGTTCAGCATGCCAAAGGTTAAGATACACAAAGTGTATACTGTAAATTCGGAATTTTCGTGAGAGCTTTATTTTCGAAAAGTTTCATGAAAAAAACTCAGGCAATAAGGCGAGATCACTCTGTCATTTACTGATATAGATAAATCATGCCCTGGTTGCAAATTTTTAATGTTGGAAATATGTATTTTAATGCTATTAGCGAAAAAATAAAATTCTCTCGAAAATTTCCGAATTTACAGTATAGTGCTTCTCACAGGATAGCAAACATATTTGTTAATAAGAAGGATGATCTATGTTGCAAAAAATATGGACCTAGATCAGACTGCTTACCTCAGTCCTAGGAGCAGTCTGATAAGGGTTCTTAGTGTTTGCTTCCATGATCAAATTAGTCTAAGACTCTAAAGGGCATTTGATTATATGCAGCAATTCACTTGCTGTTAATGCATGGATTTGGTACCTAAAATACACTCTTTCGGGTCCACTTCATTTTACAACAGCTGATTCTTTTATCATTCTTATATATGGCTTGGCCCTGGAACATGTATATTATGAAAAATTTCAACCACCTGTTGAATGTGAAACAGCCTCAAATTATAGTGCCATAATTTTGGTAAATTTAGGTGAATATTTGTTGAATTTATGCAATTAAAAATATCAAACATTGTTTTTTACTGCATTAATGCCTGCCACATGTTGGCTGAAATGGCAACAAATTAGAGTGACATTATTTTGGTAAATTTAGATGAATATTTTGTTGAATTTATGTAATTAAAAAGATCAAACCTAGTTTTTCACTGCATTAATGCCTGCCACATGCTGGCTGAAATGGTGACAAATTATAGTGCCATAGTTCTTTTTGTAAATAAGGTGAATATTTCTTGAATGTATGTAATCAAACAGATCAATTATTGTTTTTCAATGCATTCACATTTGCCAGGTCCCTTGTGCCAGGTCCCAAGGGACCTGGCAAATGTTAATGCATGAAAAACCATGTTTGATCCCTATATTATGGGCCTCATCACAAGAAAACCTGTCTTCATGGTTTCTGATTGGATCATACCCAAACCAGCCTGCTCAGCTACAGAGACTAGCTAAAAAATTGAAAGTTCGCTTGAAACAAGTTTAGATATGATACTCTCCAATAAGTGAATAACAAAGGTGCTGATCAGACTGCACAGATGCATGGGTGAAAGTTTTCAGGATTATTCCTAAATTCAGGATTTTGAGGCCGATTTTCCATAGAAAGTCGGCCTCAAAATCCTGAATTAAGAAGATTCTAATAGCTTCTTGATTTGTTTTCAGTTAATCTAAAGACAATTGACCATTTAAACTTGAAATTGTTGATATTTGTAGGCATACTGCAAATTTTAAGATATGATTTTAAAAAGTTCAGGATTTTGGAAAATTTGAACTTTTGCCCATGCAGATGTCCGAAGACAGGTTTTCTTGGGTCGAGCCCATATCTCATAAGCTTTCCCATTTGAGCCATGACATGAGATTTCCAACAATGTGGTATGTGCGACCAGCAAATGCTCAGACCAGCCTGCGCACACGCGCAGACTGATCAGAGCCTTTTCTGGTCGCTTGAATATTCTATGAACGTTTAGCTACTGACTGAACAAAATTTAGAGTTTCTAAGCTTAACAAGAGGCTGCACAGGCTCGACTGAGTCTACACTTGTCAAAATGCCACATTGTTTGAAATCACATGCCGCGGCTCATTTATATTTGCCAGGTGAGTGTGATCAGCCTAACCAACAAGAACCACTACTTGAACATCACACCATCTAATGTTGTTGTCATGTACCAAAACAAAAACGACCAGTTGCAGAAAGTGAAATTTCATGGTAGTCAAGACTCCTTACGTTCTGTTCTACTATCTCTAGAGAGGAAATCACTCAACAGTAATGTTGACAGAAATAGTGCTCATGGAACACCAAGTAGTTTAAACAGTTCTAGACTGTCTTATGGAAATTCATCTACAAATACTCCAGTTTTGTTCGGTAACAGGTTGAATCAGTCTACTCCAGGAGGTCAGGGTATAAGTGGTGGTAATGTAACTCCAAATACTCCAGGAGGTTCCGGTGTGGGTTTTACTCCAAGAGCCTCTGGTGTACGGGATTTGCGGTTTACTCCAAGGACCCCTGGTGTAAGGGATGTGAATTTTACCCCAAGGGCCCCTGGTGTAAGAGATGTGAGTTTCACTCCAAGGGTCCCTTGTGTAAGGGATGTGAGATTTACTCCAAGCTCTGTGAGAGCCCCTAGTGCAGGTGTAAAACAAACAGAATATCAACAAAGGGTAATGCCTGTGAATGATGTAAACAGTAATTCCCTAACACCTAGTACTAGTTCCAGAATTGATTCACATGCACTAAATGAGGCTACATCAGTGCCAAAATCTGATAACCTTAGGACTGGATCTGTCTTAAGACAACAAAATACATCAATGTCAAACAGAAGCTTGTCTTCTGGTGTTATAAACCCTCATAGTTCTCATACAGAAGAACAGCATGGTCGAGACAGATACAATTTTAATGGTAGAATATCAGATAGAACTGAAACACCTGCAAATGTTACTGCTGTGAATAATGGTAGTGAGCCATTTGTAACACCTGGTTCTGCAAGTTTAAATGCTAACAAAATTAGCCCTGAAGCAAGCAATAACAAAAGAAAATGGTCTTTCAAATCACCTACAGCTTCACCTAATTTAGCTGTTTCTCGATCAAATTCTTTTAAAATGCTTAATACAGGGCCTGGATCAGTCTCAAATGTACCAAATATGTCAACAGGGAGTTCCAATGTTAATATATCTATTGGTGAAACTAAACACAATAACGTGACGATGCCTGGAAATAATCTAAATGTCAGTTCCACAAGTTTCAACACATTTAACAGGGTACATAATACAGACACTTCAAAGCTAGTCAGTCATTCAGGATCAAATCAAAGTTTTCAGAGTAAAAAATCTGGAGATTTTAACAATAATGGAAATGTATCGAATGTGAACAGAAATATTGAGGTGATTAAAGACATCTCCCACAGTCCCAGTGACAACAGTGAGTCTATAGAAAATCAGACAGTATCGACTACAGCAGGAGTTACGAAATCCAGATGGTCTTTCAAGCCTAGAACTGTTCCAAGTCCTGTAGTTATAGAAAAGTCATCTAGTCAACAGGGAAATAATGTGAACCAGTCACGTGTCACTGATAGAACCGGTCAGAACTCAGATGATCTGTGGCAGGATGGTAAGTACAAGTCCAGATAAGCCATCAGGATTTTAGCTAAGTGTGCGTACCAAACATTTATTTCTCAACCCAAACATATGTTGTGGGTACTCAAAAGAACTGTCTCAATGAGACGGTTCTTTTGAGCACCCAAAACATATGTTTAAACTGATGGGTAAGAATATGATAACAAATTTTGTTTATCTAAACCTATGGCCATAATATGGGTCTCGATGAGACAAAACCTGTCTTTGTGGTTTCTGACAAAGCAAGACTCAAACCAGTCTCCTCAGCTACAGAGACTAGCTAGAAAATTGAAATTTCACTTGTAGCAAGTTCAGATATGATACTTTCCAATAAGTGAATAACAAAGGTGCGGAACAGACTGTCTGCGCAGGCTGGTCTGCATATTTGTTTTTTCGCAAACCCCTGAAAACAGTTTTCTCTTGTTGAGGCCCATGTTAGAAAATCAAGTATTTCTGATCCCCATGTTTTGTGTGCTCAAAAGCGCACCATCTTATTGAGACGGTTCTTTTGAGCACCCACAATGTGTGTTTTTGTTGAGAAATAAGAAAAATAATTTGTCACAGATGGAACTTTGGAAAAGTGAGAGCCAGTCATATGTGACAATGTCACAGGTGGAACCGTTCAGAATCCAGATGATCTGTGGCAAGATGAGATAAGCCATGCACAAAATGGTGATTATTTGTTGATCTGTCAGTCTAATTAGGCCAAATAAAAAATATCTGTGTTAAGGGTAACCCTACCCTACCTGAATTTACTGGTGAAGCCTAGATTTTTTTTACAGGTTTTCTGGAAAAAAATATAATTTTATGCAAAATTGCCTTTCAAAATGCATAAAATTGTATTTTTTCCAGAAAAAGAAAAAAAAATTTGTGTGCCTACCCTACCTAAAAGTTTCCAACATGTTACCCGAAACTAGGGCTGGCTAATCGAAGCCACAATGCTAATCGATAATGGGTCCTTGTATTTCGATATATAACCGATTAGTAATCGCTCAAACTTGACAGAGGGTCTCGGAACGTTTTGACAACTCTTGCAGGTCAGTGACATTGATTTCCCCATCATTTTGCTAAACAACACTAAGTAGCATGTGATATATATTCAAAAGATAATAGGTTTTAAATAAAAAGTGGTACCTTTGCTCAAAACAAATCGTCATCCACTCTGCTGGAAGATTGCTAATTGGCAAGGTCTGTAATTAAACTCACAGTCGGCCATAGTTGTTGTTAATTTCACATTGCGTGACGTCATACAAAAGGAAGTCAAGTATGCATGACACCAACACCTTTGTGTAAAATAAGACCCGCTGTAAACGTCGGTAAAATTGAAAGCTTCTAAACTCGAATTTAACCATGGAGAAAACAACTTTTATGCTAGATTATTCATTTGATGAATATTTCACGATTTTGTACTACTTTAAAACAGAGAAGCTCGCAAGTTTAACTTTTTCATACAATCAGTTGTTGAGTTAGCCTGCAGAGTACAATGTTTTACTACTTCGTTACATTAATTTATACACATCTACTGTTTACGACAATGCACTTCAGGGCACTTCTGGTCTAAACAAAAAATAACACGAGGCAATTACGCTTGGATTTTAATTGAATAAATAGACAGAATATCCTTTAAAAGCAATCGATTTTTTCATTTTCATATCGATAATCGTTTTTCTTTTGTATATCGACTGATTAACCAATATTTCGATTAATCGTGCCAGCCCTACCCGAAACACACTTATTTTTTTTATTTGGCCTTAATGACCTATATTACAGTGACTGGAAACTCTAGAGGAAAATAGATACTTTTCTCAAATAGCTTCGTCTGGCATCTTACACAGATAAAGCAGGGAAAATAGATATTTAGGTCATGTCAGGCATGGTGAGGTTATGTAACACACACCCTAATCGGCTACTGACAACTCGCTTGTATGAATTAAAATTGTTTCACTGCACATTTCAATTCCCAAGGTATGTGGTGTGGAATATGTTTGCTAATATGGTATTTCATTATTAGCCATGTCACGAAAATTCCTGAGAACAACAGTGGCCGAGATCAGCGTGCACATCTGCACTGTTTGATCAGTACCATAGCGCCAGTTAAGCAAAACATTTAAGCGCAAAATTTCATTTATTTTCTTATCCATTAGTTTAAACATGTGTTTTTGGTCCTCAAAAGAACCATCTCATCGAGACGGTTCTTTTGAGTACCCACAACATATGTTTTGGTTGAGAAATAACAAAAATAATTTTCAGTTACGCACTCTTATCTGGGGGCCTGCAGTAACATTATTATACAGGGGTTTTGCTAAGTCCCAAAATGCCACTGGCCCGCAGGGCCACCTGGCCTGAAAATCTACTGGCCGTCCAAATTTTCAACTGGCCCGACTATTTTTCAATATGGAGGCTGCTACGGATGTGAGTGCACTGACGTCCTTTCACCGCCTAGCTTGAGCCCTATATATAGTAAATGAACTGATGCTACAAGAAAAAGATCTGGAAATTATTTTATTTCTTGAAACTCTTCGATCATATCAAATTCAAATGGAGTCGGCATCTGAATCAGAATCCGAGTCCACATCCATAGCTTTAAGAGTGTCATAGTACAATTCCACCACACCACTTTGAATGTCCGTCTCTACCTGCACATCAGAGTTGAGATTAGGCCCAGCTTTTCAATCAGGGTTCCACTCTCTTAAACAAAAAGAAGTGATATAATTTTAGTTTCAAGTCTCTGAATCTGAAGGAACTTACATGCTTACACTCTCTCTTTCCTGCGCATTTAATGCTGTAACAGGCCCTGCGCTGTATAAATACAGATACAGCTTTAATTTGGATAATTGGCTTTGTTTTTATTTTTATTGCACGATCAAAACATGAACAGCCAGCGTAGCCTACCACCTTTCCCCCGACCCCACCCTCCCACCCACCCCAGAACTAAAAATTAAGCATTTAAACTTTTAAAGGCCCTTCAGAACTCATGGAAATGATGTCAAGATGGTAGGGAAATCAAACAGAGAACTTTTCTCTAATATAAAATGCATAGCCCTCTCCCACTGCCCGCCCTAAAAAAACTAAGTCCAACCCTTAAAAAAAATTGGGCATAGGTTCCCCTGTATTTTGTACTTTTCGACTCGCCCCCAACTCGATAACCCTGGCCATTGAAAAGTGTAGGACAAGAAGAAAGAAGGGGACAAGGTGGGTGGGGTACATTGACTCATAGTGACAAGTGTCCGCATTCAATGTACCTCCTTGTCCTCATTTTACTTTAGATAAAAAAAGGAGCCATACCTCTCTCAAAGAAAGCAAATAAGCTTGGGTGGTTTGTTTTTGTTCTGGTTATTTTTACTGTCTTCTGTATTTCTTCAGTGGCATTTTTTTCCTTTTCATTGAACTGCCAAGCTCCTCGACAAAAGCTTCTGCTAGCAATCATTTCTTCCCTGATCCCAAGAGTTTGCTCGAGGAGACACTGTGTAGCTATAGGGGTGTAAGAGTCTGTATTCTATTCTATCTCTGTGCAGGGAGAGTCACCCCTTGTGCAGGTTAAAGAACCCTACAGTAATTTCGATATGGTTACTTGTAGGCTTTCATCCTGCAACCCTGAGTGTACAAAGTACACCTGCCGATAATACTCGAAAGAGGGTCTGGCAGTATATAGAGAAAGAAAGAATTGGCAACCGGAAATCGATACCAAACGGATAAGACCGAGGCTCTCCGCATGCTGTAAACAAAACGAAAGTACAGCAATTTACCGATAAAAAATCTACTTTCAGCCAAAAAATAGCCGGCGGAAGCATGCGAAATCGTCAGGCGCCGGGGCTTACAGAGAACACTGATCACGGCGGATGTTTTCAGCTGAAAACACCGACTTCTGATTCATTTTCAGCGAAAAATTCAACTGGCCTGGCGGACCTGCTACATCGTGATTTAACTGGCCCGAGCTGAAAATTTACTGGCCCGGGCCAACGGACCCGCGCTTAAAAAAAGCCCTGAATATATGCTGCTTCTAAAGACAGTATATCTGTATTGCTTAGATCTAAATTTGCCTGATTCTGTAGTCTTTGTTGCTGATCAGGCTGAGTTGTTTCTAGCAAAGCCTCAAGACATGTTATATGTGATGTGCAGAGGATAAAACTATTTCCATATTGCACTTGTCCTTCAGGACGATGGCTTACAATTTTCATTCGTTTTGCAAACACATGCACTTGTCCTTTAAAAGCATATGCATTAAAGAACATAAGGGAGTAATATGCAATATGACCAAGTCATTCTTTCCAAAGCACTCGCCCTGCAGGAGGAGTGCTTTGGGAAGAATTACTCATCCTTTCTAGATTTCACTTATAATTATGAGAGGACAAGTGGAATTTGTGTCCCCTGTGTCTGAGCTGGTATATTTTTTTGTTTTACAGATTTAAGTGACGAGCTTCTCTCACAGATGTCAGATGAAATGATGCAATAAACAGATAGACACATCTTCACTTCCTGCTAGGTTATAAAGAATGAAAGCACTCTATAGACTTCTATAAAATTATTCAGTACTTTTCCTGACACAAATTTTGTGCAGATATTGAGGATTTCCTGTTTCAAAGTAAAACCTGTGTAAAACTACCACTCTCAAAAAGACCCAAAATTGGTTTTCAAGACCAATTATCACTTAATGCAGGTCAAAAGTATTGCAGAATGCTCCATGTGGAGCAATTTGTAATACATTTAACCTTCATTAAGCTACTGATCATCATTAAGATCTCCATTTTGTCTTTTTTTGAGTGGCCGTTTTACACAGGTTTTACTGTAGTAGTATGTCCCCAATTAGGAGAAAAAATGTATCCAAACTCCTGTAACAAAGCATTAAAATATGTTAAAATCTTTGCCTGAAAGTGTAGTCTGCTGATAATCTTTTCAAGTAATCTGAAGTCAGATCAGGTCCTACATTTTGTCGGGCCTGATCTGGAAATTCTGGATCCAAAATAATTGACACGGATGGTATTCTGGATTTTTTTTCTCGAAAAGTTGATTTTGAACATAAAAATCAACAGGTAACATGAAAACATGTAAAATTACCCAGCGTGCAAATTCAGCCAGTGTCTATAATATTAAGCAAGTAAGCGCCTACCTTTTGTAAGCAGGCCCTGAGGTTATAAAAAAAGTTCCATGCTCAACTCAGCTAAGCACAAAATTTATCCTGCTCATAAATGTTAAAATGCCAACAATTGTTGGCATTTTAATATTAATTAGCATGATAAATACAACATCTGAGAGACTTAAAGCAAGAAACTTCTTCATTTGTCAGTATTTTAGTTTTTATGAGCAGTTTTATAAACTCTGGCCCTGATTTTGCTTTTCATGGAAAATCTGCTTACAAATCAAGATTGGTATTTGCTTATTCCTTTTTTTGTAGGATGGATTTTTAGCTCACCAGAGCCGAAGGCTCAGGGTGAGCTTATAGTATGGGACTCGAGCCGGCGTCCGTGCGTCCACACTTTCAAACATGAAAATCTCTAAAACCAGCTGGCCAATCATAATCAAATTTCATCAGGAGCATCATTTGGGTGGGGAATTGACTGCATTAGGTTTTGGGTAAGATCGAATCAGAACTCTGGTTTCCATGGCAACAGATAGCTCCCATAGGCTTATAATTGGGAAAATCTTGTGACCACTTTAGCTCCTTCATTTTTGATTTGTTCTTCTTTATTCTTGCAGGTAACAAGGACAACCATAAAATCTCGAATGTGTTCGAAATTCGGCAGGAACCGACCAGGGACTTATGAGTCAGCTGCCCTTGAGTGTCTGGAAAAAATCCCCATAGACTTATAATGGAGGAAATGTTGTGACCACTCTAGTACCTTCATTTTTAGATGGATCTTCTTCATTCTTGCAGATAACAAGAGTAACCATTAAAGCTTGGATTGGTTTGAATTTCGGCAAGATTCCATTACTGACTTTGGAGTTAGCTGCCCTTGAGCGTCAGAAAAATTAATGAATATTGTTGTGACCACTCTAGCTCCTTCATTTTTGATTGGATCTTCTTCATTCTTGCAGGCAACAAGTAGACCCATAATATCTCGGATGGGTTCTAAATTCAGCAGGATCCGACCAGAGATTTATGAGTTACCTGCCCTTGAGCGCTTGGAAAAATCCCCATAGACTTATAATGGGAGAAATATTGTGACCACTCTAGTGCTTTCAATTTTAAATGGATCTTCCTCATTCTTGCATACAATAAGAACAACTATTAAAGCTTGGATGAGTTTGAATTTCGTCAAGATCCCATCACGCATTTTGGAGTTAGCTCCCCTTGAGCATCTTAAAAATTAATGAATAATGTTGTGACCACTCTAGCTCATTCATTATTGATTGTATCTTCTGCATTCTTGCAGGCAACAAGTAAACCCATAATATCTCGGATGGGTTTGAAATTCAGCAGGATCCGACCAGGGGCTTATGAGTTACCTGCCCTTGAGCATTAGGAAAAATCCCTATAGACTTACAATGGGAGAAATATTACAACCACTCTAGTGCTTTCAATTTTGAATGAATCTTCTTCATTCTTGCATACAATAAGGACAACTATTAAAGCTTGGATGAGTTTGAATTTCATCAAGATCCTATCACATATTTTTATTTTGGAGTTAGCTCCCCTTGAGCATCTTAAAAATTAATGAATAATGTTGTGACCACTCTAGCTCCTTCATTTTTGATTGGATCTTCTTCTTTATTCTTGCAGGTAACAAGGACAACCATAAAAGCTTGGATGAGTTTAATTTAAAGTAGAACCAACTTTACACTGTGGAGTTAACTTCCCTTGAGCATCATAAAAAATCTGCATAGACTTACAATGGGAGATCTTTTGTGACCACTCTAGCACCTTCATTTTTGAATGGATCTTCCTCATTTGTAGGTAACAAGGACTTCCATAAAAGTTTGAATGAGTTTGATTTTCCGCCACACCCATCCACCAGCTACAGAGTTAGCTGCCCTTAAGCATCTAAAATATAACTATATAATGTTGTGACCACTCTAGCACCTTCATTTTTCATTTGATTTTCTTCATCCCTGTAGGTTACCAGGACATACATAAAAGTATGGATGAGTTTGAATTTCGTTCAGATCCCATAACTGACTACAGAGTTAGCTGCCCTTGAGCATCTGGAAACTACACTTTCACCAGGTTTCAAATGCAATTTTTATTCAGATCTTTTTAATACTTGCAAATAACTAGAACCGGCATAATATCTTATGTTTTTGAATTTATTCCTGGTCACTGTTTCAAGTTCAGAGTTATCTGCGTTTGAGCATCGTAAATTATGGTGTCTCCAAACATTATGCTGGCTCCATGGTGAGCGATCGTTGCCCATTGGGCTACTTGTTCCATACAGGATAGGGCTGGGATTGCCCATTATATATTTTAAGGGGTTAAAGGCTGGAATAATAATGATGCAGTTCTTTCCCTGAAGATTTTTTGTTAGTAAACAGTGCAAACCCAGGGGAAATGCTGTAGCATATCATCTGGGTCTACACTATTTTGTCAAAGTACCTTTTATTGATTTTCAGTGCAAAAATGCATTATACTGGTCTGCTGTTGATGCTTACATGTTTTGATAAACTAGATAATAGGCTCTTTTACTCAACTGAGCCAAAGGCTCAAGTGAGGTACTGTATTATTATGGGAATGGTCCGTCGTTATAGGTCCACACTTTCAAAGTAGTATATCTCTAAAGTCACTGTCAATTTTGATCAAATTTCATGTAAATCATCATCAGTTAAAGGTTTTTTTTGGCTGATTGGATTGGAACTCTGCTTGCCATGGTAACATATGACTCCCATAGACTAAAATCATGTTTGATCCCTATACTGGTTGACAATTGGCTTAAGCTGATTGTGGAACTCATAGCAGAAAACACCAGATTCTGTTACTCTAGTATAAATAAATAGCCACACCATCTATCAGCAGTTTACATATGCAAATAAGTGAATTGAAGGCTACAAACCACTCACAGAACAGAAACTTAAAAAATGTTAAAGTTGTGAATGAAACATATTTTTTATCACTTTAACAAAGCAAATGTCATCTGCCATCCCACCCATGTGATATAAATTTCATATTTCTCGAATTATTTTAAGTTAATCCCCACAGCCTTGACAGTTCAAAGCGAGGTACATATTTATTTTCATGAATTTGAAGAAAAAATTACATGACCAGGTCAGGAACTTTCTGCAAGCCAAAAATAAACTAGTTACCGTGAGAATATGAAGTCCCAATTCAATACGGCTGCCGTGTGGAGGTTGTGTTTACATTGGAAGCCAGGTAGAAATTCTAGGCTATAACTGTCAATAGATGATATTTATTGAAGGACTAGATAATAAGCTTACACATTTTATGATTGATTTGATTATATCTTCAGTAAGCATGTAAATATCGATCACTGAACTGTTAGTACCGTGAGAATATGGAGGACCAGGCTGGAACAAAGAAATTACTTATCAGGCCCACTAGTGTAGTTTTGATATCTTATCATAATCCATAAGCAAACAGAGTAGACCCTAATCAGGCAGCTCTTACAAGAGCTGCCTGATCTGAGTCTACTCTGATTGCAAAAGTGTTAAAAGGCGTCTCTATTAGGTAAAGGATTAAAAAGGTTATCTGGCCCCAAGGTTATAAAACTTTTTTCATGCTCAACTCAACTGAGCACGAAATTTCAACTGCTCATAAAAACTAAAATATATGTACCGACAAAAAAAGATTTTTCTTGCTTTAAGTCTCTCTGATGTTGTATTTGTCATGCTAATAAATGATAAAATGCCAACAATTCACTTTAACATTTATGAGCAGGATAAATTTTGTGCTCAGCTGAGTAGAGCATGAAAAAAGTTTTATAACCTCTGGATCAGGATGCAAACCCCAAAGGCAGGTTTTCCCAGGACAAGGCCCATGTGATATGCCGTAGGTCAAGATGAATCAAAATTTTGATAGTATTTGTGAATACTTTCTTATCCATCAATTTTAACATTTGTTTTGGGTACTCAAAAGAACAGTCTCATTGAGACAATTCTTTTGAGTACCCACAACATATGTTTTGGTTGAGAAATAAGAAAAATAAACCTCAACTATACACTCTCATCTAGAGGCCTGATACGCTAAGGTGAAGGTCAGTCTATACCCCCAGGTAGTCTGATAGCACTCAATGTACTTGCATTCTGGAAAGGATAAAAGCTATATAAGCATTGTAATCCGAGCCTAGAAAATGCCAGCCAGTCACTGTATCTAAACAGGCTAGTTTCAGTTCATATAAGAAAACTTTTAAGTGTAAAGTTGTGATTATTTTCTTATTCACCAGTTTCAACATATTAATTGAGCTGTGACATGTGTTTTCCAACAATGTGGCTTTTTGGCAAGTGTCGACTCAGAAAAGCCTGTGCAGCCCCCTATTTAGCTTAGAAACTCCAAATGGTGTCCAGTCAGTACCTTAATAGTCATATTATACTCAAGCACCTAGCAAAGGTTCTGATCATCTGAGGCTTTGCTGGTCTCACATAACCACATTGTTGGAAATCTCATGTCGCGGCTCAAGTATGTTATGGGTGCTAAATTGGTTAATGTTGATTTTTTTTATCCATAAGTTTAAACCTGTTTTGGGTGCTCAAAGAATGCCTCATAGCTGCAGTTCTTTTGAGTTCCCACAATGTATAAAATTTCTGTTCAATTAGGCACTCTTATCTAGAGGCCTGTTTCTGATGGCAAATTTTCTTGTGACATACTTGTGTATTTCTGATGGTTGTCAAACATATATGTAATGGTAGCCATGGTAATGTGTATTAAATGGTAGCCATGTATGTTTAAATGTAATGTTACCATGGTAATGTACATGCTATGTTGCCATGGTAATTTATATGTAATAGTAGCCATGGTAATTTGCATGTAATGGTAGTCATGGTAATGTTCATGTAATAGTAGCCATGGTAATGTACAAGTATTGGTAGCCATGGTAATTTGCATGTAATGGTAGCCATGGTAATGTACATGTAATGGTTTCTAAGGTGCTATTCATAAATGTGCTGCATGCTCAACAGGTTGGGATTATCCATGTTAAACGGTGAACTATTAAAATGATGAAGGCATTCATACTGTTTTCCTTATTTATCCTTTTTGCATTGATGTTATACTCCAGTCCCTGAGGGGGTGTCTGTGTGCATGAGAGGTCCAGAGAAAATGATTGCATAAATGGTTAGAGGTATATCTGAGGTGCAAGAAAATCGAGGGTGATTGGCTTGAATCATGGTGCGGTCCGAGAAATCCAAGATGGCCGCCAAGATGGCCGCCAATTTTATGGAAAAAGAGTATATACATAAAATAAGCTGCTACAACATGTTTTCTGTTTGTTTTTGGACTCAGAACGTTTTTATAGAAGAAGAGAGGTGTAAATAGACATGTTTATGCCATTACAGCTTGGCTGAACATCAAAATATTGTGACACAGGCCAAAAATTTTACTTAAATCGGACAAATTTTGGAAGAAAAATGCCAACAAAGATATGATTATACCTGAGCTGTGAGCCAGAAAAGGTGTATTACATCGAAGATGCTTCAGAGGTTTATTCTGGGATTAGACTTAAATATAAACTTGTTTGCATGTGTTTTCTAAACCTTAATATGAGTTTTTAAGTGCCTCAAATGTGGGTGGGGTAAACTGACCCGGCTGAAGTAAATTATCAAAAATATAACTAATATGACTTTTCATGCATTTTGGTCATACCATTTATTAGTTTATGATGTAAATGTCTAAACAGATCAGATGTAATCTAATGAAGATTGCTAATTTATTTTTTTATTAATTAAATAGTGTTGTTGCATCTTTAATTTGTAAAATGATCAGTCTGACCTGTATGTATGGTTGCAGTGCAATGCGACTTCTACGATTAGCGTTCAGTAGACATGTTATACATGTATATTTTAAACAACCATGTTTAATCATTTTGCATGAACACCATTTTAATTAATTATTCAGCGTGTTGGGTGCATTAGAAAAGTATTTTCCCTGAAAATCTATTATATTTGTAATGTGCTCATATGCCACCATACACTGGTCAGTGCCAAACTCAAAGAGAACCCAAAGTGTAAACAAAGCAAGATCAAACTGAAATGGCTTACATTACTCTTAAACTATGAGGTAAGTGATGTCTGTTTGCATCATTTGGATTTCCTTTTATTGAAATAAAAGTAATTATCATCTGTAAAATTTAAAAGTGGCATGATAACATGCTGCCATTGTGAACATTGAAATACATTATTTGATGCAGCACTCTCATTTTTCTTCTGACAATCCCTATCCACATTATCTTCATCTTCACCATTATTTGCCATGATAATAGTGTTTTGAATAATACCAACCACTGTAACCTTTCCATTTTCTTGTCCTGAAAAATCATACCTTTGAAAGATCTTACATAATGTGTTCCATCAAGTACACACTGGACTACATTTGGTTCAAATACACTGGTTTGTGTCTATATGCTTTCTGCACCATTATTCTGTAAATATTTCCCAAGGAAATTTTGTCCTGTGGAAAGTTGCTAAGCACAAGACAATGTTTTCGAATTCTAGTGCATTGCTCACTGTGATCTCTCTTCGTTATATTGTGGACACATTCGTTATAAATTACTGCAATGTGTGTTAAGGAAAGCTGTTTCAGTATGCCCTGGATGTTTTTGAGGATCGTCCACTGTTTGGTTATATGTGACAGGACTGGGAACAACTTGCAAAAAAACTACTATGTTGTCAATCAATGCTTCTTTGGAAACAACTGAATAGAAAGAGCGCTATATGATGACATTCTTTGGTTCTTGTTTTCTGAGCCAGTAAACCATTCACTCACAAATGACAGGTCCAGCTCCATAACAACCATATACAGGCATCTTTGATGCGTTTTCTGTGCTGACAGTACATAACTCTTCTTTCACACAATAATTTGGTGGAAGATCTATCTTCTTGGCAGGCTTTATGTATGGTAGTAAGTCCTGACATTTCAGTTGTTGCTGAAACACTTTGCTTCCATGCACAATAATTGTTTCAGAAATATAAGAATCGCTAAATGCTCTCTGTGGTTTCTCTTGAAATAATATTAACTGCTTCAGTGCCGTGACAAGGTGGCTTCTTCATGATTGAAATTGTCGAATGCAGCTAAAGTAAACACTTTGGGGTCAAATTGAGGGGCAGGTTTATTGCTCTGGTTGCATCATTGAAAAATGTGGTAACCTCAGATTGTGAAGGGGACTGGAATTGTCATTTGAACGAGTACAGAGTATTCTTACCATCTTTGATTGTGTAATACTTGCAGTGATGTCCACTATACCTCAAGGATAGGCGCAGTCTAGTAGAAACTTCTCCTGAAGTTCACCAGGTACTTCTTCAGGATCAATTTATGGAACAGAGGACTCGTGTATAGTTCAAAATTGTTGTTGCTGATCAATTAATCGGTCACAAAAGAGTAGCGCTGGGATCATTTGTAGTATGAGGAAGAAATACTTTGTTGCAGAATGGGAGATGATATACCTGGCAGCAGTCTTCATCGAGAATGCAGTGGGTTAAAACCTTTCTATCATGAATCGACTGTCAATCACGTGTTCAGTGATGCAAAATAGACTAGGTAATCCAATATTCGAGACATGATGTATTACAATGAGCTATATGAAAACTCGTTTCAAATCGCAAAAACAACAGAGAAACAACTCCACAATTACATATCTCAGGAAATCATGCCACAGAAGTTGAGTATTGAATCCAAAGGCCTTCAGTTGTACAATGTATTCAGAAAAGAAAATAATTTTCGAGCGAACCAAAAAACCACAAGGCAAATATAAACAGACGCGCACAAAGGCATAGCAAACACAAGACAGAAAAACATAAAAGATCCACAAAAGAAGTACTGCCTTGGAACCGTCATTTAAATATTTTACTGGTGGGCTTAAACCGGTTTCACCGCGCAAACCTCACCCTTAATTCAGATGTGGATCAAGACAAATAGATATTTGGTTTGCATGAAAGACCCCTTACTTATCAATGCATCATCTCCTAGAAGTCATCAGTGACAGCCAGTAATAAGAAAAAATCAACTAGGCTGCAACTGGACACAAAGTTCTAGATATTGCCCAAGAGAGAGGATACAGTATCAAAATTTCCAGATATGATCGCATTCCAACAAGCTACCCTGTATGATGAAGATGTTTTAATGAAGAAGCCATCAAAGAGTATCTATGCCACGAACTAGAAAAGTGTTTGAACAATGATGATAGGGTGCCACCGTCTGGTTTGAAAAGCTTAAGAACAACATACCTAGTGGATGTAATGGCGCATATCAGGACGATGAGATTCAAAGGTTTGCGTACATATGTTGATCTCTGCTCAATCTTTATGAACATGTTGATAGCCATATGGAAGAACGAAACAAGAAAAGATACTGTGTTTGATTCATAAAAGGAAGACACAGATATGAGTAGAGGGTATTCAGTGAAGCCTATTTGGATCAGTATGATAGCTGGGAATATACCATTGTCTGTCAGTATGGATACATTATGGGCATCAGTCTCCAATAATTCCAAGCTACAATTTTTTTGAGAAAAGGCGTGATTGAAAATGCAGAGAATACGTGCCCAGAAGAAGTTGAAACAGTGTTCATTTGTTCCTGTGCTCATTTCCATGTCAATCACTAACAGAGGGCTGCCGTGTGTCATTCTCAAATTTGGTCTTAATTATTGATTGAAAAGGCAGATGTGCGGTAAGTACCACATACTACCCATGCAACACAGACTGGAGTAAAGAGACTTGTTATTCTATCTGGTAGCACATGCATTGGTTCTGGGGTTTTACTTTAATATGTTCTTAAAATGGCTATCCTTTGGAAGCAAAGAAAACACCAAAGAACTAAAAGTGTAGAGTGTGCAAATTTTCTGGGCCAGACTAGCTAGTTTCAGCCATTTAGTGACCCTCTAATAGTTTCAAAGTTCCACAATGGAATCCAGGATTCCAAAGGACACGAAAATAAAATCAAAACTATAGTAAATAGCAGGGCGACATTCTACAGCTGCCACACAGTGCTAGTCCCTGTCACCAGCTGTAGTGAAGCCATATATGTTTTTTAATCTTTTAACACTGATCTTAAAACAAAAGGCTTCTCAGAATTGTGGGTGCTTGAATCTACACGATATAACCCTTTTCATTATATACTGTACTCTCAGCAATATACAGCTGTACATTCTTACAGGCTATGACACAAATAGCAAAGTTTGAACGAACCTCTCTGCTCTTAAACTACCTGCTGTTCAACTGCTCTCCGAATTTGGAAAATCATTGTGTAGCCCCATACCATTCCAGATGAAATCATATGCGAAGCTAAGCAATAACTTGTCCAAGTACTCAAAACCAACAGATCATGTACTACTATGGATGATCTTAGGTACAAAATATGCCACCAAAGTAAATTTAGTGATCTCCTATCCTTACCACTTACCAGTGCTGATCTATATTTGCATTTTCTGAGGTACATGCACACAACCTGTATACAGACGCATTGTCTTCATAACGTAACAGTAGACCCCACAAAATATGACTATGAAGACAAGAATGGTTCCTTGTTCGTACCTATCATATATACAATGTCTCAGAGAGGCTTGTACAAAATTCAGTTGAAATTGTGCTCAAACAAACACTGTGCACGCAGAAGTATTGATGTCCCTTGCTGCGTTAATTGCAAATGTAAAAACAACATCTCAGGTCATGCATCCGCATGTGGTTTTAGCGGTTTCAGAACCATTATAAAGTATTTATTTGTATTAAGGCTGTTTACAACAATACAAACAATGCAGTGAAGCGTATATATATTGCAATGGATGACTATTCTTTTAGTTGACAATTTGGATTCCTAGCATATTACTTGCAATACTAGCACAAAACGCCTCTGAGAGGGTATTTTGTGCATTTGGCAGCCATTTTGGCAGCCATATGCAATTGTATTCAATGAAGTATAAAAATAATTATCTAGCCTATTTAAATTTACATCTTGCTGTATATTTATGCTATAAAATGATTAATGTTAGAGTCATAATAAAACGAAAGGCAATATTGTTACATACCTGAATGTGTTATTTTTTCCTCGGTATACCCCATCCACTTTGAAGATATTTAAAACCTTAAATCAACATCAGAAAAGTTGTACAACTAAGTCAATCATTTTGTCTTGCCTCTAAAAAGATCAAGAAGCAATTTTAACGCAATCAAGCATCTTTGGCTGACAATTCAGGAAAAAGTATTACCCAAAATTGGCATTTTTCTTAAAAAATATGACACAATTCGGTCAGTTTTCTGGCTTTTTTCATAGAAAGTTTATGTTCAGCTAAGCTAAAATGGCTAAAAGGTGTATATTCATACCTCTTCTATTCTATTATAAACATTTTGAGTCCAAAAACAAACAAGAAGCTTGTTGTAGCAGCTTATTTAATGTATATACTTATTTTCAATAAAATCGGCCGCCATATTGGCGGCCATCTTGGATTTCTCGGACCGCACTATGATTCAAGCCAATCACCCTCGATTTTCTTGCATCTCAGATATCCCTCTAACTATTTATGCAATAATTTTCTCTGGACCTCTCACGCACACAGACACCCCCTCAGGGACTGTATTATTAGGCCCAACAAAACATCTGGTTTGGTCTGTTTGATACTCAGATGTTATTCCTGAAATAATTTTCATTAAAGCTAATTTTGAAAATAATCAGCCAACAGCAAAAAATCAGAAAAAATTCCCATATAAATTACATTTCTGCTTGCTTATTTTCAAAAAAATTAATTTCCAGTGCACACCCAGCTGTGAATATTAACTCTGTATGCTGGGAACTTTGTATGTTTTTTGTCGTGTGCTGATTTTCTTCAAAATCATTGTTTTTTAAAAAAAAATCAGGAATATCACCAGAATTAATGTAATAATAAGACTTGCAAACAGTTTCATAAGGCCAGTTAAGCAAAATTTTTTAGCGTAAAATTTTAATTATTTTCTAACCCATCAGTTTTAACATATGTTTTGGGTACTCAAAAGAACCGTCTCAATGAGACGGTTATTTTGAGCACCAACAACATATGTTTTGGTTGAGAAATAAGAAAATAATTTTCAGGTTTTTCAGTACACACATTTATCTGGAAGCCTAAGTTTGGATCCAGATCAGGCCTGAAGTTCTGACCTAACTGACAATGTTTGTGATTCTATATAAGGTGCAGCATGCAATGAGCTCTCTGGCCTCAAGAAATATGACAAAATGATGGTCATAGCTTTGCCTGGACATACTCTCTTAAGGGGATATATCTTTCAAAAGCTCTTACTTGCATGAAATTTTTCCTGTATAAACAAAAAATGCTTTTTTGTCAAGGAGACGGATACCTTTGGCCACAATGTTGTGTGAACAACTTATACATCTCACATAGATCACTTTACGCCCCAACATACAGCTTTCGAGCAATCCGCAGCATGCTTATCAGTCTTTTTAGAGTTGCTTCCTGGTTTGATACCGTTAACAATGCTGTGACACGCTGGATGATGAACTGTAGAGAAAACCATTTGCATGAACATGACCTACAATTATTCAACTACACTATTTAGAAGTATTTTGACCCAAATAATATGTATTTCTGGTATTATTTACAATTTTTCAATTTGACCTTGAAAAATTCATAAGCAAAAATTGAAAATTGATATTTTTCGACCAGAAATATGTACATTTTTGGCGAAAATACTTCTAAATATTGTAGTCAAATAATTGTAGGCCACGTTCATGCAAATGGTTTTCTCTAAAGTCCATCCAGCGTGTCACAGCATTGTTAACAGTATCAAACCAGGAAGTAACTCTAAAAAGACTGATAAGCATGCTGTGGTTTGCTGAAAAGCTGTATGTTGGGGCGTAAAGTGATCTATGTGAGATGAATAAGTTGTTCATACAACGACTTGGCCAAAAGTATCTGTCTGCTTGACAAAAAAGCAATTCTTGTTTTTACAGGAAAATTTTCATGCAAGTAAGAGCTTTTGAAAGATATATCCCCTTAAAATAAATTCAAAACTAAACAGTGAACTTAAAAATATTTTTATTTTGTATATTTTTTTTCAACATTTAACATAACAGTCACTGACTGTACAACTAACAAAGTACACACACACACACACACAATTGGTAAAATAACAACTAAAGGCTGGATTTAGGATAATTCAATTTCACATATCCAGTAGACAGGCTAGCTTGCATGCATCCTGATTGAACAGGTTTGAAGTTAACTAAATACAGTTAAACCTGAGTAAAATGGCCTCTCTCAAAAAGACAAAAAAAATGGTTTTCAAGACCGATTATCGCTTAATGTAGGTCAAAAGTATTGCAGAATGCTCCAAAGGGAGCATTCTGCAATACTTTTGACATTCAATAAGCTACAAGTTGCCATTAAGACCTATGTTTTGTCTATTTTTGAGTGGGCATTTTACACAGGTTTTACTGGAGGTCAAAAGTCGAAGACATTTACAATGAAAAAGTTTCCAATGAACAAAGAAATGACAAACTAATGACATATTTTTTTCAAAGTATAGATGACTGCGTAGAAGTGTTGAGACTATAAATGATTGGCCTTATTGTGTATATGACTCTCATATAGCTATGCCTAATTACATGGGTGTAAGTTTTCAGGATTTTTAGCTCACCTGAGCAGAAACTGGGCCAGTTGCACACAAATTTCATTGGGAGACTCAAGAGGCCTAGCGTGGTGGAACAAAAGATCCACCTGGTCAAATGACAAAGCTGGCTGCCATGTTCATATGTGGTAAACCCCCTTTTAAAGTCTTCTCCAGGACCGGAAAGCCAATGACATTTGGCCTTGGTACAGTATGTAGCATCAGGGATGTGGGCCCAACCAAGTTTGTTTAAATTATGTTCTTCAGTAGACCTTGAGCTACTTTACAACAAGGTCAAATTTGATTCCTAATCTTTTAAATTCCAAAAATCTTGGAAAGTGATTTTTAGAACTGCTGAAGCCAAGATCATAATTTCTACTGTGTGTAAATAATATACTATAGTATAGGTAAGTACCAAAGTTAGGTTGGGATACACAACAAACTGGCTACCATGCCCATATAAGGTAAAAACTCTTCAAAAATCCTCTACAATACCAAATTACCAATGCCCCGCATTTTGGTATGTAGCATTGTAGACATGGACCATGAAGTTTATTCAAATGATGACCCTAGAAAATCTTGAAAATATGATTTTTAAATAGCTGCTATAAGCAAAGTCCTTAAACCTAATATATATGTTTAACTTATTGAGACACTGACTATGGATAAGTACCTAAGGTCAAAGTGGACCTTTGAACTTCAGTAAAGGTTGCTCATAGTTGAGCTCTTGTCAATTTGTTCAAATCTATTTAAAATTACAATATATAGATTTTTAGCGATATTCTGCAAGTTTTAAAATTTGTATTTCTAAAGTTCAGGATTTTGGACGTAATGAACTTTCACTCATGTAAATATATTATTGGTATATACCAATGATTTATGAAGACTCTTATGAACTTGATGGGGTACAGGGAGACATTTTTTTTTACAAGATAAACAAACCCTGGAAAACGAATTATTACAAATTTGGGCTGAACAGCAACTAATAAATGACATTGATTTAACACTGATTTTCAAAAGTAATTTCCATAGCCTACATTGTTTTCAAAAGATAAAAAATCTTCATTGGCGCAAACCCTGAATGTTAGCTAACCCAGTGACCTGATCTCTAAAAGA
The DNA here is from genome assembly GCA_964019695.1 of Loripinus fragilis. Taxonomy (NCBI): domain Eukaryota; kingdom Metazoa; phylum Mollusca; class Bivalvia; order Lucinida; family Lucinidae; genus Loripinus; species Loripinus fragilis. The sequence goes on from OZ026520.1 coordinate 19,381,735, forward strand.
AGCAGTTCCAAGGTGCCATTTAACCATTTATGCACTAATGGAATCTTCCTTCTGGTTTTATACAATAAACTTGGAATGGTGCATTGTATATATCCAGGTGTCACAGGATATAATTTCCAAATAAAACTATTCCTTTCTCTGAAGATCATTTTGTCTTAGCAAACAGAGTAGACCCTGATACAATACTGCATTATACAGCATTTCATCTGGGTCTCAACTGTTTGCCAAAGTGTGTATTTAGGAGTCACAAGTATATAAAGGGTTTATACAGACATCAAGCATGAGTGGCTGAGACTAATTTTTGAGGAGTGTTTGAGCCAATGTAGCAAAACAAGGATTACTATTACAATGAATGGTTTTCAGATAGCCTTGAGTTCATAAAAAAGTTAATGTTCAACTCACTTCAGCATGAAATTTGATATCTTGATGAATAGCAAAATTTAAAAGGGGGCAATAAACTTGCTCAGAGTCAGAACAGCAATAAACTTGCTCAGAGTCAGAACAGCAATAAACTTGCTCAGAGTCAGAACAGCAATAAACTTGCCCAGAACAGCAGAAAATGACATTTGTCCAGGCCAAAACCTTAAAATGCTGGCATTTTAACATTTATGACCTTGACAAATTACAAGCTTATGATTGAACTGAGCATGAAAAAAATTTTACACCTCAAGGCATGATAACTGTTCACCTAGCTTTTATTTTCAAGTATATGATAAATACTCAAGTTTGAAACACATTAAATAAAAGGCTAAAGACATACTGTACAGATCCTAATCTGACAAACAGATGAGCCAAAACTGACAAACATCTTGAAATACAAAATGAGATTTTGGTATTTAATGCATATGCTACCAGCTACCAAGGGATTATAGGTCCTCCCTGAGTCCCTTTCTGTGTAGGGGTCTTTTCAGTTGGTGGTTGGTTAATGGTTTTACATCCCAGTCAATAGCTATGGTAGAGACGGTCAGTTAACCTAACCACACTTTTTCCTGAGCAAGCTTAGACTAAGCAGTTGACCAGTATTCAGTGCACACACTTTCGCTTTTAACTGACAACACCCTTCTTGAATCAGCAGAAGGAGGAGATTTACCATAGAAAATATTTCCTGATCAATCTCCACAAAAGCAATCAGACTTGCTTACGATTGTGTATGGGGCCCTGCTCTTTTCAGTTGTTACATGCATCATGAATAGTAATGCTGCTCTTAATGTTGAAGCTGATCATATGACTAGGTCAAATGTTCACTCCTGTTCTCCTATAATCCCTTGGTAGCTGGATAATCAAAATCACAATCAAATATCAACCTACTATGCATAAATATGTGCATTTCCCCATCTTTGGTAAATAAAAAAAAAGTTCTATAAATCTATATTTAGGTACTAAAACAATCACACAGTTTATTAAAAAAAAGTATTTAATTTGGCATAATCCTTAGTTATAAGCACATTTTATTAGAACTGCTTCAAGTATTTCTGCTCTATATTTTTGACCGGAAACATCCAATGGATCCTGTTAAATGAATATAAAATGTAAGGGTTCTTGTTAAAATCCTGACAATGGCATTAAAACATCATTCTTAATAGCTTATGGCACATACATATTTAGGCTAAAAAACAAACAAACAAATGTTTCTCGGGCACCGCCGCATCTGTTTAAAAAGCCCCGCATTACTTTTTTTTATTGCTTTCTAAAAAAGAAATCATTATCGGTAACGACCATGTGGTTTCACTCGGACGTTGTGGTCCATTGCCGGTAATGTTGGCTAGTTTATTCTCGACTCCATTTCCGGTATCTTCGATGCGTTTCTACTGTATTTTGTTAGTTATCATGCCCCAACAGTGTAAGTTTTATGCATATGTGATGGCCTGACTTGAATAATATCCGAAAAAATTGTTTGAATTTCAAAAAAAAGAGTTCCCGCATCTGTTTTCTGCTGAATAAAAGTTAAAATAAAAAGCCGCCCTCCTGCATCTGTTTTTAAAAAAAATGGCCCGAGAAACAATCCTCTTTTTTTTTTAGCCTTAGTAAAAAAAGAAACTTCCTTAAATATTCAAAAAACATATCCAAATACATGTAGTCTAAACAATAAAGAGTTCTTTAAAACTCTGCATGCTAGATAAATTTGCCTACTTTTTTTGTCATCTGCAGATATTTAAAAATCAGGAATACTGTCAGTATGTCAAACATTTTGGATCCTGATCAGGCCTGGGCTTTTGTCATGTCTGATCTGGGTCAACACTGTTCAAAATGATCGTATGTCAACCTAGGAGACTTGGATCATATGTAATTAAAAGTTTCTAGTTACATCTAATCCATATTCCTAAGTTTGACAGGGTTCAATCGAAATTTTCTAGCACATGTAGCCTTTAGATATGTTCAATCTGTATTCCTTATTACTGTAAATTTGGAAATTTTCACGAGGGTTTTGTTTTTGCGAAACTTTGCATATGCGAAGTTTTGTGAAAATAAAACTCTCATGAAATGGCGAAATCACTCTGTCGATGACTGATATAGGTAAATCATGCCTTTGTTGTGAATTTTTAACAAAAATATGTCTTTTAACATCATTCGCTAAAATAAAATTCTCTCAAAAATTTCCGAATTTACAGTATTACTGTATTCAACATAATAAGTGCACTGTGTGCTTAACTTTTTGTCCAAAACTGTTTACCATGCTTTGAAAACAGTGTGGACCCCAATCAGCTGGCTTGTGAAGCCAGCTGATCAGGGTGACAGTCTGGGGTGATGGTCCACACTATTTTTCACAGTGTGATAAATTTATATGAATAAAGAAATTGCTAGTAATCTGAGTTTTATATAGCATTCAGAAGAGTGCGCTTATAGAGCATGTCCATTTATTAGGACAAATACAGTAGAACCTGTGTAAAACGTCCACTCTCAAAAAGACCAAAAATTGATTTTCAAGACCAATTTTCGCTTAATGCAGGTCAAAAGTATTGCAGAATGCTCCAAGGGGAGCATTCTGCAATACTTTCAACCTCCTTTAAGCATGGGTGAAAGTGTTAAGGATTATTCCTGAATTCAGGATTATTCCTGAATTCAGGATTTTTAGGGTGACTTTCCACGGAAAGTCAGCCTCAAAATGCTGAATTAGGGAGATCATAATAGCTTCTCTGATTTATTTTAAGTCTGTCTATAGATATTTGACCATTTAAACTTGAAATTGTGAAAATTTAGGGGCATACTGTGATATGAGTTTTAAGATTGGAGTTTCAAAAGTTCAGGATTTCGGAAATTTTGAACTTTCACCCATGATTAAGCTACCATTTATTTGTCATTAAGATCTTTGTTTTGTCTATTTTTGAGTGACTGCTTAAGGCAGGTTTTATTGTATAGTACATTTATACATATTTCCAAATTTGACATACACACTTAACATCAATTTTATGCTCAATCCTTATTCATAAGTTTGACATTCTGGTATTGAACATGTTATACTCTGAAATTCAGATAAAATGCATGTAGAAAGAGGATTTCGGAACATGCATTTGTGTAATATTAATTTTCTAAAATTCAGGGACCCCAGCCCCCAAAATAAAACCAGTAAAAAAATCCATGTAAGACAAGCATAACAACAGACATAACATTCAACATTCACTAAAATCGGATAATTATCACAGATTTATCACATCTCTATATACATGGGTATTCTAAATATGGGCCAGCACACTTGATTTCAGTGCTTATCTTGTATGAGCAAATGCCTCTAAAAATGCCACAGCTTTAGATAAACAAAAACTTTCAGCATAAATTGTAAATGTTTTCTTACCCATAAGTTTTAGCAAATGTTTTGAGAACCCTCTCATTGAGATGGTTCTTTTGAGTACCCACAACATATGTTTTGGTTGAGAAATAAGAAAATTATTTTTCTGTTAGGCACTCTTAACTAAAGGCCTGAATAAACTTCAATGTTGACATATCATGTTAAGCTAGAAGCCTAAATTTTGGCCTGAGCCTTCATCTACATCCATACTTTGTGTATACGAGCAACGGAGGGTCTTGCGAGTCACCGGAGCCTTCGCTGCTCACTGATATGATGCATTACAAAATCTCATGCACTGGCCCATATACTACAGGTTGGATTTATCTCTCAATATTTGGTGAAAGACATGTTATAAATAGCTACTAAAACACTCATCAACTGACACTCATACTGACTAATATATAAAAAAGTCGAATAAAACAAATTAAATACCCTAATGAAGGCTAATTCTAGAGAAGAGTACAATGTTGTCGCTTTTTTGGAGGGGGGGGGGGGGGGGGGGGGGGATAAAAAAGTGTGTACTCTTATTATGTTGGAACACTTATTTTAAAGTCTCTGTCATTTTTTTCTATCATCACTTCAATAACCCTTTCATTGCCAGAAAAAAAATGAAAATATCACTATGATGTCATCTGCTGTATATAAATGCTTGCACGACAGATGAGAGGAGCTCATTGGCTCTGACTGGTAGTGTGATTGACTTGAGATTGAGGGGTCTCTGGTTTGAACATCATCAAAGGCACTGGGTTGTGTCCTTGAGCAAGACACTTATCCTCTACTTAGTACTGGTGTCCTGATATGACTGAATTGTTTTGACTGGAACGACAGCATCCCAATAAAGGCTAAAGAAATCGGGTCCATTTCTGGCCTAACTTCAAATTCCTTCCTGGCTTGTAATCTTTGATGTAGTATTCAAAATGTTTTGTTTGTTTGTTTGCCTTTTTCCATAGCTGTAGATTTCATTTCATGACCAATCTATTAATTGTGGGCCAGACCTTAACCTTAGATGTTGGATTACTAATTTGACACTGTAATTAATTGCACTGATAGATGAAGCCCTGTTTGAAGTACAATAGGTTTTTGGTAAATTATCCTCATGTGAACAGACCTCAACACCTAAAATATTTGCCTCGCAAACATTACTGATCCAGATTTACTTCCAGGAATACCTTTAATCAGAATGTTTATGGTTTGCGGTTGGCTTGGGCCAATTTATGCAATATAATACTACCATAGATATATGAGCCAGGTCATAAGATATTAGTTATGGGTGAAAGTTTTCAGGATTTTTCCTGAATTTAGGATTTTGAGGCTGACTTTCCATAGAAAACCAGCCTCAAAATACTGAATTAAGGAGCTTATAATAGCTTCTCTGATTTTTTTTCAGATAATCTTAACACAATAAATCATTTAAGCTTGAAATTATTCATCATTGTAGGCATCCTGCAAGCTTTAAAATTTCAGGATTTTTTTAAATTCTGAACTTTCACCCATGCAATATTGCCTTGGCCTTCCCTGCTGGCACACTCTAAGGAGTGATGCCAATGAAGGCTTTGGCCAAAGTTTCGGCATTAGCCCTTTTATTCTGGATATCTGTAAACAGGTATCATGGCAAACAGAAAAGACCAAGATGAAATGCCGCATAAGACGGCACTTCATCAGGTTCTGTACTGTTTGTTAAGGTAAAAACAATCTTCAGGGACAGAAATACATCAGTTTACAGATATTTTGACCTCTGTTCCCTTAAATGGAAAATTCCATACTTATTGCATCAAGATATATGGGAAAATCCATCAGAATGAAAACAGTTATCTACACTAGATGGCAGTGCACACATATTTCAAGAGTGCCTTTTGGCATATGAGTTAAGTACCTAGATATCACAAGCTGGCCCATATGCACTTTTCCAGCAAATTTGTAACTAATTTCAAACATACATGTACATTCATCTACAATCATTCTAATAAATCTATTATGGCTAGCTACATTACATGCAAATCAGACTAAATAAACCATCTCAATTTTCTTTCTCAGAACAGGCACAGCCTTTCAACATATCTGTTAAAGCCACAATGTGAATGAGAACATTTCAGTCAGACAATCAGTGACCGGGAAAGGCATGCGCCATGCGCCATAGTCCCATTATAAACGGAAATGTCACATCGTTTTTTGCAATGGATGCGCCCAGGTCTCTTTCCGATTTTTACGATCATTTTCGGTACGAAATAGGTGAGTACGAAATAGGTGAGTACAAATAAATAAATACAGACGCTGTGATTCACGCTTTTCATTTACAATAAAGCACCCGAGTAACTACACATGTTTTAATGACGTCATTGGTCTGTGCGAACGCTGCAAATAGTAAACATCGTCTGCTCTGTAACGATCGCGGATCAAGAGTTATTTACTTTTGTTTTGACCATGCCACCTAAAAAAAAAATTGAAAAGACCGGATAATCAGGGCCTAATCAGTAACTTATTTAAATCATCCACTCAAGATAAGCCATTTAACCCAGTTTCATCTCAAACATTGCCCGGCCCCGAGTCCGATAAACAACCTGTCACGAATGTCACAGAATCTGACTCCACGCAAATTGTAGACCAAGTGTCGTCGTCTGAACAAAGTTTGCCATCTACGTCAGATGAGAATTTGTCACCATCGTCTTCGGAGCAGTCGGGTCATAAGGCTAAGAAAACTAGGAAAATACAAGATAATTGGTTGAAAATGTCACATTGGTTTTCAAAATGTCACATTGATTTTGGATTATGAAGGGCCATTGTCGCATAGAAAAAAATTCTTTCCCGGTCACTGGACAATCATCCCATATGCCAGACTTTAAATGAGTCTTGTCTAGAAAACCTAATTCCTTTGCATTCGATCACAAAGGCGCAGACCACTCTGTACAGACCAGCCTGCACATCCACACAGTGTGATCAGTGCCTCTGTTGTTTGCTGTTTGGAAAGTACAATTATAAACTCGCTACACTGCAAAATTTCAAGATTCTGGTTAGTCTCTGTAACTGAGCAAGATGGTTAGAACTGGCTCAAGGTTATGAAAGTTCTGCATGCCCAACTGAGCTTGAAATTTATCAAGCTCATAAATGTTAAAATGCCAACAATTGTTGGCATTTTAACATTTATTAGCATGATAAATATGGCATCTGAAACTTTGAAAGCAAGAAGCTTCAAAATTTCATGCTCTGTTGAGTTGAGCATAAGTCTAAGTTGAGCATTAAAAAGTTTTATACCCTCGGGGCCAGGTGGCTAACCCATAAGACAGGCGCTTACCCCAAAGACAGGTTTTCTTGCAAGAGGCAAAAACAGTCATAGAGAGCTATCCTGTGAGACTATATGTCTAGTTTTCAGTCTGAATGCACATCTGCTTTCATACTTTGTGAATGTGAGGAGTCTGGCTAACTATACACATGCACTATACACATCTGAGCCTTTGCCAGTTTCCTTTGCAATAAAACGGTAAATAATAATCTATCTATCAAACCCTACGCCTGATATGAATAAAATCAATCAGAAAATTTTGTCTGCTGAAGTCGTCTGCTGCATGTAAATGCTTACATCAAGGACTAATTGTGGCATACAGACAAATAGTGTCTAGGAGCAGTCTGATCTGGGTGCACACTGTTTGCTACAGAGACTTTTAAAAGGAACAGCAGACGGCACACAGCAGACGATAGTCAAAATTAGCAGCCAATGAGTTAATATTAGTTGCCATTGTTACACAGTCATTACAACAAAGTTCTTTACCTTTCACAAACAGAAGTAACAAAATGGTAATTGGGCCAACACGTGAGATTTTTCTACTTACGGTAAATGTTCTAAAATTTCAAACAATTCTTTTTCTGTTCACAAATAAAATGTTGGTTATCAGGGCTGGAATTCACAAAATGCTTGTCTGAATAGCAAACAGGGAAGACCCTGATCAGACCGCTTCTTCAGAAGCAGTCTGATCTGGGTCTGCCCTATTTGTCTAGGCCTTATTGCCAGGCAACTAGTGTTTGAAATGAAAGAACATTTACCGTATCGCATATGCATAAAGGCCACGATTAAACACCCATGCTGACATATCCATCAATGCAAGAGGTCTAAATATGGTCAGAGCCTTCATCTACATCCATACTTTGTGTATGCGAGCAGTAAAGGCTCAGGTGAGTCTGTGCATATGCATTACCTGCCTGCTGATGTGATAAGTACCCATGGGTGAAAGTTCAAAATTTCAAAAATCCTGAACTTTTGAAATTCAAAACTTGAAACTTGCTGTATGCCTACAAAGTGTTAACAATTTCAAGTTTAAATGGACAATTGCCCTAAGATGAACTTAAAATAAATCAGAAAAGCTATTATAATCTGTCTAATTCATCATTTTGAGACTGACTTTCTGTGGAAAGTCAGCCTCAAAACCCTGAATTCAGGAATAATCCTGAAAACTTTCACCCATGAGTACCGATATCTTGTGTAGTGGACCCCATGATCTAGATAGCTTAGTGTTTAACCTTTTGTATACTGATACATTCTTCCATCTGGTTTGATGAACTGAGTCTGGGATTATTCATTGTACATATCTGGGAGTCATAGGTTAAACTTTCCCAAATTAAATTACTTCAGTCCCTGAAGATTGTTTCATTATCTTAAGCAAACAATGAAAACCCAATGTAATGCTGCTTTCTGTGGAATTTCATCTGGGGCTGCATTGTTTGTCAAAGTACCCTTTAAGGGTTTCCAGTATAGAAAGGTTTTAACGGCAAAAAAGAAAATAACAAAAACTAATAAAATTCTTAACCTTATTTCACACAGTACAACCATCAATAAAGGTTTGGTCATTCTGTGTGTGATCTGGTTAAGAGGTCACATACACATCAAGATACTATTAACTATTATTCATACATAACTATATCTTGTTTTTTTTCATAACTCATTCAACAGTGTTACAGTAAAACCTGTGTAAAACGGCCGCTCAAAAATAGACAAAACAAAGATCTTAGTGACAAACGGTAGCTTCAAGAAGGTAGAAATGGTAGCTTCATGAAGGTCGAAAGTATTGCAGAATGCTCCCCTTGGAGCATTCTGCAATACTTATGACCTGCATTAAGCGCTATTTGGTCTTGAAAAACAATTTCTGGTCTTTTTGAGAGTGGTCATTTTACACAGGTTTTACTGTATTTACTTTTCACATTGATAGAAGTGATGAAATGGTCAAAGTCAGTGTTGCAAGCTAATAGTGATTTAAATCTGCATGCAGGATAATCTTGCATACTTTTCTACCACCTGCTGATTTATTTTTTGTTTTTAACTCTTTCACATCAGTGTTAAAGGGTATGACCATAATGTCAACAGGCCTCGCATATTGTTAGGCCTGATTTGGGTCCAAACTGTTTGTGGATGTTATCAGCAGGTGACAAAAGTTGCTGCTAGCAGAGGAGTTAAGGGCAAATAACAAAACATCATATGGGCCTCGTCGTGAGAACACCTGTCTTCGGGGTTTCCAACAAAGCGAGTTTCAAACCAGTCTCCTCAGCTGCAGAGACTAGCTAGAATATTGAAATTTACTCGTAGCAAGTTTAGATATCATACTTTCTAAAAAGAGAAAAACAAAAGCTCTGATCAGTCTGCGTGAATGTGCAGGCTGGTCTGGGCCTGTGTTGTTTTCAAACCCCCAAAGACAGGTTTTCTCGCGTCAAGGCCCATATATCTTAACCATATTGCACTCAGAATGGCCAAAACTTAATACAAGTTTGGTCATTCTGAGTGAATATGGGTAATAATAGTTCACATACATTCCTAAGTACTATTATCTTTTAATAATCATACATACTATATCTTGCGTATATCAAAATTCATTCTACAACAATTATATAGGTTATGAAAGAACTGCTTTGGCTTATTCTATTCAGATCAGCTTATGAAGATTCAGACCAGGTGACACATAGATCTTAGCAATCTTTGAGTTGACTCTTTGTCCAGTTCTAAGGAAATTAAATGAACAAATGGTGAGTTCTGTCTCTTATATTATATATAGAGGATCCTACACAAGTGATCATTTCAAATGAAATTTATTGAACCAGTCTTTAGTGAGTTTAATAAATATATGAAATGATCATGAGTGTGAGATTCTGTTTATAATATCACCTTAGGATGAATACAGTAATAGAAAAAACATTACCTTGATTTATCACATGACGTCGCATCTAGGAGTGATATAATGCTATGCAATAAATACAAATTTTCGAGAAATGTTATGACATCCATTATAACATTGCGTAAAAGATGGCAAAATCTTGATATTTTCACGCCAAAAATGTGATTTTTAATTAATTTTAATGACATGTAATAAATAGAATCTAACATTCATGCTCTTGTATTATTGAATTTATTAAACTCATTGCAAAAATGAGATAAAATACTCGGCAAGCCTCAGATTTATCTCTTTTCCTCAACTCATTTAATAAATTCAATAAAACATGAGCACTCAGGCCTAAAATAAAAAATTGTGTGTTTCAGGTTACCCTACCGTGCCTAATTTTTTGCCCCCGACCCTAAAGTTTTTAAGCATATTTAGGGGATTTCCAAGGTATTTCCCAGGTCGGCCATCTTGATTCCCCATCTTTGCCATGTAAAAACTTTCAACAAAATAAAAATATTTTCCTACCTACCGTCCCTTTTTTAAAATTTCATGTAACCTCAAAACACACATATTTTTTTTGGCCTCATATAAGATTCTCTATATATATACTGCATTACTTTGGTATACTCTCTTCCAACATATCAAGTTTCACAACCTATTTAGGGTTACAGTATTACCTGTCTGAAGCGGCCACACAAAAAGAAGACCAAAAATTGGTTTTCAAGACCAATCATGGCTTAATGCATGTCAAAAGTATTGCAGAATGCTCCAAGAGAGCATTCTGCAATACTTTCGACATTCATTAAGCTACCATTTGTCTTTAAGACCTTTGTTTTGTCTATTTTTGAGTGGCCGCTTAAGACAGGTTTTACTGTATTCGGATTAAAACTTAAGATTATGTTGATGATCCTGTTGATGATTCAAGTTTTAACTTTCTCTGATGTACAAGGAGGAGGAGGTGTACATTTGTTAACTAAGATTCTCAACATTCACCATTTGCATTGTGGGTGGCAATCATTTTGAAGGGCCCTTAAAGCATATCTGGGGCCAATTTCTGCCCATAAAACCACTGATTGAACTCCCATAATGGAAATTCTGAATAAAGTTATCCCCCATTCTAACACACCTCGCCTATAGAGCCAACGGTAACAAACTGTTATATATCGGACAATAATTCACTGCTAAAGTGTGTGATAGCTGACGTCACTGGAAAATGACGTCACTCATGGCGTTAGACGGTGTAACGTCGTTTTTACGCTTGAAAGACGTTACAATTACATGTAAATGTATGCGACGTAGTCTGAGTATTGGCGGGAGTTCTTCAGTGCAATGGCGGAAAGTTGGAAGAAGCTGAAGACTTCGAATGTGTTTTAGTCGTTTAATCTGTGTTAGAATCGAAATAGATGAGCTCCAGTGCGTGAATCGTTGAGTAATAATTCACTGTTTGTCGGTCAGTTGTACGAAGATAAATCACTCGCGCTGCGCGCTCGTGATTTGATCTTCTTTACAACTGACCTCCAAACAGTGAATTATTACTCAACAATTCACTGCTGGAGCTGATCTATTTCTTAATTCTAATATCCTTTTGAACTTTTTTACTTTGAAGTGATATCGTTAGCACCAACACTGTGCACAGCTGTTACACAAACAAATAGTAAGTAGCATGATGACATTGGGTTTCACAAAGTAAATTGCAAAAGTACATCACAGAATATCGCCACAAATATATTCTTAACAAAGACCATAATAAGCCATGCGTGAATCAACCCTGATTTGGATTTTCGTTGTCAACATTAGCTATAAAGGTGTTTTCAATGTATACAAACTACCATCTACAGTAAAACCTGTCGAAAATGGCCACTCAAAAATAGATAAAACAAAGGTCTTTTCGACAAATGGTAGCTTAATGAAGGTCAAAAGTAGGGCTGCCACGTTTACGAAATTTGGTAAACGTTTACACAAGTTCCAGTAAACAAAACGATCCCGTTTACACGTAACTTCCAGATTGATTTTTTCCATTATGCAGCTCCCTAAAATCGCCTATATTTTCCCTAAAAAACCCTTTGAAAAATGTACCTTGTGCGATTAATCGAAATAATCAATTTCAAGAAATTGCGAAAGTGATTGCATAAAGTGCAGACTCGTACATAACAGTTGCAAGCGTGTAATTAATTAATGAGTGGACACACACAAGACAAACTTCGAATCGTCACGTACCCATCAATACACACACCGACAGGAAGTAAACAAAAAAAACTTTCACATGCGTCTCCTCTTTAAATAACTGTTAAAATGCAGAAATATAATTGTTCAAAGCAGTGGCTGAGTGAGACAATATTCTGGACATTTTTATGGCCCTTTGAGAATGTCCGCCGTAATTTCTAATTGCTGTAGATACTTTATCAAATACAGCCAAATCTGAGAAAACAAACAATCTGATTGATGATCCAGATCGAGATGTGACGTATCACTGTTTAATGGAATATTTTCATTAGGAAATGCAATTAATAAACCACGACGCTGGTCACGTGCTAAAGTTCATGCAAATGGTAGGTCGATTTTGTAAACGTTTATTGCAGAAACACAAAGCGGAGGCGTTTACACATGTAAAGGTGGCAGCCCTAGTTGAAAGTATTCCAGAATACTCTCCTGACCTGCATTAAGCGATAATCGGTCTTGAAAACCAAGGTTTGTCTTTTTTTGAGTGGTCACTTAAGACAGGTTTTACTGTATTTATTCTAAAGACAATGTAAACTCGGAACAAGTAAAGCAGTCTGATCAATGTCTACACTGTTTCTCAATCCATAAATATATATTACTAGGGTTCAAGATAGGGCTTTAAAGAAAGTGTCCCCTTAATTTAGCTCAATTCTCATTGCTTTTCACTGAGAAGGTTTAACCCTTTACCTGCCAGTCACAACAAATATCTAACCCTTAATGCGCCAATCGCAACAAAAGTAGTCTGCTTTTCGTCTGCTGAATTGTTTAAGAAGCCTCTATGGCAAACAGTGTGGACCCAGATCAGACTGCTCCTATACTGTTGTGTGTCCATGATGTTTGCTTCTATTCTTAATTCCTCAGTAATGTTAGGCAATTATTTGCAGCAGATGACCTCAGCAGACGACATTTTCAGATGCATTTTTTTTCTTGGAGCTTTAAGGGCGAATAATGTACTTTGGTAGCTTATGTTGCAAATGCTATGGACCCAGCATAGGGCCAGTTAAGCCAATAAAAAAAAGCATAAAATTGTGATTATTTTCTTATCCGTCAGTTTAAATATGTGTTTTGTGTGGTCAAAAGAACCGTCTCATCGAGACCGTTCTTTTGAGTACCCACAACATATGTTTTGGTTGAGAAATGAAAAAAAAACATTTCAGCACTCTTACCCAGTGGCCTGGACCCAGATCAAATGGCTTAGGAGTAGTCAGATCAGGAATCATAGTGTTTGCTTCCAAAGTAAAAAGAAAATGAAGTCCATTTGGATACATCAGGACTTCAGTTAAGAGTGTGTAATGAAAAACTAATTTCCTTATTTCTCAACCAAAACATATGTTGTGGGTTTTCAAAAGAACCGTCTCAATGAGACGGTTCTTTTGAGCACCCAAAACATATGTTAAAACTGATGGGTAAGAAAATATTTATAATTTTACGCTGAACATTTTTGTTTATCTAAACCTGTGAATACATGCAGCAGACAAAATCACAGACAACATTTTCAGAACAAAAAAATATTGGCAGGATAAGAATTAAGAAAAATTCAAAACCTCCAAAATTCTCTTTAAAAGCAGCCTGACCTTTATTCTGCCATTATTTTTTGGCCCTGAAAATGTTGTCTGTTTATTACGTTTGCTTCATATATTCAAATGAAATTCAAACTACCTTTATGATGGAAGCAAATGCAATGAAGTTCCCTAATCAGGCTGCTTGAGTTGTCTGAGCTGGGTCCATATTGTTTGCAATATAGGCTACCAAAGTACATGAACTAATGACAAAGCAGATGACAATTATTATGAATGGTGGGTAAAGGCTTATCTAGTCCCTGCTTCAGAAATTAGTTTGAACTCAGTGAATCACATCTACATGGAAGAAAGTTCAAAATTTCTAAAATCCTGAACTTTCAAAACTCCAATCTTAAAACTTGCAATATGCCCACTAAATATTCGCAATTTCAAGTTTAAATGGCCAATTGTCTTAAGACAGACTGAACATAAACCAGAAAAGCTTTTAAAATCTCCTTAATTCAGCATTTTGAAGCTGACTTTCTGTGGAAAGTCAGCCTCAAAATCCTGAATTCAGGAATAATCCTGAAAACTTTCACCGATGCATCTATAGAATTAAAGTTTACAAATATCAAAGCAAATATTAAAGCTAAATATAGAAATGTATCTTCACCAGCCCATGACATTATGGTACTTACTGCATATGTGACCAGAATAGGCTCAGACAAGCCTGCCAACCTGCCCAGTCTTGCATAAGCCTTCTCTCCCCACACACGTAAAGTATGGTAGTTGATCAAGGTTCTAACTCAAAACTAAACATCTAGCTTCATTGTACAGCTCTGCATGGAACATTTCTAAAACTCTTTGCATTATGGGAAATTTTTCAGTTTTTGTTGTCTACTGAATTTTTAAAAAATTAACCTTTTCAATAAAACATTTTCCAGAAATACCATTAAACAGTTTGGATCCAGATCAGGCCTGACAAAATCCTGATCTGAGTCCAAACAGTTTGCAAAGGTTAATAGTAATTACACATATGAAATAAGTACCATTTTGTCATGGGTGGACACGCCCTGTTTCACCATAAACCAGCATCATATCATTTCCTTTACCTTACCAGTAATGGTAAAGGGACGGGTATGGTAATTGCTCTAAAATTTCGAACAATTTTCTCTTTCTGTTCTCAAATAAAATGATGGTAATGAGGGCTGGAATTCACAAAATGCTTGTCAGAATATCAAACAGGGAAGACCCTGATCAGACTGCTTATTCAGAAGCAGTCTGATCTGGGTCTGTCCTGTTTTTCTAGGCCTTTTTGTCAGGCAACTAGTGTTCGAAACTTTAGAACATTTACTGTAAGAGGATCTGCCTCGACTGGCTACATTATGACTAAGTCATGTCCTTACACACTGTGACCCATACTGCACTATATGGCTGTAATTCAGAAGCAGTCTGATCTGGGTCTGTCCTGTTTTTCTACGCCTTTTTGTCAGGCAACCAGTGTTCGAAACTTTAGAACATTACAGTGAGAGGATCTGTCTCGGCTGGCTACATTATGACTTAGTCATGTCCTTACACACTGTGACCCATACTGCACTATATGGCTGTAATTGAAATCTTCAACAAGTCACCATTTCATGGCGTAACAACTAAATACTGGCAGAGGAAATTACCCGAGATGTACCTATTTATGGCCTTCAAATGCTTGATGTGTCTGAAAAGCTGAAAAGGATAATAGATTAACCCTTAAAGTGCCAATCACGACTGCAGCAGACAACAAATTTTGCGACATCTTTTCTAATTTTTGAAAGAAATAAGGAATGATATAACATGAGAATCGTCTGCCAGCAGACGATTATCATGAAATATCATGCCATATTTGTAATTTTTGAAAAAGCAAGCAAAATTTGAAATTGTCGTCTGCTGCAAATTATAGATGGCGCTTTAAGGGTTAATCCATTAAATTACACAAAATTGTAATCGACTATGGCTGACTACCAATGGAAATGGGTTATTTTTTACCCTTAAAAGGCATAGTGTTCTTTAAAGGGTTTAATATAATCCATTTTCATCCCAAAGGATTTTTTTCTTTTTCCACAAATCAGATGGGCATGAGTCCAAGTATTCATCAGGAGTGCTTTGCCGATGCAAACCCTAATGAGTGCTAGCAGTGCATATGCTATGATAGAGTTCATTGAGGCTGCAGGTTGACTCTAATAGTACAACTGCCTTACCTGTTTCTCAATGTACTGCACTGTATAACATGATTACACTGTATAACTTGATCGTTTCTAAACTGTGTTTGTATTTAACCACTGCTCGAGTATCTTTTCAACTTATTTTCATGTTATTTACTGTTTATATGTTTGCCATGACCATTTATTGTAAATTTGTTTTGTTGTAATAAATCATTTTATCATATGACATCACGTCTGGGAGTGAAATAATGCCATGCAATAAAATCGATAAACCACTAGTGGTTTATATATTTATGGGAAACGTTATGACGTCCATAACAACGTTGCGTACATAACATGTAAAGAAAAAATTTATAACGTTTTTACGCCAGAAATCAGATTTCAAAGTATTTGTCATATGATAAATAGAATCTAACATTCGTGCTCTTGTATTATTGAATTTATTAAACTCGTTGCGAAAAAGAGATAAAATGCTCGGCAAGCCTCGCATTTTGTCTCTTTTCCCCAGCTCGTTTAATAAATTCAATAAAACATGAGCACTCATGTAAGATCCTCTATGTCATTGACATTGTCAATAATCATTTCATATCACAAATATATCAATTAGAACTTGATGGTACAAAATAAAACAAAACAGCATTAAAGCACCAAAAAGAAAAGACTGTTGTTTTGTTAAAATGTTGGCAAACACATGTTTAGCTAAAATGATGTTTTGTAGCTTCATTATAGTAATTACAGTAATTGATAATCACAATTACAATATTGAATGTTAATTTGGGCCAGTGAATGAAGTTTTGATATATAGTTTGTTTGATGTGATCCTTATGTCCCAGTCAACAATTTTTCAGTTATGTCGGGCCGGTCTTCCTGGGTTGAACCAGTACTAAGCAAGGATTAATGTGTCTTGCTCAAGGACACAACGCAGTGACGCCAGTGAGTTTTGATATAAGGTTAAGGGTTATCATAAGAATGGATTATTGATTACCTTTGTAAAAATTAGCTGTAAAAGTGACTGAAGGCACAAGCTCTTGTACTTTTTCCATTATAGTTGATTGTTCAGCGAGATCAGACCTAGTGTTCCATATTGTTACTATATCATCACGATCACGTACACTCACACTTATACCACCTATTTCATCACCTGAAGAAAAAAATTCAATCTACAGTAAAAACTCGAAAACTTGAACTTCGATTGTTCAAAATACTCGCAAATTCGAAATAAAGTTGGAACTCAATGGATTCAGAGAATATGGGTTGATTATGAACTATTTTTACAACTGTCTATGAAAACATATGTCTCACTGAGGCATTTCTTTTACACACCCAAAACCTATGTTTGATAGGAAAAAAATCCCGATAAAATCATACTTCAAGTTTAATTACAAATGCATGTCTTCCTACCTATAATTGAAGCACTTGACAATTCAAAATTAATCCCCCAGTCCTGAGGACTTTGAATTTTCAAGATTTGACGTACATAATATACCATATTCTCCATAACAAGTATGAATGCTTTGCAAGCTGGATATTTTTTCATACTTTTGTTGTCATCTGCTGAATTTTTTCAAAATTTACTTTTTAACAATATTTTTTTAGGAACACTAGCAAAGTGTCAAACAGTTTGGATCTGGATCAGGACTGACATTCTGTTGGTCCAGAATGGAAGCCTTACTGTTTGCAAAGGTTATCGACAGATGGCCACTTGCAGGCAAAAAGTTAATAAAGATATAGCATGTCTTTTAAAGCTGCATACTCTGTAACTATGAACATTTTTCGAAAAAAATTCTTTTCTTTTTAAATCATTTGTAAAAGTAGAATTAAGCTATGTTTTCACAATAAAAAAGTTCAGTACAGCTGAAAACTGCATGGAAAAGTGAATTATCTCATCAAATAGGTGTGTTTTTCTCTTGTTGGTAATTATTTGCGTCCCTCCAATAATTCTAAACCGTTGAATTTTAACATAAATGCAGTTGTTTTGATATTGATACCTTGTTAAGATTTACGAAAATGGTAAAATGTTTACCTGAATTTGAGTATTTTTACTGTGTTCTTGAAAAATAAAAACATTATTTTTAAAATTAGAAGATCAAAAGTTACAGACTATGCAGCTTTAAGAACATCATGATTTTTACTTTTGATGCTATTTTCGTAATTTTGAGAAAAACAATGTGTATATTTCCTTCAGAAATAGACATATGCAACAACATACATGTAATACACCAATATCAAAGGATATGATGGTGCAGGAAATGTTTTTGGGAGCACCTTAGCTCACTTGGTGGAATGCCTGACACGTGACCAAGAAGCCACAAGATTGAATCCAACTAAGGACATGGTATCGTGTCATTGAGCAACTATATTCTCAATGCTTAAAACTGGTTCAACACAGGAAAATGTCTTAACATGACTGAAAGTTTGTTGAATGGGGTGTAAATTTAAGCATCAACTCAAAAGAACAGGAAACATTTCCCTTGAAACATTCAAAGCCACTGAACAAAGGGATGCTAGAGTACTCATTGGTTTATCAGACTTCAAGCTCACTTCGGAAAATATTTCCTCTATTTTTAAACTAAAACTTTAGTTGTTGCAAACAGTTTGATCCAAGACCAAATATAATGAAGGTTTGACATACAACATTTTACTAAGCTAGTTATTTATAAGAATACAGTACCTCGGACCATGTAATGTGACAGATTTTGTATTGTGGTGATCTGAATACAGTGCAGTCCCTTTATAACATTATATTTGGGCTCCATAAGTGAATTGTGTTAAAAAGGGGAATCTAAGTGAATTGTGTTAAAAAAGGGAATTTAAGTGTATTGTGTTAAAAGGGGGAAAATTTTCAAAAATTTCGTGCTCATTTTCCTATAATCCTTTCGTAAAATTCCATGGTAAAAAAATCTAGGAGCCACAGAATGATTGTGTTATATCCAAATTCATGTTATAATGAGTATGTTATTAAGGGACAATATATAATGAACAATGCAGGGCTTTATCCAGCAATTTTGGGAAAAGGTCCATGGCCAAAAATGGGAAAAAATGATCATTAAACGTCAAAATTGGAAAAAAATAACAACATAAAACATAATGGGAGCAAAATTTATCCTCAAAACCAAATTATTTTAGATTGTTTCATGCCAGGCCAAGCACAAGTGTTTAAGTATCATTCTGATGTGGGCCATTGTTTCTCATAAATAGTAGTGATCTCTAATTTTTTTTTTTAACTTTTCTTTATTGGGAAAAACAGACATGGAATTAAAAAAAAAGGTGGCTATTTTCGATTGGCAATGGTTGGACTGAATTTCATCCCCTAGAGAAAGGCAGAAAATCCCCTGCAATGTGATATACATCAGCTTGGATTTGCTTGTGCCCTGTAAGAATACATTACCTGGTATCATGTAGTCGGACAAATGTTCTCCTATAGCTGCCAGCAGCATCTCCTTCCATACAAGGGGCTGGAAAATAAGATGTACCCTGTTAAAAGCTCTCCCTATTGAAATCCTCATGATGGTGAGGGATAAAATCACCAGGTCCTGATAAGCAAATTTTATCACTGTAAAAGATAACTTGTTCTTATCCAATATCCACCCATTTAAACATGTTTTTGGTGATCATAAGAACTAGACAATTCTCAATATAGGTTTTGGTTGAGAAATAAGAAACATAAATGTTATCATAAAAATCATAATAGGATCTTTGATTAACATGCAGGTGCATCATCCACATCAGTGGGCCCAATTCCAGGTAACTGGCAAGCTGCATGCATAACAGATCTCAAACCTGATCTCTAGGTGCTCCTGTCTTGAGGGTCAACTGTCGTGAGCTTCAACTCACGACAGTCTTTCTCCATCAGTTTCTTCCATGTTAGCTTGGACCTCCCTGACACCTGAGAGGGGGCCAAGCGGGAGACGCCACTGAGAGAAATCTGGTTTCTGCCAGTGGGGGTTAATGTGACTACATTTGTTGATACTGCCATGTTTGTTTTGGAGCTAAGGTTTTTCTGAGATCGCCTGTCCTAGCTGACATCCCAACTCAGATCTACGCCAGTCTCTGAGATTCCGCTGTTCACGCACTCGAGCAGTGTGCCATGCCGTTGTTCTTAAAAAAAGAGTCGTCCGCCAAGCCACAATAGCTAGAACCCCAAACCAAATGTGAAGATGGCTGCCATCTAGCTCTGTTGGCATTTTAACATTTGTTTGTTTGATTTGATTCTTTAAGTCCCATCAACAATCTTTCAGTTATGTAGGGACAGGTCTTCCTGTGTTGAACCAGTACTAAGCTAGGATAAATTTGTCTTGCTCAAGGACCACAACGCAGTGATGCTGGTGAGGCTCGAACACGTGGCCCCTCCGTCTCAAGTCAAGCACTCTACCACTGAGCCACTGCGCTCCCCATTTTAATATTTATGAGCAGGATAAATTTCGTGCTAAGCTGAGTTGAGCATGGGAAAATTTTTATAACCTCTGGGCCTGGTTGCTTTACTTTGTCTTCCTGATGCCTTGCGGCTGTTAATGGTCTGTGTCTTTTCTTTGTGGTCTGCAGTGTGTGCTTGTGCCTTGTGGTATTTCCTGATCATACTCACTTTTTTCAATAGCCATACAAAACATTGCATGTTTGTAAATTCACATTTTAAAAAAGGTGGAGTAAATTTAAGAATATTTTCTATACACATATATGCTAATCTTACTGTATCTAATTTATGGCATTTCATTCTCCAGTTTCCACCATTGCAGTTCCCTTCATCCTCCCTGGAAAGAATAAAGCACAATATTGCTTGATAAATGAACATTATGGCAAGATGACAGTCTTGACAATTCTAGATTCAATTTGTAAATGCTTATATGTATAACTTATCAAGTTGAAACTAGAATTGTTTTTCTACGAAAAACAGATGCCTCCCCCTTTTAGGAATAAAAAAAATCACAAAATTGCATTGAGTTATGCTACAAGTGGAATGATTTAAAAATATACATGCAAGAGTTATGGTTATTATGCACAATGCATCGTCTGAATGTGCTTTACAAATGTATGAACTTTGGTTGAAATATCTCTAACAGTTATCAAGTTATAGAGCAGACAAGAAATAGCATTGCCAATGATCAAAGGGAAATAACTCCAAAAATATCCAAAGCAGAGGTACGGTTCTTGTGCACTACACATTGTCTCATTGTGCTCTAGAAGTGTATGAAGTTTCAACCAAATAGCTTGAACAGTGTTCAACTTAGAGAGAGAGAACAAAAAATTGCATTTAGATATGTTACAAGGGAAATAATTTGAAATATAAACATGCAAGAGTTATGGTTTTTGTGCATGACACGTTGTCTAAAAGTGCTTTACAAATATATGAAGTTTCGTTGAAATATCTCTAAAGGTTATCAAGTTATAGAATGGACACAAAATAGCATTGCAAATGATGAAAGGGAAATAACTCCAAAGATGTCCAAAGCAGAGTTATGGTTCTTGTGCATGACATGTCGTCTGCATGTGCTTTAGAAATGTATGTTTTGTTGAAATACCTACAGCTAACGGTTATCAAGTTATAGAGCGGACACGATTTTGTGACTGACAGACAGACGCAAGGGGGAAACCAACATGTCTCCTGACCCTTCCAGGGAGGAGACAAAATAAACTAGAGGACCTGAAGGTCCTGGGGCGCTCACCTGATCTCTTTAATAATGTTTAAATAGGTAAAGGTCAACTACTGCATAATTTTTTTAACATATATGGGGTTGCAGCCATTTTGATCAAGTGACCTTAAAAAAATGAATACTCATCAAACAGACCAGTGATTTCTGAGAAACCAATGTTTAGATAGGTATGTGGCAGTCCAAATGAGTGTCATTGGATAAAAGGTCACAGGTCAGTTTGACACTTAATACTTATATAAAGCCATTGTCTCATAAGGTTAAACATTTCTTGAAAATATTATGATTTCTGCTTGAAACATTATAGAAAATGAACATTTCAAGATTTTTCCCATATAAATGCATTAGGAATCAAATTTGACCTTGCCATAAAGTAGGACAAGGTCAAGCTAGATTCATCATTTGTGCAAACCTGGTAGGGCCCACATCCCCAATGCTACATACCAAGTCCCAAGGCCATTGGCCTTTTGTTCCAGAGAATAAGATATTCAAAGAGGTTTTACCATATTTGGGTGCGGTGGGCTTGACCTTCAAAACTTATTTATAGCCATTGTCTCATTAGGTTTGACATATCAAGTGAGAATAATGACTTTGGCTTCCACAGTATTCAAAAAAAAAACTTTTCGAAAAATTTCCAAATTAAATGCATTAGGCAGCAAATTTGACCTTGAGGTTAAGTAGGTCAAGGTTACCCTAGGATCATCATTTGAACAAACTTGGTAGGCCCCACATCCCCAATACTACATACCAAGCCTCAAGAAGCCTCAAGGTCACTGGCCTTCTGGTTCTGGAAAAGAAGATTTTTAAAAGGTTTTTACCATATATGGGCGTGGTGGCCATCTTTGTCATGTGACCAAAATATTTTGAATAAATTTTGGCTGACTTATCATAAGGAGTCTTCACATGAAATTTGAGCTCAATTGGGCCAATGGTTTGTGAGAAAACCATGTTTTAATATATTGATGGGACCACAATATGAGCGACCTTGGCTTAAAGGGCAAAGGTCGACCTTGACCTTTGAAACTTATTTATAGCCATTGTCTCATTAGTTTCAACATATCAAGTAAGAATAATCACTTTGGCTTTAACAGTATTAAAAAAATCAACTTTTCAAAAAAAAATCCCATTTAAATCAATTAGGAAGCAAATTTGACCTTGACGTTAAGTAGGTCAAGGTCAACCTAGGATCATTATTTGAACAAACTTGGTAGGCCCCACATCCCCAATGCTACATACCAAGTCCCAAGGTCATCGGCCTTCTGGTTCTGGAGAAGAAGATTCTTAAAGGGTGTATACCATATATGGGCATGGCGGCCATCTTGGTCATGTGACCAGGACCATTTGAACAAACTTTCGTTCCCCTATCCTAAGGAGTCTCCATATGAAATTTGAGTTCAATTGGCCCAGTGGTTTCAGAGGAGAAGATGTTTGAAAATGTTGACGGACGGACGACGGACGGACGGACAACGGACGCCAGAGTCACTGGTATACTAAAAGCTCACCTAGGAGCCTTCGGCTCAGGTGAGCTAAATATGTTTAAACTAATTCTAGAGCTAGAATCAGTTTGAACTTGTTATCTTGATGTCAGGTCCCTAAAATGGTATGTGCTATGTAGTAAACAGATGCAACAATGGTATTTATCATATGAGGTCGCATGAGTGAGTGATAAAATGCAATGTATTAAAATTGATAAACCACTAGTGGTTTACATGTTTTGTAACGTTACATGTATGTATTTTAATACACTTGCGTTTGTTATGCCACGTCTGATTGGATAACGTCAAAAATTTGCGACAGTATATCCTGCAATATACTGTCAGAAATAGTTTGATGTCATTGATTAAATTACACTTTGTTGGATGACGTTCGGTTTTATGCGGCTCACAATGCTCCAATTTGAGACGAAACTGCAGAAATGCATTAGAATGGGGATAACCATATTCAAATTTTTAATTTGGGGAGGTATATTGTCGGATATACGGTTGGAAATCATGTTTTACGGCTCAGCTCCCATGTCGTAGTAAAACTAAATTTGTTGACTGGTCATTTTCAGAGTTTTTTTAATATCTCCAGAGCAAACAGTAAAACTAGTAAAGTAAACCGACAGTCTCCGCGGATAGAATAAAAAATATTTTCAGACTGTTTTTTTGGTACTTTCCGGAAAATTACAGTACAAGGTTTTGTAAATAAACTAATAAAATAATTCTGGCCAAAGTACTTGGGCATGCACCTACTAGGTCAGATACAGCATACTAAGCAAGAATATTCAATGATCTACTTTGTTTACAATCTTGATGCCAGTTTTAACTTTAAGTGGTAAAAACAGCTTTGAAAATGAAATGCTGAAAGTCATGTTTTTTCATTCAGTTTATGTTAACCTTTCGACACAGATCAGGAGTCCTGGACCGACTCCCCCGAGGTTATAAAACTATTTTCATGCTCAACTCAACTGAGCACGAAATTTCAACTGCTCATAAAAGCTAAAATACCGACAAATAAAGAAGTTGCATGCTTTAAGTCTCTCAGATGTTGTATTTATCATGCTAATGAATGTTAAAATGCCAACAATTGTTGGCATTTTAACATTTATGAGCATGATAAATTTCGTGCTCAGCTGAGGTGAGCATGGAAAAAGTTTTATAACCTCAGGGCCAGGAGGAACAATCAAGAATGATCAACCATAAAAATAATATGACCCTTAAAGACACATATGTGCAGTCAAAAGTGATAAAATTTCTGATGGTGAATACTAACCAGATTGGACGTCTTTCAAATCTCATCAGGTGATAACTGTATCTAGAACTCAGCTTGCTCACATTAGGGATGTTGTTGTATACACTCCAGAATCCCTACAAAACATGACAGGCCTCCAGATAAGAGTGAGTATTTGAAAACTATTTTCTTTATTTCTCATCCAAAACATATGTTGTGGGCACTCAAAAGAACCGTCTCAATAAGACGGTTCTTTTGAGCACCCAAAACACATGTTTAAATTGATGGGTAAAAAAAATTACAATTTTACGCTCATAAATTTTTTAAACTTTTATGTGATTTTTCCTGTTTAATGGCTTATGGTAGTGCGGGACCCATGTCAAAAGATAACCTTACTTTTACTTAAAAGTAAGAGTTATCCTTCCTGAATCTTGTTTTTAAAAGAGAATACTTATTTGTAAGACGGTAGATATTATTCTCCCCTGACAACTCTTTGATGCTTGAAACGTAATTCTGTAAGTATTTTGCTTTCACAAAAAGAAGGAATGCAAGTATTAGCTTTTAAAAACATCACCCAGAGTATGAAGTCATTCGGTATTTTGATGGTTAAAAGTTGCGGACCGTATAAATATACATACTTTATACATGTCTCGGTTGCTATTTCTGCATGCTGCCACCAACCTAAGACCCACCCCCACCCCAAAAAAAGGGGGGGGTTGTAGACGTGCACATGCCTTGTATGTGACATTCTCATGTTTTAGGTCCCATGGAGGTACATGGTCACTAATGTTTAATGGAGAAATGACATAACTATTTCAATTACCTTATCACACCGGACAGGCAGCAATAAAAACAGTCTAAACAATCGATGAATGCTGATAACAAATTGCTAGAAACAGTGTTTGTGATTGCCATTTGTTGCCTATCGGACTACAAACAAAAATCCAAAATTCTGTTACTTACAATATTTAACTACGTTCGTCGATAGCATTAACGTTTTCGATTGCCGCCTATCTAGTGTGTTTTTGATATACTGAAGACGTAGCCAAAACAATCTGATACAAGGGCTAGGAGTTATTTCATGTTTCTGTTGAAAAAATTATTTTGTTTCGCTGCATGTTTCAAGATGATAAAATGGACATTTCTGCATACATTTTAATGAAATTAATTGGAACTGCATGTGCCTGAAAGGAAGATATATGACAATATAACATTCTTTTCTGTATATTAACGGTTGGCAAGCATGGTACAGATGCGCGGATCCAGGAATTTTCATCAGGGGGGGGAGGGTCCAGGTCAGTCTGACAAAAAAGCTCTGACAACGATTTTTTTAGTCCTCAGCTTATTTTACAGAAGTCAAATGGTCAATTTCAAAGAAATCTATCGTTTTTAAAGGCTCCAGATGGGGTCCAATTTTTTCCAGGGGGTCCAACTTTTTCCAGGGGGTGTCCAATTGCTTATTCCCTATAGAAACCCATTTAATTTGTGATTTTCCAGAGGGGGTCCGGACCCCCTGCCCCCTCCCTCTGGATCTGCACTTGGTGCAGCCCTCACAGCTTCATGGTTAAGGCTACAATACATTATCTTATTTGAGCTTGGCAAACGTTAATAGACAGAAGAATGTATCATCCTTTTATTGTTATATACCTTATGATAAGTGTTTACTATAGAAACTTGAGGTGTTTCAATCGCTGACAATTGTACATTTTATTTAATAATGTGTCATATTTTGGTTGATCGTTGACCAATCACTGACCGCGGGCTTTATTTCCGATAAAACATGACTGCAGAGGGCTTAATTGCCATTTCAACCTGCTCACGGATGTCCTCTGCGAGTTAAGATACCGTCACTTATGCTTTATTGAGAAATGACCAAAATATTCAATTATCATAAGATACGCTACTTTATTACATCGGATAGGCGACAATCGAGAAAGCTCTGAACAATCTTTGTCGCCAGTCAGGCAAGCAAACTGCAATCCAAAAAGTCTGTTTCTGACGGTATTTGATCTACGTTCGTCGATAGCATCAACGTTTTCGATTGCCACCTATCCGGTATGTGTATTGATACAATGAATACGTAACCAAAACAATCTGAAACAAGAGCTAGGAGTTATCTACATTTTTCAGTCATGTTTCTGTTGAAAAAAAGTTTGTTCGGATAGTGAGCAATCGAAAACACTCTTTACCATTGACAAACGCGGATCAAAACTCACTAGAAACAGTGTTTTGATAGCAAAGTGTCGCCTGTTCGATGAGTGATGGTAATAAAAAAAAACTATGATTCTAACTATTTTTGGTCTATAATCGTCGATAGTATTGATGTTTTCGATTGCGCATATAAGGTGTGGTTTTGTTGTATGCCTCACGATGTTACAGTGGATATTTTTTTTTGGAAATGCTTTTGCTTGAAAGGAAAGTATTCTAGAACTTTTTGGAAACTGTAAAGGCGGCACCTCATGACTGCCTTATTAGTCTACTTTAGACATAGGTAAAATCTGAAAATGAGGCGTTATGACTACATTCGAAAGTGTTTGTTTATTGTTTAACATTAGTATAGAGGCAAACAGTGTGGCCCCAGATCAGACTGCTCTAGATCTACACTGTTTGTTTAAGAGGCTTCATAATATTTCAATAGACGTTAGAAACATACCATTGTGTTGTAATATACGCTTTAAGGGTTAATAAATGTGGGTTCAGTGCATTAACGGACAGGACTTTCATGAAATGCACGCAGACCTGCGTGGCTCAAGCAACTTTTAAACGCTTAACCAATGGATAGAACCTGATTTCCATTCTTGAGCAGTTGAAATAACCGAACCATGCCCAGATATGAAAATTAAAGTTGCCACCTTTACAGTACCCAAAAAGTCCTATAATATATAACGATGACAATATAAAATTCCTTTCTGTATATTAACGTTTGTCAAGCCCTTGTGCGATAATGTGTTGCAGGCCTCACCGCTGTGTGGTTCTGGTTGCAACACATCACATTCAGGCTTGCCAAACATTAATACAAGGAAAAGAATGTTTTATCCTCTTATTGCATATTTGTAAGTTTATTCTTTAAATGACATTTAGATCTATGCATCAGGAATAAAGCTATAATTTTAGCTTTTATCTACATAAATCCTACGTGTAAGAAAGCATCAAAGTATTAAGACATGCTATAGCCATGCTTTAATGAGAATCATAATGTAATGTGCTGGGTCACATATGCTAGGTCAAAATCTTTTTTGTCATTTTCTACGCCTATTTGTCAGTGCTTAATCAATAATAGCTATGTCTCCGCCCAGTGATATACATAGGGCGTAGACAAACAAAAAAATTGGTTGAAAGGGGAGACAACATTTATTATAGTCTTTATTTTTTTCAGGATTTTTCAGAAAAGTCACCAAAACAAAAAAACGAGCACAGTGACACATATTTTTATTCAATCATTAGATTCTTAATGAAAATATCTTTGTAAAAATATGTTTTTTGTTGTTCCAGTTACATTCTCTTATATGTTTATTTTGAATATTAATGTTTTTTTTGGCATTTATTCGTTTGACTTTATTAGGATTTTGCTTAATAAATTGTGTAAATACATGTTATTTCACTATTTTTTGTTTTTATTTATATCTCTGGTGTGAGTAGTATTTGTTCTGAAAAAAAAACTGTATTGCGTTTCTTGTTAATTTGTTAACAAAATCTGTGTTTGTTTATTTCAAAAACCTGCGATTTTGCAGTTTTTGACATCAAATAACTTTTTAAAAAGAATGACGAGGTATTGTTTTTTTTGTCTTAGATTATAAGTATAAGTCTATTATTATAATATATTAAAAGATAAAACACTTTTGGACATATGCCGGTGAGTCCGGTACTACCTTAATTTACTTGTGATGGTACAATTTATATATTAATGTTTTAGATTTTGAACAATAAAGTCAAATCTCACAGGCCCATAATTTATGCTTCAAGTTATCAGTAATTGGAACTTAAAGGTATCTAAATAAATTTTAACATAAAGTGATTATTTTCCCTTAATTATATCCATCAAAATAAATGTTATATGGGGTACTTAAAACAATTAATTATCTCACTGAGACAATTCTTTTAACTTCTTAATTGTTGAGAATGTATATACTAGTACATTGTATGTATGTATGTATAATTTGATCAAAAATAAGGAATACCGGTCCGAATATGTTTTAAGTTATATAATATTTCATGACTATGCGCAACTCCCTTTAATCAGAACTACTGATACTTTGAAGAAAAAATTCTGGTCATTATGAAGAAAATATTCTGGTCATTAAGCCTTTGAAAAAAGATTCAACCATATTTGAATAAACTACTGGTAATCTATGCTTTTAGGGTTGAACTAACATATAACATTCACAAACTGATACATTTATAGTTGCAGGCATTTACAGTTAAGCATTCGAAAATCTCTTTTCTTTCAACTAGGCCCCTAGGTAATGATACTTTTTGCATGCTCATCTCAACTGAGCATGAAATTTCAACTGCTCATAAAAACTAAAATACCGACAAATAAAGAAGTGTCTTGCTTAAAATCTCTCATACTAATAAATGTTGGCATTTTAACATTCATGAGCATTATACATTTTGAGCTCAGCTGAGTTGAGTATGAAAAAAGTTTTATAACCTCGGGGCCTGGCCTATATTTTGGCTATAAGACTTTTGTTTTTCTGCATTAAGCAGGATTAAATCATAGGGAATCAGTGCATAAAAAAGAAGGAAAAAAGTGGTTAACCAGTATAAATCCTTTCTTTACAAGTGGAATCTTCCATTCACTCTGATACAATAATAATATAATCTAAAAAAACTGAATCTTTCGAAATAAAGTGGACCAACAAAGTTGGACAACAGAGGGCTTAGTTTGATTGTGTCAGTTCAAGAAAGTTGATGGAACATGCACCATCTGAAATGGTATTCAATTTCTGCTTTTCTGGAAAAAACTATCTAAAGGTCCCAACTAAAGGACTGTTATATTTGTATTTTCTGTACATGAAGATTTTTTATCTTAGCAACAATTATACAGATAATCTAGAAAATTCTGAGGCAACAGATCTACGTCAATACTAAAAGTCAGTATCTGGTCTATCTGCTTCCAGAAAAGTGTAAATTATTTTTGGTATATAAAAGGAATAACAAATACCCTTTTCACTTTTGAAGTTTTCTAGTTTCGCACTGCAGAAATGATATAATTTGGAGCTAGAATTCCAAACTATAACTGTAGTGTATCCAATTTTTCTAGATTATAGCTACATGTAGTCTCTAGTGTTGTTTTAACATATTGCTTTCAACAATTTTTCAATCATATCACAATGGTCAGTTATCCTATCATAAATGAGCCGTGACATGTTATTTCCAACAATGTGTCATTTTGACAAGTGTAGACTGTCACTAAGACGAGCCTGTGCTAAATCATTTTAAGCTTAGACTCCAAATGCTGTTCGGTCAGTAGCTTAACAGTTATGAATATTCAAGCGACTAGCAAAGGCCCTGATCAGACTGCACGTATGCGCAGGCTGATCTGAGCCTTTGCTGGTCGCACATACCACATTGTTGGAAATCTCATGTCGCGGCTCATATTTTTCGGGCATGTGACGTAACCTGAGACTATAACAACTTTTTTCATGCTCAACTGAATTAAGCATGACATTACATCTGCTCAATCATATAAACTAAAAAATGAAGATTTTTTTCCATCTTAAAACAGTTCACTCAGAGGTTGCATTTACCTTGCTAATATATGTTAAAATGCAAACAATTGTTTGAATTTTAACATTTTGAGCAGAATCAATTTCATGCTCAGTTGAGAACTAAAGACTGAGTAACTCAATGCATGAAAAAAGTTTTATTACCTTGAGGCCTGGACAGAATCATCAACGTTTAACCAGTATTTTTAAGTGTACACATACTTTGGCCATTAACTGACAACTTAAATGAATCAAGCTAGTCTCTGTAGCTGAGCAGATAGCTGTGAGCTTTACCAAACATACTCCATAGACATGTTTCTTATGAAAAGGCTCATTATATGCTTTTATATCTGAGATGAATGGAGAATCCTAAATGTTAAAATTCATTTTTTAGTATAGCCATGCAATGGAGATTATTTAAGAAATAGATCAGCTCTAGCAGTAATTTGTTGAGTAATAATTCACTGTTTGGAGGTCAGTTATAAAAAAGATTAAATAAAGATTGTGTAGCACGAGTGATTTATCTTCTTACAACTGACCAACAAACAGTGAATTATTACTAAACAATTCACGCACAAGAGCTGATCTATTTCTATTCTAACAAACAATAAACAACAAAAACACATTTTCTTCCAACTTTCCGCCACTGCACTGAAGAATTCTCACCAACTTGTACTCTGCTGCATACGTTTACATGTATTTGTAACATCTTTCAAGCGTAAAAATGATGTAACACCATCTAACGCCATGACTGATATCATTTTACAGTTACAAATGACGTCAGCAAGTGTGCGCTTTCCTCTCTCTTTCAAAACTGTGAATTATTGTTTGATAAATCACATTTTTAAGCATTGACTCTATAGGCGAGGTGTGTTAGAATAGTTCTTTGCATGCTGGATAATTTTTCATGTTTTGCTGTTGTCTGCTGACTTTTTATCAAAATCAATTCTTTCAAAAAAAATTCTTTCAGGAACACCATCAGAGTGTCAAACTGTATGGATCTGTTGGTCCTGATCTGGATCCAAACTGTTTGCAAAGGTTATAATCAGCAGAGGACAAAAGTTGCCGCTAGCTAGGAAAGAGTTAATTTCCTATTTCTCTTTTGTTCAATGCAAGCAACCCAATAAAAGTTTTCGAGATGAATTTTTTTTTTTTACCTGAACTGTACTGACAGTGTAGAGTTTCTTTAAAGTTGCTTCATACTCTGCAGCAGAGGTACCGGGTGTTGATCTGAAAAATAAACATCATAACTCTTAAAGCGCCAATCGCAACAAAAGTTGTCTGCTTTTCTCATCTGCTGAATTGTTTAAGAAGTCTCTATGTCAAACAGTGTGGACCCAGATCAGACTGCTCCTATAGGAGCAGTCTGTTCTGCATCCACACTGTTTGCTTCTATACTTAATTCGTCAGTAATGTTTGGCAATTATTTGCAGCAGACGCCTTCAGCGGACGACATTTTCAAATGCATTTTTTTCTTGGCGCTTTAAGGGTTAAATTTGCATGATGGGTAATTTTGCATGCTTTTTTTGGTTACAACTCGGACCTCACTCGGACCCAGTATGTATACCCAGACTGGTCACTAGCATACAGGTAAATGTATATATTGGAAATACGTTGTTCAGGCTGAGCTTTCAAAACTGAAGTATGTTGAAGATTAAACAATCATATCTCCATTATTTCTCTGCATATCTGTGATTTTTCTTTAAAAAGTAATAGTTCAATATACTCTCTTTAAGACTGTGTTGTTATATTTATTGAAAGTTTATCCTTCTTTACGAACAACAGCAAGAAATCAAGGTACCCTTTTTAGCTTTTTTCGGCACTTTTAACCGAAAATCCTAAGATTCAATCTATATGATAACTTAATTAACTTCAATTTTATTTACTGTAACTTGTAATATTTCAACTTCACATACCGGGAATAACTTCTTATAATCTCCGGTATGTTCAGAATCAATTTTATTGCAATAGCGCTGAAATAAAGTCACGACGACATAACTTTGTATTTCCGTCACTGACCATTCTGTTTATTCTCAGGGTCTGAGGTCACAAGTTGTTGCTTGTTTTTTTTTTCAGAATTGACTTTTTCAAAAAATCTTTTAGGAACATACATGAGCCACTATAATTTAAAACAGTTTGGGTCCAGATCAGGCCTGACATATTTTGGGGTGTAAAATTTAACAAAATAGTGAATGCCATTTTTTAATCCTAAAGCTCTTAATTCTCTTGAAAATTTCATGAAAATAGTAAAGGTACAGATGTTTACACTCACACATTGATGTAAATCATGTATAATAAATGTCCATCAGTTTGAAAATTTTAAAATATGTTTTTGTCGTCTCATGGTTAGGACTAAAGCAAAAAGCTATATAAACTTTTTTTTATAAACTTAGCTTCAGATAATGCCACTGCCATGTATGTACAAAAAGGGCAGTGAGTGATAGTACTGGGACCATAACCTAGTTTGTAACTAAGTTATGATTTTTGTGTAAAATAGAAGCAACACTACAGTTTGTTTATAAATGAAAGCTGAAAGCATAATTATTCATAGTTCCTTCAATTCTACATATTCAGTAAGCTAGGACAAATACTGTGTACAAGGGTATTCATCAGATAAAATACCATGATATTACAGTGAATGTAGCATTTAAAGTGTGAAAACTGTATGAAAGGAAATGTGCCACCCCCCCCCCCCCCCTACCATTCATGTATGTTGGTTACTCTTTGCTTGCTTGTATCATCTGTTGATAACCTTTGCAAACAGTTTGGACCCAGATCAGGACTGAAAAAAATGTATGACCTGATCTGAATCCAAACTGTTTGACACTCTGATATAGCATTTATTAAAGTACTCTTTCAATGAGTTTATTTTTGGGGGAAATCAGCAGACAACAAAAACCAAAACATTACCTTGCATGCAAAGAGTGTATCTAAGTGTGTCTTCTTCAATATACAATGTAGCATTAAGGTGTGAAACTGCTATAAAAAAAAATGGTCCTTTATATAAACATCTTCAATAAGGTGTTGGTCCTAATATCTTAAAGGTGTTAAATTTAACTAATAACCATAGTCCTGCCGAGCACAGATATGCCCCTGGTTGCTTCAGAATAAGATAGCTGATCATGGTCACAGTTTTCAATCATTGCAGCCTCTGTTACGACATAAAGCCGGTCAGGAAGGAAGAGGGGAAATCTTATTGGAAAATTCCTTTATGCGATATTGATGCTACCAGGGAAAAATAATGCACACAACTAGTAAAAACTTTTCAGTACTTTATGTACTAAGAAAACATCGACAACACATTAATAATACAACGACGCCACCTACACTATAATTTCTGGCTAGTTGACCATCCTATACTAGGGCAAGTTGCCACTCTAAGATCATTTCAATTAGAATCAATCTTAGATTGTCCTGCTCTAGATGTACGTCAACCAGTCAGAAATAAGAGACGTAAAGAATATGATTCACATACAATCTAAGCTCTAAGAAAAAAAATTGGGCCCTTTGGTACTTAAGTATCGTGTTGTTAAGTACTCTTGGTTATTAAACGCGTTTCGCCATGCTCCATGCCAGTGAAACTTGGCCACTTACCAAGACGAACCTGCAGCGCTTGCAACGCAATGATAGGGCCATGATCTGACAGATCTGCAGTATCAAGCCAGAGGATGTGGCCAGGGTAAGGTCAAGCGAGCTACTGGCAAAGCTTCAGCTTGAGGATCTCGACCTCATTTTGAGAGAGAGAAGGCTTCGCTGGTTTGGGCATGTGACGCGTTCGAGTGGTGCAATCAGAACAGCATATGATTTGCAGATTGAGGGCAAGCGGGGGGCAGGGAGGCCCAAGCAAACATGGAAGAAACTGACAGAGAAAAACTGCCGTGAGTGGAAGCTCACCACAGTTGACCCTCAAGAAAGGAGCACCTGGAGATCAGGTGTGTGATCTGCTATGCGTGCAGCTAGCCAGTTACCTGGAAAGGGGCCCACTGATGTGGATGATGCCCCTGCACCTGCACGTTAATCAAAAATCCGATTATGATGATATATGACTCTGTTGCATCAATAATGGAGTTGTTCGTTTCAAGCTTACAAAATAAAAATAATTTCAGTGGTCTTATTTTTTAAAAATTACAGCCTAACCCTATAAGCGCGCGATTAGCCCTCACCCGTGGGTGTATGGCTAACGGCTCCCATGCGGTTAGGATGGATTGACTCTTCTAAATATCTCCACTCAAAAATGTGTAATAGAGCAGTATTTTTAGTGACTGGCCTATGTCAGCACTAAACAATACCTCCTATGCCAAACGAACAAACCCATACGTTATAAAAATTTCCAGTACGCTGTCATAACGTCACCCTGGTTTGAGACGCTATCGCAGCCGAAACATCAAGATTCCGTGGCCATTTTTCCCTTTCAGGTCACGTAATCTAGATAGTTTCGAGGTTTACAAATACTGATACCAATTCTCTTAAAATTCCAGGAAAACGTTGAACAGCGTGGTGACGACGTAAGGTTTGGACGTTTACGTCGGACATCACCCTGCCCACGCGCTAATTTCGTACTTATATAACGTATCAGTTGTAAACAGCTAACTATGACCCCTCGTCAAACATATTTACATCAATATTGAGAGATTACATTCTGCTGTTTTATGCGTGTAAAAACGTACAATAATTTTACATGTATTTTGGTGGAACAAACACCTACCTAATCTCTAAACATACATGTCAGCTATCACCTTATTTATGTAAGTGTGTTGTAGTGTATGCACCTAACCCTTATTCTTATATGCGTCAGATATAACTCGATGTGACACATACAGGTCGCTACAGAAAGTCGACTTTCACTGGCAGTTAAATCGTCTTTCCAACAACGCCATATAAATCACAACAACTTAAAATCTAGCTGCTAAAATTGTTTATTCACCTATCGGCCTCCCGGTAAATCTTCCAGCATACCATTATAGTTTTATGTGCAGATCCAACATGGCCTGTGACTACCTTTGGCCGAAATAACCCGTCGAGTCCATCCGGACAGCTTTACTATAGCCGCAAGAATGGTCCCACCAGATTTTCAGGCACTACGCATGTGCGTAGATCAATACGCAAGTGCGTAACAATCGCTATTTTCGCAAAAAAAAACGGGATGTTATTGATAACACCCGATAGAACTCATACACGGAATACTGGCCAATTCAACAGACGACAAAAATAGAAAAGAGTGACTTATTATTTCAATACAATGTGACATGCCAGAGACATTGCGATTCAATGCAATAACATTAATCGCTATAGCCCTGTCATGTACAATTTCAACACAGTCAAATATATATAACTTCACGTACCTTTCTATAATAATGAATAGCGTCTCTATATCGTACCTCTCTACGGTATCTTTATAATGTCCCCTAACAAGAATGGGAAATTCCATCCTTTATATAGTGAAAAGTGCACAAGATCTCCAAGATCTTCAAGAAAAGTAACGAAATCATGCAAGCGTTACTAAATAAAGACACAATGAATTCCATCTCAGACAAACCGCCCTTTTATTGGACTATTAGTAGAAAAGGTACCGTATCACGGTTCGTATAGGTGACCAGGTGCATACCTAAACCTTTGCGTATTTGTGCGTATACGCAACCATCACTGATTCTGTTGTTCCTTACATTATACATCGCAACAGCCTCACACTGGTAAAAGTATACGTCCATTTGGTGGTATTTACACGTATTGTCGGTACTTCATAGACCGGAAGTGGTAGATATTGGTGTTAATACATTGTACTATATAAAAAAAACATGCCATATGCCTAAAGGACTATAGACTTCAATCAATTTTAAGTATTCAGTATGTGGACGACGATTTATGTAAGCATTTAGGAATAGATTCGAGTACCGATCATCCAGATCGGTACTCAAATCTGTTCCTAAATGCTTACATAAATCGCCATGTGCATGCCAAATACTTAAAAATGATCTAATTCTATTGTCCTTTAGGCATATGGCATGTTTTTCTATATAGTATTAACACCAATATCTACCACTTCTGTTCTTTGAAGTACCGGCAATACGCGTAAATAGCAGCAAATCGACATATACATTTACCAGTGTGCTGTGTATAAAATTGTAACTAATGATATTATGCAACTTAACTGGCTGAAAAGTTTTATTTTGAAGTATGTGACTTATTCACCAGAATAAGGGTTAAAAATTACCATCAGATGGAGTGTTGAAACCAGAGTTCATTCAGATTGCCTTGGCTTGATTTACCAGAATCAGATTATGAAAGTGTTAGGATTAACAAGGTATTTCACAAAATGACCCAGTCACCCTGTATAGAATTTAGATATTGTATACCATTTTAGTAGATGGCAAGTGATATGTGCTTAATGGACTGTTGAAGAATTCCTTTGACTTAATATATTCACACAGAATGAGATGCACAGAAAGGTCTGACTTAATTAGAATGAACCCTAAGCTTGCAGTAGCAACTGAACAACATTGAAAGTTATGTCTAAAGGACAGAGGCATATGCATTTAATGGGTTCCGGGTCATTTCGGCCCATAACAAAATCGGCCCATGTCAATTTCGGCCCATGACAATTTCGGCCCATAGCAATTTCGGCCCATAAATTTTGTCAACCCAGATATCAACTCTGCAAAAAGATTATACATGTATACTATTGAGAACATGTATATATTAAATTGATAGAGTTATATTGAGAAAGAAATCTGAAAATAGATTGACTTTACAAACTATTAAAGACTAGAACAGTCAGAACACACATAGACTGGTATCAGTTCAGTAAATAAAAAAAATAGTAAAATATTTGCCAAACATATACAAGCATATACACATCTGTAAAAAGTTTCACTTGACTGTCTTATTTGCTGTATCCTGAGCAACGGCGACGTAATAAAATATCATTTATTTATCTAATTAGTAGTTACATGTATAGAACTTTCAGTTAGATGTCTTATTAGAAGAAATATTCATTGGTTGCATATATTTTCCATTTGCAAATAAAACTAGAGTTAAACTGAATAATTTCAATAAGAAATAAACGCTTGCGTTTCGTATGTGAGCAGCAAAGGCTCTGGAGAGACTATGTGCAAATGCGCAAGCTCGTCTATGCCTTGGCTGCCTGTTGCCTATATGATGAACTCTTCTCTTACCTTCGAATTCCTAATTAATTAAAACGGACCATTCTCTTATTCATTATTCTGTTTGTGTGGTTAATTAAAGGTAAGCCAACATAATTATGCCAATTATAGACAAACATACTAATTATACCTTATTATACCTGTGGGCCGAAATTGTATAGGCCGATTTGGTTATGGGCCGAAATTGACATGGGCCGAAATTGCTATGGGCCGAAATGTCCAGTGACCCATTTAATGTATGCCTGTGATAAATATTTGAGTCAATCAACCACTTCAATTGACCAGCAATCAACCACCAATTGACCAGTTAAAACCGGTTTTAACCGCTGGCCCTGTTGATATGAGTATTGACCGCAATTTAGCCAACCTTGTCATAAAACTGTGATGTCACTGTGGCAACATACGTGTTTGGGAAACATTTTTTTGTAAACAAATCGTTTTTAGCTGCTACAAAAGTGGGTTTTCATTATTTTGGATATCAACTAGAGGTAAGGGGCTTACTGTTACAATAGGTTCACACCAGGCAAATTGTTCCATATATAAGCTTTTGAGTCCAATGTTAGAATGTTCCTATTTGAACAAAATGTGACCAAAAATATTAGGCCTAAGAATGGGACAGAACAGAAAGAATCCAATCTTAGATCTTAGACCCAAGAGTGAGTGACAGCAGTTTGTCTTTGGACTAGCTAGCTGACACGTGTCATGACAGGTCAAAGTGCAAACAGCTGTCACTACCCTTTTCATTTTCTGGATACACACTCACCATCCTTCACTATCACACATTCACACTTGACTGACACTTTGACAGTGTTTGATTGAATTTGAGGTCCAAAAACTAAAATGTAAACAACACAGAAAAACACTAAATAATGGAGGATATACTTGTCCAGATAGAACGTCCATGGTGTATTTAGAGGAACGCCAGTTTCCTCTGAAGATGCGATCTCATTGATTGCAGATCTGGCCAGCTTAGGACTCGGTACATGAACATTTTCTGGACCGCCCAAATTCGAGACACTGGAAACAGCCATTTTGCACTCCAGCTGCCCTTCAATCACGTGATCAAAACAAAAACATGTGCGTCATTAAACAAGCACTAGCTTTTGAAAAAAAGATAGACAATTTATGATAAAGTGTGCGACGGTGGGATTCGGACGCTTGATGAGCTGGGGTGCATCTGATTACCCCAGGACACCCCAGGATTGTCCCAGGACACCTTTATCTATCTATCTATCTATCTATCTATCTATCTATCTATCTATCTATCTATCTATCTATCTATCTATCTATCTATCTATCTATCTATCTATCTATCTATCTATCTATCTATCTATCTATCTATCTATCTATCTATCTATCTCTCTATCTATCTATCTATCTTCTGATACTGCCTACGCCCTCACGAGCATTTTTGGCAGGCACTGCGCGACAGGGTTATGAAAAAGAGTAAAAGGTGATTGAAATGTAGATGAGAGGTTAAAATCTAGATCAAAGGAGGCAAAAATAAAAACAACTTTCTGGGATTGATCAGTAAAAACATTAATGAAGACAGTTCTTAAAACTGATGAAAAGGGGCGGGTCTAAAACTATTAAAATCATGTTAAAATATGCAGTGTACTGTCTAGGGTTTGGGATGCTGCAGTTGTCCAACTGCTGCCTTGAAGATCTCAAGACTTGGAGCAACTGCAACATTGGCTGGGAGGGCATTCCACTGGACAACGGCCAGTGGAAAGAAAGAGTATTTATAGTAGTCCTTGCCAGTATGAATTTGACGGAATGTCATAGAATGGCAATACCTGGAGATCCAATGTGTGGGCTGCATGTAGTCAGGAAGGGGCACAGCCACCAGGTCATTTACAATTATGTAGAAGATGCAGAGACGGGCCACAGATCGTCCCTCTTCAAGGGTCTGCCAGTTCAACTGAGACTGCAATGAAGTGACACTAGTTGTCCTGGCGTAACCATTTAAGGTCCACCGGGTTGCACGTCTTTGGACCATTTCTACTTTATGGGCCTTGTCTTTGGTATGGGGGTCCCACACTGCTGAAGCGTACTCCAGCTGGGGACGGACTAGGGATTGATAAGCCATTTCTCGGATTTGGGGGGACTTAGTTTTGATATTTTTTTAATAAATCCGAGAGACCTGTTTGCATTGGCTGTGATTCTGTCCACATGAGTGTTCCAGCTGAGGTTGCTGGAGATATCCACCCCCAAGTACCTGGCGCTGGTGACAGCCTCCAGCACCTGTCCATGCAGTATATACTCCGTCTGGAGAGGGTTCCTGGAGGATGTCACCCTCACGACCTGGCACATGGAGGGGTTAAACTCCATATCCCATCTAGCCTCCCATGTCTGCAGTCTGTCTAGGTCCCTCTGTAGTTTGTCACTGTCGCTTTTATTTTCTAGGGTTAGGTAAATGGCAGTGTCAACAGCAAAGAGACGCACCTGTGAGACAATGTCATCCGGAAGGTCATTGATGTAGACCAGGAAAAGGATCGGGCCCAGCACAGAGCCCTGAGGGACTCCAGATGTGACTGGGACAGAGTCCGATTCCTCGCCCTCAACAACGACCTTCTGCCGACGGTTACCAAGGAAGGCTTGTATCCAGCGCAAGGTTGCGCTTCTGATACCATAGGAGTGCAGTTTCATGATCAGTTTTGAGTGGTTTACCTTATCAAATGCTTTTGAGAAATCTAGAAGTATGAGATCGGTCTGTTTTCCCTGGCTGGTCTTACGTGCAAGGTCCTCAATGAGTGATACTAACTGTGTCTCACAGGAGCGTCTCTCTCTGAAACCATGCTGTAAGTCATACACCAGTCCATTTGAGTCCAGGTGTCTAACTTAATTTGAGGCTATGATGTGTTCCATGACCTTACACAAGATACATGTAAGGGAAATAGGTCTATAATTGGCAGCAGTTGATTTATCCCCCTTCTTGAATATAGGCGAGACATTGGCTGAGTTCCAGTTAAGTGGCACAGCACCAGACTCAAGGGAGCGTTCAAAAAGAACTTTGATAATTGGAGCCAGTTCGACCCTAAGTTCTTGAAGGATGACAGGTTTGATTCTGTCTGGACCTGCTGCCTTTTTGGGTATAAGGTTTTTCAGGAGGTTCAATATTCCTGCTTCAGAGATTTTGATGTCTGGCATTAGGGGTGTTGAATTTCTCAGGTCCTCGGGCAAGGCACCGGGGCTTATGACCTTGTCATCCACAAGGTCTTGTACTTTCATGAGAGAAAGCTCTTTTAATGAAAGTGGGGCCAAGGGTGTAAACACAGACTGAAATTGCTGGTTTAATATGTTTGCCTTTTCTTTGGTTTCTGTATGCAGGTTTCCATTCTGCTTCAGAGGGGGGATGCCCTGTTGGTCGGTCCTGGAATTTTTAAGATACTGGAAGAGTTTCTTAATATTTCCTTGACCTGTTGCCTTATCTTTTTGTCCGTCCACTCCTAGCAGTCCTTCAAGGTATGCCTCATGGCTTTCCTTAGTTTTCTTTCTGATAGTGTGTCTAAGAGAAACATACTTTTCTCTTAGTTGGGACTGAGTTGCCTGTTTTCCTGTAGGACTTACAGTATTTATTCCTTTTATGTATCAGTCTTTTGATCTCTCTGGAGATCCAAGGGAGGGATGGTTTTCCTTTAATGACCTTAGTGGGGATGCATTGATCAGTCAGTTGATCAAGTTTGTCTGTAAAGTCTGACCAGAGTTGTTCAACAGCTTTCCCATGATGCTCAGATAAAAACTTAGTCTGATAGTCTTTAAGTTTTGACCGAGAGGTGGTCCAGTCTGCTTTGTTGTAGAGGTGGATTTTCCTACGTTTCTGCTTTGTTTGGGCTGGTTTAATTGCCACCTCCGCTAAAACAATATCGTGGTCACTGAGACCTGGTAGGCATTCAACCTTAGACACAAGTGTGGGGTTTGATGTCAGGATGAGGTCCAATACAGTATCATGTCTAGTTGGTTCCGTCACAATCTGAACAAGGTTATAGTCATCTATTATGTCCACAAAACTGTCGTAAACTGACCTACAAGAACTGTCCGGTCTGACAGATGGCTCACAGTCAACCCATGTGAATTTAGGAAGGTTAAAATCACCGACAACAATGATGTTACCCTTCTTACCGGTTAGTCCATCCAGAGAGCTCCTGAGCCCATCTAGGCTATCCTGATCATCCTCCTTGGGCTTATAAAAGGCAGCGAGATACAGTGGTTGTGTACCCACAACCTCTAGCTTGACCCATCTTATTTCACACTCTGACCTGAGCTGAGGTTGCTCTGAACAGATCAAAGTGTCAACAACTAATACAAAAACACCCCTGCTGCGAGTAGTTTTTGTGGTTCTATCTGCTCTATATGGAGTATAACCTTGCGGGAATATCTCGCTATCCTTTATATCAGGGGACAACCAGGACTCTGTGCCAATGATAACATCTATGTTTATCTACTATGTTTATCATGTTTTCCTTTGAGGAATTTTTTTTATATAATAAAATGCATCATGTAATCAATTTTACCACCAGTAGCACATTTGATCAGCCAGAAAGCGGTCCGTGTATTCACCGGATCGGACCTAATCACCGGATTGGGCCTGAAATTGGCTATTAAGCTCATTTTTAAAACATTTTTTTATTATTATTATGTTTGTAAAGTAAGTATATGATCATAATAATAATGTCTGGATCATCAAGGTCGGAGACGATAGCTACTATCTGACCGGATCGGGCCCAAAATGGTCAAATAACGCTATG
This sequence comes from Loripinus fragilis, assembly GCA_964019695.1. Lineage (NCBI taxonomy): Eukaryota > Metazoa > Mollusca > Bivalvia > Lucinida > Lucinidae > Loripinus > Loripinus fragilis. The sequence goes on from OZ026520.1 coordinate 19,423,546, forward strand.
AAATAATTATCTTATGTTTGTAAAGTATCTATAGGATCAAATTAATGACGCCTGTACCAAAAATGGCTTGTTTTAATTTGAGGAAAATTGGTTTCTGAACATAGGATAGACATGTGCATGTCATTTTATGTAAAACACAACAGGTGTGAATTGATAGCCAATATTATTTTATCCAGTAACAGGTAGAAATGAACACGTATGTATGCTGCTAATATATTTATTAGTAAAGCTATACGAACTACAAGAGAGATGATAACTAAGAGAATAAGCGGACAGCAGAAGCAGCCAGGTAGTTTTATACTACAGGCTGAGCCCTTATCAAGATCGTATCATGTTGCAGAGTCTCTATGCAGAATATACAACACCCCCCTTTCAAAGCCCAATATTTTGGAGTTTACGGTATGCAACAGTTCATTAATAAAATCGTAAATGTAAAACAGTTTCTTTCATTCATTAATTCCCACGACTGAATTGTCTGTTTATCATCACAGTTTCTCGTTACAGATAAAACAAGCAACACTGATTATTTTGTGGTTCCTTATCAAGTTAATTATACTGTAATCTTTCAGGCGGTTTAGAAATTCGCCCAGATCGAGTCACCACATTTGGTTTATTACTAGTTTCTTGAGATACGTGTAACGGTACACTAGACAGCTGTTCAGGGCCAGAAGAGTTGGACAAGAGTGTATCAGATTCTGTAATCGCTGAATTGTGTGAATTAGCCGAATCACCCTGCACTTTTCTTTCCTGCACATGTACCATCGGCTGAAGGTCAGTTGGGTCGTTAAGTTCGACTTCTTTATTGTCGCCTATTGCGCGAAATTTCACCACTGGGGGTGTGTCGACCACGTATGATCTTGGTCGGTCTGCAGCTTTTAATACTTTGCCGTCTACATTGAATGATTTCACGTGAATGTTATCGCCTGCGCATAATGGCGTCATATTTCGCGCTCGATGTCTGACGTCATAATTCATTTTGGAGTATGCACATGCCGCATTCTATTTCTTAAGCAGTGAGGTTTGATTGATTAGTTTTGGCTTCAATCGATCTGGATTTTGCGGAAGGATAGTTTTGGTTTGTCTGCTGTAGAGAAGCTGAGATGGGCTATACCCATTACTGAGCGGTGTGGCTCGATAATGCATGAGTGCAACGTAAGGGTCGTCAGACTTCTCAAGCAAGCGTTTGCACGTTTGAACCGCGCGTTCAGCCTCCGCGTTTCCTAAAGAATATCTTTGTTTTATAAGATTTTTTTTCGTGGACCATAATTATTGGTATTTCTAGGAGGTAGGGCGGTGACAAAATAATAAAAAGTGACATGATTCACTAAAATTGAGAGATTTTAGCCACGCATTCCTGAAATTGAGGACACAGAGATCAAAACAAATTTTAAACATAAAGAATAATGAAATACCTTAAAAACATAGAAATTGCATAATCCGTCACCATGATATTACCGTGTGAAAATTGAAAGGCTACCGCTGGTGTAGATATGGCCGTCTCAGAAAGACATGACCAGATTAATCAAAGATTTTTATTCATATTGTCGGTGAGAGGACTTGGCTAATTAATACTAGGGTAAAGTCATGAAACTTCGGACACCGGGTAAATTCGGACACACGTTTGCAAACAGTGGAAATCCAGATGAGACGGCTCCTTATGAGCCGTCTCATCAGGATTTTCACTGTGTGCTTAGTTGGTTATTATTTTTATTCTATTAACTACAATATGAATCAAACAAGGTTGCTGTCCGAATTCACCTGATGTCCGAAGTTACCTGACTTTACCCTAGCTGTTTCAGGTTGGTAAGTGCTCTTTATTTTTTTTTATATAATTATATCCCCTACTTTTTGTGGACAGTATATGTGAGGATGGTATGTCAAAGGGTGGATCCAGGATTTCTGTTAAGGGGTTTCATATGCATAAAGGTGTAGGGGGTCGCTTTGCTGATTTCATCTCATTTTGCTTAAATGTCCTATGAAAATGGTATAATTTAGTCTCATTGAGACCAAATTATTTCATTTTCATAGGATATATAAAAACGGGGGGCGGTGAAGGGGGTTCGAGCGAACCCTCTGAACCCCATCTGGATCCGCCACTGGTGTCAATAGTTGTTCAAGATACGAGCATACCAAAGTACCAGACAGCTCCTACAGTCTCTGGTCAATATCGCCCACCTGTGAAATGCCATTCAGATGGCGTTTCCGGACCGATAGTGGCCTGCCTTAAATGCTTACTGGAATTATATTGCATCAAAATAATTAAAAGAAGTATCAACGTCCAGAATGTGAAGGTTGTCAAACAGCCATGGTGGCCGAGAGTCATAGCCAAATAATAAACAGTCCTGCTCCACAAATTTTCTCAGTTCTTCCAGATCCGCTCTAGGAACAGTTTTATATGCTTGCACTAGAGCTTCCTTTCTTGGAGATTTTACTTCAGTCTGATTCATGGGTTGTTGCAAAGTTGTTGTCATCAGGCTAATGAACTCAAGTCTGTTTATTTTCGACACCTGTGTTTCTGTTAATGGCATTTTTATCTTCTTCGACAGAAGACCTCGAATTTGAAATTCTCTCCAAGTCCTTAGAAACAGTTTGTATTTGGAATAGTTTATTCCTTTTGTTTTTTCTATGTTATGAAAAGGTAGCCTAGTGTTCGATTCAACAACAGCTACTGCTGATTCTGAGCTTAACTCTACGAGAGGAGAACGTTTACTGTTTTTGTCTTCGGCGTTTAATACATTTAGAATACAATGAGCATCATCCGCAAATGTTTCCATTTTGCCTATATAATCATAATTGAGCCGTGTCATGTGATTTCCAGCAATGTGGCATTGTGACAAGTGTTGACTCAGATGAGCCTATGCAGCCTTCTTTGAAGCTTAGAAACTCCAAATGATGTTCAGTCAGTAGCGTAACAGTCATGGATTATTCAAGCGACAAGCAAAGGCTCTGATCAGACTGCGCGTTAGCGCAGGCTGATCTGAGGCTTTGCTGGTCGCACATACCACATTGTTGGAAATCTCATGCACTGGCTCAATTCATTTGACAAGGATCGCATCTCTGTTGCATCGCTGAAAAATGTCGGTCAACTTTCTCCCCAGCTTTATGTTTGAGCACTAAATATTTGATCATTTCCGCAAATGTGACATCATGTCCGAACATCAGACTTCCAGATGAAGCATTAAACCGCACTGCCTCAACAACCTTCCTCCTAATTATTCTCCAATACATATAGTTATTAGAATAAATTTTGTTACAATACGCCGAAAAAAATCGCCCATATGGCTCACGAACAAACATAAATGACGTCGCTTCTTTCAGGAATTTCTGAACAGAATCTTCAGTGTTCTTCCCGCGAAAGTAACTGAGGCCTGTTAGTTTGACTTTTTCAGACTTTATTGTTTGGTAGTCGTCTATGGAGGACACATTTCTGTTAAACTCTACTAGTTTGAGCATGCGTCGCCAGAAGGTTGAACCCGTTTTGGGTATAGGGCAGTACACAAATCTGCGATTAAGGCCAAGGACAATAAAAGATGAAAATGACGCTGATTTCTCTGCCGGTGATCTCAACATTGAGGCACACGCCATAGAAACACTCTCTTTTCTCGCTGCAAATACTGCGCTGCTGCCAGTCTGAAATTGATAAACCTCATAATCCTGAATATGTGTAGGTTATAGATCATATATCACAATTATAAAGGAATTAAGTGGGAACGAGCGCAGCGAGTGAACCACTTAATTTCTTTATAATTGTAATATATGATCTATGACCTACTTATAGTTTTCTCCTTGCTCCTTTGAAAATGGTCGCATCGACCACTTTGCGGATTTACTTAATGACTAACGTTTATATAAATTACATATTTTGACAAAATATGTGATTAAGTTGGCCTACCTACCTACCTACCTACCTCAACCTTGGTTTCAACCTACCACCTCCAGTTCCGGAAGCGGATGCCCTACAACTTGAGCTATCGTGACAAGTCAACAAGGGGGCCTAATTATGGGAAGTGCTATTTATAGTAGGGACTCTCGCCATGAAGAATGTTCTATCACCACAAGAGAAGTGTGTAAATGTAAAGCCAGCATACTTCAAGCAAACTTTTAAAGAACCTACTGCACTGGTTATCAAGGTATTCTTGATTTCCTTTAAAACCTATATATGTTAGAACAATATAATTTCAGCACCTTGAATATGTCATTGTAACTTATAATCTAGACGATTGTGTTATACATGCAGTAAGATGGGGTGCCTATCATGCTTCAAATAATTGAGCACTGCAATTATACTCTAGCATATCTGCTTAGCTGCCTCCAAATTGATCTTACGAAGGAATAGCACCATCTGAGACTGACTGAAGAGACATGTTTTATAACCTCTAGTGTTACAAAAACATGGCTTGCACACAAAGTGGCATCAGCATTTCCTAGTATGTTTATCAAACTTTGCAGTGTACATGTTAGCAATGTCAGCGAGATATTACTGTTGAGTTAGAAACAGGTAGAGCCCGTGCTTGATAAGAGAAGAGTTACATAGTTGGTTACGTTATATATGGTACTTTATTCACCTATATAGGGTTTTCATTCATACTTCTAACTGTAAATCTGTTTAGTCACTCTACTCGTATTGAGCACGGACTATAGTTTACAAGCAAAGAAGGAGCGAATCCATCCACAGAGTATGTTTTGGAGTCAAATATTAATTTATGAGCTTCTTTTAATTATGCTTTAACGTTCTTTTGTATCGTAATTACCAACATTTTATTATCTCAATTAATGATAGGCCTAAATGAATACATGTGTGGTTCCTTTTTCATGCCACAAAAAATTAGCGTAGGTAGGTAGGCTCTAACATTAAATTAAGACATAACATTAAAACATTATGACGGCCTAATTATGCTACTGACTATTTAATAGTGCATATGGAGTCTGAGTGAAAAAAATTTGATGTATGATAAAAAGACTTGAATGAAGTAACCACACTATTTTAAGCCCAAAACCTTTATATGGTAGTCATCTCAGGAAATCATTTTATTGAGTAACTTTTAACACAGAAAACGGATTCAAAATTTTCAATAGGCCTTTTTTTAGTTTTCCCCCCAAAGGCCATTTTAATGTTTATGATAGGGTAAGTAGGGGAACAGGAACCACACTATATTCCTTTAAGCCTTATCATTAATACAACTTACATCGTACCAAACAGTATGCATTGTCCAGTATTAAATCATGTTTTACTTGGAAGATATGGTAGTTTAGTTCAAAAAAGAAAGTATTTTATTCAATTTATTCGCATTTTACCCTAATGACCACCATTTATACTATCTGACCTTAATATCTTACCTACAATAATTATATTAGGTAAAAATAATTCATAGTTTATAATAGGGGTGTAGCTCTGACAAGTTAATTGACATATAGTTGCATTTCTACCATTGTTGGATGGCAACACCGCATTTTTAGTCAATTTTGCTTAATTTCACCCGTTTTGCCCCATCTAACCCTTATTCTCAAATAATATTTGCTAATTTCAAGAAAACCTTTACCTTTTTATGATGTATTTCATCCAACAATACCATTTTAGATGTTATTTTATTTCTTTGTATGATGTAAAATCTTCATTTCAGGATTTTACGTTTATTGTGGTGGCCATTTTGGATTTTAGCGTCGCCATCTTAAAAATTTACCAATTTTGATTGGCTAACGACAAAAAAATCCAATAATTCGTACTAATGGACATTTCTACCAAGTTTCATGCTTGTATCTGGATGTGCATGATTATTATCACTTCCCGCTCCACTAAAATATAGAGTCATAAATGGAAAATAGAGTTATACATTTATACAAGACAATACAATAAATGATCCTTTTTATTGTAAATGGTCCAAACTTATTCTCATCAAAGTAACACTCATGTTTAACGTTTGTTGTTGTCTGCTTATGTGGTAATCACCATTATTACCCGCCTCCTTGCAACTAGTAGAATCATCACACAGTATGTCAATCATTTGCTGTTGTACAATTTTACCACCAGTCCATTCAAAATCGATGAGCTATCATCAACTTTCCAATTATGCCATTCATGGCTCAGAACATTCGGAAACTGATATGCATTCCTGAAAGTTGGCTCTTTGAACATGCGTTTCAAGTGATACTCTGCAAGTAGGAGAAAGACTGAAGCTTTACAAAAAGGAAAAAGATGCCATCAAAAGCAATGAGTACTTGGACCGATGTACCTTGATATTTTTGTGAAAAAATCATATCTTAGCTGGTTGACTGATATATATTGCGTGCAACAAACACATTTTCACCTAAAAATGTCTCCAACACTTATTATTTTTCCACAAGCATTCAAAAACTTCTATGAAGTCTTTGTACTTCTGAAGTGCTGAAACAGAGTTAACTAATTCCCTTCAGATGAACGAGCTATATTTAACACGGCAGGCAAAGCAATGCAATGCAGGATGAACAGTGTACAAATTAGACCCTTTCACTTCAATGATTCACTAATTTTCTAAGATCAGAGCGCTTATTAAAGGATGTAACATATATAACTTGACTTAATAAATGAGCAAGGGAATTGTCTTGACATTATCCTTTTTGATTACACCATCAGAGTAAGTAAGGGTGCAAAGATCAGGAATCGATACAATCAAGTACCACACCTGACCCAGGATACCAATGCAGGATACCAATGGGAAAGTGACAAACTCACAGTTGGACACCACAGACGAGAGCCAAGAGGTCAGCCCTTTCCCAGCAGGTGATCACAAGGCACATATAAACAGACGCCCACAAAGGCATAGCAAACACAAGACAGAAAAAACATAAAAGATCCACAAAAGAAGTACCGCCTTGGAACGGTCAGTAAAATATTTTACTGGAGGGCTTAAACCGGTTGAACGGCAGCAACCTCACCCTTAATTCAGATGTGGATCAAGACACGTAGATATTTGGTTTGCATGAAAGAGGTAAGGGTTTTTAATTTCAGCTTTTTCGATGGATCATGAAATGGGACAGCCTTATCGACTTGTTTGCTCTGAATAAATCCTACATTGAGTACAATATATACCTACTGGTTATCTTATTCTACCCTTAGTCCAGTTTCCTTCTTTTGAATGCAACAGCTAATGATATGCCTGCAAAAACTGAGAAATCAAATGTTTTACATTCTTTTAAGGTTTGATATAATGTACTGACAAAAAAGGTACCAGTAGCAATCATAATTGATGACAATGCCCAACTTTGTCCTTTCTCATATACCAGGTAATTTTCAAGGTGTAATAGAAATAGAGAATACTAGGTGAGTGTCTTTTGATATCAAGTTTACCAGGCAAGGCTTTGAGAACGTTTGTTGACATCGCGAGGCTTGCCGAGCGATTCAACAAGCGTTCTCAAAGCCGAGCCTGGTAAACTTGATATCAAAAGACGCGGACCTGGTATTCTTTTTATTAGTTTACCCATTGTTTCACTCTCCAAACTAGCGAGTATGACGTAAATTCCGATTTTTGTGTTGATTCAGCGTCATTAGTGACGTCATTCAAAAAGTGTAACGTCATCATGACCTGATAAAGGCAACATGCCGTGAGATAGACAACGTTTATCAGGCAACGCGAAGCAATGCAGTTGGTATGAGAGGTAACTGATAAATGGTATTTGACCGTCTGCAAAAACCATCAATAGTTGACAATGTAACATATATACTCAAACAAAAAGGTAACGTCCGATTTTCATGGTACTGTGTCTATTAATCCAGTTAAGATGTCGCAACAAAAAATAAAACCAAAATGTTTATCAAACGTAGGACACCCAAAAAATGGTAATTATTAGATTTTATCTTCTTATCATGAAGGGTTATTGAACCTAACGTGCACACAGCTTTTTCCATTATCATCAGGAAGTTAATCATCAAAACGTGACACAATTTACGCTAAATGGCAGCCAGAAATGTCCCATCTAAAAAAATCCAAGTCTGCTTATTGAACGAGCGACATTGCAGTTCTAAACCTTTAATTTATGAAATTAACTGAAATTACCTCCCTTTGAATTAAACAAATAACAATTTAAGAACTTCCAATTCTCCTTAACCTAACATTATTTTGAGACCGTTTTTGTTTTAATGTGTTGTGTTTGTTTATGACAACAGTTACACAAAAGAGAACAACAAAATCTATGGCTGATGTCAGACATCAAAGGTTTACTTAATCTGTGTTTTATACCCCACCCCTTACTGCAAAATCATCAAAAAATTTCCATTATCAATTGGTTTGATGCTGATTAGTCTTAATTAATGCTGAAATGCTTGTGATGACGAAAATAAAATAAAATTTATCCGATTCTGGTGATTATCAAAATACTGGACCAAAAATGAATTTTCTGAGTGTTTTCACGCACGCTCGTGATCGGTATTTTGACACGTCAGAGTATGTTACAGATTAATGGCTGTGGTCGTAAAAGCAATGCATACATCTAGCAAGCATTACACATCTATAGAGTTTGCTCAGTGATGTTTAAATGTGCTTAAAAATTCGAGATTATGACGGACACGCAAGCTATTGATGTTGTGACTTTTGATTTTAAGGGTACTTGTGTTCGCTGCTTTGTCAGCGGCTCTACTGATTATCAAATGAATTTATTTTTGTTGCAAAACGTTTCTAAATGATCACAGTGGGTAATGTGAAATTTTGAATGAATTGCGCTCATACATTTGGAACTGGCAGACATAACCGTCAAGCGGACATAACTTTATTGTTTCAGTATATATCTAAAGAAAACTCAATTAAGTTCTTTGGGCGCATCATGCGGTTATTTGGAACTATTAAAAACAAGAATATATCCTCACTGTATAACCGTGGTCCATCACTGCGTAGGGGTGGCACTGTTCAGCATTTGAGATTTATGTTGCTTTGGGACTCTGTACAGCGACGATTTGGCACTTGGGTCAATACATGATCAGTTTTACTGGGTCCGAGGTTTTATGCACACGTGATAAGTTGTATTCTAACTATTAAAGTTTGTTTGTTGATGTTTTACATCCTAGTCAACATTTTATTCAGTCATGTCGCAACACTTTTTTCAGTCATGTCGGAACACTTTCCTGTCTTTTTGGGTTGAACCATTACTAAGTAGCGGATAAAGTGTCTTGTTCAAGGACCCAACAGCGTCTCTGGTGAGTCTCAAACTCTCGACCCTTCGATCCAAAGTCTCACACTCTACCAACTGAGCCAAGGACCCAACAGTGTCTCTGGTGAGTCTCAAACTCGCGACCCTTCGATCTAAAGTCTAACACTCTACCAAATGAGCCACTGCGCTCCGCTCAATATCTAACCCTTAACACTTTCGCTGCCAAGCACCTCAAAAATCCAATACCTCAGTGCCAAGCATGTTTCAAGGAGTCCTGAATTTTGAGGGTATATGGGTTCAACACAGAGTATCTCCAAGACCATTCAACCTATCACTGTAAAACTTTCACAGAATGTTGCTAATACATAAAACTTTTATTTGAACAAATAATAGAAAAGATAGTCACGTGACCTTTGGCGGCCATTTTGGAAGCCATATTCAATGAAAAATGCCTATAAACAACTATTTCATGCAAAAATAGATAAAACATCCATCTACATCAAGTATCAAACATCAGGATTTATTCTGATATATTATTTCATCAGAGATAAATCAAAATATAACAGTTGAAGGGTTTAATGCGTCCTATATGTCATCCCCATGGACATGTTTTCGATATTTTTGATTTCCGCGAAATCTAATGACATTTAAACATTTTTGTAAAATCCGTTCTTGTACAGAAAATTGCGCTGACCGCCATATACGATATAATTATGTCCGCGTTTGGCAGCGAAAGTGTTAAAACGCAAATCACACCAAAAGTCGTCTGCTTTTGTCGTCTGCTGAAATGTTTTACAATCCTTTACAACAAACAGTGAAGACCCAGATTAGACTGCTCTACATGAGCAGTCTGATCTGGGTCTACACTGTTTGTCTCTATACTTATCTTTGTTAAATAGTGCTAGCAAAAAATTGCAGCAGACGACAAAAGCAAACGGAATTTTCAGATGAATTTTTTGCTAGCGTTTTAAAGGTTAAGTCATGGAAGTATTTTCACAAATAGACAAATGTTTGGATCTAACTATTAATGCCATTTTTACGTACTTTGCCATTCTTCTGGTAGACACAAAATATGGTAGTGCCTGTATTGTAACTCTCTCTTTATCTGAAACGTCAAATAAGGTAATTTGTACTTTTGGTACAACAACAATATCAACAACAAAACAATACAAAATATTGTCATTGCTGTTTTTCTCACTATAAGAATTATTACATCACCATGCCTTGCCTGAAAAGAGATGAACCGATGTATCATCCACTCAAAAACCACACTGTCTGCTCATATAAACACACTCTTCATGAACACGTAATATAATATGTAATTCATTAAAAATGCATACAACCAGGCAACCACCAAAATAGCATTTAATTCAAATGAAACATCTAAAATAAGCTGTCAATAATATATAATTGGCTATCTATTATTGCCATCCAGGAGCATGCCAAACTACGCAAAAACTTGTTCATTTCTACATGCTCATTACATTGAAACATAAAAAGTAGTTGAGAAGTTTGTGAAAAATCTGTTTTATGGTGAATCACAGTCATTTATTGAATGGACATACGTTATATATGTACATTGGAACTGCCTCTTCCAATGTGTACCAACAGCATATGTTACTGAAATTAATTAAACCTAATTTGAAATATACACTAAACAAGTATCATGCACATTGGCTTTCATCTTTTAAGCATCTCAAACTGCCAATCAGTTTTAAAATACCTGTCAGTATATATACATGACAGCTATATCCATGAACTACGCTTTTGCTAAGCTGGTAGCTGCATGGTAGTATCGGACGATCCAAATGTGAACCTGTTATCCCACCTGTACCTACAATCATAATCATAGAACGCTATTTTAAACTCAAGGATTTTTTCTGCTTCTTGTTAAAGACATATGCGGCTATTTCTAATGCGCACCTTTCCCGCGTCTGGAAACGGATAAAGTTGTCTGGGTCCTGTCTTTCGACCATTAACAGATTCGGATCAACACAGCTCTCCGATATTCTTATGTCACATTGGTGTTCCAATATTTTCTTGACAAAATAAAGTAATTTAAGTGTGTCCTAAATGTCTATTGGCATCTTATAAGAACTGATCGTCTCCGCACTAAAGGCAGATCAATATAGCTCAGTCGAAATCAAACAACGTACAGAATTACCCTGTTTACGAATACGATAGTGGCCGAGTCTCTACTATTTGTACGATTGTTTAGGGCGGCGCACGACCTGACCTCGTGGTCTAGTGGTTAGAGTGTCTGGCTTCAAAGCCAGAGGACCAGAATCGATTCCCGGGTGCACACATATTTTCAGTGTGTTTTTTTCTTTCTTTTTTTAACATTTTAATGCTAAATTGCTTCATATACTAGTAAAATGCCATCATCTAAACGACCGAAATGGTCATTCCTGAACTTTTTTATATTGAATTACGCATGAAACCTATGGGGGTGGGGTTAAATTTGGCCCTCTTGAAAGAGAATTAGTTCGGTGACCCCAGATTTTTATTATTTTTTTCTGAAAGATATTATAATAGTCCATAAATTAAAAATAATTTTTTAAGATTCTCAACATCAGAATTTTTAATACATGATTCATTCTAAAAACAAATTCCAATTTTCGATGAATTGCCAAAATATATCATGCAGTATCTTGTCACAGCATGGGATAACAAATACACTTGCACATTTTCTAAAAGGTTTGAGGTCATGGGCAATAATCTAAGTTAAAAGAAAGAAGCTGGCTGAAGATTACAACCGTTTTAGCTCGATATTTAGGACTAGTGTTATTATTTTATATTTTTAGAAAATTTGTCCAATGCTGAAAACTTCAATATGAGATTCTGAAAAAATAAGAACGGTGACATATCCTTTTTATTTCATAAATGGATACTCCAAGCATTAAACAAATTGTATGCAAAGTATTGATAATATTTCAACACGTGAAGTATTTAGTAGCATATGTCCTTAAACCATTTCTTAATTATTAATGAAATGTCAAATCAAATGGATGAAGATCAGGCCTGAGATTTATTTGCACCTAAAACTGCATCTCACTTTAACCCATATAAGCATAGCGTCTTTTTTGTAGGCCATAGGCAAACAATGCAGACCCAGATCAGACACCGCATTATGCGGTGTCTGATCAGGATCTTCACTGTTTGCTTACAGAACGATTTATTAAAATTTGAAGAAAAAAAGAAAAATACAACCCAAAGCCCCTAAATTTGTAAATGGGCTCGTCCTTCTGATAAGGATAGCCAAGTCCATTCTGCTTCAAGGGTTAAGTTATAATAGAACAGTGATCATCTTTAACCTGGTCTGTGACCGATTCCTTTCTTCTGGCACTGAACACTTAATAGCATACGTTCATCACGGGCCGTGCATATTACTGTAAGCTTTGTATTCTGATGGATTCATACATATTGACATAAGCAGTAAAAAATGCCCAGGGCCACGGGTAGATTTTTTTTTAATTATGATGTTTTTTTCTGTCCCTGAAGGTTGTACAGTGCAGACTTTTCACTGTTGGCAAAGTATTTGGGTAGAGATTTCCAGGGTTTAAGGGTTGAAATTTTAACGATTAGTACTTATTGCTACCGCATCCAGGGCCTCATAATATAATGACCAGTTTCTCATGAATGGATTGGTTTGTTTGTTTTTGTTGCTTTACGTCCCATGTCAACAGCTATGGTCATTGCGGGACGGTCAGTTCACTAAACCACACTTTTTCCTGGGCAGGCTTGAGCAAGCGGTTAACCAGTAATTTGTGCACATACTTTCGCTTGTAACTGACAACAACCCTTCTTGAATAAATCAGCGGAAGGGAGGAGAATGACCGTAGAAATTATTTCATGATCAATCTCCACGAAAGTATGGTACCGGGCCGGGATCGAACTCTTGACCCCTGGATCTGCAGTCAGACACGCATCTGTAGCCAGACACGTTACCGACTGCGCTACGCGGCCCGGTATGAATGGATTGGTCCTGAACAATCTGAAAGACACTGGTCATACTAGATTGTTTGCCACTGTTATTTTTATTGTTGAATAATTGCGAAAATAACATTGAAATCGCACGATTCTATTTATTAAATTGTAAAGATTTTTATATTAGTTATCATTCCGACACCAAGGTCTCTAAAACCTATTAAACCGACATTAACACTGATTTATTACTAAATTATTATACGGTAAATATTCAAAATTTCGAACACTAGGTCTAGACAAATAGTACAGACCTAGACCAGACTGCTTCGGAACAGTCTTTAAAAGTGTCAGAGGTCCTTATAGGGTTTTTGCCCCCCAGATAGTTAGGTACAAAAACGTAGCTGCGTATGTAGGTTGGTAGGTAGATGGGTGGATTAAAGTTGCTGTGTTGGTGAATGGATGAACAGACAGAAGGGCGAATGGACGGCGGTAGATAGATAGATAGGTAAGTAGGTAGGTAGGTGGTGTGACGCGTTTTTGAGATAAACGGTGGCGTTAAACTTTAACTAACGGCTGTGAAGATGTTAAATTCAGCAATATTTGTCTTAACATGTTCGAAGGCATCAAACCGCTTAAGTTGTAAATACTGATTAGAAACCCCGTTTAAGTGCGATAACGTAAAAGGTATTGATAAAACGTCCAATTGCGCAAACTTGGTGCTTTATTTCTCGAAGAAAGTTCAGCATATTTCAGCATTTTGTTTTGCTTTTTGTACAATCACTTGGAAATGGTTTTGGCGTCCCCTTATGATCAGAAATGTCTACGTCAGCCGCTAGTATTTAAAAATCTAACGTCACGTTAGCATGGCCACTACGTTTAAAAATTCTGTATTTTTTTTTTTGCATGAAATTCCTTGTCGGGTGATTGACGCTTGTATCTACATGCCAAAAATGAATATATGATCCGATGTTGATGGACTGACACATACAATTGCTAAATTTATTTTGCATAGTATACTCAGAAAAACATCTCTAACATTCAATACAATAATTACTAAACTAATTATGCATGCATTTCATAGTTCCAGGTATCTGCAATCAGAATGAATGTTTGATTTAAGCCACGCTTCAACTATTAAAGCACAGTACATGTCCAAATGGTGCAACCCTCTATACTGAAAAGTCACAAACATTCAAAAATGATTGAAACCATTTTTTATCGTTTGTATTCCATAACGACTGGCTCCAAAATCATTGCTGGCTCTCAGTTAAAAGTATGACACCTAATTTTGTAGCTGTTGTCAGCGTTTTACTTCTAATTTGTTGTCATATTGGCTTGGGTATGCCATATCTGTGCATTTTTGTTGAAGAAGTCGGCACGTTATTAGGTGCAATTACTGACAAATGGGTGTGAACACTTGTCTTTGGTCGGAATTAGAACTTAAGCAATGAACAGGTAAAGGTTGCAGCAAAAAAAATATAAACGCTATTTTTTTGCTTGTAAACTTTGGGTAAAGGGGTTGGTACATTTGGTGTGGTATTGTATCGTTACCAATGACCCGTAAATTTTATTTTGCTGAATTGCATATTGGTAGTTCTATCAGATGTGAAAATACTTCGTTTGGAAATTACTTTCTCAATGTTATATAGTCAAAACAATTTTAATATCCTTTAATTGTTTTTCTGAGTATATATTATTCTTGATGTGACGAGACACAGAACTACTGTACTATTGAATTTAAAACTAGTACATATTTCTTCAAACTGAAAGTTTGAAATTGCAACGGCGTAGCCAGAACGCTGAAAAAGTTACGCCCATCAAAGGGAGGCTACTGGATCAAGCAATGATTCACTTCAATTGCGTCCGTTTCAAATGGGGACTTCTCTTAAAGGAAAGAATTCGCTCCCAGAGGGAGCGAATTCTTTCCTTTATGAGCAGTTCCTTATAGTATGGAAAATCACTTTTATCACATTAAGTGACCTTTCTTGCATGTTCACGTGCGTTACCTGCATAATGGGTACTACGCCAATGAATTGCATACCGACCGCAAAAAGCTAATATCACTACGACTAGGATATGGCCACCGGCATGGAATTTAATCAAGGTCATACAATTCTTAGTTCTAAAGCAGCAAGGGTTGTTTTGCTTTATACTGAGACACGTTTCTTCAACAAAATATATCCACCTATGAAGTTTCATGAAAATTTCCATGTAGTTTAAGTATGCACTTATCATATAATTTGTATGAGCTAGTATCCAACTAAATTGTCAGGAAAATGCGACTGAGTTTGATACCCGGTCTGCATACAGATCCACTATCAGCCCATGCAAATGGCACCGTTCTGCTGGCGACCTGTGGGTAGTAGTTCATTGATAACAAAGCTGGTGTAGACATGCCGAAACAAACATAAATTCCGCACAGACGGACAGGCAGGCAGGTAGACACAGTCACGGACAGAAAGGCATACAGACAGACATAGACTTACTATATAAGTATGTAATACATTGCATTAGAAAAGCTCCGCAAACAATTAATAAGAATATTACAAAGATTTTTCTATAATACTTCAAAAATTCCATATTCCTTTAGTTTCGTTGAGATGACTGAAAAACATACTATTATATATATATAATAAATTTGAGCCGCCGCATGTGAATCCCAACAATGTGGCATTTTCACAAGTGTAGACTCGGATGAGCCTTTGCAGCCTCCTTTGAAGCATAGAAACTCCAAATGGTATTCAGTCAGTAGCTTAACAATCATAGAATACACAAGCGACTAGCAATGGCTCTGATCAGACTGCGCGTATACGCAGGCTGATCTGAGGCTTTGCTGGTCGCACATACCATATTGTTGGAAATCGCATGCACTGGCTATATATAATTGAACTTTAACGCGAGAAAAAGGGCCTTTCATGCGAGCTCGAAAAGATGGCGGATCGAGTGGACGTAGATTTCGCGCCACCGTGATTTTTGGATATTAATAATGGAAGGATTGCCCAGTGTTATACCGAAATCGATCGTGGAAGTTCTAAACAGGCTGGAGAACGATGAGGACAACCTATTCTCGTGGAAACTCACGCGGAGTCAGGACAAATTCTCACTAACTGTCAGTTGCAAACTTCCCGCCAAAACTCCCAACAAAGCCAAGGACGTCAACATGGAGGTAACCGGACGTACAACTGTGAAACCAGTAAAAAGACGTCGTCGGAAGAAGAACAGATCTCCCTCTGCGTTGGCTCGTTCTAGGAAGAGACACGCGCGGTTCCTGGAAAAGAAGTTAGCTGGAAAACCAGATTTGGCTTCGCCAGAAGAGGACCAGCAGGATTCTGATAATTCTGTGTGTGTAAAGGAACTGGAAAATACCAGTCTTTCTTGTGGTAGTAACAGTGACCTGGTGTCTTCGGAAAATCCAACACCAAATCCAATTGCTGATCCTGACCTGTTAGTGTTACACGAACAGGCAATTCTTCGTGAATTTCTGGACACCATTGATAGTGTCGATAGTGACGACGATGTGAGCAGTGTATATAGTGTTTGTTCAAACTGTAAGCATCCAGCCAAAAAAGGAGAGGACCTTAAACGTTGTTCGCGCTGTCATATAACCCGCTACTGTAGCGTTGAGTGCCAGAGGAAAGATTGGGACTTTCACCGATTTGCTTGTGCGGTTGTGGCCAAGAAGTCGGACACTGTGAAAGCTTGATTCTCTACCACAAGGACCTGTACATATTTGTTAAAGTTTCACAAGTTACTATTTTCTACAGTAGTTTAGATACTTTTATTAACACTAATACTACGCCGAAAGGTGGTGCGCCTGCACAGGCGGAATATACATCCAAGAAAGAAAGAAAGAAAGAAAGCGTGGGAAATCAGTCAACCAATTATGGTAAATGTTCTAAAATTTGTAACACCAGTTACTTGCCAAAAAGGCCTTGACAACATGTACGGATTTAGAGGGGGTGGGTGGTGGTGGGGCAGGGAGTCCGGAACCACCTGAAAAATCACAAAGCTACCAAGCCAGCATTGTCCGTCAGTCTGAGGTTGATGACTACACATTGAAACTGTCCAGAGGGCATACGGCAGTATCACCAATTTACAGCTTTTTGGTCGTGGAGTATGAATTCGTGAGTTGCCAAGTCTGATCTGGGTCCATATAGGAAACTCTTTTTCAGTTGACACGGCCATCGTACTAACAACATGGAATGAAGTTTACTTAGTTTTATGTTATTGTTTTCTTTGATAACAATTTTGACCATGTGACTTTTTATTGTGGTGGGCAAAAAGCCTTCTGCTCAAAACAATGTCCATTGCGCTGAGCCAACATTTACATGAGAAAAAAGCATCTTAAACGATATTATTGTTCTATGTTTTGATTTGGATATGTAGAATAAATATCGGACATGGATTTAAAATATTTTTTTGCGAATTTTTTTTTATTAGTTTTAATATGATTTTGATAGCCCCCCTAGTTCGGACTGGTCTATATTATACTTATTTTAATGAAATCCTTTTATCTGTTTGTTTTAAAGTAGCGTTTTTGTTGGAGAATAATGAATGTAAAAATGGCATATACGGATTACTGTTAAGTATGTGCGACAATTATGGTGGATCAAACCTGTCATAAACTATCCAATGGCGGATCCAGAGGGGTTAAGGGGGTTCGTTCGAACCCCATCCATGACCCCCGTTTTTAAATAGGCGAGGTCTGCTGACAACCGGTTGTCACCAGACTTTTTGGTCTGCTGACAACCGGTTGTCACCAGCAAAATGTCTGGTGACAACCGGTTGTCACTAACAAAATGTCTAGTGACAACCGGTTGTCACCAGCAAAAAGTCTGCTGACAACCAGCTGTATATTTTTCAATAACAATGTGTACCCTATTCAACAACATCAGGCATTTATTTATATACTCTGCTATAAATTGTTTTTCTATACATATGTATGAATATAGAGATTTTTATACAAAAAAAATATACATTTGTGTGTATGATCAAATGATATTAAGTTTCAATTATACAATGCCTGGTAATTATTGGTAAATTGACTAATCATGATAAAAGGTGCTATTCTTTTAACTCTTATAAAATGGAATCTTCCAGTTGATTATCTGGACTCTTACAGCTTATTTATTATAAAAGTAAACAAATAACCCCTGGTCAGACTCACTCAGCTCCCCTCAGGGGACATGCTAATCCATGATTAATGTGTTTGTGGAAACTTTTCCTTGTCAGTAATTTGATTTTGGTGCTTAAAGAATTACTGTAATAATGATGAAATATCAGTTTTATTTCAAGTTTATTTCAAATTCAATATGTTTTGACTTTATCTAGATACAACATATGCAGAGCTGTTAATTTTTAACTAGGCGTTTTAGCTGAAGTAGCTACTGTACATGTATTAGTGGTAAGTCTGGTAAATGGAAACTTCCAATTGATTTTTTGGACTTTTACTAGTCCAATCTGGTTATTGATGATTAATTTGCAAAATAGTCCCTGATCAGATTGCTCTTTATCTAGTATCAGATTGCTCTTGGACTTCCAGTCCCAATTGGTGTGTGCAAACTTTTCCTCTTAAAAAATTAAGATTCAATTTGATTCTGGTGTTTCAAGAGTTTATACCAATAATGCTAAAATGATATTGTCCATCCATTGTGAACAATGCAATTATAATATATTATACAATTATTGACTATTGAGGCATTGGACATGATGTGATGTCGACCTGAGAGTACCAATATTGAGGTCAATATTGGTATTCTCAGGTCGACATCACATCATGTCCAATGCCTCAATAGTCAACAATTGTTTTATTATATAATTTCTCTAAACAAAAAAAACAACAACAACAACATCTTGGCCATTAACTATATCTTGGACAGTCTTGAATATCTTTTTTTACATGATGACTGATTTCATTCAATTAAAAGAGGAATGAATCCATACTTTGTTTGTAATTACAACTGCAGACAGAGAATATCCAGATTAAATGCCGCATAATGTGGCATTTCATCAGGGTCTACACTGTTTGCTAAGACAAAAATGATCTTCTGAGATAAAACTGCAATTTTATTTAGAAATTAAAACCTGTGGCCCCTTGACAATGGACTATTGCAAGTTCATTGCATCAATCCGGGAGGAAGAATTCATTAGTTCATTTAAGACTTCTGCTAAATACTATATTCGACAGCAAAGTCTGAATTACATGTATATGGTTAAACACCAAATCTTGTGAATTTCGTGCTGCTGTCACTCACTGAATTGTATTTACAACAAGTCATGCAAGTTTCATGCTGAGAGCACACCTGTTATGGAAAGTTTCTATGAAGTCTATTTTTAGTAACTAATATTGAATTGGAAAAACCCACAGCCCATGCGATATGTAGTTTTATGGACCTTAGTGGATATGCATCTGGGCCAATCAGAAGATGCTTATTTATAGGTTATATAATAAAGGTTTATAATATATTTGTTCCCTTAAAGCCGTGCTAGTATCATAAAAGTTGATAAGATGAATGAACATTGATATATGCAAACTGTTAGCAATAAATCTTTATCTGGTATTTTTCTGCAATGCAAAATATTTTTCTGTAATAAAATACCAAATTGTAAATAAATTCATTATTTTCTTATTCAATATTTATTCAAGTTTTCTATAACTGTATTTAAAATGCCACTAGACTCAGACAGATTGCTAAGTATACAGTAGTATTGGAAAATACAGCTGGCTGACTTTTTGCTGGTGACAACCGGTTGTCACTAGACTTTTTGCTAGTGACAACCGGTTGTCAGCAGACACTTCCTTTTAAATATCCTATGAAAATGAAATAATTTGGTCTCAATGAGACCAAATCATTTCATTTTCATGGGATAGTTAAGAAAAATGAGATAAAAACCCCTACCTTTATACATACAAATCCCCTTTCCAGAAATCCTGGATCCGCCCCTGCTTTAACCTATTTAAGCCGAATGGAATTTCCCAGTCTTAAACATTGGACCAGTCCATTTCCATTTTAAGGGTTGATTGGTAGGTGGTAGTTTTCACTTTTATAGAACATTCTGTAGCAATCAGTGGAGACCCTGATCAGACGCCGCATTCTGTGGCGTCTGATCTGGGCCTGCCTTGTTTGCCTCAAGGGAGTTCACATTTGGCACAATAATAACATGTACCTATATATGGCGTGAAGGTTACAACAGAAGATCCAGATCACTTCTATGACCTTAACATCAAAGGTCAATGTCAGATAAGTTTAGAATCTGTTTTATCGCCAGTAACACAAATTTTACTTTCAGTTTTTGATGGAGGATGTTCATATTAAGCACAATGATTGCTCATGATGTGTACACTACAATGGTTTCAGACTTTTGCCAATATTGGTAAATTTGCATTGGAGTCAAAGGCCAAGGTTAAATTTTCTCTAAATCCGAAATACAGCTTGTAATCTGAACTCCTCTTTCATTTTGTTAGACTGAGGGTGTTCATATTCGGTACAATGATTGCCTGTGGTGTGTAGATTACAACATAGGTTTATGCTCACCCATATGACCTTGGAGACAAAGGTCAATGTCAAATAAACTTAAAATCATTTTTATGGCTTAATATGAAAACTCCTCTTTCATAATTTGACCAAGGGTGTATATATATAGTCCAATAATTGCGTATGGTGTGTAGATAACAAGAAAGCTATCGCCTTGGAGACCAAGGTCAAGGTCAAATATACTTAGAATATGTCTTACAGCTTGTTACACAAACTCTTGTATATTGCCAGAGGTGCTTCATATTTTGTAGACAAAGGTAAAGCTTAAATTTTGTCATACTATGTGATAAAGGTCATGTTGGTGATTTCAAACCTTAGATGTAATCTACACATTATAGTATATAATTACACCCATGGCCAAAAAATAAAAGAGGAGTTATCGTTATGAGCAAAATCGATTGACAGACGATTACAATTCGCTGGATATTTTTTAATGAAATATCAACATTATAATCACCACCTTAGAATGGACAGCAGCTTAGTCATGGATGAGTCTCACCGGCGTCACTGTGTTGTGTCCTCTATCCTTGCTTTGTATTGGTTCAACCTAGGAAGACCCATCGCGACATAACTGAAAATTTGTTGACTGGGACGTAAAGAATCAAATCAAACAGCCATGGAAGAATTTCAAACAGTTTGAACCCAAATCATTTAGCCTTATACTTTGTCAGCGGTTATCAGCAGACAATAAAAAGGTACCCCTTGTGGGGAACATGTGAAAATGTCGCCTGAAGAAGTTGTCTGCTTCATTTAAATGTTTACTTCAAGGATCAATTTTAACATACAGTGTAGATCAGTCTGATCTGGGTCCAAACTGTTTATTACAGTCATTTTAAAACGACCAGCAGATGACACAGAAGACATTCAACCCTTGCTCATAGACACCTTTTAACACTTTTGCAAACAGAGCAGACCCAGATCAGGCAGCTCTATGAGCTGCCTGATCAGGGTCTACTCTGTTTGCTTATGTAAATATGATTAGATATGATCCTACACCAGTGGGCCTGACAAGTATTTTTTTGTTCTATGTACCAACATAAGTTTATTTATAAACTATTCATAGTGGGTGGAGCCTAGCATGAATTTTCATGAAAGGGTTATTTGGGATTAACATCCAGAGTTAAAGTTATAAAGGCTGTGATTGTGACATTTCCTGAGCAAATTCACTTGTTTAATAAATTTGAGCCAGTGCATGAGATTTCCAACAATTTGACATATTGACAAGTGTAGACTCAGATGAGCCTCTGCAGCCTCCCTTTAAGCTTAGGAAACTCCAAATGGTGTTCAGTCAGTAGCTTAACAATCATAGAATACTCATGCGACTAGCAAAGGCTCTGATCAGACTGCGCATATGGGCAGTCTGATCTGAGGCTTTGCTGGTCGCACATACCACATTGTTGGAAATCTCATGCACTGGCTCTAATATTGTTTCTTTTGTTTTCATCTCAGGGTAGGTATGTGCATGGGGGGAAAAGGGGTTGCATGTTGCATTTGGATGGGTCAATAACCCTTAAAATGTCAGCAATAAATTGCATCTGAAAATGTCATTTTCTGCAAATATTTGCTAACATTATTGACTAATGTAAGTTTAGAGGCAAACAGTTTGGACCCAGAGCAGTCTGATCTGGGTCTACACTGGTTGTAGAAAAGGCTTCTTAAACATTTCAGCAGATGACAAAAGCAGACTACTTTTGTTGCAATTGGCGCTTTAAGGGTTAAACTTGTAAACTGGTACTTTGGCAAACAGTAAAGACATAGATAATTGAATTCTATGAACTTTCTTATGAGTATATATGACCATAATATGGTAATGCACATGAAGCTATATTTACATTTTCAAAGCAAGCCTGTAATGAATCTTTTAATTTTTGCAACCGTTCATAGCCTCATGATTGACATAAGTTTGATTGGCAGCTAGCTTCCAAGCTGCTAACTTGCCCGTGCAATATGCTTCGTACATTGAATTAATTCGCCCGAAGTGACACTGGTGTTGTGATTGAAAGCGAGCCACACCTGAGTCGCACATGCAAAGCAAGCCTCTTGTTTGCTCCATTGGCTGTCTGTGTTCACACTGGCTGTTCCACTTTTTCGTTTTACATTATTAATAATTTCTATATTTTAAATATTTATAATAAAATGTAAACATAAGCAATCAAATCCATTTTTGGAATGTTCATGGAATCATGAATACTTCGGGTCTCTTGCAAAGTTAACGTGGGCTTCATCTACTTTGCAAGAGACTCGAAGTATTCATGATTCCATGAACATTCCAAAAAACGAATTCATTTCTTCATAGGAATGGACTGTGCTATCGGTGAACCGTGTTAAGGGACAATTTTACTAAGGAATCATAGGGAAATGCCCATTTCATGGTCATTTTCCTATACTTGCTTTGTATAATTCAAAAGCTTGAGAGCCACATGACAGTGTAATATATCCAAATCTGTGTTATAATGGAGTGTGTTATCAGGGACCAAGCTGGCCCAGAATTTTAGAGAGAAGTGACTTCTCCCTGCAGGAAAATTAGGGAGAAGTGACAGTCAGATAGGGAGAAGTTATAGCGCAAAATTACGGCATTTTCTGTCAATTTAGAAGCAAATTAGCCATTACACAAACTATTGCTATTAAATGGAAGGAGAAACACGTTGCAGTGGTAGTAGATTGTCTGATAATGTCACCACAGCTTGCATGTGTGTGGTGAAAGAATGAAAATAAGTCTCCCTAAAAAAAAAAAAAAAAAAAAAAATTTTTTTTTTTTTTTTTTAGGGAGACTCCCACTTCTCCCTGGGTCCCATTTAGAGCAAAGTTTCAGCCCCTAGGGCGACTATTTCGCCCTAGTCGCCCCCTAGCTTGATCCCTGTGTTATAAAGGCCGGCACTGCACTGTACAAGCTGGTATACAAGAACATGTAAAATTCAGACTTTTCAAAAACCACATAATGCACTACTGCAGTTCTTTTTAAACTCTTTGCATGCTGGCTAATTTTTCATGTTTTGTTGTTGTCTGGTGACTTTTTTTCAAAATTAACTTTTTCAAAAAATTCTTCAGAGTGTCAAACAGTTTGGATCTAGATCAGGACCGACACTCTGTCTCTGTCAGTCCTGATCTGGGTCCAAACTGTTTGCAAATATTATCAGCAGATGACTAAAGTGGCTGCTAGCAAGGAAGGATGAAAAACCCCTATTTTTTCTTTATTATTCACCTTCTAAAATGCTAGGCATGCTAAACCGGTATAAAATGCATTGACTTTATTTAGTGCAGAAAATACTGCATCAAATAAAGGCAAAACACTTTTTGACTACTAGATCTAATTAAGGTCTCCATTGACAGGGCTTAGTCCTAAAGAAAATAAACAAAGTCAAGCACTTTTCAAGTTTTATTCAAGATAATGGTATCAAAGAAGATGAAAGAATCCATTTATGAGCTGCATGCTGGGTAATTTTTCATGTTTTTTTGCCATCTGCTGATTTTTTCAAAATTATCATTTTCAAAAAAATCTTTCAGGAACTCTATCAGAGTGTCAAACAGTTTGGATCCAGATTGGGACCAACTCTGGAGCCAAACTGTATGCAAAGATTATCAGCAGATGACAAAAGTCGCCTCTAGCATGGTAAGAGTTTAAATATTCAAAGTGTTAAGGCTCATTACTGCATAAAATCCACGTCACACACCATAGGTCCGACCAATTAAGCCAGCTTTTTGAGGTTAAAAATGTGATTATTTTCTTAGCCATCTGTTTAATGATGTGTTTTGGGTGTTCAAAAGAACCTTCCCATCGTGACAACAGATGTTGTGCTTGAAAAATGAGAAATACACACTCTTATATCTACTAAGGCCTGATTGACTATTTACAGTCATGATTTACTGTACTGGCACAAACTCCTGTTTTAACAAGGCTAAGAGAGTTTCAACAAAACTCGTTAATGACCACTAAATTTTACTATGCCAGCTGATGTGTTAATCCCTCTAATATTGTATATTCCGAAACGTTCGTGAGCCTTTTATTTTCATGAATCTTTGTGGATGTGAAGTTTTGTGAAACTAAAACACTGATGGAATCACTGTCACTTACTGATGTAGGTAAATCATACCCTAGTCCCAAATTCTTAACGTCGCAAATATGTCTTTTAATGCTATTCGCAAAAATAAAATTCACGCAAAAATTTCAGAATTTACAGTATATGGCCCGGCTCCGAAGTTATAAAACTTTTTCCATGCTCAACTGAGCTGAGCACTAAATTTATCCTGCTCATAAATGTTAAAATGCCAACAATTGTTGGCATTTTAACATTTATTAGCATGATAAATACAACATCTGAGAGACTTAAAGCAAGAAACGTTTTTATTTGTCGCTAGTTTAGTTTTTATGAGCAGTTGAAATTCCATGATCAGTTGAGTTGAGCTTGAAAAACGTTTTATAACCTCGGGGCCTGGCCTTGTAGACAGATATACAATCTAAGTCAACTGTCAACTGTGAAAAGTGAAAAAAAAAATACAGTGCCATAGTTTTAGCAAATTTTGCTGAATATTTCCTTGAATTTATGCAATAATAGAAATCAAAGATTTTTGTCAATGTATCTACATTCGTCAGATCCCTTGGGTGATGTTAAAAACCTTGGGCTTCTCCCTCGATTCCAAAATCTTATTCAGGACCTGGTGGAAGCTAATGCATTAAACAAGAGGGTCCAGAGGACCCTGCAGCCTGAGTACTTTAAAGACCACAACAAAAAGTTACACACCAATACTCAAAACTCTAGGTGAAATAATCTAAAACAAGATTTTTTATGTTTCCTCATAACCCATTTAAGCCGAATGGAATTTCCCGCTGTTATCAATTGGACAAGTCCATTTCCATTCTAAGGGTTGTTGGGTGGTATTTTTCATTTTTATTCAAGTTTAAATAGTATATTCTGTAAGCAAACAGTTGAGACCCTGTTCAGATGCAGCGTTTTGGCGAATCTGGTCTTGGTCTGCACTGTTTGCATATGTCCAACAAAAAGGACGCTAGGCTTAAATGGGTTAATGAATCTATATAAAACATGTGATCCACAGGATGGGGCCTGTTTTGGCTCCAGGGCAATAATTTGAACAAACTAGGAAAAGTACCACTATAGGTGATGCTATATTTAGCAAATATCAAGGCTCTAGACGTAGTGGTTTTGGACAAGAAGATTGTTTGTGTTTCCCTATAAAAGCCTATGTAAAACAGGTGACACCCGAGGGGTGGCCATTTTTTGCCCAGCGGCATAATTTAGACATAATTGGTAGATGTCCACTCGATGATGCTCCATACCAAAAATCAAGACTCTAGGCCTTGTTGTTTCAGACAAGTTTTCATTTCCAAAGTCTATTTTTAGCCCAAGTGACCTAGATATGCAACAAACTGGAACCATTCGAACACTTAATGAAGAGGACTATATAAGGATAATTCCTGCTAAGTTTCATCAAAATCCAGCCTGGAGTTTCGGTTGAGACGCCCTTTGAACACACGGCACACCACGGACGACACCCCATAAACATGGGATATCAATTATAGCTCACCGGAGCCAAAGGCTAAAACATCTTTTACCACTATAATGGAGTTGAAGCCATCAAGAGTATTATCAGCTCTGCTAATAATTTCATTTTTGAAATTTCTTTGCTCCATTTCTTTTCACTTTGTATTACAGATAACCTGTCTTAAGTGGCCGCTCAAAAAGAAGACCAAAAAGTGGTTCTTAAGACCAATTATCCCTTAATGCAGGTCAAAAGAATTGCAGATCAGAAATACTTTTGACCTTCATTAAGCTACCATTTGTCTTTTAAGACCTTTGTTTTGTCTATTTTTGAGTGGCCGCTTTAAGACAGGTTTTACTGTAATTATTTTGTCTAACATCCTTTATTTAAGGGTGCACAGGAAATAAAAGCCTAAACTACCATATTTAACCTTACAAGTACACTGGAGTATGTTACACTGTATCAAGTTCTAATTTGCAGTGAATATCAATTTATTCCAGTGAATATAAATTCATCATGCCAATGATAAAAGTTTGGATCCTGATCAGCTGGCTTCATCAGAAGCCAGCTAATCAGGATCTAAGCTGTTTTCAAAAGAGGGTATAGCTGGAGAATTGGAAAACAAAGGGGCATAAACAAAGCCCACATAGTTCATGGACAATATTTACTGAATCTTTGGACAATGTTGTGTCTGCCTCGGCCAAGTTCATATGCAGAGTGAAGGTCAAAATGTGACCTCGTTTAAAGAACGAATACAGTAAAACCTGTCTTAAGCGGCCACTCAAAAAGAAGACCAAAAATTGTTTTTCAAGACCATTTATTGCTAAATGCAGGTCAAAAGAATTGCAGAATGCTCCAAGTGAGCATTCTGCAATACTTTTGACCTTCATTAAGCTACCGTTTGTATTTAAGACCTTTGTTTTGTCTATTTTTGAGTGGCCACTTAAGACAGATTTAACTATAATGATTTTGTCTAACATCCTTTATTTAAGGGTGCACAGGGAATAAAAGCCTAAACTACCATATTTAACCTTACAAGTACACTGGAGTATGTTACACTGTATCAAGTTCTGATTTGCAGTGAATATCAATTTATTCCAGTGAATATAAATTCATCATGCCAATGATTAAAGTTTGGATCCTGATCAGCAGGCTTCATCAGAAGCCAACTAATCAGGATCTAAGCTGTTTTCAAAAGAGGGTATAGCTGGAGAATTGGAAAACAAAGGGGCATAAACAAAGCCCACATAGTTCATGGACAATATTTACTGAATCTTTGGACAATGTTGTGTCTGCCTCGGCAAAGTTCATATGCAGAGTGAAGGTCAAAATGTGACCTCGTTTAAAGAACGAATACAGTAAAACCTGTCTTAAGCGGCCACTCAAAAAGAAGACCAAAAATTGTTTTTCAAGACCATTTATTGCTAAATGCAGGTCAAAAGAATTGCAGAATGCTCCAAGTGAGCATTCTGCAATACTTTTGACCTTCATTAAGCTACCGTTTGTATTTAAGACCTTTGTTTTGTCTATTTTTGAGTGGCCACTTAAGACAGATTTAACTATAATGATTTTGTCTAACATCCTTTATTTAAGGGTGCACAGGGAATAAAAGCCTAAACTACCATATTTAACCTTACAAGTACACTGGAGTATGTTACACTGTATCAAGTTCTGATTTGCAGTGAATATCAATTTATTCCAGTGAATATAAATTCATCATGCCAATGATTAAAGTTTGGATCCTGATCAGCAGGCTTCATCAGAAGCCAACTAATCAGGATCCAAGCTGTTTTCAAAAGAGGGTATAGCTGGAGAATTGGAAAACAAAGGGGCATAAACAAAGCCCACATAGTTCATGGACAATATTTACTGAATCTTTGGACAATGTTGTGTCTGCCTCGGCCAAGTTCATATGCAGAGTGAAGGTCAAAATGTGACCTCGTTTAAAGAACGAATAAAGTAAAACCTGTCTTAAGCGGCCACTCAAAAAGAAGACCAAAAATTGTTTTTCAAGACCATTTATTGCTAAATGCAGGTCAAAAGAATTGCAGAATGCTCCAAGAGAGCATTCTGCAATACTTTTGACCTTCATTAAGCTACCGTTTGTATTTAAGACCTTTGTTTTGTCTATTTTTGAGTGGCCGCTTAAGACAGATTTAACTATAATGATTTTGTCTAACATCCTTTATTTAAGGGTGCACAGGGAATAAAAGCCTAAACTACCATATTTAACCTTACAAGTACACTGGAGTATGTTACACTGTATCATGTTCTGATTTGCAGTGAATATTAATTTATTCCAGTGAATATAAATTCATCATATGAATGATAAAAGTTTGGATTCTGATCAGCTGGCTTCATCGGAAGCCAGCTAATCAAGATCTAAGCTGTTTTCAAAAGAGGGTATGGCTGGAGAATTGGAAAACAAAGGTCCATGAACAAAGCCCACATAGTCCGTGAACAATATTTACTAAATCCATGTAAAATGTTGTGTCTGCCTCGGCCAAGTTCATATGCAGAGTGAAGGTCAAAATGTGACCTCTTTTAAAGAACGAATACAGTAAAACCTGTCTTAAGTGGCCACTCAAAAAGAAGACCGAAAAGTGGTTCTCAAGACCAATTATCGCTTAATGCAGGTCAAAAGCATTGCAGAATTCTGCAATACTTCCGACCTTCATTCAACTATCATTTGTCTACTTTTGAGTGGCCCCTTTAGACCGGCTTTACTGTAATCTTCAGGACACAAATTCTAAGAATTACACTTGGGTGGCTGTCAGTGTACAGACAGATGGGACCAAGAATGAGTGGAAACTTGTATGCCTATGTTACACTACTAAAGAAGGTGCCACAGAAATTACTGTTAAAAGTTTAAGGCCAGAAGTTGTTTTACTAGTTGATTTACAAACTCTCCTACTGTAATTTTTTTATGGGAAAGTAGAAAGAAAAATTAATTTCTAATTTTTTTTTATCTGCCGACTCTATAAATTTTATTTGTTTCGTCGAAGAAAAAAAATATATACTTGAGGTTCTGTCTGTGTATTTTTTAGAGTGACACTGTTTGTCCTATCCAGATTTTTAAGAAAATGATTTAATATTTAAAGATTTAATACAGACTGTTGGTTCATCTTACTAGTTTTACTGTTTGTTATGGAGATATTAAAAAGCTCTGAAAAAGACCAGTTAACTGGTCATTTTCAGAACTTTTGTTTTCGCCCCCCCCCCCCCCCCCCACCCCCCCGACCCTAAATCTGAAAAAAAAAATCTTGTAAATCAACTAATAAAAAATTCTGGCCTTAGAATTTAAAAGTTGATCAGTTTGGTTTTATCAAATAGAAAATGTGTTCTAAAGATGCAGATGGGATGTCAATTGTCAACTTTAGGGTCCACAAATGGGCCTCAATGCGAGAAAACCTGTTTTTGGTGTTTGTGAACAACAAAGACACATACAAGCCTGTGCATCTATGCAGTGATCAGCACCTTTGTTATTCGATGTTAGGAAAGTACCATATCTAAACTTGCTACGAGCGAAATTTCAGTTTTCTTGCTAGTCTCAGTAGCTGAGGAGACTGGTTTGAGTCTTGCTTTGTCGGAAACTCAGAAGACAGGTTTTGTTGCCAGGAGGTCCAAATGAAATCATAGACTCATTATTACAGTAATTTAAATGTTCTTAAATTTCAACCACTTTTCTGTTTCTGTTCTTAAATAAAATGTATGTTATCAGGACAAAAATTCACAAAATGCTTGTCAGAATAACAAACGAAAATGCCACTAACCCCATAAAAATCAAAATAGTAACCAAATTATGAAGGTTTTAATGTTTAATTAGGTGAAACTATGCAAGAGACTCATATGACGTCATTTGCTTAAAACCAAAAGTAACTTAACACTTTTTACTATGCAGGGCTTCAGATTTTTTTTAAGATTGGTGGGCCCAAGTGACCCATGGAGCAAAAAATAGTGGGTAATTTTCTGAAATGATGGGCTCAAGCATATCAGACTAACCATAGTTGACATTTGGGTAGTTTACTTTACCTAAACACTGACACAGACACTTGTATGCGGCCACTGAAAAAAGAAGACCAATTATCGCTTAATGAAGGTCAAAAGTATTGCAGAATGCTCCAAGGGGAGCATTCTGCAATGCTTTTGACTTTCAATAAGCTACCATTTGTTATTAAGATTTTTCTTTTTTGTCTTTTTTGAGTGGCTGTTTTACTGTCTTGACTACCTACATGTACTTTCTGTTTTGTGGAGTTAGTTGAACTTTTTTTATTAAAATTGAGATTTTTTCACAACTAAAAAAGATGAGTCCACTGGGCCCACTGCCTTGGAAAGTGATGGGCCATATTTTGAAATCATGGGACAATGACCCGGGCCCACCATAAATCTGAAGGCCTGCTATGGCATATATATCTTAACTATTTTTGATTTTAACCAACTAAAATATTAGGATGAGCTCCTGGCACTTGCCCTAAAATGAATCTCGAAAAACAACAAAGGCAAATTAATTTCTTTTGAGATATCTGATTCAATAAAAACAAAATCGGCATTTCCTCACAAAATCCTGGGTAAACCTAGGATTTGAACATGCTATTTTAGGGGCCAGCGATTGTCCATAAAAATACTACCCAGACATATTGTCTTTGACAAGTTTGACAGTTAGTTTTTGTCAGTATCTTAAAGTTTGTTCACATTGAAATTACCTCCCTTTGAATTAAAACGATACTAAACTTTAGTCCTTTCTTAAAGCTTTATCTTTAATTGCATTTATTTTTTTCAGTGAACAGTCTGGACTTCCACCTAGAGTATATGACAAGATTTCCATCATTTTGGAAGCATTATGACAATTAATTTGCAGTATATAGGTAGACACAGTAAAGTTTGCATTAAAGGGTGACATATCAATTTGGTTTCAACAGTATTAAACAAAATCAACTTTTCAAAAATTTTCCAATTTTAATCAATAAGGAAGCAAATTTGACCTTGATGTAAAGTAGGTCAAGGTCAACCTATGATCATCATTTGAACAAACTTGGTAGGGCCCATATCCCAGGCAATCATACACCAGGATTTCCAGGCCTGAAAGCTGAACACACAAAGAAATCTGTATGCCTGTCATATGCAAGACCTCTTGACTGAAATAGCTATCAAGGCCATCCAGGAAGCCCCAGACCTAGTCTAACCAAAAGATGGCAAAAAGCTCTTGCAGGTACAATGGTGATACAAACTGTGATAGAGCTTGGCTACATACCAGGATTAGTGCCTTGCATTGGCAGCTTGCCCTCAGGGTAAACGTTTGCAATTTAGTATGCTCACACAAGCTGAGTGCCAATGGCAGCAAGGTTTGGCCCACTTAGATCAATACAGACAAAGACACTTTGAAGAGAACTGCTCAGTGCTACTGCCCACTTTGGTTTCTGGATTAACCTTACTCTCTTGCGACCATCCCGACCATGTCAGCAGAAATCAGCATTGAAATGGGGCCCCATTTTTTATTTCAATTCTGTTTTCTAGTTAACGAGGGCAGGACAGGATTGTCACAAAAAATAGGTTAATATCAAAAGCCAAAATCAACAATTGCCAACTCCATAGGTCTCTCTAAAGTTGTTTTGTCTGCATTGCCCTTGGTGGCCCAAATTTGAAGCCTTGAATGCATGTTTACAAGTGTGAGACAGTCAGTGGGAGAACTTAGCTGCCAACCTGGACCAGTGTCTTGTCTTGTCCAACTACCTCATCATATCATAATCAGATTTTTGATTAAGGTGCAGGGGCATCATCCACTTCAGTGGGCCCCTTTCCAGGTAACTAGCTAGCTGCAAGCATAGCAGATCTCACACCTGATCTCCAGGTGCACCTTTCTTTAGGGTCAACTTTCTTGAGCTTCCACTCACGGCAGTCCTTCTCCGTCAGTTTTTTCCATGTTAGCTTGGGTCTCCCTGCCCCCCGCCTGCCATCAATCTGTATATCACATGCTGTTCTGATTGCACCACTAGAACGCTCCACATGCCCAAACCAGTGAAGCCTTCTCTCTCTCAAAATGAGGTTGAGGTCCTCAAGCCTTAGCTTTGCCAGTAATTCCCTTGGCCTTACCATGGCCATGTCCTCTGGCTTGATACTGCAGATCTGTCTGATCATGGCCCTATCATTGCGCTGCATGTTCGTCTTGGTCAGTGGCCAAGTTTCACTGGCATGGAGCATGGCGCTCCGCACGCATGGCCACGTGTCTTGTAAGAGAGGTGGCGGGGTGTGAGAACTGGTAGCAGCTCCCTGAACTTCTTCCAGGCTGTCTTCACACAAGTGGTGACAGCTATTTCACAGCCTCCACCAGCAGAAAGCATTTCACCCAGGTAGCATAAGGAAGCTACCACCTCCAGCTTATCAGGCCCGACCTGGACTTCATTCTGTGGCCTGCCGTCAATAGGGCCGGCATTTCCCATGCACCGTGCACACCATAATCAGAATTTGGTGTCAGTTGTTGTAGCCCACTGCATTTCTTATGCACCCAAAGTTTGCAGCCATTGCAGTAGATGCTGTTGTTGCCTACTCCTGTACGACAGACAGCCCATGGGTATTTGCCTGAACTCTGCAAGAGGTCCAGGCCTGTACCACAGATCATGACCTTTGTCTTTCCTGCATTTACCCTCAACCCCTTCTTCTCCATTGCTTCTTTCCATATCAAGAGCCTACAGGGTTAAACATTTGTGAGCTGGTATGAAAATGTTACATACCAAGTCCAAAGGTCATCAGCCTTCATATGGGTCTGGAGAGGTTTTTAAAGGGTTTTTACTATATATGGTCATGTCAGCTACCCTGGTCATGAGACCAGAACAATTTTTATTTATTTTGGCTAACTTATCATAAGGAGTCTTCATATAAAATTTGAGTTCACTTGACCTAATGGTTTCTGAGAAAAAATGTTTTAATATAATAATGGGACTTCAATATGAGCGGCCTTGGCTGAAAGGTCAACGTCAACCATGACCTTTGAAACCTATTTATAACAATTGTCACATTAGGCTAAATATATCAAGTGAGAATAATGACTGGCTTTAGTAGTTTTCAAAAAATCAAACTTTTTAAAATTTCCCCCATTTAAATGCATTAGGAAGCAAATTTGACCTTGACATTAAGTAGGTCAAGGTCAACCTAGGATCATCATTTGAACAAACTTGGTAGGCCTTGCATCCCCATTGCTACATGTCAAGTCCCATTCTGGTTCTTGAGAAGAAGATTTTTAAAGGGCTTTTGCCACATATGGGCATGGTAGCCATCTTAGTCATGTGACCATGACCATTTGAACAAACTTTTGTTCCCACATCCTAAGGAGTCTCAATATGAAATTTGAGTTAAATTTGCCCAGTGGTCTCAGAGCAGATGTTTGAAAATGTTGATGGATGGAAGGATGATGGATGGACGGACGCCGGAGTTACTGGTATACTATTAGCTTCGACTCAGGTGAGCTAAAAAGCTTGTCTAAAACAATAATGTGGGCAGAGCTTATTTGTTAATTTGCATAATTTTGAAACTTGCATAATTTTTGACTTGGTTAGAAATTTTTGATGGGGATTTCAGCATTTTGTTTCTCTCATTATTGTCTTTTAAAATGAGGGGGGTTTCACTTGTTTTTTTTTCTGTTTCAGTTCACCTTTAATAATGTGTACAAATTAATGGCATGAAGTTTCAAATTACTTCAAGCTCATAAACTTTAGTTTTGGTCATTATAATATTTCAGCAGAGAATTAATTTTCATGTGAACCCAGAAGACCGGATCAGCCTATGCATTCGCACAGACTCAGTCTTCACTGTGTGCTCAATGTGACCTTCCTACATACAAAAAGGACTCTGATCAGTCTGCACAAAAGCACAGGCTGGTCCAGTCTTCAATGTGTGGGTATGAGCCATATAACTTGAGAAAGCCTTCTGGGTTCCCTACCCGGTAACTTGGCACACAACAGCCGTAGTATGCTATACTACCGAAGCAGCCAACAACAAAGGAGTTGATCTGCACATAAAGCACAACCTACAATTTGCAGCAGATGACAATTTAAAATTTTGCCGCTTTTTCAAAAATAACAAATAAGGCATAATATTTCATGAGAATTGTCTGCTTGCAGACAATTCTCATGAAATATCATACCTTATTTTTTTTGAAAATAAAGAAAAATGTCGCAAAATTTGTTGCCTGCTGCAGTTGTTTTTGTTTGTTTTGTTGCTTTACGTCCCAAGTCAACAGCTATGGTCATTGCGGGACGGTCAGTTCACTTAACCACACTTTTTCCTGGGCAAGCTTGAACAAGCAGTTAACCAGTACTTCGTGCACATACTTTCGCTTGTAACTGACAACAACCCTTCTTGAATGATTCAGCGGAAGGGAGGAGAATGACCGTAGAAATTATTTCATGATCAATCTCCACAAAAGTATGGGACCGGGCCGGGATCGAACTCGCGACCCCTGGATCAGCAGTCAGACTCGCATCTGTTGCCAGACACATTACCGACTGCGCTATGCGGCCCGGTTGCTGCAGTTGTAATTGGAGCTTTAAGGGTTAGCATGTTTTTTATCATATTGTCCATGCTGTTTGTAGCTGCTTCTTCATATGCCATCTTGTTTTAGACAAATTAGTGCTCTGCTCATTGTAGAATTATCCCAAGCTTGAAGTTGATAGCTTTGACCACTGAAATGTTCTGTACTTTATTATATTGTATTCTGAAAGTAAAAAAAAGTACCATAAATATTTGGACACCCTAAAATTTTGCTATAATTAACTCTTCTCCTCAATATTTATGTCGACTAGTGGATGTTAATGAGTATACATAGAGGATATTCAAATGTTTTTGTTAAATATGTCTTTTATTTCACGAGTGAAGTGGACAATATTTATATTTCATGAGTGGCGAAGCCACGAATGAAATATAATTATTGTCCACTTCTCGAGTGAAATAAAAGACATATTTAACAAAAACATTTGAATTTTCTTTTTATTATATACAATTTTAAGCGTTACAGATTTTTTGTACTATATGACGTCATACACGTTCGCACATTACGTCATATTGATGATGACGTTGCATAATGTAACATGTCGGTCAAAACTGAAACCACAGGAGCAGGAGTAGAGAAAGTGAAAATTTCAGCAAATCGCGACAATTTAATCACCAAAATATTCCTTGCGATCTTACTAAGAAAATGAATACCCACACTTTGTGTTTTTGTCCACTAATAAGAAAGTTACAGGCGTTTGAAATTCTGAAGTGGGCTAAAGAAAGTCAATGGACAAAGCAGAGGACATCCAATTTCACCCGTGAAATACAACTTATATTTTCACTGCAGTGAAAATACAGCTTTTTATATTTTCACAGCTGTGAAATACAGCTTCTTTTTAAATATGCATTATATTTAATCAATATTTTCCTGTATTTCATTACTTTGTATATAATAAATGTACCTATTTAACTCATTGCCTACTTGTGTTGTCTGCTCATAACCTTTGCAAACAAATTAGACCAAGATCAGGACCGACAAAATGTCAGGCCTGATCTGGATTGAATCTGTGGTCCAGGCCTGACAAAATTCCGGGCCTGATCTGGATCCAATCTGTTTGACACTCAGATGGTATTCCTGAAAGAATTTTTCAAAAAAAAAAAAAAGATTTTAAAAATAAATCAGCAATGACAAAAAAAGCATGAAAAATTTCCTAGGGGGCAAAGAGTTTTCACCAGTGTCAGAAAGTTTGGATCCAGATCAGGCCCATTAATTTGTAGGGCCTGATCTAGGTCCAGTTATCCGCAGACGACACTAGTAGGTAAAGAGTTAAGCTGTTAGTCATCAGGCTCTGAGGTTATAAAACTTTTCATGCTCAATTCAACTGAGCACAAAATTTCAACTGCTCATAAATACTAAAATACAGACAAATGAAGAAGTTTCTTGCTCTAAGTCTCTCAGATGTTGTATTTATCATGTTAATAAATGCTAAAATGCCAACATTTGTTGGCATTTTAACATTTATGAGCAGGATAAATTTCATGCTCAGTTGAGTTGAGCATAGAAAAAGGAAAAAGTTTTGTAACCCTTAGGCCTGAACCATGCTTTGAAGGCCCTGATCACACTGAATGGTAAGCTAGCCATTCAGGAGTAGATGTTGTTTTAAGACTTCTGCTTTTAGCTCTCAAACAGCCATGTTGTTGTCTGTGGTGTGGCATCATTTGGGCAATTTTGGAAGTGGGCCTTATGATGAATATATGGGTGAAATTCATGAAATTTGAGCTGATAGAACCAACAGTTCAGGAGTAGAAAACGGTTAAAGAATTTCTACTTTTAGCTCTGGTAGCCTGGAGTGGCACTTTATAGTACACATTTGGGTGACATAAGATGTCGTTTAGATATTTTTCTAATTTTAGCTTTGGTGGTCATTTTGTTCTGTGGTTTTGGCAATATCAATAGATAGCCTTATGAGGAGTATTTGTGTGATAAGAGGGCTGTTCAAATATGAATGCAAGTAGCTTCACAACTTTCTTCATATATATGCTACAACATTATGGTAAACGTTTCTATAAAGGACTATATGTCACCTTTAAAGAGACTAAGTCTGCAACTATGAACATTTTTCGTTTTTTTTTTCATTTTCTTTTTAAATCATTTGTAAAAGTAGAATTAAGTTATGTTTTAACAATAAATCTGTTCACTATAGCTAAAAACTGCACGGGAAAGTGAATTATCTTATAAAACAGGTGTGTTTTTCTCTCGCTGGTAATTATTTGCGTCCCTCAAATAATTATAGACAGTTAACTTTAGCTTAATTAAATGCTGTTGTTTTGATACTGATAATTTGTTAAGATTTACGAAATTGGTAAAATGTATACCTGAATTTTAGTTTTTTACTGTGTTCTTGAAAAATAGAAACATTAGTTCTAAAATTAAAAGATCAAAAGTTACAGACTATGCACTATGCAGCTTTAAACTGGCACCAGACCTAAAGAAAAATACAGTACACTTATCGAGCTATAGCCCTTTGAATGCTAACAAACTCAATGCTTCGAACATATACCAGTGATAAAGATGAGCGTATAATTCTTCAATAAACAGGTGAAATTTCTTGAAATTTTTAAGGAAGTATCCCCATATTCTTATATAATGATTCTGTGAAAGTTGCGAAAATCTGACATGTTTTTGTTAAATTACAACGAATAGTTTTCACTAAAGTCTCCTTATTTTTGCAAATAAATGGAAAAAAACCCACCACCTTTCAGTTCTAATTTAAAATTATCTCTTAAAAAAATGCACGAAGCAACATTTAAATTAGTTTTAACTCAACGACAATATGTTGATCGCTCATACTGAGTTGTTGCTATAAAATTATTGATGGATAGCAGATAATTTTTAAATGCTGAAAAGAGCACTTTATTAAGTCAAAAATGCCTTAAGTGAAGGGGTTATAGAACTTATACTTATTTTTTGTCATAACATTGCAGCTTTATTCTAAATTTGAATGTAAACTATAAGATTGACCACTATAGTCATTATTTACATTAAAATAACTCACCTGGTCCTGAGGACAAGACAGATTGAACATTAAGAAGCATAAAAATGCATGGAAAATGATATAAAATGTGATTACTCTGTAAATACAGGACGGCGCGATTAGAAAACTCCCTTATGACATATTTAGCATGTTTTCAGCAAAACGCAAAGAAAACGACACAGCCATGTTCATTATTACATCACCAGTAGATAACTCAAAATGACGTTTATCATTAAATTAATGACGTCACAAACGTGCCTGTTTACTCGAGATTGAAACAGGATTATATAAAAAATTTTCCTGCAAGCAACTTTTGGATTGTTACTTAAACTTGCATCTAAAATTTGGTGCCATTTTGTTTAAAACTTACAAAAATATGACACTATATCAGCACATGTTCCAAAACGTGCATTGCAATTTGCTTCAGAAAAACTTCAGTATACAGGAATGGCCTTTGTATTAGCATCTGTAACAAGAGAAATATAGTGAGTGTTTCTTTATGTTTGGTGTCATGTTAAAGGCGACAGATAGCTCTTTCCAGAAAGGTATGATATTTTGTCGTAGCATATATGTAAAGAAAGTTCTGAAGCTACTTGCATTCAAAATTGAACAGCCCTCGTATTAGTTTGAATTTCATTTAGAAGTTCAGGAGCAGTTGTTTAAAGATTTTATCTATATCAGGCAGCCATTATTTTCAGTGGAGCAGGACCTTTTGAGGGCCTTAAGAGATACATTGAGGATGAATTTTGACTAGCAGTTCAGGAGATGTTGTTTGTGGCAATTTGTTCAGTGGATTGGAACCATTTTGGCAATTTTCATAATTTCCAGACCTTATCAGGAACATTTGGGCGAAACTAATACATGCATTTTAAATTTGGGTCTATACAATTTTAAAGATTTTTCTATTTTGAGCTCTGGTGGCCACTTTGGTGGAGCGGAACCATTTGGGTAATTTTTGTTGAGGGCATTTGAAGCAACAATTTTGTATAAAATTATTTTGAATTTGGTCCAGTGGTTAAGGATATGTCGTTTAAAGAAAAAGTTTACAGATGCCAGACATTACTATGTTGCCTGGAGGGGGGATACAGATGTATGGAAGTTGCTCCTGCACCTGCATGTTAATATGATGATGATGATGATGATGATGATGATGATGATGGACATTCTGTAATGCAAAATCAAACTTCTATTCCAAGAGAACTTATCTACCAACTTGGTATTGAGCAACCTTACATGTACATGGCTTATAAAACTGTTTAACAAATGAGCCAAGATCTGACAAAAGGGACCTTCTGACAATAAAAGTCAAAAGTTAGATATTAACAAAGAAAGAAAGACCTAGCTTTTGTGAACAATAACAGAAAAATTTGAAGAGATTATCTTTACAAATAACAAAGATATGAGCATTTAAACTTGTATATATGATGCGCTTTAAACATGACGTCATTTAACATTGTTAATAACATTCTGGTGTCAACGCAATTGTGTTAACATATGACGCTAATACAAAGACGCTAGGAGCAATATTTCAAGAATGCTTCATGTTTCTGTAAATTTGACGTGTATGCAATTGCATAGTCTGCACAAATAGCCCACATACGCACATCCCGTGCTTACAAAAGCATTTGAAATGAGGTATCCTGTTTTCAAGGAAATGTGTAGTCCATATGCACAGCTGTTGCCATGGCAACATACATTATACATATCACTTGTCAAGTTGATTTTATTAGAACTATTTGCGCCTTTGATTGTATTACATGTTAGAAGCAATTTGGGTCTATTGTAAGAATATGCAAAATCTTCAAAATTTAGACTTTTTTGAAATTTTGATTACACAAAAACTGCTAAAATGCCCGAAGGACCCTTTTGTCAGATCAGCGCTCAAATGCATTTTAATTATTTAATATTCTTAAGATTTGTTAATAAAATAATTCACTTTGTATGAAATATTGGAGCATCTATTTGGGCCAGAATTTTTTTATTAGTTGATTTACGAACCCGCCTACTGTAATTTTCCGGAAAGTAGGAAAAAAATAAAATTTAATTTCTAAAAAAATTTTTTTATTTTATCCGCCGACTCTAAATATTAATTGTTTGGTTGAAATTTTTTTATATTTTTTTTGAGGTTCTGTCTGTGCATTTTTGAGAGTGACACTGTTAAAAGTGATTGTCCTGTCCAGATTTTTAAGGAAAATGATGAAATATTTAAAGATTACCTTACTAGTTTTACTGTTTTTTTGGATATATTAAAAAAAAAAAAAAGAAAAAAAAAGCTCTGAAAAAAAAAAAAAGCTCTGAAAATGACCAGTCAACTGGTCATTTTCAGAGCTTTTTTATTTATTTTTTTTCGTCCCCCCGACCCTAAATCTGAAAAAAAAATCCCGTAAATCAACTAATAAAAAAATTCTGGCCTTGATACAATCTAATTTATAACTAATGCTAGAATCATGCTACTTTCT
Source organism: Loripinus fragilis (assembly GCA_964019695.1). Classification (NCBI taxonomy): domain Eukaryota; kingdom Metazoa; phylum Mollusca; class Bivalvia; order Lucinida; family Lucinidae; genus Loripinus; species Loripinus fragilis. Next base: position 19,463,599 of record OZ026520.1, read on the forward strand.
CTGCAAGTCATTAGGGAAACAGAATCAGTGTATCAGCGGCTCTGTTTATGAAGTTTCCTAGCCTTGATGTTTTAGGCTGTGTTTCAAGTCACTTTTAGCATTTTTCTCCATGAAAAAAGTCTACTTTAACTGACGAAAATGCACGAGCATGTGTATACTAGGCCAAGAAAGAAACGTCGCATACAATAATTAAAAATATTGTGTGTTAAATGAGAGTGGCAAAATTTCATAATCTGTCTATGTTTTTCTATTTTTCCTTCCGCACATTTTCCCCATTGATTTATTGAGGTGAGTCAATCAAAACCAGTGTACTGACAATTTTTTTATTTTCCTGTTTTTCACGTGCACACTCAGTCCATTCAGATTTACATGTGTACTAACTACTGAAATCTCTAATCGAACATCCCAAACGTCTAAAAACATTTAAAAACTTTGGAATTTAAGATTACACATTGCTTATTTACGATGACAAATTTGGCACACGTGGAACTTGAAAGTGCAATAGGAATGTCAAAAGCAAACGTGACGCCTTAGAATGTAGCCAAATAATTTCGGTGCCATTTTAGGAAGATTGGACGTCTTAAAAACTGTTTCCAACAAATTGGGACAACAACACACCGCCCACTTCCAGGGCGTCGACGTTTGTCGAGTCGACGTCAAGATCAAGGCATCTAGACGTCTCATTTGTGCATCAATTTTATCTGGAGTCATTCACAGCTAGGACATTCCAAGGAATGCATAATCCAAAATTCAGTGCTCAAACTGTGAGAAATCGTTTCAAGAGATTTGTTTAAGACTCCCATCTCCCAATGTTTGACAGAAGTATTTACGTCAAATTAAGGAACCCGCGGTAGTACCAAAGTCTTAATGAATTGAGAAACTGGCAAAGAGCATTCTCTAACACCATTTTGCTCTGTTTTTTCTAATTATTGCATGCATTTTAATTAAATACATAACTGTTACAGTTAGCACTTTTCATACATAGCGGTGTTTCTTTTTTGACCTAGTATATGTTAAAATTGCAGCAGCTATAAATTATATAATTTAGAGAAATTAAACTAAATTCTGATTTACACATATCTGTTTGTGCATCATTTGATAAATTCCTACTCACCTCTTAATACACGCCCAATTGGTGAAGCCAAAAGGGAGGCTGCTATATGCTTGCGGAATCTTGTGGCCCGTAAATGCCAGATATCATATTTGCATGGTCACCTTCTTACTCCCATTCCTGAATGTTGCCAGTGAGCATGGTTCAGCCACTCTGAGCATGGTTCATCCACTCTTTTGTTATGTACATGGACTGGGCAGGAACAAGCGCCACAAAGTCCTCTGCAATTCTTTGGATTTCATTGTCCTGTATTATCTGAAATGAGAGCAATATGTGCCATGTTATGTGATTTCCAACAATGTGGCATTTTGACAAGTGTAGACTCACACGAGCCTGTGCAGCCTTCTTTTAAGCATAGAAACCCCAAATGATGGGCGGTCAGTAGCTTAACATTTATAGAATATTCAAACGATGAGCAAATGCTCTGATCAGACTGTGCGTATGCGCAGGCTGATCTGAGCCTTTGCTGGTCGCACATACCACATTGTTGGAAATCTCATAAAATCTAAAATGCTGAAAAATAATGACTTTTCTCGCTTTCAAAGTCTTGGGCTTTGTATCTTTCATGCTAATAAATGTTAAAATGCCAACAATTGTTGGCATTTTAACATTTATGAGCATGATTGACTTCATGCTCAGCTGAATTGATATCACCATGACATTTCATATAAATGCAGGAGAACAGCTATTTCACAGTCTGTACTGTAAACATTTCAGAATAAATATATATATATATATATATAGCCTTAGTGAAGCCACAACTTAACTTCTTTGCTGAAGTTTCTACTTTACACACTGGCCACTTGAGTGAACAGCAAACATTCCGAGGAGACAGTGCTGATGTGCAGGATTGCCTTAACCTTTGATGTTTGCATATATATACAGTAAAACCGGTGTAAAACGGCCACTCAAAAATAGACAAAACAAAGATCTTAATGACAACTGGTAGCTTAACGAAGGTCGAAAGTATTGCAGAATGCTCCCTTTGGAGCATTTTGCAATACTTTTGACCTGCATTAAGCGATAATTGGTCTTGAAAACAATTTTTGGTCTTTTTGAGAGTGGCCGTTTTACTGTACAACAACTGCCGTTTTTCCATCACAATTACGTAGGCTATGATGGTCTCCAGTCCTGCAGAAGTATTAACATGTTTATGATGATACATAGAGGATCTAAATACATGAGTGATCATTTCATATGAAACCTTATTAAACAACCCTTTGGCGAGTTTAATGAATAAAATATGCAATGATCACCAGTGTAAGATTCTGTTTGTATATGACCTTTTAAATGCGATTTTATTGTCTTCAAAGTTTGTTTATTTCAATGATAATTTGCGTTGTTGTCACAGAGGTGGTCATAATTTGCATTGTTGTCACGGGGCACAGGCCTTTGACTCTCCCTGTATAAACCGTAAAAACCCGATAAACTGCTCGCATTTACATGATCTCCTGTTCTAGTCGACGAAGAGAAGTATATCTTAGGTATAAAAATTGGCATTTTTACAGCTGTAGCATAATGCCAATGGCCTGTGCACGGAGGTGGTCATGACAATGCTTGCTTGAGCCAAAAAGAGTAATGTAACATGTGGTTATTCATTATCTATGACATGACGTTATCCTCTGAATAACTGACATGACGTTATCCTCTGAATAACAGTTATGTCATATGATAAGATTTTATTTTTGAGCCGTCTAAACCAACAAATTGAATGTGTGTTCAACTAAGACACAGATCATCCTTGGAATCCACCCAGTCTGATCAGTCTTCACTGTCCACGTGAAGAAAATAACACATGTTTAGATAAAAAAACCAAAAAACTTTCAGCATACAATTTTTAAAATATTTTCTTACCCCTCATTTAAGCATATGTTTCGGGTGCTCAAAAGAACCGTCTCATTCAGACGGTTCTTTTGAGCACCCACAACATATGTTTTGGTTGAGAAATAAGAAAAAAATTTTTTCGTTACACACTCAAATTTGTTTTATTATTTTTTTTATATTCTTAACTAAAGACCTGAAATAGGTTCTTACCTACAATTTGAGTGTATAGAGAAATCTCTTTTGGTAGATGCCCAGGCTGGACGACTCCCAGCCATACTTTGTCATGTTTTGGCTGGTTTAAGCAGATACATTCTAAAAACTCCTAATTATTCATTTTGTGAGCCTTGTGACAAAAATTGAAAAATAGAAATTTATTTAAAGATTAAAGCAGTGTAGGGAAACTATGTCCCCCCAACTGCAAATTTAGTCGGCCAGCATACTTACTGCTCTATATTGTGTCACAATGATACAGGCTGAAATACTTCAACTATTTAAAGGGAGAGCATGCACAAACACAATTTTGGTCAAACTGAAATTACTTAATAGTTAACTTGAATATGAGGTCAAGGTCATCAAAATCTAATTAATTCTTTTCTGTCTCTAAACAATGTATCTATAATTGTTTGGTGGAGATCCACCCACTGGTTCAGAAAAGGCTGATTTTACAGTTTTTATAGGATGGTGACCTTGAAAATTAGGTCTAGGTCACAAAATCTAACCAACTCTTTATTGTTTTGAAAACAATATATAAAGATTGGCCAGAATTCATTGTTTGGTTCAAGAGATAACATGCACAAACCCTATTTTGGTAGAACTTGACATTTTAAACTACTGGTGTGATCTTGAAGAAAAGGTCAAGGTCACAAAAATTAAATCAACTCTTAACCCTCTCCTAACAATAAATCTAGGCAAGTTTGGTTAAAATTGAACCATTGGAAGGGATTTTGTGAGGAAAATGGCAGATTTATAGTATTTATAGGATGAAAAATATGCCAAGGTCACCAAAATCTAAATAACTCTTTCCACCCAGGACTTTGATCTAAAATCACGTTTGATATGTTCCATATTTATTGTATCTCTGTGTGCATGCGAAATTTCAGTAAAAAATATTGACAACTGACTGAGTTATTGCAAAATTTAAATATTTGACCATTGATCCCACCTAAGGGGTCAGGGGGGTGGGGTAAAAGGGGTACGTGCATTAAGGGGCAAATTTGGCCCCCTTTGGAGCCAAAAACTGAAAGTTGCTTTTCACCAATTTCATACAATTGGTTTATTAGAAGAATGGTCCATGTGCAAAATTCTGGCATCCATTATACTTTTTCCGTTGCTATGGTAACAAAAATGGCTGACAAAATATGCCTAAAATAGAGAAATTGTCATTTTGAGCCAAATTTAAGGCTTTTTCAGACCGATTTTTTAAGAATTAGATATCAGCACAAGCGAATACCAAAAAAACCTTTTAATACATTGTGTGCCGTGATAATTCTTACCCTCTGTTAAAATATCTTTGTGGTATTTGCTTGTGCTCTATGTTAATTTCTCTGTCAAATGTCTTAAATTTGCTCCAAAATGGTCACTTTCCTATTTTCAGCCTATTTTGGCAGCCATTTTTGTTACCATAGCAACGGTAAAAATAGACTCAATCCCAGAATTTTACACTTGGGCTATTGTTATGCTCAACTAATAAGAAGAAACTTGTGACAAGCAATTTTCATTTTTTTGCCTCATGGGGGGCCAAAATAGCCTCTTAATGCACGTCCCCCTTTTAATCACTGCCGGCACTGGGTAAACATGGCCTATATAGTGAGAAGTTGTCAGATATGATAGTTTGAGAAATATGAAAGGGGGAGTTCCACCCTATATGGAATTTACATAGGGTTCTGCCCACGCACAGAATTTAATAAAATTTTGTAGAAAGATTGTCTATTACATGTGTGTTCTATTTGTGAGATATTTACCCATTCATCTATTTCAGTTGTTAAATTTAAATAATTTTAAATTTTAAAATTAAAAAAATGGACACCTGAATTAAAAGTGGCCCTAGGCGACAAGGTTTTTGATTTTTTAACCTAATTTATTCTCAACATGATGCCTAATAAGTTGTTATTATGTATGTACCATACATGTATTTCAATGTATAAAATAAACAAGTCCACATCAAATTTGGTTTGAAGATACCCCTAAATTTAACATTTTGAAAATATTTTCAACAAATTAAATTGTCAATTTTGCCTAGTTGCTGTTCTTGTCAACCTATGAAATTTATATCAAATTTGTCCACACATGTGTTTGTTCTAATCATAAAATCTCAAGAAAAAATAAAACCGGTAAAATGGAGTTTTCTGAATTTCAATCTTAATGGTCAAAATTTTGCAGAATGTAATAGTCAAGATTTTATGTAATCTTCCAGCAGTACGCTCAATTTACATAGAGTTCTATTCTGCACAGGCATAGATCTTGATGATATTTTGCAAATTGACTGTTCGGCTTATAAGTTTTTTGTTTTCAATCGCTTTTCATTGGTTGGTTACAACATTTGGTATTGTGTAGTATGTGGTTATAGGGGTACCCCCCAAATCAACAAAATTTGCATCTTTCCGAAATCAGAATGTCTATAAATGATAATTATTAGAATAATCTGTGAGTTTTAGCTTATGTGTGTGGTACACACATTACCATATTCATCACATAAATTGTTTAAAATAATGTTTCTTTTCGAATATTTATTCAAATTCAGCTGTACAAATTATATCAACAATGTTTGGGTTTTAATTATGGTGTGTTACAGTTCTTGTCAGCCTTTCCCATCTATTTATAATTTGACTATAGGTATAAGGATAATATTCACAAGATTTGAAGCCAGAAAATATATTCTGTTTGAATGGTGAGTCAGACTTTTGTTAAATGAATAGATATTATTGAATTCATAATAAATATTTATGCCCAGTTTTACAGAATTGTTTAGTATGTCAGCATTATGATTATGAGGTCATTTGAGAATCAAATTCATGATTCTATATCCACGATGGAAATAACAGCACAAAGACTTTTTCACCTCGTCTAATGGCAGATGTTCAGTATGTATACATTTAAAAATTCACTAAGTTTTACTTAATATTTGAACATCAATTTATAATCTTAAAAAGTATCATTTTTATTTTCATCAACTCAATTTCTATTTATTGGAACAGTTTTAAAGCTTTTGTTGGAATATTAATAATTTTAAATGGGATTTATGATAAGTTTGGATACGCTTTTGAAATGTTTTGGCAGATAGAACTTAATACAGGAGAAATAACCGCAATCAATACCAATTAAGATACAATGCAATTCAAATAAGATTCTGTAAACCATTCATTAAAATGTACACATTGAGTGACTAAGGGACTGCGACATAAGGATACTTTTTAAACAATGTGGGAAAACAGATCATTCAATAATAGATATAAACTATAAAGTTTTAAAACTTAAGAATCAGCTTCACTCAGTCTCTGCATGACACTAAATGGAAAGTGCTTCAGCTCCCATGCCTCCTAGCACTGGCTTAAATTGTCTTCTACTTTCTGCTGAAACTAGATATTTCAGAAGGATACAACACTTTATCAATGTACGGGGGGAAAGTTTAACCCAATACAAAGACAGCTGGTGTGCAATCAAAGTTCTCTGAAAAAAAGAACCAACCAAAATGGTGCGAACATACACAATTTCTTAAACACTTGACCTGGTTTCACTTAGTTTTTAAGAGTTAATGAGAAGTACGCACATAGTCCTGAACCAATTTACTCTCAATATTTGATTCGGAGGGACATAAGATAGTGGCAATTCTAGGTGCAACAGGAACATACAATGTTGATGGAGACGATGAATTACCTAGCATAAATCCTAATCTGTTTGAATTTTTTCAATGGCTGAAAGACATTAAGAGCATAACCACCTGTTGGCTTCAGTCCAAAAATAATTTGGAAACCAGTGGAAGATCAACTCACAAATGAAACCTGCTGGACATCCACAGGTACAACTAAGTTCTAGACCAAGTGCTACTTATCAAGTGGTGCTTACAAAAATGCCAGTTTTATGCTATTGAATTAGCTAAAACTTCTGACACCAAAAATATTTTGGACAAAATTTTGATAAAGATACTAAATAGTGATAGTCAATGCGTTTTTAGAATAATACTGGTAGAAAAACTGTGGTTTGTAAGACCTAACTGGAATATTTTATTTGAAATCACTTAAGAATCAAAACTGACTTAACTCATTTCATGCAAATTATGACACTTTTACCAGTGTCTAAATTTTATGAAAATTTGCAAGCATAAAGAGGATGTATTTGACCTATTTTTCTGAAACTATTATGGGTTGACAAAAACTGGAACATTGTAAATATTAGGACAGAATCCCCTATAGACACTAACTTTAATGTTCAATATGGGGATAATTCAAATTTTGATGGGTCAGAAAAAAATTATCTAGATGTATTAATATACATTAATGGTAGTAAGGCATACCCTGGGAAGTCTTCTTTCATTTTCCACTCAAAGATTGTAGCAGTCAATAATGTTAATGATTTGAGACTGATATTTAATAGGTCATGTATTAGTACAAAGAGCGTGTACATCAAGGTGCCCCCCTGTGGCCTAACAGCCTTCGAGGAATGAAATAATTTCATTTTTGTAGTTGTTATAATGTAGGTATTCAACATACAAAATATTATCGAAATCCATGCGTGGGCAGATTTGGAACTCCCCCTTTATTCCACAAAAAAAGCCAATATAGCTTTTGCATTAGCCTAAACCCAAGTCAAAAAAGGGCCATAACTCAGTCAAAAGTTTGTGAATGACCTCCAAATGACCTGTATTTTATGATGCTTTACCCTTCTGTAAAATTTGAATTAAATTGTTGCATCCCTTCAAAAGTTATTGATCAAAAACCACAATTTAGCCAAAATCTGAGTAAAAAAGGGGACATAACTCAGTATTTTTTTTGCAGATTACCCCCTTTTTCAAACTTGACCTGTATTTAATGATGCTTGACCCTTCTGTAAAGTTTGAATGAAATTTATGCATCCCTTCAAGAGTCAGAGCGGAAACCAAAAGTGAGACAGGCGACACAAAAATGACACAAAAATGCAGTTTGACGTTTTTTCAAGGTTATTCACAAATGCCTGATCAAGTTTGAAACTTTTTGCATGGTGGTCTTATCAGATGTGTGGCCTTTAATTATATACGTAATGAGTTTGCGTTAAATTTGGTTAAAAATCTATATAAAAAGTGTTAAGTTTTTTTTTTTGTTCAGTATATAACAGCCAAATAAACAACATTGATGGCAACACATATTTATTATTAATCATAACAAAGTTGTAGAAACAAATGAAGACATTATAAAAAGTTAATAAACGGTTTTACGCAGTATGTTTATACTGAAAATTTACAACACAACCTGAAAAATACACACACTGCACACAAGTCAACACGGATTTCAAAGCACAGCATTTGCTTCAAACAAATGAGCTGCAGGTATTGAAGGTAAGTTATTGTATTAGCTGGATTGGTGCCTGGTAATTTTTCATGTGTTTTGTCGTCTGCATCATCTTTTTCAAAAAATTCTTTCAGGAATACCATAAGAGCTGTCAGTTTGGATCCATTTTTCCTTTCTTGCATGACCCTGTGATCTAGGTCCAAACTGATTGCAAAGGTTATCAGCAGACGACAGTCGGACACTAGTCAAAACTAGAAATGATGTTTATGAAACATTATGCCCCCACCCCTTTGCTTCTCAAGAAGGGTTCATAAGTTTTCAATGCCCAAATTTACAAAGGGCAATTACTTCAAAAAATAAAATAACTTTTTTTTAAAATTTTCACCATGTAATCTACTCATCATCTTCTACCAACTGACCATGTTTGAAGCTCCTAGCTACAATAATTTTCGAGATATCTAGACTACAAGTTTTCAATGCCAAAATTTGCAAAGGGCAACAACTCGAAAAAAATAAAATATATATATTTTTTAATTTTCACTAGGTTATCTACTTATTATCTTCTATCAGCTGACCAAGTTTGAAGCTACTTGCTGTAATAGTTTTTGAGATATCTTGTTTACAAGTTTTCAATGCAAAAAATTTGCAAAGGGAAATAACAAAAAAATAAAATAATTCTTTTTTTTTAATTTTCACCAGGTTATCTACTGATTATTTTCTATCAGCTGACCAAGTTTGAAGCTACTTGCTGTCATAGTTTTTGAGATATCTTGATTACAAGTTTTCAGAGCAAAAATTTTGCAAAGGGCAATAACTCAAAAGCAAAACTTTATTTTTAAATTTTCAGCAGATTATCTACTCATTATCCACTATTATCTGACCAAGTTTGAAGCTCATAGCTGTTATAGCTTTTGAGATATCTTGATTGCAAGTTTTCAATGCCAAAAATTTGCAAAGGGCAATAACTAAAACAACTTTCTTTTAAATTTTCACCAGATTATCTACTCATTATTTTCTATTATCTGACCAAGTTTGAAGCTCATAGCTGTTATAGTTTTTGAGATATCTTGATTGCAAGTTTTCAATGCCAAAAGTTTGCAAAGGGCAATAACTAAAAAAAAACAAACTTTTTTTTAAAATTTTCACCAGATTATCTACTATTACGTGACTAAGTTTGAAGCTCTTAGCTTTTTTTTTAGTTTTTGAGATATCAAATTTTCTATGTCCAAATTTGCAAAGGACTGTTATAGTTTTTGAGATATCTTGATTACAAAATTTCATTATGACCCTTTAAAAGGGGCATATCTCCACAAAGGGGGATAATACAGACAAAAATTATGTGTCATTTATTTTTTGATGAGGAATCCATAGATGAAATTTCAAAACTGTATCTTAATAAATTTTGTAACGCACCCACGAACGGACGCACAGATGGACAGACAAGCTGAAAGGAAATATGCCCTTCAACTTTTCCAAAGTTGGGGGCATAATAAAAGTTAAAGTAGGCATAGTTTTCCCAAAGGTGAATTGCTTAGCAACAGTTGTCCTGCCTGTATGAAGTTTTATGTTACTTTACTAACACAGTCACACTTACCAATTCTATAAGGTCACATGTTGGGTGGAAGTGGTCTTCTTGTCTTTGAAGTAATACCATTGGACTGGGACCCAGAGCCTGCAGATTTCTGAATAACAAAAAAAAAAACACCTAAAGGGCTACGTACATTAAGGTTTTTTTTTTTTGCCCCCCCCCCCCCTATGAGGCTAAAATATAAAAATTGTTTTTCACCAATTTGTTCTTATTAGTTTAATAGAACAATAACCAAAGTGTAAAAATCTCAAATTGCTTTGACCTTTACGGTTGCTATGGTAACAAAAATGGCAGCAACATAGGCTGAAAATAGGAAATTGATCATTTTGGAGCAAAATTGAGAGGTTTAACAGAGAAATTAACATGGAGTACAAGTAAATACCAAAAAGATATTATAATAGAAGATAAGAATTACCACAGCACACAATATATTACAAGGATTTTCTGGTATTTAGCTGTGCTGATATCTAATTCTTAAAAAATCGGTCTCCAAAAGCCTTAAATTTGGTCCAAAATGGCAATTTCTCTGTTTTAAGTCTAATTTATCGGTCATTTTTGTTATCATAGCAAAAGTAAAATTTAAATATATGCCGAAAATTTCACACTTCAGTTATTCTTCTAATAAACCAATCAAAAGAAATTGGTGAAAAGCAATTTTCAGTTTTTGGCTCTTTTGGGGGCCAAAATAGCCCCTTAATGCACATACCCCTTTTTCCTTTCCTGCATGATCCTCCAATTTTTTTGTCCTGAAATATTGTCTGCTTTTTTTTTACATCTGCTGCATATATTCAAGTGATATTTTCATGGAGCAAACAATATGAACCCTGACCTGGGTCCATTGGCTACCAAAGAACATAAAACAGATGAAAGGAGCAAACAACAAAGTCATAACAGGCGGGCTAAGGATAAATCAAATTTAATGAATGGGCTTTGTTAAACATTGTTAAAAAAAGTTTCTATTTAAGCCAGTACGTGGCCTTTCTTTCATTGCGGACCACCCTTGCCAAAATTAAACACAGCTCTGCGTAAAAGCTGCGTAAAAGCCGGCTTTTCCGCAGCTTTTTTGAAAAAGCTGCGTAAAAGCTGCGTTTTTTTCAGACCTGCCATAAAGCTGTAGAAATGCTGCGTTTTTTTTTCAGACCTGCGTATAAGCTGCGTAAAAGCTGTACTTTTTTGTGTGGGCTGCGCAGAAGCTGCGTATTTAAGTTGGTTTGTCTGAGAAAGCTGCGTATTTAATTCTGAAAGCTGTAGAAAAGGTGAATATTCTGTTTTATTAAACAAATGAATCATTAAGGTAAAATCTGCAGCTCCTGAGAGCTGCAGAAAAGCTGCGTATTACTTATATTTAAGTCCAAACAGTCTAAAAACATAAAGACGCAGCTTTTCTACAGATATTTAAAGCTGCGTAATTAACTTTTTTAACTGTCCTGCTTCACCCGAGATTGCTTTGTTTCAGTAATCTAGCTAGTTTCTGTAGCTAAGCAGACTGGTTTGTGTCTTACTAGGTAAGAAACCTGGAAGAGATGGTTTCTCGTGATGAGACCCATATATTGACTTGTTCCCCAAGCCAAGACTGATCAGCCTGGGCAGCCAAATTAATATCCAACTTGGCCAATTCTTCTATTGGACTAAATTACCAACAAGCAAGGGCCAACCTATATAATGCATCAGCACATGGAGACAGCCAAATTAGTTAACAAACTGTAATGAAATAAAAGAAAATTGGTGTCAACTCAGGCTGTCAATACTTAAGAAAGTCCCCAGAAAACTCTACTACCCAACTGAACATATAGACCTCCACCCACATCCCCACCCACCTGAAATGCCCCCAACCCTACCCCCTCCTCACCTCTACCACAAACTTACCTACCAATGCTTACTTAAACCTACCTGTATCTATCCACCCACCCAGGACCCCAACAGCCATACTACCCAGTCCCACCAAGAATCCCTCCCTCAATGCTACATATACTACCCTAACCTAACCTCCCTCCCTCCCCACCGCCCTCCTCTCACCCACCCACCTCCCTCCCTCTCGCCCACTCATCTATCCACCTCCCTCCCTCTTACCCACCCACCTATCCCACTCCCTCCCTCTTACCCACCTCCCTCTTACCCACCCACCCACCCACCCACCCACCCACCCACCTACCTACCTACCTACCTACCTACCTACCTACCTACCTACCTACCTACCTTTCCTACCTACCTACCTACCTACCTACCTACCTACCTACCTACCTACCTACCTACCTACCTACCTACCTACCTTGCTACCTTGCTACCTACCCACCCACTTAGCTACCCTCACCCCTCCCCATACCTACCTGCCAATAGTTACCTATATATATCTACCTATACCTACCCACCCACCCATCCTGACCCCCACCCCCTCTCCATACACACAACCTACCTACCTACCTACCTACCTACCTACCTACCTACCTGGTAAACATATATTCAGCATTGCAGCTAAAATACAGATTTCTAAAGGGTGTAATCTATTTGGAGTCAAACTCCCCAACAGTGGCAACTTCCTTTCAGTAGAAATAGCTTTTAAAGGTTCCTGAACCAGAAGAACAACACTGTGGGGAGTTTGATTTGGAGTGGTACACCACTGGGGAGTTGATTTGAAGTAGTTGGAGTTTATCCCTTAGTTGGAAAAATTTGAATTTCTAATATGGCTGTACAACAACAGATTAAACCAAAACAACAATTGAACCTTCACCTGCTGACCAATCTACACATGCTTTCTTTGAAGGACACAATAAAATCCAGTTTCTAGAAAAAGTGAGTGTAAAAAAAGTGTGACTAGTTAGTTAATAAATGGATAAAAAATTATTTTCTAATCAAGCTAGATTCAGTGGGTGGGGTATGCATGTATATTTCCCTTAAACAACAATAGTAAGTTATCTAATGCTATGATATAAAGGATTAGTAACATTAATATATTCATAAGCACAATGAGTTATATTTCTATGAGAAAATTAAATGTTTATAGACAGATGTTCTTTTAGAAACAAGTATTGTCTTTTATAAAAAAAAAGTAAGCAGGTATTTCAACATCCCTCAAAATTTGCTAGATTATTATGCTTTTATCATTTGCTTACATGCTAGATTTGTCTTTGGGTCCTGCTAATGCAGATTGAGACAGGTTAGCATTGGGAACAATTGTAGAAAGACTTCATGTCTGCTTGAAAGATGGAAACAAAGGCGGGCTATAGGATCGACATATGTGCATCCCGTCTTAGAGGAACCAGTAGCAATGCTATCTTTTGTAATGACTGCTTCCTGTGGATTCACAAGAAATGAAGTGGTACTCCCTTCATTCAAATATGTTCTTTGGGTCATATAGTGTATTTGGTTTTGTTTGGTTTGGCTCTTTATGTCCCAGTCAACAGCTATGGTCATGTCGGGATGATCAGTTAACCTAACCACACCTTATTTACTGAGCAAGCTTGGCTTAGCAGTTAACCAGTACTTCCTGCACATACTCTTTAGCTTGAAACTGACAACAAACCCTTCTTAAATCAGTGGAAGGGAGAGAATGGTCGTAGAAATTAATATTCCATGATCTGCAATCTCCCTGAAAGTATGGGACCGGGCCGGGATCAAACTCGCGAACTCTGGATCTGCAGTCAGACACATATCTGCTACCAGATATTTTAACGACTGTGCTGTGCGTCCCAGTATGCTACCAGACATTTTAACGACTGCTGTGTGTCCCAGTATGCGAGTCTGACTGGCGGTCCAGGTCTCGCAAATACGACCCCTGCCTGGTTCCATACTTCCGTGGAGATTGATTGTGAAATAAATTCTACTGTCATTCTCTTTCCTCTGCTGATTCATGAAGGGTTGTTGTCAGTTATAAGGGAAAGTATTTGCACGAAGTACTGGTTGACCAATTTAAGTCAAGCTTGCCCAGGAAAAAAAGTGTGGTTACAATGTAGTGAACTGACTGCCTTGACATCATTGACATGATCATAGCAGTTGACTGGGACATAAACATCAAAACAACCTACAATTGCTGGACCCAGAGCATAATTTGTAGGGATTCAGATCGCTGATCTAGGGGTTGCAAGTTCAATCCTCGTCTCGAACCATACTTTGGTGGTGTTTGATCATGAAATATTTTCATAGGCCAGGTCATTCTGCCCTTGCGAAAAATAACCAGCTTTTCTACAGCTTCTGCGCAGCTTTCAAAGCTTCGCAGAAGCTTCGTAAAAGCTAGCAGTATTGGCACCTGCGTATTTAGCTGCAGAAACGCAGCTTTTACGCAGAGCTGAAGAAAAGCCGGCTTTAACGCAGCTTTAACGAAGAGCTGTAGAAAAGCCGGCTTTTACGCAGCTTTTGCGAAGCTTTAACGCAGCTTTAGCCTAGACTCACTAAAAGCTGCGTTAAAGCTTCGCAAAAGCTGCGTAACGCAGCTTTTACGCAGGTGCCAATACCGCTAGCTTTTACGAAGCTCTAGCGCAGCTTTTACGCAGCTTCAAGTGAAAGCTGCGTAAAAGCTGCGTTTTACGCAGCTTCAAGTGAAAGCTGCGTAAAAGCTGCGTTTTGCGCAGCTTTTACGCAGATGCCAATACCGCTAGCTTTTACGAAGCTCTAACGCAGCTTTTCTGCAGCTTTTATCAAAAAGCTGCGTAAAAGCTGCGTTTCTGCAGCTTCAAATGAAAGCTGCGTAAAAGCTGCGTTTCTGCAGCTTCCATCAAAGCTGCGTAAAAGCTGCAGAAACGCAGCTTTTATTTAAAGCTGCGTAAAAGCTGTGTTTCTACTGCTTGATAAACAAACCTGCGTAAAAGCTGCGTGTCTGCCAGAAACCTGCGTCTTTAAAAAGTTCTGGCCTTGAGGTTATAAACATTGAGGCCAGTCTCAGACTCAAAATAGAGCGCAATGATTGGCTGCTTGCCGACACGTGTCCGCAAGCAGCCAATCATTGCGCTCTATTTTGAGTCAGAGAATGAACTCAAGTTTTATAACCTCGAGGCCTGGATGTGGCAAAAAATTGGTCAAAACAAAGGCTTATAAGCATATAGTAGTCTAATGACTCCTGGTCTTTACTTTATGAATATCATAAATATGCACTGGTCTTGTGTAAATGAGTAAGGCCAAGATATGAAAAATACATTGTTCATAACAGTAAAGCCTGTAATGTTAAACAGCATCACATGTCCAAATTACCGAAGGTTGAAAAATCATTAGCAACTCTTAGACGTATAATCTGCTCTGTGTCGTTGTAAGTTCGAAACATATTTTCCAATGGATCATTGTACCGTAGGAGGTTCAAGGTGTTTCATCATGGCCCGTAATAGCTCAACTAGGTCACTAAGGTGCATCATGTTATTATACTGTCACCTGGCAGCAGTTCCTTGCACTCTGGTACTTCAAGTTTGACACCTCCCTTACCTTTTATTGGTTGCAACTCAAAGTTTTGCTTTGGTTTGTGGTTTGGGGTCACATACAATAGCTATGGACATGCCGTGAATCTCACTGATGGTCAATTAACCTAGTACATGTATAACCACACCTGTTTTCCTGTATAAGCTTAGAATAAGGGACTTAAACCAGTACTCGTGTGTACATACTTTGGCTTATGACAATAGCCCTTCTTGAATCAGCGGGAGGAGAATGACCTGGCCTATGAAAATATTTCATGATCAAACACCACCAAAGTATGGTTCGAGACGAGGATTGAACTTGCAACCCCTAGATCAGCGATCTGAATCCCTACAAATTATGCTCTGGGTCCAGCAATTGTAGGTTGTTTTGATGTTTATGTCCCAGTCAACTGCTATGATCATGTCAATGATGTCAAGGCAGTCAGTTCACTACATTGTAACCACACTTTTTTTCCTGGGCAAGCTTGACTTAAATTGGTCAACCAGTACTTCGTGCAAATACTTTCCCTTATAACTGACAACAACCCTTCATGAATCAGCAGAGGAAAGAGAATGACAGTAGAATTTATTTCACAATCAATCTCCACGGAAGTATGGAACCAGGCAGGGGTCGTATTTGCGAGACCTGGACCGCCAGTCAGACTCGCATACTGGGACACACAGCAGTCGTTAAAATGTCTGGTAGCATACTGGGACGCACAGCACAGTCGTTAAAATATCTGGTAGCAGATATGTGTCTGACTGCAGATCCAGAGTTCGCGAGTTTGATCCCGGCCCGGTCCCATACTTTCAGGGAGATTGCAGATCATGGAATATTAATTTCTACGACCATTCTCTCCCTTCCACTGATTTAAGAAGGGTTTGTTGTCAGTTTCAAGCTAAAGAGTATGTGCAGGAAGTACTGGTTAACTGCTAAGCCAAGCTTGCTCAGTAAATAAGGTGTGGTTAGGTTAACTGATCATCCCGACATGACCATAGCTGTTGACTGGGACATAAAGAGCCAAACCAAACAAAACCAAATACACTATACGACCCAAAGAACATATTTGAATGAAGGGAGTACCACTTCATTTCTTGTGAATCCACAGGAAGCAGTCATTACAAAAGATAGCATTGCTACTGGTTCCTCTAAGACGGGATGCACATATGTCGATCCTATAGCCCGCCTTTGTTTCCATCTTTCAAGCAGACATGAAGTCTTTCTACAATTGTTCCCAATGCTAACCTGTCTCAATCTGCATTAGCAGGACCCAAAGACAAATCTAGCATGTAAGCAAATGATAAAAGCATAATAATCTAGCAAATTTTGAGGGATGTTGAAATACCTGCTTACTTTTTTTTTATAAAAGACAATACTTGTTTCTAAAAGAACATCTGTCTATAAACATTTAATTTTCTCATAGAAATATAACTCATTGTGCTTATGAATATATTAATGTTACTAATCCTTTATATCATAGCATTAGATAACTTACTATTGTTGTTTAAGGGAAATATACATGCATACCCCACCCACTGAATCTAGCTTGATTAGAAAATAATTTTTTATCCATTTATTAACTAACTAGTCACACTTTTTTTACACTCACTTTTTCTAGAAACTGAATTTTATTGTGTCCTTCAAAGAAAGCATGTGTAGATTGGTCAGCAGGTGAAGGTTCAATTGTTGTTTTGGTTTAATCTGTTGTTGTACAGCCATATTAGAAATTCAAATTTTTCCAACTAAGGGATAAACTCCAACTACTTCAAATCAACTCCCCAGTGGTGTACCACTCCAAATCAAACTCCCCACAGTGTTGTTCTTCTGGTTCAGGAACCTTTAAAAGCTATTTCTACTGAAAGGAAGTTGCCACTGTTTGGGAGTTTGACTCCAAATAGATTACACCCTTTAGAAATCTGTATTTTAGCTGCAATGCTGAATATATGTTTACCAGGTAGGTAGGTAGGTAGGTAGGTAGGTAGGTAGGTAGGTAGGTTGTGTGTATGGAGAGGGGGTGGGGGTCAGGATGGGTGGGTGGGTAGGTATAGGTAGATATATATAGGTAACTATTGGCAGGTAGGTATGGGGAGGGGTGAGGGTAGCTAAGTGGGTGGGTAGGTAGCAAGGTAGCAATGTAGCAAGGTAGGTAGGTAGGTAGGTAGGTAGGTAGGTAGGTAGGTAGGAAAGGTAGGTAGGTAGGTAGGTAGGTAGGTAGGTAGGTAGGTAGGTAGGTAGGTGGGTAGGTGGGTGGGTGGGTGGGTGGGTGGGTGGGTAAGAGGGAGGTGGGTAAGAGGGAGGGAGTGGGATAGGTGGGTGGGTAAGAGGGAGGGAGGTGGATAGATGAGTGGGCGAGAGGGAGGGAGGTGGGTGGGTGAGAGGAGGGCGGTGGGGAGGGAGGGAGGTTAGGTTAGGGTAGTATATGTAGCATTGAGGGAGGGATTCTTGGTGGGACTGGGTAGTATGGCTGTTGGGGTCCTGGGTGGGTGGATAGATACAGGTAGGTTTAAGTAAGCATTGGTAGGTAAGTTTGTGGTAGAGGTGAGGAGGGGGTAGGGTTGGGGGCATTTCAGGTGGGTGGGGATGTGGGTGGAGGTCTATATGGTCAGTTGGGTAGTAGAGTTTTCTGGGGACTTTCTTAAGTATTGACAGCCTGAGTTGACACCAATTTTCTTTTATTTCATTACAGTTTGTTAACTAATTTGGCTGTCTCCATGTGCTGATGCATTATATAGGTTGGCCCTTGCTTGTTGGTAATTTAGTCCAATAGAAGAATTGGCCAAGTTGGATATTAATTTGGCTGCCCAGGCTGATCAGTCTTGGCTTGGGGAACAAGTCAATCTATGGGTCTCATCACGAGAAACCATCTCTTCCAGGTTTCTTACCTAGTAAGACACAAACCAGTCTGCTTAGCTACAGAAACTAGCTAGATTACTGAAACAAAGCAATCTCGGGTGAAGCAGGACAGTTAAAAAAGTTAATTACGCAGCTTTAAATATCTGTAGAAAAGCTGCGTCTTTATGTTTTTAGACTGTTTGGACTTAAATATAAGTAATACGCAGCTTTTCTGCAGCTCTCAGGAGCTGCAGATTTTACCTTAATGATTCATTTGTTTAATAAAACAGAATATTCACCTTTTCTACAGCTTTCAGAATTAAATACGCAGCTTTCTCAGACAAACCAACTTAAATACGCAGCTTCTGCGCAGCCCACACAAAAAAGTACAGCTTTTACGCAGCTTATACGCAGGTCTGAAAAAAAAACGCAGCATTTCTACAGCTTTATGGCAGGTCTGAAAAAAACGCAGCTTTTACGCAGCTTTTTCAAAAAAGCTGCGGAAAAGCCGGCTTTTACGCAGCTTTTAGGCAGAGCTGCGTTTAATTTTGGCAAGGGTCCTCCCGCTGATTCAAGAAGGGCTATTGTCATAAGCCAAAGTATGTACACACGAGTACTGGTTTAAGTCCCTTATTCTAAGCTTATACAGGAAAACAGGTGTGGTTATACATGTACTAGGTTAATTGACCATCAGTGAGATTCACGGCATGTCCATAGCTATTGTATGTGACCCCAAACCACAAACCAAAGCAAAACTTTGAGTTGCAACCAATAAAAGGTAAGGGAGGTGTCAAACTTGAAGTACCAGAGTGCAAGGAACTGCTGCCAGGTGACAGTATAATAACATGATGCACCTTAGTGACCTAGTTGAGCTATTACGGGCCATGATGAAACACCTTGAACCTCCTACGGTACAATGATCCATTGGAAAATATGTTTCGAACTTACAACGACACAGAGCAGATTATACGTCTAAGAGTTGCTAATGATTTTTCAACCTTCGGTAATTTGGACATGTGATGCTGTTTAACATTACAGGCTTTACTGTTATGAACAATGTATTTTTCATATCTTGGCCTTACTCATTTACACAAGACCAGTGCATATTTATGATATTCATAAAGTAAAGACCAGGAGTCATTAGACTACTATATGCTTATAAGCCTTTGTTTTGACCAATTTTTTGCCACATCCAGGCCTCGAGGTTATAAAACTTGAGTTCATTCTCTGACTCAAAATAGAGCGCAATGATTGGCTGCTTGCGGACACGTGTCGGCAAGCAGCCAATCATTGCGCTCTATTTTGAGTCTGAGACTGGCCTCAATGTTTATAACCTCAAGGCCAGAACTTTTTAAAGACGCAGGTTTCTGGCAGACACGCAGCTTTTACGCAGGTTTGTTTATCAAGCAGTAGAAACACAGCTTTTACGCAGCTTTAAATAAAAGCTGCGTTTCTGCAGCTTTTACGCAGCTTTGATGGAAGCTGCAGAAACGCAGCTTTTACGCAGCTTTCATTTGAAGCTGCAGAAACGCAGCTTTTACGCAGCTTTTTGATAAAAGCTGCAGAAAAGCTGCGTTAGAGCTTCGTAAAAGCTAGCGGTATTGGCATCTGCGTAAAAGCTGCGCAAAACGCAGCTTTTACGCAGCTTTCACTTGAAGCTGCGTAAAACGCAGCTTTTACGCAGCTTTCACTTGAAGCTGCGTAAAAGCTGCGCTAGAGCTTCGTAAAAGCTAGCGGTATTGGCACCTGCGTAAAAGCTGCGTTACGCAGCTTTTGCGAAGCTTTAACGCAGCTTTTAGTGAGTCTAGGCTAAAGCTGCGTTAAAGCTTCGCAAAAGCTGCGTAAAAGCCGGCTTTTCTACAGCTCTTCGTTAAAGCTGCGTTAAAGCCGGCTTTTCTTCAGCTCTGCGTAAAAGCTGCGTTTCTGCAGCTAAATACGCAGGTGCCAATACCGCTAGCTTTTACGAAGCTTCTGCGAAGCTTTGAAAGCTGCGCAGAAGCTGTAGAAAAGCTGGTTATTTTTCGCAAGGGCAGTTTGTGCAATTTCGGTAGAGGGTATTATGAGGACCATTTCTGTTTAATTATTTTGACCACTGGTTCAGGAGATATTTCTATAGGTATGACGGCAATTTTGTTCTGAGGAGCATAATGGTTTGTGTGAACTTTTGCTGGGCATTATGAGGAACATTTCTGTGATTCTTTTAAATTCAGGCCAGTGGACGAGATGTAGTTAAGAGTTTTTTCTATTTTTTGCTCTGGCGGTCATTGTTCAGTGGAACTATTTGTACAATTTGGTAGAGGGCATTATGGGGAACATTCATGGACAGTGGTTAATGAGATCTTGTTTAAATAAAAAAAAGTGAATCGGCGGATGCACGCCAGACAAATATCTATCACAATAGCTAACAAACTGAAATTAAAGTGAAACCTTTCAGCAAAACAGCAATCTAAAATGAAAAGTATTAAGTAGCAAGACGCTTCTGAACTGAACTAATGTCTCCCCAACATATGATATATCTTTCATACATTTCACTGTGACCACAGGACTTTAGTTAAAAGTGCGTACCAAAAATTAAATTTTCTTATTTCTCAACGAAAACATATGTTGTGGGTACTCAAAAGAATCGTCTCAATGAGACGGTTCTTTTGAGCACCCAAAACATATGTTATTTCTGATGGGTAGGAAAATATTTATCATTTTAAGCTCAAACATTTTGTTTATCTAAACCTATGGACCATAAAAATTAGGGCAAGGTCATCAAAACACATCATGCTCCAACGCTTTACAATCCATCCACTAATTCAGGAGAAAGTCTTTGAAATAATCAAGAACAATTTTAAGTACAGTTCAAGAAAACATTATGTTCATGAAAAGTTTTTGAAAGAGTCAAGAACAAATTTAAAAACAGTTCAAGAACACATTATGATCAAGAAAAGTCTTTGAAAGAGTCAAGAACAAATTTAAGAACAGTTCAAGAAAACATTATGTTCATGAAAAATCTTTGAAATAATCAAGAGCACAATAAAGAACAGTGTCAACACATCATTCACGATAAGTCATTAAAATGTTCATAAAAATTTATAAACAATTCAAAAACATTACAAATTCTTAAAAAGTTATTAAAATGTTCCTAATTTATGTTCTTGAATGGTTCAAGTACAATTGTTCTTGAACAGTTCAAGAATTCTTGCTAAATTTCAAGAACTGTTCTTGAACTGCTCTTGAGTTTAGAACTCTATTTCACAGGGGACTATAAACTGCAGCATTCCATGAATTTTCAAGCCGAGTGGAAAACAATGTGGATCCAGATCAGATGGCTACAATGTTTTCAAAAAAAGGCTCAATCCAGGTTCAGCAGGACAGGGGTTAAATATCTTATTTCTGTATTAAATGATTAATTTGTGCTATGTTATCCCATCAATAAATGGCAGAATCCCTTATCAGGAGATATGGCTTTTACTGTTTGTTTTTTCCTTATTTTCCAAAATTTAGTTTCAACTTTTCCATCCATTCTACGAGCACATAAGTTGACAGAAAATTGACGATATCAAAAGGGAACCTTCAGAAATGTGACATTTTTTAACATAGGCTAATTTTAGATCATTACATCATTTCCTATTTTTAGACAACATTGAAAAAATTCAAGAAAAAAAATTAAGTTAAGTTTTGAATACTTTTGCAAATATTATGGAAAATGGAGCATTTGCTCTTTTGGAGCAATCTCCATTTTCCAAAATATTTTCAAATACATCATAAAGCGTTAGTATGGTGTAAAAGGTTAAAAGAAAGTAAAACCTGTATTCCATACTGCATCAAACAGGATCAGTTGAATACCAAATCTTTGGCACAGTCGAAGATGTTAACTCTTTGCCTCCTAGTGTCGTCAAAAACAGTTTGGACCCAGACCAGGCCTGACAAAACGTGGATCAAATCTGTTTGACACTCAGATGCTATTCCAGAAAGAATTTTCGAAAAAGTTGATTTTGAAAAAAATCAGTAGACAACAAAAAAGTGTAAAAAAAATTCCAGGGGTCAGACATTAACTCTATGGTTAGGGTATCTGAACGTTTCTTGACGTCAGCAGAAATATTGGTCAATTTCTGGGAAGATGAATAGGTGTATTACTCCAACATCATACTTTTTCAAGTCAAAAACCTATAGGTACAAAGAACCCGATGGACACAAAACACAGATCTTGAGTAAGGCTTTGAGAGCACTAACATAAGGTCTATCCTGCAGTCGTTTTCACGGCAAAGACTCACATTTCAGAAATCAGATTACCAGCTCCACATCTCCCGTCAATAATTTAAATGCTACAGGTGGTCTACGATTACAGCATCAAAAGCAATTGCAAAATAGGATTTCTCTTTTGTCCTTTATAGAAAACACCAGTTGAACACTAAGTCTTTGGAACAGTCAAAGAGGTCCATCCTATGATAAATGCATTTGTTTAATGCTTATCCAGAAGAAACCCTTATGATTATCGGCACCACTGCATGAATTTGGTGGCACACTGGTACAAAGGAGACAACCCATATCATTCAGATGAAACTGCATAACAAGATTATGTCGACCTTAGAGACTAGGAGGTCCAGGCAAATAGTGATCACTACCTCCTTGACCATGTAACTGGCTAAACCAGTACCTCATCCAGGCAATCATATAACAGGATTTCCAAGCCTGAAAGCTGATCACACATAGAAATCTGTATGCCTGTCATATGCAAGACCTCTTGACTGAAATAGCTATCAAGGCCATCCAGGAAGCCCTAGACCTAGTCTAACCAAAAGATGGCAAAAAGCTCTTGCAGGTACAATGGTGATACAAACTTTGATAGAGCTTGTCTACATACCTGGATTAGAGCCTTGCATTGGCAGCTTGCCCTTAGGGTAAACATTTGCAATTTAGTATGCTCACACAAGCTGAGTGCCAATGGCAGCAAGGTTTGGCCCACTAAGACCAATACAGACAAAGGCACTTTGAAGAGAACTGTTCAGTGCTACTGCCCACTTTGGTTTCTGGATTAACCCTTCTCTCTTGCGACCGCCCTGACCATGTCAACAGAAATCAGCATTCAAATGGGGCCCCATTTGGATTTCAATGCTGTTTTCTAGTTAACCAGGGCAGGATTGTCACAAAAAATAGGTCAATATCAAAAGCCAAAATCGACAATTGCCAACTCCACAGGTCTCTCCAAAGTTGTGTTGTCTGTATTGCCCTTGGTGGACAAAATTTGAAGCCTCAAATGCACGTTTGTGTGTTCATACCAGCTCACAAATATTTAACCCTGTAGGTAGTCTGACAAGACAAGACACTGGTCCAGGTTGGCAGCTAAGTTATTCCACTGACTGTCTCACACTTGTAAAAACAAGGGCCCTTTGTCATCCTTTAGCAAAACTAGGTGCAGGGCTTCCCAGACAGCTTTGGTAGGTGCTTCAGCCACGAGATCTTGCACATAGCAGGTATGCAGACCCCAATGCATATGCAACTACAGGCTCAGAAACCATGGTGTAGAATGGCCTAGCTGAGATGCTAGTGCAGACAGCGGACACAGGCAGGGACATGACAACCAATATATTCCGAGACTTCACCAGCCTCCAAAGTTGACAGAACATTGTTGTACAGCTTAACCTAGATGGTATAGTTTGTATCCCTCGTGCCAATGTGTCATCTTGCTCTTGCTGTGATATCAAAAACATGACAGCTCTTCAAACATAGCCCTGACTAGGTTACACTATCCTATGGTGAGCCCATTCAACAATGCAGATGTGTTCCATTAGCTTTTCCTGTCAAAGACATGCATAGGCTGCATGGTAGGCAGCTATCCTAAGGTGATGAGTCAAACTGGGTCTGTCTGTGATCACTAAACTACTGCATTGTCCTCAGCTTGTCCACAGAAAAGTATGATGGTTTTTTAACAGCAAGTTTTTCAATAGATGGCTTATCTGCATCTTTCCAGTTAGGAATGGTAGATAGGATTACACGATGCTAAGAGCAGTAGGCTCCTGCTGCTCACCTAAACCTGCCCCTCCTCTATCTTGTTTTGAGAACAAGACAACATCAGGATGGGTCTTCCTCCTTGGATGGCAGGCTACATCTGCCCAAATGCAACAGGTAGCACTGGGCTACATGGTACCAGTAGCAGAAGCTACCACACACATATCTCCAACACTAAACTACTTTTCATTGACCTTGTAGGTAACTCTGACCTGACTTTACATGCAAATTACAAATTTGGGTCAATTTCCGAAACATTGAATAGGTGCATATTTACTGCAACTCTGGCTCCTTCATCTCTTTTACTTTCTTTACTCAAAACCTGTCAAGAGTACATTGACAAACAGTGCAGGCACAAGAGGGATGCAGCAAAAATAAGCATATACTATCTGTACTAATACAAACAGGAATAGTGCTGCTGTTTCTCTGAGCAGTGTCATCAAGGTAGCATTTAATTCCACACCAACCATATATCCTGAGAAAGGCTTTAAGAGCTCTTACATGAGGTCTATCATGCAGTCTTTTTCACGGCAAAGATTCACATTTTAGAAATCAGATTCCCAGCTCCACATCTCCGGTCAATAATTTAAATGCTAGAGTGGTCTATGACTACAGCATCAAAAGCAATTGCAAAATAGGATTTCTCTTTTGTCCTTTATAGAAAACACCAGTTGAACACTAAGTCTTCGGCACAGTCAAAGAGGTTCACCCTATGATAAATGCATCTGTTTAATGCTTATCCAGAAGAAACCCTTATGATTATCGGCACCACTGCATGAATTTGGTGGTACACTGGTACAAAGGAGACAACCCATATCATTCAGATGAAACTGCATAACAAGATTATGTCGACCTTAGAGACTAGGAGGTCCAGGCAAATAGTGATCACTACCTCCTTGACCATGTAACTGGCTAAACCAGTACCTCATCCAGGCAATCATACAACAGGATTTCCAAGCCTGAAAGCTGAACACACATAGAAATCTGTATGCCTGTCATATGCAAGACCTCTTGACTGAAATAGCTATCAAGGCCAACCAGGAAGCCCTAGACCTAGTCTAACCATACGATGGCAAAAAGCTCTTGCAGGTACAATGGTGATACAAACTGTGATAGAGCTTGGCTACATACCTGGATTAGTGCCTTGCATTGGCAGCTTGCCCTCAGCGTAAACATTTGCAAATTAGGTTGCTCACACAAGCTGAGTGCCAATGGCAGCAAGGTTTGGCCCACTAAGACAAATACAGACAAAGGCACTTTGAAGAGAACTGTTCAGTGCTACTGCCCACTTTGGTTTCTGGATTAACCCTTCTCTCTTGCGACCGCCCTGACCATGTCAACAGAAATTAGCATTCAAATGGGGCCCCATTTGGATTTCAATGCTGTTTTCTAGTTAACCGGGGCAGGATTGTCACAAAAAATAGGTCAATATCAAAAGCCAAAATCGACAATTGCCAACTCCACAGGTCTCTCCAAAGTTGTGTTGTCTGTATTGCCCTTGGTGGACAAAATTTGAAGTTTGTGTGTTCATACCAGCTCACAAATATTTAACCCTGTAGGTAGTCTGACAAGACAAGACACTGGTCCAGGTTGGCAGCTAAGTTCTTCCACTGACTGCCTCACACTTGTAAAAACAAGGGCCCTTTGTCATCCTTTAGCAAAACTAGGTGCAGGGCTTCCCAGACAGCTTTGGTAGGTGCTTGAGCCACGAGATCTTGCACATAGCAGGTATGCAGACCCCAATGCATATGCAACTACAGGCTCAAAAACCGTGGTGTAGAATGGCCTAGCTGAGATGCTAGAGCAGACAGCGGACACGGGCAGGGACATGGCAACCAATAGATTCCGAGACTTCACCAGCCTCCAAAGTTGACAGAACATTGTTGTACAGCTTAACCTAGATGGTATAGTTTGTATCCCTCGTGCCAATGTGTCACCTAGTTCTTGCTGTGATATCAAAAACATGACAGCTCTTCAAACATAGCCCTGACTAGGTTACACTATCCTATGGTGAGCCCATTCAACAATGCAGATGTGTTCCATTAGCTTTTCCTGTCAAAGACATGCATAGGCTGCATGGAAGGCAGCTATCCTAAGGTGATGAGTCAAACTGGGTCTTTCTGTGATCACTAAACTACTGCATTGTCCTCAGCTTGTCCACAGAAAAGTATGATGATTTTTTAATAGCAAGTTTTTCAATAGATGGCTTATCAGCATCTTTCGGGTAAGGAATGGTAGATAGGATTACAAGATGCTAAGAGCAGTAGGCTCCTGCTGCTCACCTTAACCTGCCCCTACACAACATCAGGATGGGTCTTCCTCCTTGGATGGCAGGCTACATCTGCCCAAATGCAACAGGTAGTACTGGGCTACATGGTACCAGTAGCAGAAGTTACCACACACATATCTCCAACACTAAACTACTTTTCATTGACCTTGTAGGTAACTCTGACCTGACTTTACATGCAAATTACAAATATGGGTCAATTTCCGAAACAATGAATGGGTGCATATTTACTGCAACACTGGCTCCTCCATCTCTTTTACTTTCTCTACTCAAAACCTGTCAAGAGTACATTGACAAACAGTGCAGGCACAAGAGGGATGCAGCAGAAATAAGCATATACTATCTGTACTAATACAAACAGGAATAGTGCTGCTGTTTCTTTGAGCAGTGCCATCAAGGTTGCATTTAATTCCACACCAACCATATATTCTGAGAAAGGCTTTAAGAGCTCTTACATGAGGTCTATCATGCAGTAATTTTCAGGGCAAAGATTCACAATTTAGAAATCAGATTCCCAGCTTCACATCTCCGGTCAATAATTTAAATGCTAGAGCGGTCTATGACTACAGCATCAAAAGCAATTGCAAAATAGGATTTCTCTTTTGTCCTTTATAGAAAACACCAGTTGAACACTAAGTCTTCGGCACAGTCAAAGAGGTTCACCCTATGATAAATGCATCTGTTTAATGCTTATCCAGAAGAAACCCTTATGATTATCGGCACCACTGCATGAATTTGGTGGCACTCTGGTACAAAGGAGACAACCCATATCATTCAGATGAAACTGCATAACAAGATTATGTCGACCTTAGAGACTAGGAGGTCCAGGCAAATAGTGATCATTACCTCCTTGACCATGTAACTGGCTAAACCAGTACCTCATCCAGGCAATCATACAACAGGATTTCCAAGCCTGAAAGCTGAACACACATAGAAATCTGTATGCCTGTCATATGCAAGACCTCTTGACTGAAATAGCTATCAAGGCCAACCAGGAAGCCCTAGACCTAGTCTAACCAAAAGATGGCAAAAAGCTCTTGCAGGTACAATGGTGATACAAACTGTGATAGAGCTTGGCTACATACCTGGATTAGTGCCTTGCATTGGCAGCTTGCCCTCAGTGTAAACATTTGCAAATTAGGTTGCTCACACAAGCTGAGTGCCAATGGCAGCAAGGTTTGGCCCACTAAGACAAATACAGACAATGGCACTTTGAAGAGAACTGTTCAGTGCTACTGCCCACTTTGGTTTCTGGATTAACCCTTCTCTCTTGCGACCGCCCTGACCATGTCAACAGAAATCAGCATTCAAATGGGGCCCCATTTGGATTTCAATGCTGTTTTCTAGTTAACCGGGGCAGAATTGTCACAAAAAAATAGGTCAATATCAAAAGCCAAAATCGACAATTGCCAACTCCACAGGTCTCTCCAAAGTTGTGTTGTCTGTATTGCCCTTGGTGGACAAAATTTGAAGCCTCAAATGCACGTTTGTGTGTTCATACCAGCTCACAAATATTTAACCCTGTAGGCAGTCTGACAAGACAAGACACTGGTCCAGGTTGGCAGCTAAGTTCTTCCACTGACTGTCTCACACTTGTAAAAACAAGGGCCCTTTGTCATCCTTTAGCAAAACTAGGTGCAGGGCTTCCAAGACAGCTTTAGTAGGTGCTTCAGCCTTGAGATCTTGCACATAGCAGGTATGCAGACCCAAATGCATATGCAACTACAGGCTCAAAAACAGTGGTGTAGAATGGCCTAGCTGAGATGCTAGTGCAGACAGCGGACACAGGCAGGGACATGGCAACCAATAGATTCCGAGACTTCACCAGCCTCCAAAGTTGACAGAACATTGTTGTACAGCTTAACCTAGATGGTATAGTTTGTATCCCTCGTGTCAATGTGTCATCTTTTTCTTGCTGTGATATCAAAAACATGACAGCCCTGACTAGGTTACACGATCCTATGGTGAGCCCATTCAACAATGCAGATGTGTTCCATTAGCTTTTCCCGTCAAAGACATGCATAGGCTACATGGAAGGCAGCTATCCTAAGGTGATGAGTCAAACTGGGTCTTTCTGTAATCACTAAACTACTGCATTGTCCTCAGCTTGTCCACAGAATAGTATGATGATTTTTTAACAGCAAGTTTTTCAATAGATGGCTTATCAACATCTTTGCAATTAGGAATGGTAGATAGGATTACAAGATGCTAAGAGCAGTAGGCTCCTGCTGCTCACCTAAACCTGCCCCTCCTCTATCTTGTTTTGAGAACACTAGACAACATCAGGTTGGGTCTTCCTCCTTGGATGGCAGGCTACATCTGCCTAAATGCAACAGGTAGTACTGGGCTACATGGTACCAGTAGCAGAAGCTACCACACACATATCTCCAACACTAAACTACTTTTCATTGACCTTGTAGGTAACTCTGACCTGACTTTACATGCAAATTACAAATTTGGGTCAATTTCCGAAACAATGAATGGGTGCATATTTACTGCAACACTGGCTCCTTCATCTCTTTTACTTTCTTTACTCAAAACCTGTCAAGAGTACATTGACAAACAGTGCAGGCACAAGAGGGATGCAGCAAAAATAAGCATATACTATCTGTACTAATACAAACAGGAATAGTGCTGCTGTTTCTCTGAGCAGTGTCATCAAGGTAGCATTTAATTCCACACCAACCATATATCCTGAGAAAGGCTTTAAGAGCTCTTACATGAGGTCTATCATGCAGTCTTTTTCACGGCAAAGATTCACATTTTAGAAATCAGATTCCCAGCTCCACATCTCCATTCAATAATTTAAATGCTAGAGTGGTCTATGACTACAGCATCAAAAGCAATTGCAAAATAGGATTTCTCTTTTGTCCTTTATAGAAAACACCAGTTGAACACTAAGTCTTCGGCACAGTCAAAGAGGTTCACCCTAAGATAAATGCATCTGTTTAATGCTTATCCAGAAGAAACCCTTATGATTATCGGCACCACTGCATGAATTTGGTTGCACACTGGTACAAAGGAGACAACCCATATCATTCAGATGAAACTGCATAACAAGATTATGTCGACCTTAGAGACTAGGAGGTCCAGGCAAATAGTGATCACTACCTCCTTGACCATGTAACTGGCTAAACCAGTACCTCATCCAGGCAATCATATAACAGGATTTCCAAGCCTGAAAGCTGAACACACATAGAAATCTGTATGCCTGTCATATGCAAGACCTCTTGACTGAAATAGCTATCAAGGCCATCCAGGAAGCCCTAGACCTAGTCTAACCAAAATATGGCAAAAAGCTCTTGCAGGTACAATGGTGATACAAACTGTGATAGAGCTTGGCTACCTACCTGGATTAGTGCCTTGCATTGGCAGCTTGCCCTCAGTGTAAACATTTGCAAATTAGGCTGCTCACACAAGCTGAGTGCCAATGGCAGCAAGGCTTGGCCCACTAAGACAAATACAGACAAAGGCACTTTGAAGAGAACTGTTCAGTGCTACTGCCCACTTTGGTTTCTGGATTAACCCTTCTCTCTTGCGACCGCCCTGACCATGTCAACAGAAATCAGCATTCAAATGGGGCCCCATTTGGATTTCAATGCTGTTTTCTAGTTAACCAGGTAAGGATTGTCACAAAAAATAGGTCAATATCAAAAGCCAAAATCGACAATTGCCAACTCCACAGGTCTCTCCCAAGTTATGTTATCTGTATTGCCCTTGGTGTACAAAATTTGAAGCCTCAAATGCACGTTTGTGTGTTCATACCAGCTCACAAATATTTAACCCTGTAGGGAGTCTGACAAGACAAGACACTGGTCCAGGTTGGCAGCTAAGTTCTTTTACTGACTGTCTCACACTTGTAAAAACAAGGGCCCTTTGTCATCCTTAAGCAAAACTAGGTGCAGGGCTTCCCAGACAGCTTTGGTAGGTGCTTCAGCACACTGGTACAAAGGAGACAACCCATATCATTCAGATGAAACTGCATAACAAGATTATGTCGACCTTAGAGACTAGTAGGTCCAGGCAAATAGTGATCACTACCTCCTTGACCATGTAGCTGGCTAAACCAGTACCTCATCCAGGCAATCATATAACAGGATTTCCAAGCCTGAAAGCTGAACACACATAGAAATCTGTATGCCTGTCATATGCAAGACCTCTTGACTGAAATAGCTATCAAGGCCAACCAGGAAGCCCTAGACCTAGTCTAACCAAAAGATGGCAAAAAGCTCTTGCAGGTACAATGGTGATACAAACTGTGATAGAGCTTGGCTACATACCTGGATTAGTGCCTTGCATTGGCAGCTTGCCCTCAGTGTAAACATTTGCAAATTAGGTTGCTCACACAAGATGAGTGCCCATGGCAGCAAGGTTTGGCCCACTAAGACAACTACAGACAAAGGCACTTTGAAGAGAACTGTTCAGTGCTACTGCCCACTTTGGTTTCTGGATAAACCCTTCTCTCTTGCGACCGCCCTGAACATGTCAACAGAAATCAGCATTCAAATGGGGCCCGATTTGGATTTCAATGCTGTTTTCTAGTTAACCAAGCAGGATTGTCACAAAAAATAAGTCAATATCAAAAGCCAAAATCGACAATTGCCAACTCCACAGGTCTCTCTCAAGTTATGTTATCTGTATTGCCCTTGGTGTACAAAATTTGAAGCCTCAAATGCACGTTTGTGTGTTCATACCAGCTCACAAATATTTAACCCTGTAGGCAGTCTGACAAGACAAGACACTGGTCCAGGTTGGCAGCTAAGTTCTTCCACTGACTGTCTCACATTTGTAAAAACAAGAGCCCTTTGTCATCCTTTAGCAAAACTAGGTGCAGGGCTTCCCAGACAGCTTTGGTAGGTGCTTCAGCTACGAGATCTTGCACATAGCAGGTATGCAGACCCCAATGCATATGCAACTACAGGCTCAGAAACCGTGGTGTAGAATGGCCTAGCTGAGATGCTAGTGCAGACAGCGGACACAGGCAGGGACATGGCAACCAATAGATTCCGAGACTTCACCAGCCTCCAAAAGTTGACCGATCATTGTTGTACAGCTTAACCTAGATGGTATAGTTTGTATCCCTCGTGTCAATGTGTCATCTTGTTCTTGCTGTGATATCAAAAACATGACAGCTCTTCAAACATAGCCCTGACTAGGTCACACTATCCTATGGTGAGCCCATTCAACAATGCAGATGTGTTCCATTAGCTTTTCCTGTCAAAGACATGCATAGGCTACATGGAAGGCAGCTATCCTAAGGTGATGAGTCAAACTGGGTTTTCTGTGATCACTAAACTACTGCATTGTCCTCAGCTTGTCCACAGAAAAGTATGATGATTTTTTAACAGCAAGTTTTTCAATAGATGGCTTATCAGCATCTTTCCAGTTAGGAATGGTAGATAGGATTACAAGATGCTAAGAGCAGTAGGCTCCTGCTGCTCACCTAAACCTGCCCCTCCTCTATCTTGTTTTGAGAACACTAGACAACATAAGGTTGGGTCTTCCTCCTTCGATGGCAGGCTACATCTGCCCAAATGCAACAGGTAGTACTGGGCTACATGGTACCAGTAGCAGAAGTTACCACACACATATCTCCAACACTAAACTACTTTTCATTGACCTTGTAGGTAACTCTGACCTGACTTTACATGCAAATTACAAATTTGGGTCAATTTCCGAAACAATGAATGGGTGCATATTTACTGCAACACTGGCTCCTCCATTTCTTTTACTTTCTTTACTCAAAACCTGTCAAGAGTACATTGACAAACAGTGCAGGCACAAGAGGGATGCAGCAGAAATAAGCATATACTATCTGTACTAATATTTACAGGAATAGTGCTGCTGTTTCTTTGTGCAGTGTCATCAAGGTAGCATTTAATTCCACACCAACCATATATCCTGAGAAAGGCTTTAAGAGCTCTTACATGAGGTCTATCATGCAGTCATTTTCACGGCAAAGATTCACATTTTAGAAATCAGATTCCCAGCTCCACATCTCCGGTCAATAATTTAAATGCTAGAGCCGTCTATGACTACAGCATCAAAAGCAATTGCAAAATAGGATTTCTCTTTTGTCCTTTATAGAAAACACCAGTTGAACACTAAGTCTTCGGCACAGTCAAAGAGGTTCACCCTAAGATAAATGCATCTGTTTAATGCTTATCCAGAAGAAACCCTTATGATTATCGGCACCACTGCATGAATTTGGTGGCACACTGGTACAAAGGAGACAACCCATATCATTCAGATGAAACTGCATAACAAGATTATGTCGACCTTAGAGACTAGGAGGTCCAGGCAAATAGTGATCACTACCTCCTTGACCATGTAACTGGCTAAACCAGTACCTCATCCAGGCAATCATATCACAGGATTTCCAAGCCTGAAAGCTGAACACACATAGAAATCTGTATGCCTGTCATATGCAAGACCTCTTGACTGAAATAGCTATCAAGGCCATCCAGGAAGCCCTAGACCTAGTCTAACCAAAATATGGCAAAAAGCTCTTGCAGGTACAATGGTGATACAAACTGTGATAGAGCTTGGCTACCTACCTGGATTAGTGCCTTGCATTGGCAGCTTGCCCTCAGTGTAAACATTTGCAAATTAGGCTGCTCACACAAGCTGAGTGCCAATGGCAGCAAGGTTTGGCCCACTAAGACAAATACAGACAAAGGCACTTTGAAGAGAACTGTTCAGTGCTACTGCCCACTTTGGTTTCTGGATTAACCCTTCTCTCTTGCGACCGCCCTGACCATGTCAACAGAAATCAGCATTCAAATGGGGCCCGATTTGGATTTCAATGCTGTTTTCTAGTTAACCAGGGCAGGATTGTCACAAAAAATAGGTCAATATCAAAAGACAAAATCGACAATTGCCAACTCCACAGGTCTCTCCAAAGTTGTGTTGTCTGTATTGCCCTTGGTGGACAAAATTTGAAGCCTCAAATGCACATTTGTGTGTTCATACCAGCTCACAAATATTTAACCCTGTAGGTAGTCTGACAAGACAAGACACTGGTCCAGGTTGGCAGCTAAGTTCTCCCACTGACTGCCTCACATTTGTAAAAACAAGGGCCCTTTGTCATCCTTTAGCAAAACTAGGTGCAGGGCTTCCCAGACAGCTTTGGTAGGTGCTTCAGCCACGAGATCTTGCACATAGCAGGTATGCAGACCCCAATGCATATGCAACCACAGGCTCAGAAACCGCGTTGTAGAATGGCATAGCTGAGATGCTAGTGCAGACAGCGGACACAGGCAGGGACATGGCAACCAATATATTCCGAGACTTCACCAGCCTCCAAAGTTGACAGAACATTGTTGTACAGCTTAACCTAGATGGTAAAGTTTGTATCCCTCGTGTCAATGTGTCATCTTGTTCTTGCTGTGTTATCTAAAACATGACAGCTCTTCAAACATAGCCCTGACAAGGTTACATTATCCTATGGTGAGCCCATTCAACAATGCAGATGTGTTCCATTAGCTTTTCCTGTCAAAGACATGCATAGGCTGCATGGAAGGCAGCTTTCTAAGGTGATGAGTCAAACTGGGTCTTTCTGTGATCACTAAACTACTGCATTGTCCTCAGCTTGTCCACAGAAAAGTATAAAGATTTTTTAACAGCAAGTTTTTCAATAGATGGCTTATCAGCATATTTCCAGTTAGGAATGGTAGATAGGATTACAAGATGCTAAGAGCAGTAGCTCCTGCTGCTCACCTAAACCTGCCCCTCCACAACATCAGGATGGGTCTTCCTCCTTGGATGGCAGGCTACATCTGCCCAAATGCAACAGGTAGTACTGGGCTACATGGTACCAGTAGCAGAAGTTACCACACACATATCTCCACACTAAACTACTTTTCATTGACCTTGTAGGTAACTCTGACCTGACTTTACATGCAAATTACAAATTTGGGTCAATTTCTGAAACAATGAATGGGTGCATATTTACTGCAACACTGGCTCCTCCATTTCTTTTACTTTCTTTACTCAAAACCTGTCAAGAGTACATTGACAAACAGTGCAGGCCCAAGAGGGATGCAGCAAAAATAAGCATATACTATCTGTACTAATATTAACAGGAATAGTGCTGCTGTTTCTTTGAGCAGTGTCATCAAGGTAGCATTTAATTCCGCACCAACCATATATCCCGAGAAAGCCTTTAAGAGCTCTTACATGAGGTCTATCATGCAGTCTTTTTCACGGCAAAGATTCACATTTTAGAAATCAGATTCCCAGCTCCACATCTCCAGTCAATAATTTAAATGCTAGAGCGGTCTATGACTACAGCATCAAAAGCAATTGCAAAATAGGATTTCTCTTTTGTCCTTTATAGAAAAAACCGGTTGAACACTAAGTCTTCGGCACAGTCAATGAGGTTCACCCTATGATAAATGCATCTGTTTAATGCTTATCCAGAAGAAACCCTTATGATTATCGGCACCACTGCATAAATTTGGTGGCACACTGGTACAAAGGAGACAACCCATATCATTCAGATGAAACTGCATAACAAGATTATGTCGACCTTAGAGACTAGGAGGTCCAGGCAAATAGTGATCACTACCTCCTTGACCATGTAACTGGCTAAACCAGTACCTCATCCAGGCAATCATACAACTGGATTTCCAAGCCTGAAAGCTGAACACACATAGAAATCTGTATGCCTGTCATATGCAAGACCTCTTGACTGAAATAGCTATCAAGGCCAACCAGGAAGCCCTAGACCTAGTCTAACCAAAAGATGGCAAAAAGCTCTTGCAGGTACAATGGTGATACAAACTGTGATAGAGCTTGGCTACATACCTGGATTAGTGCCTTGCATTGGCAGCTTGCCCTCAGTGTAAACATTTGCAAATTAGGTTGCTCACACAAGCTGAGTGCCAATGGCAGCAAGGTTTGGCCCACTAAGACAAATACAGACAAAGGCTCTTTGAAGAGAACTGTTCAGTGCTACTGCCCACTTTGGTTTCTGGATTATCCCTTCTCTCTTGCGACCGCCCTGACCATGTCAACAGAAATCAGCATTCAAATGGGGCCCCATTTGGATTAGAATGCTGTTTTCTAGTTAACCAGGGCAGGATTGTCACAAAAAATAGGTCAATATCAAAAGCCAAAATCGACAATTGCCAACTCTACAGGTCTCTCCAAAGTTGTGTTGTCTGTATTGCCCTTGGTGGACAAAATTTGAAGCCTCAAATGCACGTTTGTGTGTTCATACCAGCTCACAACTATTTAACCCTGTAGGTAGTCTGACAAGACAAGACACTGGTCCAGGTTGGCAGCTAAGTTCTTCCACTGACTGTCTCACACTTGTAAAAACAAGGGCCCTTTGTCATCCTTTAACAAAACTAGGTGCAGGGCTTCCCAGACAGCTTTGGTAGGTGCTTCAGCCATGAGATCTTGCACATAGCAGGTATGCAGACCCCAATGAATATGCAACCACAGGCTCAGAAACCGTGTTGTAGAATGGCCTAGCTGAGATGCTAGTGCAGACAGCGGACACAGGCAGGGACATGGCAACCAATAGATTCCGAGACTTCACCAGCCTCCAAAGTTGACAGAACATTGTTGTACAGCTTAACCTAGATGGTATAGTTTGTATCCCTCGTGCCAATGTGTCATCTTGCTCTTGCTGTGATATCAAAAACATGACAGCCCTGACTAGGTCACACTATCCTATGGTGAGCCCATTCAACAATGCAGATGTGTTCCATTAGCTTTTCCTGTCAAAGACATGCATAGGCTGCATGGTAGGCAGCTATCCTAAGGTGATGAGTCAAACTGGGTCTTTCTGTGATCACTAAACTACTGCATTGTCCTCAGCTTGTCCACAGAAAAGTATGATGATTTTTTAACAGAAAGTTTTTCAATAGATGGCTTATCAGCATCTTCCCAGTTAGGAATGGTAGATAGGATTACACGAATGCTAAGAGCAGTAGGCTCCTGCTGCTCACCTAAACCTGCCACTCCTCTATCTTGTTTTGAGAACAAGACAACATCAGGATGGGTCTTCCTCCTTGGATGGCAGGCTACATCTGCCCAAATGCAACAGGTAGTACTGGGCTACATGGTACCAGTAGCAGAAGTTACCACACACATATCTCCACACTAAACTACTTTTCATTGACCTTGTAGGTAACTCTGACCTGACTTTACATGCAAATTACAAATTTGGGTCAATTTCTGAAACAATGAATGGGTGCATATTTACTGCAACACTGGCTCCTCCATTTCTTTTACTTTCTTTACTCAAAACCTGTCAAGAGTACATTGACAAACAGTGCAGGCCCAAGAGGGATGCAGCAAAAATAAGCATATACTATCTGTACTAATATTAACAGGAATAGTGCTGCTGTTTCTTTGAGCAGTGTCATCAAGGTAGCATTTAATTGCACACCAACCATATATCCCGAGAAAGCCTTTAAGAGCTCTTACATGAGGTCTATCATGCAGTCTTTTTCACGGCAAAGATTCACATTTTAGAAATCAGATTCCCAGCTCCACATCTCCGGTCAATAATTTAAATGCTAGAGCAGTCTATGACTACAGCATCAAAAGCAATTGCAAAATAGGATTTCTCTTTTGTCCTTTATAGAAAACACCAGTTGAACACTAAGTCTTCGGCACAGTCAAAGAGGTTCACCCTATGATAAATGCATCTGTTTAATGCTTATCCAGAAGAAACCCTTATGATTATCGGCACCACTGCATGAATTTGGTGGCACACTGGTACAAAGGAGACAACCCATATCATTCAGATGAAACTGCATAACAAGATTATGTCAACCTTAGAGACTAGAGGACCTGAAGGTCCTGAGGCGCTCACCTGATCTTCTTAATAATTATAAAATAGCATTGGTACTTAATTAACCATTGTCTCAATAGGTTTAACTTTAATGAATTCGGCTCAGCTATAGAAAATGAACATTTTAAGATTTTCTACATATAAATGCATAAGGAATCAAATTTGACCTTGCCATCAAGTAAGTCAAGGTCAACCTAGATTCATCATTTGTGCTAACCTGGTAGGGCCCACATCCCCAATCCTACATACCAAGTCCCAAAGCCAATGGCCTATTGGTTCCAAAGAAGAAGAGATTTAAAGAGTTTTTACCATATATGGGCATGGTGGCCATGTTAGTCATGTGACCATAACAATTTGTATAAGTTTTGGCTAACCAATCATAAGGAGTTGTCATATGAAATTTGGTTTCAATTGGCCACGAATTGTCTGAGAAAACTATGTTTTAATATGTTGATGGGACTCCAATATAAGCCACCTTGGCTGAAAGGTCAAAGATCAACCTTGACCTTTGAAACTTATTTATAGCCACTAGATTGAACATATCTAGTGAGAATAATGACTTTGGCTTCCACAGTATTCAAAAAATCAACTTTTCAATTCAATTTTCCATTCAAATGCATTAGGAAGCAAACTTGACCTTGACGTTAAGTAGGTCAAGGTCATCCTAGGATCATCATTTGAACAAACTTGGTAGGCCCCACATCCCCAATACTACATACCAAGTCTCAAGGTCACTGGCCTTCTGGTTCTGGAGTTGAAGATTTTTAAAAGGTTTTTACCATATATGGGCGTGGCGGCCATCTTTGTCATGTGACCAAAATATTTTGTATAAATTTTGGCTGACTTATCATAAGGAGTCTTCATATGAAATTTGAGCTCAATTGGGCCAATGGTTTGTGAGGAAACTATGTTTTAATATATTGATGGGACCACAATATGAGCGACCTTGGCTGAAAGGGCAAAGGTCAACCTTGACCTTTGAAACTTATTTATAGCCATTGTCTCATAAGTTTCAACACATCAAGTAAGAATAATCACTTTGGCTTGAACAGTATTCAAAAAAATCAACTTTTCAAAGAAATTCCCATTTAAATCTATTAGGAAGCAAATTTGACCTTGACGTTAAGTAGGTCAAGGTCAACCTAGGATCATTGTTTGAACAAACTTGGTAGGCCCCACATCCCTGATGCTACATACCAAGTCCCAAGGTCATCGGCCTTCTGGTTCTGGAGAAGAAGATTTTTAAAGGGTTTTTACCATATATGGGCATGGCGGCCATCTTGGTCATGTGACCAGGAACATTTGAACAAACTTTCGTTCCCCCATCCTAAGGAGTCTCCATATGAAATTTGAGTTCAATTGGCCCAGTGGTTTCAGAGGAGAAGATGTTTGAAAATGTTGACGGACGGACGACGGACGGACGGACGACGGACGCCAGAGTCACTGGTATACTAATAGCTCACCTCGGAGCCTTCGGCTCAGGTGAGCTAACTAGGAGGTCCAGGCTTAAAGTGATCACTACCTACTTGACCATGTAACTGGCTAAACCAGTACCTCATCCAGGCAATCATACAACAGGATTTCCAAGCCTGAAAGCTGAACACACATAGAAATCTGTATGCCTGTCATATGCAAGACCTCTTGACTGAAATAGCTATCAAGGCCAACCAGGAAGCCCTAGACCTAGTCTAACCAAAAGATTGCAAAAAGCTCTTGCAGGTACAATGGTGATACAAACTGTGATAGAGCTTGGCTACATACCTGGATTAGTGCCTTGCATTGGCAGCTTGCCCTCAGTGTAAACATTTGCAAATTAGGTTGCTCACACAAGCTGAGTGCCAATGGCAGCAAGGTTTGGCCCACTAAGACAAATACAGACAAAGGCACTTTGAAGAGAACTGTTCAGTGCTACTGCCCACTTTGGTTTCTGGATTAACCCTTCTCTCTTGCGACCGCCCTGACCATGTCAACAGAAATCAGCATTCAAATGGGGCCCCATTTGGATTTCAATGCTGTTTTCTAGTTAACCAGGGCAGGATTGTCACAAAAAATAGGTCAATATCAAAAGCCAAAATCGACAATTGCCAACTCCACAGGTCTCTCCAAAGTTGTGTTGTCTGTATTGCCCTTGGTGGACAAAATTTGAAGCCTCAAATGCACGTTTGTGTGTTCATACCAGCTCACAAATATTTAACCCTGTAGGTAGTCTGACAAGACAAGACACTGGTCCAGGTTGGCAGCTAAGTTCTTCCACTGACTGTCTCACACTTGTAAAAACAAGGGCCCTTTGTCATCCTTTAGCAAAACTAGGTGCAGGGCTTCCCAGACAGCTTTGGTAGGTGCTTCAGCCATGAGATCTTGCACATAGCAGGTATGCAGACCCCAATGCATATGCAACCACAGGCTCAGAAACCGTGTTGTAGAATGGCCTAGCTGAGATGCTAGTGCAGACAGCGGACACAGGCAGGGACATGGCAACCAATAGATTCCGAGACTTCACCAGCCTCCAAAGTTGACAGAACATTGTTGTACAGCTTAACCTAGATGGTATAGTTTGTATCCCTCGTGCCAATGTGTCATCTTGCTCTTGCAGTGATATCAAAAACATGACAGCCCTGACTAGGTCACACTATCCTATGGTGAGCCCATTCAACTATGCAGATGTGTTCCATTAGCTTTTCCTGTCAAAGACATGCATAGGCTGCATGGTAGGCAGCTATCCTAAGGTGATGAGTCAAACTGGGTCTTTCTGTGATCACTAAACTACTGCATTGTCCTCAGCTTGTCCACAGAAAAGTATGATGATTTTTTAACAGCAAGTTTTTCAATAGATGGCTTATCAGCATCTTTCCAGTTAGGAATGGTAGATAGGATTACACGATGCTAAGAGCAGTAGGCTCCTGCTGCTCACCTAAACCTGCCCCTCCTCTATCTTGTTTTGAGAACAAGACAACATCAGGATGGGTCTTCCTCCTTGGATGGCAGGCTACATCTGCCCAAATGCAACAGGTAGTACTGGGCTACATGGTACCAGTAGCAGAAGTTACCACACACATATCTCCACACTAAACTACTTTTCATTGACCTTGTAGGTAACTCTGACCTGACTTTACATGCAAATTACAAATTTGGGTCAATTTCTGAAACAATGAATGGGTGCATATTTACTGCAACACTGGCTCCTCCATTTCTTTTACTTTCTTTACTCAAAACCTGTCAAGAGTACATTGACAAACAGTGCAGGCCCAAGAGGGATGCAGCAAAAATAAGCATATACTATCTGTACTAATATTAACAGGAATAGTGCTGCTGTTTCTTTGAGCAGTGTCATCAAGGAAGCATTTAATTCCACACCAACCATATATCCCGAGAAAGCCTTTAAGAGCTCTTACATGAGGTCTATCATGCAGTCTTTTTCACGGCAAAGATTCACATTTTAGAAATCAGATTCCCAGCTCCACATCTCCGGTCAATAATTTAAATGCTAGAGCGGTCTATGACTACAGCATCAAAAGCAATTGCAAAATAGGATTTCTCTTTTGTCCTTTATAGAAAACACCAGTTGAACACTAAGTCTTTGGCACAGTCAAAGAGGTTCACCCTATGATAAATGCATCTGTTTAATGCTTATCCAGAAGAAACCCTTATGATTATCGGCACCACTGCATGAATTTGGTGGCAAACTGGTACAAAGGAGACAACCCATATCATTCAGATGAAACTGCATAACAAGATTATGTCGACCTTAGAGACTAGGAGGTCCAGGCAAATAGTGATCACTACCTCCATGACCATGTAACTGGCTAAACCAGTACCTCATCCAGGCAATCATACAACAGGATTTCCAAGCCTGAAAGCTGAACACACATAGAAATCTGTATGCCTGTCATATGCAAGACCTCTTGACTGAAATAGCTATCAAGGCCAACCAGGAAGCCCTAGACCTAGTCTAACCAAAAGATGGCAAAAAGCTCTTGCAGGTACAATGGTGATACAAACTGTGATAGAGCTTGGCTACATACCTGGATTAGTGCCTTGCATTGGCAGCTTGCCCTCAGTGTAAACATTTGCAAATTAGGTTGCTCACACAAGCTGAGTGCCAATGGCAGCAAGGTTTGGCCCACTAAGACAAATACAGACAAAGGCACTTTGAAGAGAACTGTTCAGTGCTACTGCCCACTTTGGTTTCTGGATTAACCCTTCTCTCTTGCGACCGCCCTGACCAAGTCAACAGAAATCAGCATTCAAATGGGGCCCCATTTGGATTTCAATGCTGTTTTCTAGTTAACCAGGGCAGGATTGTCACAAAAAATAGGTCAATATCAAAAGCCAAAATCGACAATTGCCAACTCCCCAGGTCTCTCCAAAGTTGTGTTGTCTGTATTGCCCTTGGTGGACAAAATTTGAAGCCTCAAATGCACGTTTGTGTGTTCATACCAGCTCACAAATATTTAACCCTGTAGGTAGTCTGACAAGACAAGACACTGGTCCAGGTTGGCAGCTAAGTTCTTCCACTGACTGTCTCACACTTGTAAAAACAAGTGCCCTTTGTCATCCTTTAGCAAAACTAGGTGCAGGGCTTCCCAGACAGCTTTGGTAGGTGCTTCAGCCATGAGATCTTGCACATAGCAGGTATGCAGACCCCAATGAATATGCAACCACAGGCTCAGAAACCGTGTTGTAGAATGGCCTAGCTGAGATGCTAGTGCAGACAGCGGACACAGGCAGGGACATGGCAACCAATAGATTCCGAGACTTCACCAGCCTCCAAAGTTGACAGAACATTGTTGTACAGCTTAACCTAGATGGAATAGTTTGTATCCCTCGTGCCAATGTGTCATCTTGCTCTTGCTGTAATATCAAAAACATGACAGCCCTGACTAGGTCACACTATCCTATGGTGAGCCCATTCAACTATGCAGATGTGTTCCATTAGCTTTTCCTGTCAAAGACATGCATAGGCTGCATGGTAGGCAGCTATCCTAAGGTGATGAGTCAAACTGGGTCTTTCTGTGATCACTAAACTAATGCATTGTCCTCAGCTTGTCCACAGAAAAGTATGATGATTTTTTAACAGCAAGTTTTTCAATAGATGGCTTATCAGCATCTTTCCAGTTAGGAATGGTAGATAGGATTACACGATGCTAAGAGCAGTAGGCTCCTGCTGCTCACCTAAACCTGCCCCTCCTCTATCTTGTTTTGAGAACAAGACAACATCAGGATGGGTCTTCCTCCTTGGATGGCAGGCTACATCTGCCCAAATGCAACAGGTAGTACTGGGCTACATGGTACCAGTAGCAGAAGTTACCACACACATATCTCCACACTAAACTACTTTTCATTGACCTTATAGGTAACTCTGACCTGACTTTACATGCAAATTACAAATTTGGGTCAATTTCTGAAACAATGAATGGGTGCATATTTACTGCAACACTGGCTCCTCCATTTCTTTTACTTTCTTTACTCAAAACCTGTCAAGAGTACATTGACAAAAAGTGCAGGCCCAAGAGGAATGCAGCAAAAATAAGCATATACTATCTGTACTAATATTAACAGGAATAGTGCTGCTGTTTCTTTGAGCAGTGTCATCAAGGTAGCATTTAATTCCACACCAACCATATATCCTGAGAAAGCCTTTAAGAGCTCTTACATGAGGTCTATCACGCAGTCTTTTTCACGGCAAAGATTCACATTTTAGAAATCAGATTCCCAGCTCCACATCTCCGGTCAATAATTTAAATGCTAGAGCGGTCTATGACTACAGCATCAAAAGCATTGCAAAATAGGATTTCTCTTTTGTCCTTTATAGAAAACACCAGTTGAACACTAAGTCTTCGGCACAGTCAAAGAGGTTCACCCTATGATAAATGCATCTGTTTAATGCTTATCCAGAAGAAACCCTTATGATTATCGGCACCACTGCATGAATTTGGTGGCACACTGGTACAAAGGAGACAACCCATATCATTCAGATGATACTGCATAACAAGATTATGTCGACCTTAGAGACTAGGAGGTCCAGGCAAATAGTGATCACTACCTCCTTGACCATGTAACTGGCTAAACCAGTACCTCATCCAAGCAATCATACAACAGGATTTCCAAGCCTGAAAGCTGAACACACATAGAAATCTGTATGCCTGTCATATGCAAGACCTCTTGACTGAAATAGCTATCAAGGCCAACCAGGAAGCCCTAGACCTAGTCTTACCAAAAGATGGCAAAAAGCTCTTGCAGGTACAATGGTGATACAAACTGTGATAGAGCTTGGCTACATACCTGGATTAGTGCCTTGCATTGGCAGCTTGCCCTCAGTGTAAACATTTGCAAATTAGGTTGCTCACACAAGCTGAGTGCCAATGGCAGCAAGGTTTGGCCCACTAAGACAAATACAGACAAAGGCACTTTGAAGAGAACTGTTCAGTGCTACTGCCCACTTTGGTTTCTGGATTAACCCTTCTCTCTTGCGACCGCCCTGACCATGTCAACAGAAATCAGCAT
Source organism: Loripinus fragilis (assembly GCA_964019695.1). NCBI lineage: Eukaryota > Metazoa > Mollusca > Bivalvia > Lucinida > Lucinidae > Loripinus > Loripinus fragilis. The sequence continues at coordinate 19,507,411 of OZ026520.1, forward strand.
TCAAATGGGGCCCCATTTGGATTTCAATGCTGTTTTCTAGTTAACCAGGGCAGGATTGTCACAAAAAATAGGTCAATATCAAAAGCCAAATCGACAATTGCCAACTCCACAGGTCTCTCCAAAGTTGTGTTGTCTGTATTGCCCTTGGTGGACAAAATTTGAAGCCTCAAATGCAGGTTTGTGTGTTCATACCAGCTCACAAATATTTAACCCTGTAGGTAGTCTGACAAGACAAGACACTGGTCCAGGTTGGCAGCTAAGTTCTTCCACTGACTGTCTCACACTTGTAAAAACAAGGGCCCTTTGTCATCCTTTAGCAAAATTAGGTGCAGGGCTTCCCAGACAGCTTTGGTAGGTGCTTCAGCCATGAGATCTTGCACATAGCAGGTATGCAGACCCAATGAATATGCAACCACAGGCTCAGAAACCGTGTTGTAGAATGGCCTAGCTGAGATGCTAGTACAGACAGCGGACACAGGCAGGGACATGGAAACCAATAGATTCCGAGACTTCACCAGCCTCCAAAGTTGACAGAACATTGTTGTACAGCTTAACCTTGATGGTATAGTTTGTATCCCTCGTGCCAATGTGTCATCTTGCTCTTGCTGTAATATCAAAAACATGACAGCCCTGACTAGGTCACACTATCCTATGGTGAGCCTATTCAACAATGCAGATGTGTTCCATTAGCTTTTCCTGTCAAAGACATGCATAGGCTGCATGGAAGGCAGCTATCCTAAGGTGATGAGTCAAACTGGGTCTTTCTGTGATCACTAAACTACTGCATTGTCCTCAGCTTGTCCACAGAAAAGTATGATGATTTTTTAACAGCAAGTTTTTCAATAGATGGCTTATCAGCATCTTCCCAGTTAGGAATGGTAGATAGGATTACACGAATGCTAAGAGCAGTAGGCTCCTGCTGCTCACCTAAACCTGCCACTCCTCTATCTTGTTTTGAGAACAAGACAACATCAGGATGGGTCTTCCTCCTTGGATGGCAGGCTACATCTGCCCAAATGCAACAGGTAGTACTGGGCTACATGGTACCAGTAGCAGAAGTTACCACACACATATCTCCACACTAAACTACTTTTCATTGACCTTGTAGGTAACTCTGACCTGACTTTACATGCAAATTACACATTTGGGTCAATTTCCGAAACAATGAATGGGTGCATATTTACTGCAACACTGGCTACTCCATTTCTTTTACTTTCTTTACTCAAAACCTGTCAAGAGTACATTGACAAACAGTGCAGGCCCAAGAGGGATGCAGCAAAAATAAGCATATACTATCTGTACTAATATTAACAGGAATAGTGCTGCTGTTTATTTGAGCAGTGTCATCAAGGTAGCATTTAATTCCACACCAACCATATATCCCGAGAAAGCCTTTAAGAGCTCTTACATGAGGTCTATCATGCAGTCTTTTTCACGGCAAAGATTCACATTTTAGAAATCAGATTCCCAGCTCCACATCTCCGGTCAATAATTTAAATGCTAGAGCGGTCTATGACTACAGCATCAAAAGCAATTGCAAAATAGGATTTCTCTTTTGTCCTTTATAGAAAACACCAGTTGAACACTTAGTCTTCAGCACAGTCAAAGAGGTTCACCCTATGATAAATGCATCTGTTTAATGCTTATCCAGAAGAAACCCTTATGATTATCGGCACCACTGCATGAATTTGGTGGCACACTGGTACAAAGGAGACAACCCATATCATTCAGATGAAACTGCATAACAAGATTATGTCGACCTTAGAGACTAGGAGGTCAAGGCAAATAGTGATCACTACCTCCTTGACCATGTAACTGGCTAAACCAGTACCTCATCCAGGCAATCATACAACAGGATTTCCAAGCCTGAAAGCTGAACACACATAGAAATCTGTATGCCTGTCATATGCAAGACCTCTTGACTGAAATAGCTATCAAGGCCAACCAGGAAGCCCTAGACCTAGTCTAACCAAAAGATGGCAAAAAGCTCTTGCAGGTACAATTGTAATACAAACTGTGATAGAGCTTGGCTACATACCTGGATTAGTGCCTTGCATTGGCAGCTTGCCCTCAGTGTAAACATTTGCAAATTAGGTTGCTCACACAAGCTGAGTGCCAATGGCAGCAAGGTTTGGCCCACTAAGACAAATACAGACAAAGGCACTTTGAAGAGAACTGTTCAGTGCTACTGCCCACTTTGGTTTCTGGATTAACCCTTCTCTCTTGCGACCGCCCTGACCATGTCAACAGAAATCAGCATTCAAATGGGGCCCCATTTGGATTTAAATGCTGTTTTCTAGTTAACCAGGGCAGGATTGTCACAAAAAATAGGTCAATATCAAAAGCCAAAATCGACAATTGCCAACTCCACAGGTCTCTCCAAAGTTGTGTTGTCTGTATTGCCCTTGGTGGACAAAATTTGAAGCCTCAAATGCACGTTTGTGTGTTCATACCAGCTCACAAAAATTTAACCCTGTAGGTAGTCTGACAAGACAAGACACTGGTCCAGGTTGGCAGCTAAGTTCTTCCACTGACTGTCTCACACTTGTAAAAACAAGGGCCCTTTGTCATCCTTTAGCAAAACTAGGTGCAGGGCTTCCCAGACAGCTTTGGTAGGTGCTTCAGCCATGAGATCTTGCACATAGCAGGTATGCAGACCCCAATGCATATGCAACCACAGGCTCAGAAACCGTGTTGTAGAATGGCCTAGCTGAGATGCTAGTGCAGACAGCGGACACAGGCAGGGACATGGCAACCAATAGATTACGAGACTTCACCAGCCTCCAAAGTTGACAGAACATTGTTGTACAGCTTAACCTAGATGGTATAGTTTGTATCCCTCGTGCCAATATGTCATCTTGCTCTTGCTGTGATATCAAAAACATTACAGCCCTGACTAGGTCACACTATCCTATGGTGAGCCCATTCAACAATGCAGATGTGTTCCATTAGCTTTTCCTGTCAAAGACATGCATAGGCTGCATGGTAGGCAGCTATCCTAAGGTAATGAGTCAAACTGGGTCTTTCTGTGATCACTTAACTACTGCATTGTCCTCAGCTTGTCCACAGAAAAGTATGATGATTTTTTAACAGCAAGTTTTTCAATAGATGGCTTATCAGCATCTTTCCAGTTAGGAATGGTAGATAGGATTACACGATGCTAAGAGCAGTAAGCTCCTGCTGCTCACCTGAACCTGCCCCTCCTCTATCTTGTTTTGAGAACAAGACAACATCAGGAAGGGTCTTCCTCCTTGGATGGCAGGCTACATCTGCCCAAATGCAACAGGTAGTACTGGGTAGTACTGGGCTACATGGTACCAGTAGCAGAAGTTACCACACACATATCTCCACACTAAACTACTTTTCATTGACCTTGTAGGTAACTCTGACCTGACTTTACATGCAAATTACAAATTTGGGTCAATTTCCGAAACAATGAATGGGTGCATATTTACTGCAACACTGGCTCCTCCATTTCTTTTACTTTCTTTACTCAAAACATGTCAAGAGTACATTGACAAACAGTGCAGGCCCAAGAGGGATGCAGCAAAAATAAGCTTATACTATCTGTACAATTATTAACAGGAATAGTGCTGCTGTTTCTTTGAGCAGTATCATCAAGGTAGCATTTAATTCCACACCAACCATATATCCTGAGAAAGCCTTTAAAAGCTCTTACATGAGGTCTATCATGCAGTCTTTTTCACGGCAGATTCACATTTTAGAAATCAGATTCCCAGCTCCACATCTCCGGTCAATAATTTAAATGCTAGAGCGGTCTATGACTACAGCATCAAAAGCAATGGCAAAATAGGATTTCTCTTTTGTCCTTTATAGAAAACACCAGTTGAACACTAAGTCTTCGGCACAGTCAAAGAGGTTCACCCTATGATAAATGCGTCTGTTTAATGCTTATCCAGAAGAAACCCTTATGATTATCGGCACCACTGCATGAATTTGGTGGCACACTGGTACAAAGGAGACAACCCATATCATTCAGATGAAACTGCATAACAAGATTATGTCAACCTTAGAGACTAGGAGGTCCAGGCAAATAGTGATCACTACCTCCATGACCATGTAACTGGCTAAACCAGTACCTCATCCAGGCAATCATACAACAGGATTTCCAAGCCTGAAAGCTGAACACACATAGAAATCTGTATGCCTGTCATATGCAAGACCTCTTGACTGAAATAGCTATCAAGGCCAACCAGGAAGCCCTAGACCTAGTCTAACCAAAAGATGGCAAAAAGCTCTTGCAGGTACAATGGTGATGCAAACTGTGATAGAGCTTGGCTACTTACCTGGATTAGTGCCTTGCATTGGCAGCTTGCCCTCAATGTAAACATTTGCAAATTAGGTTGCTCACACAAGCTGAGTGCCAATGGCAGCAAGGTTTGGCCCACTAAGACAAATACAGACAAAGGCACTTTGAAGATTTTGTTTGATTTGATTCTTTATGTCTCATCAACAATCTTTCAGTTATAAAGGGACGGGTCTCCCTGGATTGAACCAGTACTAAGCTAGGATTAATGTTCTTGCTCAAGGACACAACGCAGCGACGCCGGTGAGGCTCTAACCCGCGGCCCTTCGGTCTCGAGTCAAGCACTTTACCACTAAGCCACCGCGCTCCCGGCACTTTGAAGAGAACTGTTCAGTGCTACTGCCCACTTTGGTTTCTGGATTAACCCTTCTCTCTTGCGACCGCCCTGACCATGTCAACAGAAATCAGCATTCAAATGGGGCCCCATTTGGATTTCAATGCGATTTCAATGAGAACAAGACAACATCAGGATGGGTCTTCCTCCTTGGATGGCAGGCTACATCTGCCCAAATGCAACAGGTAGTACTGGGTAGTACTGGGCTACATGGTACCAGTAGCAGAAGTTACCACACACATATCTCCACACTAAACTACTTTTCATTGACCTTGTAGGTAACTCTGACCTGACTTTACATGCAAATTACAAATTTGGGTCAATTTCCGAAACAATGAATGGGTGCATATTTACTGCAACACTGGCTCCTCCATTTCTTTTACTTTCTTTACTCAAAACATGTCAAGAGTACATTGACAAACAGTGCAGGCCCAAGAGGGATGCAGCAAAAATTAGCATATACTATCTGTACTAATATTAACAGGAATAGTGCTGCTGTTTCTTTGAGCAGTGTCATCAAGGTAGCATTAAATTCCACACCAACCATATATCCTGAGAAAGCCTTTAAGAGCTCTTACATGAGGTCTATCATGCGGTCTTTTTCACGTCAAAGATTCACATTGTAGAAATCAGATTCCCAGCTCAACATCTCCGGTCAATAATTTAAATGCTAGAGCGGTCTATGACTACAGCATCAAAAGCAATTGCAAAATAGGATTTCTCTTTTGTCCTTTATAGAAAACACCAGTTGAACACTTAGTCTTCGGCACAGTCAAAGAGGTTCACCCTATGATAAATGCATTTATACCACCCTTACCAGCTTTAGCATGAAATATATTGTGATGTGCAAGGTCTACACTGTTGTAGGTGGTATAAAATAGTTATACCATGTTTGTCCACCTGTACGTAAGATAATCCACTCGCTAAAGCTCGTGGATTATCTCCACGTACAGGCGGACAACCCATGGTATAACTATTACCTGTTTAATGCTTATCCAGAAGAAACCCTTATGATTATCGGCACCACTGCATGAATTTGGTGGCACACTGGTACAAAGGAGACAACCCATATCATTCAGATGAAACTGCATAACAAGATTATGTCAACCTTAGAGACTAGGAGGTCCAGGTAAATAGTGATCACTACCTCCTTGACCATGTAACTGGCTAAACCAGTTCCTCATCCAGGCATTCATACAACAGGATTTCCAAGCCTGAAAGCTGAACACACATAGAAATCTGTATGCCTGTCATATGCAAGACCTCTTGACTGAAATAGCTATCAAGGCCAACCAGGAAGCCCTAGACCTAGTCTAACCAAAAGATGGCAAAAAGCTCTTGCAGGTACAATGGTGATGCAAACTGTGATAGAGCTTGGCTACATACCTGGATTAGTGCCTTGCATTGGCAGCTTGCCCTCAGTGTAAACATTTGCAAATTAGGTTGCTCACACAAGCTGAGTGCCAATGGCAGCAAGGTTTGGCCCACTAAGACAAATACAGACAAAGGCACTTTGAAGAGAACTGTTCAGTGCTACTGCCCACTTTGGTTTCTGGATTAACCCTTCTCTCTTGCGACCGCCCTGACCATGTCAACAGAAATCAGCATTCAAATGGGGCCCCATTTGGATTTCAATGCTGTTTTCTAGTTAACCAGGGCAGGATTGTCACAAAAAATAGGTCAATATCAAAAGCCAAAATCGACAATTGCCAACTCCACAGGTCTCTCCAAAGTTGTGTTGTCTGTATTGCCCTTGGTGGACAATATTTGAAGCCTCAAATGCACGTTTGTGTGTTCATACAAGCTCACAAATATTTAACCCTGTAGGTAGTCTGACAAGACAAGACACTGGTCCAGGTTGGCAGCTAAGTTCTTCCACTGACTGTCTCACACTTGTAAAAACAAGAGCCCTTTGTCATCCTTTAGCAAAACTAGGTGCAGGGCTTCCCAGACAGCTTTGGTAGGTGCTTCAGCCATGAGATCTTGCACATAGCAGGTATGCAGACCCCAATGCATATGCAACCACAGGCTCAGAAACCGTGTTGTAGAATGGCCTAGCTGAGATGCTAGTGCAGACAGCGGACACAGGCAGGGACATGGCAACCAATAGATTCCGAGACTTCACCAGCCTCCAAAGTTGACAGAACATTGTTGTACAGCTTAACCTAGATGATATAGTTTGTATCCCTCTTGCCAATATGTCATCTTGCTCTTGCTGTGATATCAAAAACATGACAGCCCTGACTAGGTCACACTATCCTATGGTGAGCCCATTCAACAATGCAGATGTGTTCCATTAGCTTTTCCTGTCAAAGACATGCATAGGCTGCATGGTAGGCAGCTATCCTAAGGTAATGAGTCAAACTGGGTCTTTCTGTGATCACTTAACTACTGCATTGTCCTCAGCTTGTCCACAGAAAAGTATGATGATTTTTTAACAGCAAGTTTTTCAATAGATGGCTTATCAGCATCTTTCCAGTTAGGAATGGTAGATAGGATTACACGATGCTAAGAGCAGTAAGCTCCTGCTGTTCACCTGAACCTGCACCTCCTCTATCTTGTTTTGAGAACAAGACAACATCAGGAAGGGTCTTCCTCCTTGGATGGCAGGCTACATCTGCCCAAATGCAACAGGTAGTACTGGGTAGTACTGGGCTACATGGTACCAGTAGCAGAAGTTACCACACACATATCTCCACACTAAACTACTTTTCATTGACCTTGTAGGTAACTCTGACCTGACTTTACATGCAAATTACAAATTTGGGTCAATTTCCGAAACAATGAATGGGTGCATATTTACTGCAACACTGGCTCCTCCATTTCTTTTACTTTCTTTACTCAAAACCTGTCATGAGTACATTGACAAACAGTGCAGGCCCAAGAGGGATGCAGCAAAAATAAGCTTATACTATCTGTACAATTATTAACAGGAATAGTGCTGCTGTTTCTTTGAGCAGTATCATCAAGGTAGCATTTAATTCCACACCAACCATATATCCTGAGAAAGCCTTTAAAAGCTCTTACATGAGGTCTATCATGCAGTCTTTTTCACGGCAGATTCACATTTTAGAAATCAGATTCCCAGCTCCACATCTCCGGTCAATAATTTAAATGCTAGAGCGGTCTATGACTACAGCATCAAAAGCAATGGCAAAATAGGATTTCTCTTTTGTCCTTTATAGAAAACACCAGTTGAACACTAAGTCTTCGGCACAGTCAAAGAGGTTCACCCTATGATAAATGCATCTGTTTAATGCTTATCCAGAAGAAACCCTATTGATTATCGGCACCACTGCATGAATTTGGTGGCACACTGGTACAAAGGAGACAACCCATATCATTCAGATGAAACTGCATAACAAGATTATGTCTACCTTAGAGACTAGGAGGTCCAGGCTTAAAGTGATCACTACCTACTTGACCATGTAACTGGCTAAACCAGTACCTCATCCAGGCAATCATACAACAGGATTTCCAAGCCTGAAAGCTGAACACACATAGAAATCTGTATGCCTGTCATATGCAAGACCTCTTGACTGAAATAGCTATCAAGGCCAACCAGGAAGCCCTAGACCTAGTCTAACCAAAAGATGGCAAAAAGCTCTTGCAGGTACAATGGTGATGCAAACTGTGATAGAGCTTGGCTACTTACCTGGATTAGTGCCTTGCATTGGCAGCTTGCCCTCAATGTAAACATTTGCAAATTAGGTTGCTCACACAAGCTGAGTGCCAATGGCAGCAAGGTTTGGCCCACTAAGACAAATACAGACAAAGGCACTTTGAAGATTTTGTTTGATTTGATTCTTTATGTCTCATCAACAATCTTTCAGTTATAAAGGGACGGGTCTCCCTGGGTTGAACCAGTACTAAGCTAGGATTAATGTTCTTGCTCAAGGACACAACGCAGCGACGCCGGTGAGGCTCTAACCCGCGGCCCTTCGGTCTCGAGTCAAGCACTTTACCACTAAGCCACCGCGCTCCCGGCACTTTGAAGAGAACTGTTCAGTGCTACTGCCAACTTTGGTTTCTGGATTAACCCTTCTCTCTTGCGACCGCCCTGACCATGTCAACAGAAATCAGCATTCAAATGGGGCCCCATTTGGATTTCAATGCTGTTTTCTAGTTAACCAGGGCAGGATTGTCACAAAAAATAGGTCAATATCAAAAGACAAAATCGACAATTGCAACTCCACAGGTCTCATCAAAGTTGTGTTGTCTGTATTGCCCTTGGTGGAAAAAATTTGAAGCCTCAAATGCACGTTTGTGTGTTCATACCAGCTCACAAATATTTAACCCTGTAGGTAGTCTGACAAGACAAGACACTGGTCCAGGTTGGCAGCTAAGTTCTTCCACCGACTGTCTCACACTTGTAAAAACAAGGGCCCTTCGTCATCCTTTAGCAAAACTAGGTGCAGGGCTTCCCAGACAGCTTTGGTAGGTGCTTCAGCCATGAGATCTTGCACATAGCAGGTATGCAGACCCCAATGCATATGCAACCACAGGCTCAGAAACCGTGTTGTAGAATGGCCTAGCTGAGATGCTAGTGCAGACAGCGGACACAGGCAGGGACATGGCAACCAATAGATTCCGAGACTTCACCAGCCTCCAAAGTTGACAGAACATTGTTGTACAGCTTAACCTAGATGGTATAGTTTGTATCCCTCTTGCCAATATGTCATCTTGCTCTTGCTGTGATATCAAAAACATGACAGCCCTGACTAGGTCACACTATCCTATGGTGAGCCCATTCAACAATGCAGATGTGTTCCATTAGCTTTTCCTGTCAAAGACATGCATAGGCTGCATGGTAGGCAGCTATCCAAAGGTAATGAGTCAAACTCGGACTTTCTGTGATCACTTAACTACTGCATTTTCCTCAGCTTGTCCACAGAAAAGTATGATGATTTTTTAACAGCAAGTTTTTCAATAGATGGCTTATCAGCATCTTTCCAGTTAGGAATCGTTGATAGGATTACACGATGCTAAGAGCAGTAGGCTCCTGCTGCTCACCTAAACCTGCCCCTCCTCTATCTTGTTTTGAGAACAAGACAACATCAGGATGGGTCTTCCTCCTTGGATGGCAGGCTACATCTGCCCAAATGCAACAGGTAGTACTGGGCTACATGGTACCAGTAGCAGAAGTTACCACACACATATCTCCACACTAAACTACTTTTCATTGACCTTGTAGGTAACTCTGACCTGACTTTACATGCAAATTACAAATTTGGGTCAATTTCCGAAACAATGAATGGGTGCATATTTACTGCAACACTGGCTCCTCCATTTCTTTTACTTTCTTTACTCAAAACATGTCAAGAGTACATTGACAAACAGTGCAGGCCCAAGAGGGATGCAGCAAAAATAAGCATATACTATCTGTACAATTATTAACAGGAATAGTGCTGCTGTTTCTTTGAGGAGTGTCATCAAGGTAGTATTTAATTCCACACCAACCATATATCCTGAGAAAGCCTTTAAGAGCTCTTACATGAGGTCTATCATGCAGTCTTTTTCAGGGCAAAGATTCACATTTTAGAAATCAGATTCCCAGCTCCACATCTCCGGTCAATAATTTAAATGCTAGAGCGGTCTATGACTACAGCATCAAAAGCAATTGCAAAATAGGATTTCTCTTTTGTCCTTTATAGAAAACACCAGTTGAACACTAAGTCTTCGGCACAGTCAAAGAGGTTCACCCTATGATAAATGCATCTGTTTAATGCTTATCCAGAAGAAACCCTTATGATTATCGGCACCACTGCATGAATTTGGTGGCACACTGGTACAAAGGAGACAACCCATATCATTCAGATGAAACTGCATAACAAGATTATGTCGACCTTAGAGACTAGGAGGTCCAGGCTTAAAGTGATCACTACCTACTTGACCATGTCACTGGCTAAACCAGTACCTCATCCAGGCAATCATACAACAGGATTTCCAAGCCTGAAAGCTGAACACACATAGAAATCTGTATGCCTGTCATATGCAAGACCTCTTGACTGAAATAGCTATCAAGGCCAACCAGGAAGCCCTAGACCTAGTCTAACCAAAAGATGGCAAAAAGCTCTTGCAGGTACAATGGTGATACAAACTGTGATAGAGCTTGGCTACATACCTGGATTAGTGCCTTGCATTGGCAGCTTGCCCTCAGTGTAAACATTTGCAAATTAGGTTGCTCACACAAGCTGAATGCCAATGGCAGCAAGGTTTGGCCCACTAAGACAAATACAGACAAAGGCACTTTGAAGAGAACTGTTCAGTGCTACTGCCCACTTTGGTTTCTGGATTAACCCTTCTCTCTTGCGACCGCCCTGACCATGTCAACAGAAAGCAGCATTCAAATGGGGCCCCATTTGGATTTCAATGCTGTTTTCTAGTTAACCGGGGCAGGATTGTCACAAAAATTAGGTCAATATCAAAAGCCAAAATCGACAATTGCCAACTCCACAGGTCTCTCCAAAGTTGTGTTGTCTGTATTGCCCTTGGTGGACAAAATTTGAAGCCTCAAATGCACGTTTGTGTGTTCATACAAGCTCACAAATATTTAAATCTGTAGGTAGTCTGACAAGACAAGACACTGGTCCAGGTTGGCAGCTAAGTTCTTCCACTGACTGTCTAAAACTTGTAAAGACAAGAGCCCTTTGTCATCCTTTAGCAAAACTAGGTGCAGGGCTTCCCAGACAGCTTTGGTAGGTGCTTAAGCCATGAGATCTTGCACATAGCAGGTATGCAGACCCCAATGCATATGCAACTACAGGCTCAAAATCCGTGGTGTAAAATGGGCAAGCTGAGATGATAGTGCAGACAGCGGACACAGGCAGGGACATGGCAACCAATAGATTCCGAGACTTCACCAGCCTCCAAAGTTGACAGAACATTGTTGTACAGCTTAACCTAGATGGTAAAGTTTGTATCCCTCTTGCCAATGTGTCATCTTATTCTTGCTGTGATATCAAAAACATGACAGCTCTTCAAACATAGCCCTGACTAGGTCACACTATCCTATGGTGAGCCCATTCAACAATGCAGATGAGTTCCATTAGCTTTTCCTGTCAAAGACATGCATAGGCTGCATGGTAGGCAGCTATCCTAACGTGATGAGTCAAACTGGGTCTTTCTGTGATCACTAAACTACTGCATTGTCCTCAGCTTGTCCACAGAAAAGTATGATGATTTTTTAACAGCAAGTTTTTCAATAGATGGCTTATCAGCATCTTTCCAGTTAGGAATGGTAGATAGGATTACACGATGCTTAGAGCAGTAGGCTCCTGCTGCTCACCTAAACCTGCCCCTCCTCTATCTTGTTTTGAGAACAAGACAACATCAGGATGGGTCTTCTTCCTTGGATGGCAGGCTACATCTGCCGAAATGCAGCAGGTAGTACTGGGCTACATGGTACCAGTAGCAGAAAGTACCACACACATATCTCCACACTAAACTACTTTTCATTGACCTTGTAGGTAACTCTGACCTGACTTTACATGCAAATTACAAATTTGGGTCAATTTCCGAAACAATGAATGGGTGCATATTTACTGCAACACTGGCACCTCCATTTCTTTTACTTTCTTTACTCAAAACCTGTCAAGAGTACATTGACAAACAGTGAAGGCCCAAGAGGGATGCAGCAAAAATAAGCTTAGACTATCTGTACAATTATTAACAGGAATAGTGCTGCTGTTTCTTTGAGCAGTATCATCAAGGTAGCATTTAATTCCACACCAACCATATATCCTGAGAAAGCCTTTAAAAGCTCTTACATGAGGTCTATCATGCAGTCTTTTTCACGGCAGATTCACATTTTAGAAATCAGATTCCCAGCTCCACATCTCCGGTCAATAATTTAAATGCTAGAGCGGTCTATGACTACAGCATCAAAAGCAATTGCAAAATAGGATTTCTCTTTTGTCCTTTATAGAAAACACCAGTTGAACACTAAGTCTTCAGCACAGTCAAAGAGGTTCACCCTATGATAAATGCATCTGTTTAATGCTTATCCAGAAGAAACCCTTATGATTATCGGCACCACTGCATGAATTTGGTGGCACACTGGTACAAAGGAGACAACCCATATCATTCAGATGAAACTGCATAACAAGATTATGTCTACCTTAGAGACTAGGAGGTCCAGGCTTAAAGTGATCACTACCTCCTTGACCATGTAACTGGCTAAACCAGTACCTCATCCAGGCAATCATACAACAGGATTTCCAAGCCTGAAAGCTGAACACACATAGAAATCTGAATGCCTGTCATATGCAAGACCTCTTGACTGAAATAGCTATCAAGGCCAACCAGGAAGCCCTAGACCTAGTCTTACCAAAAGATGGCAAAAAGCTCTTGCAGGTACAATGGTGATACAAACTGTGATAGAGCTTGGCTACATACCTGGATTAGTGCCTTGCATTGGCAGCTTGCCCTCAGTGTAAACATTTGCAAATTAGGTTGCTCACACAAGCTGAGTGCCAATGGCAGCAAAGTTTGGCCCACTAAGACAAATACAAACAAAGGCACTTTGAAGAGAACTGTTCAGTTCTACTGCCAACTTTGGTTTCTGGATTAACCCTTCTCTCTTGCGACTGCCCTGACCATGTCAAAAGAAATCAGCATTCAAATGGGGCCCCATTTGGATTTCAATGCTGTTTTCTAGTTAACCAGGGCAGGATTGTCACAAAAAATAGGTCAATATCAAAAGCCAAAATCGACAATTGCCAACTCCACAGGTCTCTCCAAAGTTGTGTTGTCTGTATTGCCCTTGGTGGACCAAATTTGAAGCCTCAAATGCACGTTTGTGTGTTCATACCAGCTCACAAATATTTAACCCTGTAGGTAGTCTGACAAGACAAGACACTGGTCCAGGTTGGCAGCTAAGTTCTTCCACTGACTGCCTCACACTTGTAAAAACAAGGGCCCTTTGTCATCCTTTAGCAAAACTAGGTGCACGGCTTCCCAGTCAGCTTTGGTAGGTGCTTCAGCCACGAGATCTTGCACATAGCAGGTATGCAGACCCAAATGCATATGCAACTACAGGCTCAAAAACCGTGGTGTAGAATGGCCTAGCTGAGATGCTAGTGCAGACAGCGGACACAGGCAGGGACATGGCAACCAATATATTCCGAGACTTCACCAGCCTCCAAAGTTGACAGAACATTGTTGTACAGCTTAACCTAGATGGTATAGTTTGTATCCCTCGTGTCAATGTGTCATCTTGTTCTTGCTGTGATATCAAAAACATGACAGCTCTTCAAACATAGCCCTGACTAGGTTACACGATCCTATGGTGAGCCCATTCAACAATGCAGATGTGTTCCATTAGCTTTTCCTGTCAAAGACATGCATAGGCTACATGGAAGGCAGCTATCCTAAGGTGATGAGTCAAACTGGGTCTTTCTGTAATCACTAAACTACTGCATTGTCCTCAGCTTGTCCACAGAAAAGTATGATGATTTTTTAACAGCAAGTTTTTCAATAGATGGCTTATCAGCATCTTTCCAGTTAGGAATGGTAGATAGGATTACACGATGCTAAGAGCAGTAAGCTCCTGCTGCTCACCTGAACCTGCCCCTCCTCTATCTTGTTTTGAGAACAAGACAACATCAGGAAGGGTCTTCCTCCTTGGATGGCAGGCTAAATCTGCCCAAATGCAACAGGTAGTACTGGGCTACATGGTACCAGTAGCAGAAGTTACCACACAAATATCTCCACACTAAACTACTTTTCATTGACCTTGTAGGTAACTCTGACCTGACTTTACATGCAAATTACAAATTTGGGTCAATTTCCGAAACAATGAATGGGTGCATATTTACTGCAACACTGGCTCCTCCATTTCTTTTACTTTCTTTACTCAAAACCTGTCAAGAGTACATTGACAAGCAGTGCAGGCCCAAGAGGGATGCAGCAAAAATAAGCATATACTATCTGTACTAATACATACAGGAATAGTGCTGCTGTTTCTTTGAGCAGTGCCATCAAGGTAGCATTTAATTCCACACCAATCATATATCCTGAGAAAGCCTTTAAGAGCTCTGACATGAAGTCTATCATGCAGTCTTTTTCACGGCAAAGATTCACAATTTAGAAATCAGATCCCCAGCTCCACATCTCCGGTCAATAATTTAAATGCTAGAGCGGTCTATGACTACAGCACATAGCAGGTATGCAGACCCAAATGCATATGCAACTACAGGCTCAAAATCCTATTGTGTAGAATGGCCTAGCTGAGATGCTAGTGCAGACAGCGGACACAGGCAGGGACATGGCAACCAATAGATTCCGAGACTTCACCAGCCTCCAAAGTTGACAGAACATTGTTGTACAGCTTAACCTAGATGGTATAGTTTGTATCCCTCGTGCCAATGTGTCATCTTGCTCTTGCTGTGATATAAAAAACATGACAGCCCTGACTAGGTCACACTATCCTATGGTGTGCCCATTCAACAATGCAGATGTGTTCCATTAGCTTTTCCTGTCAAAGACATGCATAGGCTGCATGGTAGGCAGCTATCCTAAGGTGATGAGTCAAATTGGGTCTTTCTGTGATCACTAAACTACTGCATTGTCCTCAGCTTGTCCACAGAAAAGTATGATGATTTTTTTAACAGCAAGTATTTCAACAGATGGCTTATCAGCATCTTTCCAGTTAGGAATGGTAGATAGGATTATACGATGCTAAGAGCAGTAGGCTCCTGCTGCTCACTTAAACCTGCCCCTCCTCTATCTTGTTTTGAGAACAAGACAACATCAGGATGGGTCTTCCTTCTTGGATGGCAGGCTACATCTGCCAAAATGCAACAGGTAGTACTGGGCTACATGGTACCAGTAGCAAAAGTTACCAAACACATATCTCCACACTAAACTACTTTTCATTGACCTTGTAGGTAACTCTGACCTGACTTTACATGCAAATTACAAATTTGGGTCAATTTCCGAAACAATGAATGGGTGCATATTTACTGCAACACTGGCTCCTTTATTTCTTTTACTTTCTTTACTCAAAACCTGTCAAGAATACATTGACAAACAGTGCAGGCGGATGAGGGATGCAGCAAAAATAAGCATATACTATCTGTACTAATATTAACAGGAATAGTGCTGCTGTTTCTTTGAGCAGTGTCATCAAGGTAGCATTTAATTCCACACCAACCTTATATCCTGAGAAAGCCTTTAAGAGCTCTTACATGAGGTCTATCATGCAGTCTTTTTCACGGCAAAGATTCACATTTTAGAGATCAGATTCCCAGCTCAACATCTCCGGTCAATAATTTAAATGCTAGAGCGGTCTATGACTACAGCATCAAAAGCAATTGCAAAATAGGATTTCTCTTTTGTCCTTTATAGAAAACACCAGTTGAACACTATGTCTTCGACACAGTCAAAGAGGTTCACCCTATGATAAATGCATCTGTTTAATGCTTATCCAGAAGAAACCCTTATGATTATCGGCACCACTGCATGAATTTGGTGGCACACTGGTACAAAGGAGACAACCCATATCATTCAGATGAAACTGCATAACAAGATTATGTCGACCTTAGAGACTAGGAGGTCCAGGCAAATAGTGATCACTACCTCCTTGACCATGTAACTGGCTAAACCAGTACCTCATCCAGGCAATCATACAACAGGATTTCCAAGCCTGAAAGCTGAACACACATAGAAATCTGTATGCCTGTCATATGCAAGACCTCTTGACTGAAATAGCTATCAAGGCCAACCAGGAAGCCCTAGACCTAGTCTAACCAAAAGATGGCAAAAAGCTCTTGCAGGTACAATGGTGATACAAACTGTGATAGAGCTTGGCTACATACCTGGATTAGTGCCTTGCATTGGCAGCTTGCCCTCAGTGTAAACATTTGCAAATTAGGTTGCTCACACAAGCTGAGTGCCAATGGCAGCAAAGTTTGGCCCACTAAGACAAATACAGACAAAGGCACTTTGAAGAGAACTGTTCAGTGCTACTGCCCACTTTGGTTTCTGGATTAACCCTTCTCTCTTGCGACCGCCCTGACCATGTCAACAGAAATCAGCATTCAAATGGGGCCCCATTTGGATTTCAATGCTGTTTTCTAGTTAACTGGGGCAGGATTGTCACAAAAAATAGGTCAATATCAAAAGCCAAAATCGACAATTGCCAGCTCCACAGGTCTCTCCAAAGTTGTGTTGTCTGTATTGCCCTAGGTGGACAAAATTTGAAGCCTCAAATGCACGTTTGTGTGTTCATACCAGCTAACAAATATTTAACCCTGTAGGTAGTCTGACAAGACAAGACACTGGTCCAGGTTGGCAGCTAAGTTCTTCCACTGACTGTCTCACACTTGTAAAAACAAGAGCCCTTTGTCATCCTTTAGCAAAACTAGATGCAGGGCTTCCCAGACAGCTTTGGTAGGTGCTTCAGCCACGAGATCTTGCACATAGCAGGTATGCAGACCCAAATGCATATGCAACTACAGGCTCAAAAACCGTGGTGTAGAATGGCCTAGCTGAGATGCTAGTGCAGACCAGGGGACTCAGGCAGGGACATGGCAACCAATAGATTCCGAGACTTCACCAGCCTCCAAAGTTGACAGAACATTGTTGTACAGCTTAACCTAGATGGTATAGTTTGTATCCCTCGTGTCAATGTGTCATCTTGTTCTTGCTGTGATATCAAAAACATGACAGCTCTTCAAACATTGCCCTGACTAGGTTACACGATCCTATGGTGAGCCCATTCAACAATGCAGATGTGTTCCATTAGCTTTTCCTGTCAAAGACATGCATAGGCTACATGGAAGGAAGCTATCCTAAGGTGATGAGTCAAACTGGGTCTTTCTGTAATCACTAAACTACTGCATTGTCCTCAGCTTGTCCACAGAAAAGTATGATGATTTTTTAACAGCAACTTTTTCAATAGATGGCTTATCAGCATCTTTCCAGTAAGGAATGGTAGATAGGATTACACGATGCTAAGAGCAGAAGGCTCCTGCTGCTCACCTAAACCTGCCCCAACATCAGGATGGGTCTTCCTCCTTGGATGGCAGGCTATATCTGCCCAAATGCAACAGGTAGTACTGGGCTACATGGTACCAGTAGCAGAAGTTACCACACACATATCTCCAACACTAAACTACTTTTCATTGACCTTGTAGGTAACTCTGACCTGACTTTACATGCAAATGACAAATTTGGGTCAATTTCCGAAACAATGAATGGGTGCATATTTACTGCAACACTGGCTCCTCCATTTCTTTTACTTTCTTTACTCAAAACATGTCAAGAGTACTTTGACAAACAGTGCAGGCCCAAGAGGGATGCAGCAAAAATAAGCATATACTATCTGTACTAATATCGACAGGAATAGTGCTGCTGTTTCTTTGAGAAGTGTCATCAAGGTAGCATTTAATTCCACACCAACCATATATCCTGAGAAAGGCTTTAAGAGCTCTTACATGAGGTCTATCATGCAGCCATTTTCACGGCAAAGATTCACATTTTAAAAATCAGATTCCCAGCTCCACATCTCCATTAAATAATTTAAATGCTAGAGTGGTCTATGACTACAGTATTAAAAGCAATTGCAAAATAGGATTTCTCTTTTGTCCTTTATAGAAAACACCAGTTGAACACTAAGTCTTCGGCAAAGTCAAAGAGATTCACCCTAAGATAAATGCATCTGTTTAATGCTTATCCAGAAGAAACCCATATGATTATCGGCACCACTGCATGAATTTGGTGGCACACTGGTACAAAGGAGACAACCCATATCATTCAGATGAAACTGCATAACAAGATTATGTCGACCTTAGAGACTAGAGGGTCCAGGCAAATAGTGATCACTACCTCCTTGACCATGTAACTGGCTAAACCAGTACCTCATCCAGGCAATCATACAACAGGATTTCCAAGCCTGAAAGCTGAACACACATAGAAATCTGTATGCCTGTCATATGCAAGAACTCTTGACTGAAATAGCTATCAAGGCCAACCAGGAAGCCCTAGACCTAGTCTAACCAAAAGATGGCAAAAAGCTCTTGCAGGTACAATGGTGATACAAACTGTGATAGAGCTTGGCTACATACCTGGATTAGTGCCTTGCATTGGCAGCTTGCCCTCAGTGTAAACATTTGCAAATTAGGTTGCTCACACAAGCTGAGTGCCAATGACGGCAAGGTTTGGCCCACTAAGACAAATACAGACAAAGGCACTTTGAAGAGAACTGTTCAGTGCTACTGCCCACTTTGGTTTCTGAATTAACCCTTCTCTCTTGCGACCGCCCTGACCATGTCAACAGAAATCAGCATTCAAATGGGGCCCCATTTGGATTTCAATGCTGTTTTCTAGTTAACTGGGGCAGGATTGTCACAAAAAATAAGTCAATATCAAAAGCCAAAATCGACAATTGCCAACTCCACAGGTCTCTCCAAAGTTGTGTTGTCTGTATTGCCCTTGGTGGACAAAATTTGAAGCCTCAAATGCACGTTTGTGTGTTCATACCAGCTCACAAATATTTAACCCTGTAGGTAGTCTGACAAGACAAGACACTGGTCCAGGTTGGCAGCTAAGTTCTTCTACTGACTGTCTCACACTTGTAAAAACAAGAGCCCTTTGTCATCCTTTAGCAAAACTAGGTGCAGGGCTTCCCAGACAGCTTTGGTAGGTGCTTCAGCCACGAGATCTTGCACATAGCAGGTATGCAGACCCAAATGCATATGCAACTACAGGCTCAAAATCCTATTGTGTAGAATGGCCTAGCTGAGATGCTAGTGCAGACAGCGGACACAGGCAGGGACATGGCAACCAATAGATTCCGAGACTTCACCAGCCTCCAAAGTTGACAGAACATTGTTGTACAGCTTAACCTAGATGGTATAGTTTGTATCCCTCGTGTCAATGTGTCATCTTGTTCTTGCTGTGATATCAAAAACATGACAGCTCTTCAAACATAGTCCTGACTAGGTTACACTATCTTATGGTGAGCCCATTCAACAATGCAGATGTGTTCCATTAGCTTTTCCCGTCAAAGACATGCATAGGCTACATGGAAGGCAGCTATCCTAAGGTGATGAGTCAAACTGGGTCTTTCTGTGATCACTAAACTACTGCATTGTCCTCAGCTTGTCCACAGAAAAGTATGATGATTTTTAACAGCAACTTTTTCAATAGATGGCTTATCAGCATCTTTCCATTTAGGAATGATAGATAGGATTACAAGATGCTAAGAGCAGTAGGCTCCTGCTGCTCACCTAAACCTGCCCCTCCACAACATCAGGATGGGTCTTCCTCCTTGGATGGCAGGCTACATCTGCCCAAATGCAACAGGTAGTACTGGGCTACATGGTACCAGTAGCAGAAGTTACCACACACATATCTCCACACTAAACTACTTTTCATTGACCTTGTAGGTAACTCTGACCTGACTTTACATGCAAATTACAAATTTGGGTCAATTTCCAAAATAATGAATGGGTGCATATTTACTGCAACACTGGCTCCTCCATTTCTTTTACTTTCTTTACTCAAAACCTGTCAAGAATACATTGACAAACAGTGCAGGCCCAAGAGGGATGCAGCAAAAATAAGCATACACTATCTGTACTAATATTAACAGGAATAGTGCTGCTGTTTCTTTGAGAAGTGTCATCAAGGTAGCATTTAATTCCACACCAACCATATATCCTGAGAAAGCCTTTAAGAGCTCTTACATGAGGTCTATCATGCAGTCATTTTACTGCAAAGATTCACATTTTAGAAATCAGATTCCCAGCTCCACATCTCCGGTCAATAATTTAAATGCTAGAGCGGTCTATGGCTACAGCATCAAAAGCAATTGCAAAATAGGATTTCTCTTTTGTCCTTTATAGAAAACACCAGTTGAACACTAAGTCTTCGGCACAGTCAAAGAGGTTCACCCTATGATAAATGCATCTGTTTAATGCTTATCCAGAAGAAACCCTTATGATTATCAGCACCACTGCATGAATTTGGTGGCACACTGGTACAAAGGAGACAACCCATATCATTCGGATGAAACTGCATAACAAGATTATGTCGACCTTAGAGACTAGGAGGTCCAGGCAAATAGTGATAACTACCTCCTTGACCATGTAACTGGCTAAACCAGTACCTTATCCAGGCAAACATACAACAGGATTTCCAAGCCTGAAAGCTGAACACACATAGAAATCTGTATGCCTGTCATATGCAAGACCTCTTGACTGAAATAGCTATCAAGGCCAACCAGGAAGCCCTAGACCTAGTCTAACCAAAATATGGCAAAAAGCTCTTGCAGGTACAATGGTGATACAAACTGTGATAGAGCTTGGCTACATACCTGGATTGGTGCCTTGCATTGGCAGCTTGCCCTCAGTGAAAACATTTGCAAATTAGGTTGCTCACACAAACTGAGTGCCAATGGCAGCAAGGTTTGGCCCACTAAGACAAATACAGACAAAGGCACTTTGAAGAGAACTGTTCAGTGCTACTGCCCACTTTGGTTTCTGGATTAACCCTTCTCTCTTGCGACCGCCCTGACCATGTCAACAGAAATCAGCATTGAAATGGGGCCCCATTTGGATTTCAATGCTGTTTTCTAGTTAACCAGGGCAGGATTGTCACAAATATAAGTCAATATCAAACGCCAAAATCGACAATTGCCAACTCCACAGGTCTCTCCAAAGTTGTGTTGTCTGTATTGCCCTAGGTGGACAAAATTTGAAGCCTCAAATGCACGTTTGTGTGTTCATACCAGCTAACAAATATTTAACCCTGTAGGTAGTCTGACAAGACAAGACACTGGTCCAGGTTGGCAGCTAAGTTCTTCCACTGACTGCCTCATACTTGTAAAAACAAGGGCCCTTTGTCATCCTTTAGCAAAACTAGGTGCAGGGCTTCCCAGACAGCTTTGGTAGGTGCTTCAGCCACGAGATCTTGCACATAGCAGGTATGCAGACCCAAATGCATATGCAACTACAGGCTCAAAATCCGTGGTGTAGAATGGCCTAGCTGAGATGCTAGTGCAGACCAGGGGACTCAGGCAGGGACATGGCAACCAATAGATTCCGAGACTTCACCAGCCTCCAAAGTTGACAGAACATTGTTGTACAGCTTAACCTAGATGGTATAGTTTGTATCCCTCGTGTCAATGTGTCATCTTGTTCTTGCTGTGATATCAAAAACATGACAGCTCTTCAAACATAGCCCTGACTAGGTCACACTATCCTATGGTGAGCCCATTCAACAATGCAGATGTGTTCCATTAGCTTTTCCTGTCAAAGACATGTTTAGGCTACATGGAAGGCGGCTATCCTAATGTGATGAGTCAAACTGGGTCTTTCTGTGATCACTAAACTACTGCATTGTCCTCAGCTTGTCCACAGAAAAGTATGATGATTTTTTAACAGCAAGTTTTTCAATAGATGGCTTATCAGCATCTTTCCAGTTAGGAATGGTAGATAGGATTACACGATGCTAAGAGCAGTAGGCTCCTGTTGTTTACCTCAACCTGCCTCTCCTCTATCTTGTTTTGAGAACAAGACAACATCAGGATGGAACTTCCTCCAAGGATGGCAGGCTACATCTGCCCAAATGCAACAGGTAGTACTGGGCTACATGTTACCAGTAGCAGAAGTTACCACACACATTTCTCCACACTAAACTACTTTTCATTGACCTTGTAGGTAACTCTGACCTAACTTTACATGCAAATTACAAATTTGGGTCAATTTCCGAAACAATGAATGGGTGCATATTTACTGCAACACTGGCTCCTCCCTTTCTTTTAATTTCTTTACTCAAAACCTGTCAAGAGTACTTTGACAAACAGTGCAGGCCCAAGAGGGATGCAGCAGAAATAAGCATATACTATCTGTACTAATACAAATAGGAATATAGTGCTGCTGTATCTGGAGCAGTGTCATTAAGGTAGCATTTAATTCCATACCAACCATATATACTGAGAAAGGCTTTGAGAGCTGTTACATCAGGTCTATCATGCAGTCATTTCCACGGCAAATACTCACATTGCTTGCTGGACTTAGACCTCTTGCTGAACTTAGATCTCTTGCTGGACTTAGACCTCTTCCTAGACGTATACCTCTTGTTGGACTTACAAGTAGAGATCTTCCAAGACTTAGACCTCTTGCTGGACTAAGACCTCTTCTAGAACTTATGCCTCTTCCTGGATTTAGACTTCTTTCTAGACGTAGACCTCTTCCTAAACTTAGACCTCTTGCTGGACTTAGACCTCTTCCTAGACTTTAATACTCTTGCTGGACTTAGAACTCTTCCTAGACTTAGACATCTTGTTGGACTTAGACCTATTCTAGAACTTAGGCCTCTTCCTGGACGTAGACCTCTTTCTAGGCTTAGACCACTCCCTGGATTTAGACCTCTTCCCAGACTTAGACATCTTCCTGGACTTAGACCTCTTCCTGGACTTATACATGTATCTCTTCCTGGACTTAGACCTCTTCCTAAACTTAGACCTCTTCCTAGACTTAGACCTCTTCCTGGACAAACCTCTTCTTGGACCTCTTCCTGCTTCTTAAGTGGATCATTTTTGTTTTTTCTGTCTTGTGTTTGTTATGCCTTTGTGCTGTGATTTCGTTCCTTGTGGTCACCTGCTGGGAAAGGACTGACATCTTGGCTCTCGTTTGTGCACGTATAACTGTGAGTTTGTCACTTTCCCATTGGTATAACCTGGGTCAGGCATGGTACTTGATTGTATCAATTCCTGATCTTTGCACCCTTACTTACTTAGACCTCTTCCTTGACTTAGACCTCTTCCCAGACTTAGACCACTTCCTGGTCTTAGTCCTATTGCTGGCCATAGACCTCTTCCTGGACTTAGACTCCTTCTTGGACTTAGACCTCTTCCTAGACTTACACGTGTATCTCTTCCTGGACTTATACATGTATCTCTTCCCAGACTTATACATGTATCTCTTCCTAGACTTAGACCTCTTCCTGGGCTTAGACCTCTTCCTGGACTTAGACCTCTTTCCAGACTTAGACCTCGTCCTGGACTTAGACCTCATCCCAGACTTAGACCACTTCCTGGTCTTAGTCCTCTTGCTGGCCATAGACCTCTTCCTAGACTTAGAACTCTTCCTGGTCTTCGACCACTTCCTAGACTTAAACCTTTTGTTGAAACTAGAACAGTCGGACTCCGACAAAGGGCCCTGCCTAATGCCCTGCAGCGAAAAGGGGATATCCGTTTTGGCGAAAATCTTGATATTCATTCATCGGACAAAACCCATATTCAGACATGAACAATAGTTTGATGAAAGTAGTCCATATATGAAATTTGGAAGAAATTGGATGATAAATGACTAAGTTAGAGTACTGATAGGTGGTGGCCATTTTGGTTGCCATCTTGGTTATCAGACAAAGCCTATATTAAAACTTGAGCGAGAGTTTGATAAAAGTAATCCATATATGAAATTTGGAGGTAATACGGTAATAAATGATTAAGGTAGATTGTCCACAAATGCAAACTGATTGGCTGCGGCCATATTGTCGGCCATCTTGGTTATCCTTCGTCGGACTAAATATATATTCTCCCTTGAACAAGAGTTTGATGAAAGCAATCCATACATGAAATTTGGAAGAAATCTGATACAAATGACTAAGTTAAAGTCACCATGACAGTGGCCACTTATAGGCTGTGGCCATTTTGTCAGCCATGTTAGTTATCGTTTGTCAGACAAAATCCATATTTGAACTTGAATGAGAGTTTGATGAAAGCATTCCATAAATGAAATTTGAAAGAAATCCGATAAAAAATGAAAAAGTTAGAGTGACCACGACAGCGGACATTGATAGGCGGCGGCCATTTTGTCGGCAATCTTGGTTATCAGATGTCAGACAAAATCTGTATTGGGACTTGAATGAAAAGTTGATGGAAGCAATTCATATGTGAAATTTGGAAGAAATCTGATTAAAAATGACCGAGTTAGAGTGACCACAACAGCTGATATTGATAGGTGGTGGCCATTTTGTCGGCCATCTTGACTATCGGATGTCGGACAAAACCCGTATTCGAACTTGAATGAGAAGTTGATGGAAGCAATCCATATATGCAATATGAAAGAAATCCGATAAAAAAAGACAAAGTTAGAGTGACCGTGACAGCGGACATTGATAGGCGGCGGCCATTTTGTCAGTCATCTTAATTATCAGATGTCGGACAAAACCCGTTTTCAAACTTGAACGAAAGGTTGATGGAAGCAATTCATATATGAAATTTGGTAGAAATCCGGTTAAAAATGACTAAGTTAGAGTGACCACAGACAGAGAGACGGACAAGCCAAAAACAATAGAGCTCCACCAACATTCCTTGGCCAAAACCTATTGTTCAACTAGTATTGATATATGTCTAAGTTCTATTCTATAGAGTTTAAGAATTATTGGGTGCACAAGCTTTTCCCTGTAAAGTTCATTCAAGGGAGATAACTCAACAGAGAGCAAGGGAGAGCAACCATTCTTGCACGTGACACACGGCCTTCACCTGATATATATATATGTATATCAAATATCATCAAAATATCTTGAAGGGTATAAGAGTTATAGTGCACAAGCTTTCCCCTATAAAATTCATTCGAGGGAGATGACTCAGAAGTGCAGCAAGGGAGAGCAACCATATTATTGCACGGGACTCACCCTCTTGACCGGATATATATGATTACCAAATATTATCAAAATATCTCGAAGGGTATTAAAGTTATTGAGCACAAAAGCTTTGTCTACAGATGGACAGACGTACTTACAGGATGGACGTTCTGAGGTTCCTAATGGTATGTGGCCATTGCAAATTTATGGGGTTAACCTCACAAGGTTAACCCCTCAAGCTCATTTTAACCCCATAACAACAAGATACCCTAACCTCACTAAACACTGTTGTACAGATTGCGAACCTCATAATGTATTGTTTGCATGTACGGACAGACAGACAGACAGACGCCTGGCTGATGGCTATATCCCCCCGAACCTTGTTGTTTGGGAGATTATAACTTATAAACTAAGAAATGGGAGCAATCATTCTTGTATCTGACCATATTCTTATAAATTTGCATGAAGATATCCTGGATGGTAAATAGGTTATGGTACGCACAAGAATATTTATGAGCCGTGGCATGAGATTTCCAACAATGTGGTATGTGTAACCTGCAAAGGCTCAGATCAGCCTGCGCATACATACAGTCTGATAAGAGCATTTGCTAGTCGCTTGAATATTCTATGAGTGTTAAGCTACTGACCAAACATCATTTGGAGTTTCTAAGCTTAAAATGAGCTGTACAGTCTTGTTCGAGTCTAGTCTTGTCAAGATGCCACACTGTTGGAAATCACATGTCGCTGCTCAATTTTATGGACAAACTGACAGTTAGGTGTCAAAGTTTCGAAAGTGGGCGTGTACACACTGTTATAAAGTTTCATCAATATTCTCCAATATCGGTTATCAAGTTATATGATTGACAAGCACAAGATTTGCATATACAGTGAAACTTGTCCTAAACAGCACTTAAAAATAGACAAAAGTAAGTAATGGTGCACCTTGTGGCACCTTAATGCAGGTCGATGGGAGCATTCTGCAGTACTTATGACCTGCATTAAGGTACATATGATCCGCATTAAGCGATTAAGGTACTTATGACCTGCATTAAGTGATTATTCGTCACAAAAACCTATTTTTGGTCTTCTTTTGAGTGGCCCCTTAAGACAGGTTTCACTGTATAAAATAAATATAAGAAAGAGGGCCATGGTGGCCTTCAGGAATGCTCACCTGAATTCTTAGCCTTGGTCCTCCATTAGGAGATGCACTTTTGTTGAGCATAGTGAAATAATTTGAGGAACATAAAGTATCACCGATTTGAGCAATTGGAAGCATTTTCGTGTAATAATTTTGGATCTGGACCAATGGATCAGATGTTGTGAAAATATAACTATTTTTATCTCTTGTGGTTATTCTGTTCAGCAGAGCAGAACATGTTGGGCAGATTTGTTAGAGGACACGATGAGGAACATTTGTGTGATATTATTTTGAATTTTGGCTAGGGGTTCAAGAGTCAATGTTGTTTACATGGGTGAAAGTTCAAAATTTTCAAAATCCTGAACTTTAGAAATTCAAATTTTTACACTGGCAGGATGCCTTCAAAAATTAATAATTTCATGTTTAAATGGTTAATTGTGTTTAGAAAATCAACAAAAGTAATCAGAGAAGCTATTATAATCTCCCAAATTCAGCATTTTGATGCTGACTTTCCATATGGAAACTGGTCAATAGTTAACTGGTCATTTTCAGAGCTTTTTTTTCTTTTTTTTTTTAATATCTCCATAACAAACAGTAAAACTAGTAAGGTAAACCAACAGATTGTATTAAATCTTTAAATTTTCCATCCTTTTCCGACAAAAACTGGACAGGACGTTCATTTTTAACAGTGTCACTCTCAAAAATACACAGACAGAACCTTAAAAATATATTATTTTTTTCAACGAAACAAATAGTATTTAGAGTCGGCGGATAAAATAAAAAAAAATTTGAAATTAATTATATTTTTTTCTTCTTTCCCGAAAATTACAGTAGGAGGGTTTGTAAATCAACTAATAAAAAAAAATTGGGCCTTATGAGGCACATTTGAATTTGGCCCAACAGTTCAGAAGGAGAGGCAGTTTTAAGATTTTTCTATCTATAACTCTGGTAGCCATTTTGTTTGGCAGACCAGCTGTTTGGGCAATTTTGGTAGAGGGCCTTATGGAGGACAATTTTATGAAACTATTATAAACTTGGACCACCAGTTATGGAGATGTTGCTTAAAGATTTTTCTATTTTTAGCTGTGGCAGCCATTTGTTTGACAGAGTGAAAGCATTGTGCAATTTAATATAGAGAGGCGAATGAGAAACATTGGTGTAAAAAAAATGTCATATAAAGTTATTTCATGTTTTAGCTATGTTGGTCATTTTGTTTGGCTGAGTAGAACCATTTAGACAATTTTGATAAGGGACATCTGGGTGAAATAATTTTGAATTTCTGCTCGCAGTTCACGAGATGTTTATATAAAGATTTTCATTATGCTTAGCTCTGGCTGCCAGTGGAACAGTTTGGTAGAGGGCCTTATTTGGGTGAAATTATTTTGAATTAGACCATTGGTTTTAGGAGATGTTGTTTAAAATAATTCTTATCTTCAGTTCTGGTGGTCATCTTGCTCGTTGGAGCTTAAACATTTAGGCAATTTTGATAGAGGACATTATTAGAAACTTTTCTGTGAGATTATTTTGAATTTGGACCGGTAGTTCAGGAGATTATGTTTAAAAAGGTTACATATCTACAACTGTGGCTGGCAGAGCGGAACTATTTCGGCAATTTGGTAGAGGGTATTATGGGGAACATTTATGTGAAACTATTTTGAATTAGGACCAGATATTGCTTAAAGATATTACATATCTACAGCTCTGATGGCCTTCTTGTTTGGCGGATTGGAACCATTTAGGTAACTTTGGAAGAGGGCTGTATGAGGAATATTTCTGTCAAATTATATAAAATTTATACAAGTGGTTCAGGAGGAGATGCCATTAAAAATATTTTTTTATCTACAGGTCTGGCTACAATCTTGTTCAGGGGAGCAGAACCATTTAGGCAATTTTGGTAGAGGGCATTACATGCATGAAGAATATTTCTGTCAAATTATTTTTAATTGGACAGGTGGCTCAGGAGATGTCGCTTAAGAATTTTTCTTATCTACAGCTCTGGTGGTCATCTTGTTTGGCAGAGCAGAACCATTTAGGCAATTTTGCAGAGAAATTATTAAAAAAATTCACAGAGTGGTTCAGGAGGAGATGCTGTTTATATTTCTTATCTACACGTTTGAGGCCTTCCATCTTGTTTGAAGGAAGGGAACCCATTGGGCAAATTTGGTAGAGGGTATTACAATGAACATTTCTGCAAAATTATTTTTAATATGGATCAGTGGTTTAGGAGGAGATTTCTTTTAAAGATATTTAAATTGATTACAAATTAAAAACACTAAAACTATATAGAAAGAAAAAGCCAATTGATTACAAACTCAAATCACTGGAATAATCTGGAAAAAAATATTACAAGCTTTAACACTGGAACAATCTGAAAGAAGAAAATATAATTGATTACAAACCAAAAACACTGGAACAAATAGAAAGAATAAAACCACTTGATTATATACTGTAAACACTCGAACAATCTAAAAAGTAAATAGCTTATTGATTACAATCTGAAAATACTGGAACAATCCAGTCGTATCTCTTTTATTATCTTTAAGGAACTAACCTTGGTATCCCTGGCGTTTCAGTTATGTCTCGTATGGTTAAGTGCATGTCCTGAATGTGCTTAGTACTGGTTCAGCCCAGGAAGACCCGTCCCGACATAACTAAAAAATTGTTGACTGGGATGTAAAGAATCAACTCAAAAAAAAACAAAAAACCCACAGGAACACTGGAAAACAGGAACATCCGAAAACAGGAGAAATCTGAAAACAGGAATACAGGAAAGCTGGAAAATAGGAACATCTGAAAGACAGAAACACTGGAAAACAGGAATTTACATCTAAAACAGGATCATCTGAAAGCAGGACCATCTGAAATAGAAACAGGAGAATGTTTGAAAACAGCAACACTGGAAAACAGAACACTGGAAAACAGGAACATCTGAAAACAGGAGCATTTGAAAATAGGAGCATCTGAAAACAGGAGCATCTGAAAACAGGAGCATATATATGAAAACAAGAATACTGGAAAACAGGAGCCTCTGAAAACAGGAACACAGGAATGCTGGAAAACATGAACATCTGAAAACAGGAAACTACAAAACTGGAAAACAGCAACATCTGGAAAACAGGAACATCTGGAAAGAAAATAATCTAACAGTGATTATAAACTAAAACCACTGGAACAATCCAGTCCCATCTTTTTCTCCTATCTGTCTTGAAGGAACTAACTTTGGTATCCCTGGCGTTTCAGTTCTGTCTCATATGGTAAGTGCATACCTGAATGTCGCTTTGGACCAGACTATACCCGGTCTTCTCCCAGAGATAACTCCACGATGAAACCGTTTTAGTACCAATCAACACAACCTACTCCTACGGGCCTCAGCGTTCAGACAACAGGAACAGAGAAACAGGAACACTGGAAAGTAGGAACATCTGAAAACAGGAACATCTGAAAACAGGAACATCTGAAAACAGGAACATCTGAAAACATGAAAAATCAGAAAACAAGAACATCTGAAAACAGAAACATCTGAAAACAAGAACACTGGACTGCTGGAAAACAGGAACATCTAAAAACTGAAACAGCGAAAACAGGGAACAACTGGAAAAGAGGAAAATCTAGATAGAAAAAACCCCTGACTGATTACAAACTAAAAACAGTGAAACAAACTAAAAAGAATACAAAGCAAATTGATTACAAATTTAAGAGACTGAAAATATCTTAAAAGTAAAAAGGCTAGTTGATTGCAAACTAAAACAATGGAACAAGCTAAAATGATTGATTACATAGTAATAATTTATGTGAAAATATTTTGAAATCGAGCAGGTGGTTAAGATTGAAATACTGTTGAAAAATGTTTCTTTTTTTAGCTCTGGCAGCCATTTCATTCAGTCGAGCATGAACCATTTAAGCAATTTTGGTATAGGGCAATATGAGCAACTTTTCTGTGAAATTATTTTGAATTTCGACCTGTGGTCCAGGAGATGTCATCTAAAGATGTGTTTCTATTTTCGGCGCTGACAGCCATTTTCTAGATAGAGCAAAATCATTGTGCACTTTTGGTAGAGTGCATTATAGGGAGCATTCATGTGAAATTATTTTAAATTTACACTTGTGGTTCAGATTAGTAAAATTAATATTGTTTATCACATGACGTCGCGTCTGGGAGTGAAATAACGCCATGCAATAAAATCGATAAACCACTAGTGGTTTATAGATTTACGGGAAACGTTATGACGTCCATAATAACGTTGCGATCATAATGACAACAGTATAACGTTTTTACGCCAGAAATGAGATTTCAAAGTATTTGTCATATGATAAATAGAATCTAACATTCGTGCTCTTGTATTATTGAATTTATTAAACTCGTTGCGAAAAAGAGATAAAATGCTCGGCAAGCCTCGCATTTTATCTCTTTTCCCCAACTCGTTTAATAAATTCAATAAAACATGAGCACTCATGTAAGATCCTCTATTTAAATATTTTTCTGTTTTTAGCTCTGGCAGCCAGTTTGTTCAGCAGAGCAGAATGATTTGAGCAATTTTGGTTGAGGGCATTATGGGGAAACATTGAAGTGAAATTACTTTAAATTTGGACCAAAAATTAAGATGTCTTTTTACAGATAATTCTTATCTTGAGCTCTGGTGGCCATTTTGTCCAGCATAGCAGAATCGATTGTG
Organism: Loripinus fragilis; assembly: GCA_964019695.1. Lineage (NCBI taxonomy): Eukaryota > Metazoa > Mollusca > Bivalvia > Lucinida > Lucinidae > Loripinus > Loripinus fragilis. Next base: position 19,538,481 of record OZ026520.1, read on the forward strand.
CAATTTTGGTAGAGGGAATTAAAGAAACATTAATTTGAATTATTTTGAATTTGGATTAGAAGTTTAGGAGATGTTGATCAAAGATATTTCTTATCTTTAGGTATAGTGACCATTTTATGTAGCAGAGCAAAAAGGTTTGTGCAAATAAGATAAAGGGTATAATGAGGAACATTTCTGTGAAATTATTTTGAATGTTGACCAGTGGTTCAGGAGATGTTATTTAAAGGTTATTCATATCTACTGCTCTGGTGGCCCTTTTGACTGAGGAAGCAGAACCATTTGTGCAATTTTGGTAGGGCATTATGAGAGACGTTTCTGTGAAATTATTTTGAATTTGGATCGGTGGTTCAGGAGAAAATGCAGTTTAGAGCTATTTCTTATCTAAAGCTCTGGTGGCCCTTTTCTTAGGCAGAGTGGAACCATATATGCAATTTTGGTAGAGATTATTATGAGGAACATTTCTGTGAAATAATTTTGAATTTAGAAATTTAGAAGATGTTGTTTAAATCTATTTCTTATCTCCAGCTCTGATGGCAATTTTTCACTGAAGCAAAACCATAAATCTGTGCATTTTTGGCAAAGGGCTGTATGAGAAAATATCTGTGAAATTATTTTGAATTTGGACCAGTGGCTAAGGAGATGTCATTTAAATATATTTCTTATCTACTGCTCTGGTGGCCATTCTGTCCGGAGGAGAGGAACCATTTGTTCAATTTTGGTAGAGGGCATTATGGAGAACATATCTGTGAAATTATTTTAAACTTGGACCTGTGGTTCAGGAGATGTGTTTTTTTTTTGTTTTTTTTTAAATATTTCTTATTTACAGCTCTGGTGGTCCCATTGTTTGGCTGAGCAAAACCATTTGTGCAATTTTGGTAGAGGGCATTACAGGAAACATTCCTGTGAATTATTTGGACCAGTGGTTTAGGATTTAAGAAAAGGTTTACGAATGACACTCACAGCACAACAAACTATGATCCGATACCAATATCTCACCTAATGTGAAACATTGAAATGGAAAGCAACCGCTACTATAAGTGACATGTCTTCTTGAACTTATATGCATTCAGATAAAGTTGCGTGAAGATATACCGGTTGGTAACAGAGTTATGGCGCATACCTGAGTTTTTTTTGGAAAAAACAATCAAAGGGGGAAATCTTTCTTGTATTGCACACATCATTTTGACCATATACAAGAGGTGTTTCATGTTTATTTGAACAAATTTGAAAATGCCGTTTCTCATTTATTTCTTGTTATAGTTGGTAATAATTGATTTCCATGGGTTAGTCTAATCTCCAGAAATAGGCAGTTATAAAAAAAACAGTATTTAATTTTTATTTTCCGGTTTGAAACAGTCTCTGAAGATGTGTAGTCAAATTTTAAGTGTTTAAAAATGCTGTTCTAAACAAAATGTACTAAATCTTTCTTGAACTATTTCTCAAAAAGGTGTGAAGTTTTTCTCTTGGAACCTTTTATATACTGTACATAAATAATTAAAGTGTGTTCTGTTAGAAAATAAAGCATTCCAGTTAGATATTTACTTTTTAGAAGCAACTTTAACATCAAATTTTAGGGTTTACAGTTTCCATAGCAACACTAACTTGTATGCAAAATACTCAAATGCAATATTTGGCGATCAATTTTATCTGCGATAGATACTTTTTATATCTAAGAAATTGATTCTGCTGTGAGTTTTGAGAATTTGCTTTTCAAAATTCTTCCAAGACACATTTTATACATATGATACCCATTTGGGCACTTTTATGGAAAAACTTATTAAGCCCAGTTGCCAAGCAAAAACAGGCACACATAGTTTTTCATTTGAATAATAGACTGAATGTTCTGCTACACTTAAAAGAAAATCTCAAACTTAAATACGTATTTTCTTAGAAGATACCGTCCGTTTTAGCTCTTAAAATCAGGTAAAGGGGAGTGGGGATGTATTTAGGGCTCCCGTGTTATGACTATGATTTAAATTGCCATTTTGTCTATTTGGCAAAACCAGGGACATGTCCGTTATGTATGAAAAAGCAACATTTGTTTGTTTTATTTATATGCAACTGCAAAAATTGAAATTCAAATATGTTCAAATAAACATGAAACAGGTCTCGTATATATTTAAAATTCCATGAAGATACCTGAATTATTATAGTTACTGAGTTTTTGAGCATACAAGAATGTTTACGGTTGGACAGCGCCATGCCACAATATGAGCCACGACATGAGATTTCCAACAATGTGGGCATAGGTGCAGTCAAATCAGAGCCTTTGCTAGTCCTTTGAATATTCTATGACTGTTTAGCTACTGACTGAACACCATTTGGAGTTTCTAAGCTTCAAAGGGGGCTGCACAGGCTCGTCTGAGACGGTGAGTCTACACTTGTCAAAATGCCACATTGTTGGAAATCACATGTCGCAGCTCAATTATAAAATTTATAAGGTTAATTGGCAGCATGCACTGCACCACGTCATGTACTATTCTTTCTACCCATTTAAATTCAATTCAATCAGATATGGGCCTTGACACAATAAAACCTGTCTTCAGATTGTGCGAACAACAAAGACGCAGACCAGCCTACACATCCGCGCAGACTGATCAGGGCCTTTGTTATTCCCTTTTTGGAAAATTTGCTATCTAAACTTGATACAAGCGAAGTTTCATTTTTCTAGCTAGTCTCTGTAGCTGATGAGACTGGTTTGAGTTTGGCTTTGCCAGTAACCCTGAAGGCATTGGTTTTGTCATGTCGAGACCCATATAAAGACTGCAGAAGGAGTTATCCTGATATGAAAAGTTTACAGACAGACAGACAGACGCCAGTGCAATAACATCATACACCTGGCATTTCGATGGATGAAAATAATTTCAACAATCTTGGTTGAATGATAAGGCCAAACAAAAAATACCTGTGTTTAGGGTTGCCTGACCCTACCTAAATTTACTGGTGAAACCTAGAATTTTTTTCTCGTTTATAAAATATAAAAAAATATAAAAATATGCCCTTCAAAATGCATAAAATTATGTTCTTTCCAGAAAAAACAATGATTTAAATAAAAAATATGTTTGCCTACCCCACGGTACCTCTTACCCAAAACACATTTTTTTATTCGGCCTATAATCTAAGATCATTTGTGCTGAATTGTTTTAGCATCAGGGCAGTAGTTTTTGACAAAGTTTTATTATAATATTATACTGGGCAGCCATTTTTTTTGACAGATAAGAATGACTTGAACATTGTTAGAGTGAACTATCGTGCCAACCAAGAGTGACAGTGACATCATGTTTTGTTTACAATTGTTAAGTAAAATTTATCTTGTACACTCCATTTGACCTAACGCGAATCGATAGATCACCTGATCTGGATCCAAACTGTTTGACACTCTGATGGTATTCCTGAAAGAATTTTTGAAAAAATTATTTTGAAAAAGATCAGTAGACAACAAAAAAGCATGAAATATTACCCAGTAGGCAAGAGTCAAAGATATGGCTGCCAATTGGCTGCATTTTGGGTAAGGGAATGAAAAAATTTCAGCAATTTTAAATCTCCATTTGGCTGCGATGCCTCCAATAAAGTTTCCTGTTGGTTTGGGAGCTGGTGATCTTTAGAAGAATTTCAAAACAGCTGCCATGTTGGCATTTGGTTATGGCCAGAATTTTTTTATTAGTTGATTTACAAACCCTCCTACTGTATTTTTTCGGAAAGTAGGAAAAAAATAAAATTCAATTTCTAAAAAAATTTTTTATTGTATCCGCCGACTCTAAATATTAATTGTTTAGTTGAAAAAAATAATATTTTTTTTTTGATGTTCTGTCTGCATTTTTGAGAGTGACACTGTTAAAAGTGATTGTCCTGTCCAGATTTTTAGATAATTTGAGATATTTAAAGACTACCTAGCTAGTTTTACTGTTTTTCTGGAGATATTAAGAAAAAAAAAAAAAAAAAAAAAACTCTGAAAATGACCAGTTAACTGGTCATTTTCAGAGCTTTTTTATTTATTTTTTTTCGTCCCCCCGACCCTAGATCTGAAAAAAAATTCCCGTAAATCAACTATTAAAAAAATCTGGCCCATTGGAACAGAATAATGTTTGCAATTTCAATGGCCATGTTACCCTGATGCTTCCCACCACTGTTCCATTCTATTAGACATCTGAGGGGAGTTCAACAGTGCAATCGTTCGCGGACGCTCGTTGTTCAGGTACCTATCTTTATTCGTAAAGTGCAAAGCCTGGCATTAGTACAAAGAGCACCCAAGAGCGCTCCCATCGTTGAACTCGCCTCTGGTATAGAAGGAGATGCCATTTTAAGAATTCCAATATAGCCACCATCTTTGATATCAGAATGTAAAGATTTCAGCAAAATCAGTATCAATGCGAGAAAACCTGTCTTCGGAGGTTTGCGAATAACAAAGGCGCAAACCAGACTGCGCATGCACGCAGTCTGATCAGCGCCTTTGTTATTCACTAATTGGAAAGAAATACATCTAGACTTGCACAAGTAAAATTTCAATTTTCTAGCTAGTCTCTGTAGCTTAGCAGGCTGGTTCGAATCTCACTTTGTCCGAAACTCCCAAGACAGGTTTTCTTGTGACTAGGCCCAGATTTAATCTTCTTTTCGATCACATAGTTTAAGCTCAAATCAACTTAAAGTTTCTGAGATTTCAAAAATATGAAAAGCTATGGATGAACGGCAATACAATCTGGGAAAATTCAAAGTTAATCTTTGTCCTATCAATCCTTACAAGAGGGCCATCTGGCCCTGAACCGCTCACCTGAGTTTAAAGCTTCATATATTTAGTTCACTAGTTGATGCTACATACCAAATATCAAGGGTCTATGCCAGGTGGCTTCAGACAACAGGATGTTTTATGGGCATAATAAGAACAGACTTGGTAGATGTCCATTATAGATGATGAAACAAACCACAATTCAAGGCTCTATATAGACCTGATGGTTTCAAAAAAGTTTTTTTTTCAGGTGTACTCTATATAAGTATAAGCTACCTAAAACCCAGAAGGACCCTGAGGTCCTGGATTGCGAAATATATTCTGCGAACTGCATTGTTCACAGTAATTGTTCGCTATATATTCACTTTTTGTTGCGAATACCCAGCGAACAAAGTTGGTCTGACAAAAGTGATCGCTGAATGTTTGCAGCTTGTCAGAAATCGCTGCATATTCGTAGCAAAAATTTAAACTTTTTTCAAGCACAAGGTATTATTTGCCCAGTATTCGCAATTAGAACTTAGTTCTAAATACTGTTTGCTGTATATTTGTTACAATGACATAACTTTTTATGTATTCGCGGAGTGTTCATCTAAGGAACTTCAACTCATATAGCGCTCAGTCTAAAGATCTTATTTTTTCACTGGGGAGATAGATTCAAAATTATCTCCCCTTAAAACTCTTCAATTAAATGGCTGTCATAATTGCCATGATGCAAAAATGACAACATGTTGAGAAGTCTTTTTACGGTATGTAATCTCTTCTCATGTGTTTTTCTGTTCCTATGATGTTTGATTTGATACCATTTGATTGTTCTCGAATGGTGTTGCTTGTTGAGGTCAGTGCAAAATGGATAAATTTTGACTATTTGAGTTTAACAAGCTTTGACTTTTGTAAATCATTGATTGCTGCTTGTTCGCAGGATATTTGCAATTATTGTTCGCCACATAATTGCAACAGATATTTTTACTTTTTATTAAATTGTTCGCAGAAAGAGCGCTGGATATTCGCTGCATATTTAATTTACATATTTAAATGCATGTTCGTCGCATATTCGCAGAATGTTTGCAGGATATTCGCTGCATATTTAATTTGCTGTCTTGAATCATGTTTACAACATATTCGCTGAATATTCGCAGGCTGTTAACTCAAAGTATTTGCCGCAGACCTAATTTGCATATGAAAAGTGAATATCTCGCGAACATTCCGTGGATACTGGTCAGCCATATAAGGTTATTTTTACCGAACAATCACAGAGTATTCGCTAGCTGTTCGCGGCAGTGCATTTTTTCTGTGTACTAGCACCCATACTTTCATAATAGTTCTGTGAAATTATTTTGAATTTTGACCAGTAGTTCGGGTAAAGATGTTGTCTAAAAATATTTCATAGCAGTCCTTTTGTTCAGGTGAGTGAAACCATTTGTGCAATTTTGGTAGAGGGCAATATGAGGAACATTTCTGTGAAGTTATTTTATTTTGAATTTGGACCAGTGGTTTAAAAGTTATTTCTTTTCTACAGTTCTGGCAGCCATTCTGTTCAGCAGAGTGGAATTATTTGTGCAATTTTGTTAGAGGGCATTATGAGGAACATATATGAAATTATTTTGAATTTGGACCAGTGGTTCAGGTGATGTCATTTAAAGATATTTTTTATCTACAGCTCTGGTCACCGCTTGCTTTGTAGAACAGAACCATGTGTGCAATTCTGGTAGAGGGCATTATGAAAAACATTTCTGTGAAATTGTTTTGAATTCTGGCCATTTGTTAAGGATATATCTTTTATAGATATCTGAGCGGCGACATGAGATTTCCAACAATGTGGTATGTGCGACTAGCAAAGGCTCAGACCAGCCTGTGCATATGCCCAGTCTGATCAGAGCCATTGCTAGTTGCTTGAATATTCTATGGCTGTTAAGCTAATGACCAAACAGCAATTGGGTTTCTAAGCTTAAAATGAGGCTGCACAGGCACGTCTGAGTCTGCACTTGTCTAAATGCCACATTTATGGAAATCACGTTGCGGCTCATTTCTGTTTATAGCTCTGCTGGCCATTGTGCTTAACAGAGCAAAACCATTTGTGCAATCTTTGTAGAGTGTTCATGTGAAACCTTTCTGTGAAATTATTTTGAATTTGGACCAGTGGTTCAAAAAGAGATGCAGTTTAAATATATTTCTATTTCTAGCTCTGGTGGCCATTTTGTTCAGCAGAGTAGAACTGTTTGCGCACTTATGGTAGAGGGCATTAGTAGGAACATTTATGTAAATGATTTTGAATTTGGACAAGTGTTTCATACCAACATGTCATTTAAAGACATTTCTTATCTAGAGTTATGGCGGTGTTTTGTTCCATGAAACAGAACCATTTGTTCAATTTGTTGCATTATGAATAAGTTTTTTTTTTTAAATTTATTTTGAATTTGGACCAGTAGTTAAAGGCGAACAAGATTGGATACAAAGAAAAAGATAAGTTGAAAAAGAAGACACAGTAGCAGCAGTGGATAAGAAGAGAAAGAAGATTAGGCCAGATTTTTTTTTAATAGTTGATTTACGGGAATTTTTTTTTCAGATCTAGGGTTGGGGGGACGAAAAAAAATAAATAAAAAAGCTCTGAAAATGACCAGTTGACTGGTCATTTTCAGAGCTTTTTTTTTTTTTTTTTTTTGCTCAGAGCTTTTTTTTTTTTTTTTTGCTTTAATATCTCCAGAAAAACAGTAAAACTAGTAAGGTAATCTTTAAATATTTCATCATTTTCCTAAAAACCTGGACAGGACAATCACTTTTAACAGTGTCACTGTCAAAAATGCACAGACAGAACCTCAAATTTTTTTTTTTTCAACCAAACAATTAATATTTGGAGTCAGCGGATAAAATAAATTTTTTTTTTAGAAATTAAATTTTATTTTTTTCCTACTTTCCGGAAAATTACAGTAGGAGGGTTCGTAAATCAACTAATAAAAAAATTCTGGCCTTAAAGGGGAAGAAGACAGAACAGCAGCAGGGTGTGCAAAGAGAAAGAGTAAAGGAGAACAAGACAAAGCAGCAACAGGGGATAATAAGAGAAAGAAATGTAAAGGGGAACAAGAAGACAGAGCAGTGACAGGGAGGAATAAAAAGGAGTAAATAGAAACAAGACAGAGCAGCTGCAGGGGATGAAAAAGAGAAAAGATAAATTGGGAACAAGAAGATCGAGCAGCAGCAGCAGGAGATAAACAAGACCAAACTCTGCTCTGGACCTGTGCACATCATCCAAAGGTGGTGTAGATGTAATAATTTTTTTGTCTAAGTTCAACACTGAAAAATATATTATCAAATCTGCACAAAATATAGGGTGCACATGTTGAATGTGTGAACAATCATAATGCAAAGTTTGAATGTATAAGTTCAACAAGCTTAAAAAAAGAAAATAGTTATCAAATGAGCACAGAATAGGAGGTGCATGCACATCTTCAGTGTGAGAACATTCATTATGCAAAGTTTGAATATAAAGGAATGAATGCTGTTGGAGTATTTCGGAAGCACTTCGGATAGAAAAAAATCTAAGTTCAACATCCGTCATATATGAGAAAATATTTATCAAATGTGCACAATAGTAAGTGCACATCTCTGATATGTGAACAATCATTATACAAAGTTTGAATAAAAAGGAATGAAAACTGTTAGAGTAACAGATTACACAAACCAGTCACCCTGTTAGCATTTGAACGGAAAAATGTCTAGTTCAACACCCCTCAAAAATGAGAAAAAAGTTGTGAAATGTGCACAAAATAGGAGGTGCACATCTTCAATATGTGAACAATCAATTTTGAATAAAAAGGAATGAAGACTTTTGGAGTTACAGATTACACAAACTAGGCACCCAAAAGTGTTGGGGGCGGACAGACAGAGGAATGGACAGAGTGGACCCACTACTAGACCTGCTTTCGCTAAAGTGATGCAGGTAAAATGAGAAAGAGTAAAGGGAAGAAGACAGAGCAGCAGCAGGGAAAAAGAAGAAAAAGCCTAAAGGGGAACAAGACAGAGCAGCAGCAGGGAAAAAGGAGAAAAAGACTTAAGGGGAACAAGACAGAGCAGCAGCAGGGAAAAAGGAGAAAAAGACTTAAGGGGAACAAGACAGAGCAGCAGCAGGGAAAAAGGAGAAAAAGACTTAAGGGGAACAAGACAGAGCAGCAGCAGGGAAAAAGGAGAAAAAGACTTAAGGGGAACAAGACAGAGCAGCAGCAGGGAAAAAGAAGAAAAAGACTTAAGGGGAACAAGACAGAGCAGCAGCAGGGAAAAAGGAGAAAAAGACTTAAGGGGAACAAGAGAGGCCACAGCAGGGAATAAGAAGAAAAAGACTAAAGAGGAACAAGACAGAGCAGCAGCAGGGAAAAAGGAGAAAAAGACTTAAGGGGAACAAGAGAGGCCACAGCAGGGAATAAGAAGAAAAATACTAAAGGGGAACAAGACAGAGCAGCAGCAGGGAATAAGAAATGGAAGACTAAAAGGGGAACAAGACAGGACAGAAGCAGGGAATAAGAAGAAAAATACTAAAGGGGAACAAGACAGAGCAGCAGCAGGGAATAAGAAATGGAAGACTAAAAGGGAAACAAGACAGGACAGAAGCAGGGAATAAGAAGAAAAATACTAAAGGGGAAAAAGACAGAGCAGCAGCAGGGAATAAGAAATGGAAGACTAAAAGGGGAACAAGACAGGACAGAAGCAGGGAATAAGAAGAAAAATACTAAAGGGGAAAAAGACAGAGCAGCAGCAGGGAATAAGAAATGGAAGACTAAAAGGGGAAAAAGACAGGACAGAAGCAGGGAATAAGAAGAAAAATACTAAAGGGGAACAAGACAAAGCAGCAGCAGGGAATAAGAAATGGAAGACTAAAGGGGACAAGACAGACCAGAAGCAGGGAAAAAGAAGAAAAAAACTATAGAGGAACAAGATAGAGCAACAGCAGGGAATATAAAGAGGAAGAGAGGTTAAACTGAAAACAAGGAGACACAATGGTAGCAGTGGATAAGAAGAGAGAGGAGATTAAAGGGGAATAAGACAACAGAGCAGCTGCAAATGATACAAAGAAACAGAAGATAAAATGTCTACGAGACGACAGAACAGCAGAAGTCAATAAGGATGAAAGAAGATTAAAGGGGAACAATTTGACAGAACAGTAGCAGTGGATAAGAGAAAGAAGATTAAAGGGGAACAAGACTATAGAGCAGCAGCAATGGATACAAAGAGAAAGATAAAACTCTACAAGAAGACAGATCAGCAACATGGGATAAGAAGAGAAAGGAGATGAAAGGGGATCAGCAACAGGAGATAAGAATAAAAATTAATAAACAAGATTAACGTGAAACAAGAAGACTGAGCAGCAGCAAGGGATAAGAAGAGAAGGACAAGTAAAGGGGGGACAAGAAGACGGAGCAGCAGCATTGAATATGAGAAGAAAGAAAAGTAAAAACAATGCAGAGCAGTGGGGAATAAAAAGAGAAAGAATGGTAAAATGGAACAAGTCAGAGCAGCAGCAGGGAATAAGAGAAATAACAGGAAGCCAAAGCAGCGGCAGGGATAAGAGAAATAAGATTTTTAAAAGTGGACCAAGTAGACAGAGCAACAGCAGGGTATAAGAAGAGAATGAAACATTAAAGGGGAATAAGACAGGGCAGCAGGGAATAACAAAAGAAAGAAAATTAAAGGGGAACAAAACAATCCAGAATGAGAATAGAAGTGAATAAGACTAGAAGTGTAAATGGGAAAAAGAAGACAGAGAAGCAGCATGGAATATGAAGAGAAATGTAATTAAAGGGGAACAAGAAGAAAGACCAACAGCAGGGAATAAGAAGAAAAATGTGATTAAAGGGAACCAGACAGGACAGCAACAGAGTATTATAAGAGATAGACGTTTAAATGGTAACAAGACAGAGCAGCAGCATGGTATAAGAAGAGAAAGAAGATTAAAGGGAAACAAAACAGAGTAGCAGCAGGGTGTCAGAAGAGAAAGATGATTAAAGGGTAACAAGACAGAGCAGCAGCATGGTATAAGTAGAGAAAGAAGATCAAAGGATAATAAAACAGAGTAGCAGCATGGTATAAGAAGAGAAAGAAGATCAAAGGATAATAAAACAGAGTAGCAGCATGGTATAAGAAGAGAAAGAAGATCAAAGGATAATAAAACAGAGTAGCAGCATGGTATAAGAAGAGAAAGAAGAGTAAACATGAACAAGACAGAGCAGCAGCAGGATTTAAGAAGAGAGAGAAATAAGTGGGGAACAATACAGAGCAGCAGGGGATACTTTTGTTTTGTTTGTTTGATTTGATTCTTTACGTCCACTCAACAATCTTTCAGTTATGCGGGACAGGTCTTCCTGGGTTGAACCAGTACTAAGCTAGGATAAATGTGTCTTGCTCAAGGACCACAACGCAGTGATGCTGGTGAGGCTTGAACACGTAGCCCTTCGGTCTCGAGTCAAGCACTCTACCACTGCGCTCCCAGCAGGGGATACAAAGAGAAAGAAAAGTAAAGAGGAACAAAAAGACAGTGGAGCAGCAGGGAACTAGAAGAGAAAGAAATGTAATGGGGAACAAGGGTAGAGAGTAGCAGCAGGAAATAAGAAGTGGAATAAATGTAAAGGAAAGAAGACAGAGCAGCAGCATGGAATACAAAGTAAAATAAAAAGTAAAGGAGATCATGACATAATAGAAGGAAATGAGAATAGAAAGAAGAGTAAACGGGAACAAGACGACAGAGGACAAGCAGGAAATAATAAGAGAAAGATGATTAAAGGGGAACAAGACAAAGCAGCAGCAGGGAATAAGAATAATGGGAACAAGACAGAAAACAGAAACATCTGATAACATGATCATCTGAAAAAGAAACACAGTTATGCTAGAAAACAGGAACACTGGAAACCAGCAACATCTGAAAAACAGGAGAAATTGGAAAACAGGAGCATCTGAAAACAGAAACAATTGAAAATAGGATCAACGGAATGCTTGAAAACAAGAGCATACGAGAACAGGAGCATCTGAAAACAAGAACACTGAAAAATAGGAGCATCTGAAAGCATGAACATCCAAAAACAGGTACACTTGAAAATATGAGCATCTGAAAACAGACGCTTCTGAAAACAGGAATGCAGGAAAGCTGGAACACAGGAAAGCTGGAAAACAGGAACTCTGGAAAACAGGATCATCTGAAACAGGAACACAGAAAAGGTGGAAAATAGGAACATCTAGAGAGAAGAACACCTGAAAACAGAAACACAAGAATGCTTAAAAACAGGAAAAATCTGAAAACACCGATCAACAATACTGGAAAACAGGAACATCTAAAAAAAAGCTAATTGATTATAAACAAAACTACTGGAACAATCCAGTCCCATCTCTTTTCTCCTATCTGTTTTAAAGGAATTAACCTTGGTATCCCTGGCGTTTCAGTTCTGTCTCATATGGTAAGTGCATACCTGAATGTCGCTTTGGACCAGACTATACCCGGTCTTCTCCCAGAGATGACTCCACTATCAAACCGTTTTAGTACCAATCAACACAACCTACTCCTACGGGCCTCAGCATTCAGACAACAGGAACAGAGAAACAGGAACACTGGAAAACAGGAACACCTGAGAACAGGTTGATTAGAAACAAAAACACAGGAATGCTGGAAAACAGGAACCTCTGAAAACAGGGGCAATCTGAAAACAGGAGCATCTAAAAACAAATAATCTGAAACAAAAACACAGGAATGCTGGAAAACAGGAACACTGGAAAACAGGAACATTTGAAATCAGGAGCATCTGAAAACAGGTAAGCTGGAAAACCGGAACATCTGAAAAGACAAACACCTTAAAACAGAAACACAGGAATCCTTAAAAACAGGAAAAGTCTGAAAACACAGAACAACAATACTGGAAAACAGGAACATCTAAAAAAAGTTAATTGATTATAAACAAGTACACTGGAACAATCCAGTCCCATCTCTTTTCTCCTATCTGTCTTAAAGGAACTAACCTTGGTATCCCTGGCGTTTCAGTTCTGTCTCATATGGTAAGTGCATACCTGAATGTCGCTTTGGACCAGACTATACCCGGTCTTCTCCTAGAGATAACTCCACGATCAAACCGTTTTAGAACCAATCAACACAACCTACTCCTACGGGCCTCAGCGTTCAGACAACAGGAACAGAGAAACAGGAACACTGGAAAACAGGAACATCTGAAACAGGACGACCTGAAACAAAAACACAGAAAGACTGGAAAACAGGAACACTGGAAAACAGGAACCTCTGAAAACAGGAGCATCTGAAACAGAAACACAGGAATGCTGGAAAACTGGAACATCTGAAAACAGGTTGATCTGAAACAAAAACACAGAAATGCTGGAAAACAAGAACACTGGAAAACAGGAACATCTTAAAACAGGAGAAATTTGAAAACAGAAACATTTGGAAACAGGAACAAAAAATACTTGAAAACAGGATCAAAGGAAGGCTTTGAAACAGAAACACTGGAAAACAGGAGAAAACTGAAAACAGGAAATACAAAGAGAAAAAATTGTAAAGGGAGCAAGACAGAGCAGCAGCAGGTGATTAGAAGAAGATGAAGAGTAAAAGGAAACAAGACAGAGCAGCAGCAGGGAATAAGAAGAGAAAGAACAATAAAGGGGAATAAGAAGACAAAGCAGCAGCAGGGAATAAGAAAAAAAAGAAAAGGAGAAGAAAACAGAGCAGCATGGAATACAATGAGAAAGAAAAGTAAACAGGAACAAAACAGAGCAGTTGCGAATACGAAGAGAAAGAAGGGTAAAGCGGAACAAGACATAACAGAATAAGAATAGAAGGGAATAAGAATAGAAAGAAGATTAAATGAGAACAAGACAGAGGAGCAGCAGGTAATAAGAAGATAACTATGATTAAGGGGAACAAGAAGACAGAGCTGTAGCAGCGAATACAAAGAAAAATATGATTAAGGGGAACAGGAAGACAAAACTAGAATTGTTTTTCTACAAAAAAACAGATGTCTCCACCCTTTTGATGTCAAAAGCATGATTCATTAAATACAATTTCAAACAGAACATTAAATACAATTTCTAACTGAAATTCTAGTCATTTCATGCAGACAACCAGCTCGTATCTAGGAAAGATATCTGTCAATGTAGTTAACTATTGCACAATCATAACCTGGTATAAAATAGTCATAGATAATTTTTTTTGAGATGGACAAAGTTCCAAGGGAAATAACTCAAAGAGTATAAACGACAGAGTTACTATTCTTGCACTCTGCACGTCGACTGGTTGATACTTGTATAAAATTTCGTGAATATAACTTAAGTGGTTTTCAAGTTATAGAGCGGACATGGTTTTTGTGATGCACAAAGTACCAAGGGAAATAACTCAAAAAGTATAGAAGGCAGAGTTAGCATTCTTGCACTTTACACGTCATCTCATGCTGATTGATATTTGTATAAAGTTTTGTGAATATAGCTTAAGTGGTTTTCAAGTGACAGAGCGGACAAGATGTTCAAAGGAAAATAACTCAAAAAGTATAAAAGGCATAGTTACCATTCTTTCATGGTTTTTGTGATGCACAAAGTACCAAGGGACATAACTCAAAAAGTATAGAAGGCAGAGTTAGCATTCTTGCACTCTGCACGTCATCTCATGCTGATTGATAATTGTATAAAGTTTTGTGAATATAGCTTAAGTGGTTTTCAAGTTATAGAGCGGACACTATTTTTGTGATGCACAAAGTTCAAAGGGAAATAACTCAAAAAGTATAAAAGGCAGAGTTACCATTCTTGCACTCTGCACATCATCTTATGCTGATTGATATTTGTACAAAGTTTCCTGAATATAGCTTAAGTGGTTTTCAAGTTAAAGAGCAGACACGATTTTGGTGATGCACAAAGTTCAAAGGGAAATAACTCAAAAAGTATAAAAGGCAGAGTAACCATTCTTGCACTCTGCACGTCATCTCATGCTGATTGATATTTGTACAAAGTTTCCTGAATATAGCTTAAGTGGTTTTCAAGTTAAAGAGCGGACACGATTTGTGACAGACAGACGGACAGACAGACGGACGCCCGGGGAAAAACAATATGTCTCCCGACCCTGAAGGGGGGAGACATAACAACAGTGGGGAATACAAGCAAAACAGTAATGGGCAAAATGCCAGAGCAGATTCAGGGGTTAAACATTTGAGACTTAATTGGAACAAGAGAGAGCGGCAGCAGGGGATAATAAGAGAAAGGGGATCAAGAGGGCAGATCCACAGCAAGGAATCTGAAGAGAATCAAGAGTAAAAGGTGAGTTTGGAGATAGGGCAGCACCAAGGGATAAGAAGAGAAGGAAAAGTAAAGGGGAACAAGAAGATAGAGCAGCAGCAGGGGTAATAGAGAAAGAAGAGTAAAGGGAACAAAACTCAACAGCAGCAGGAAATAAGAAAAGGATGAAGAGTAAAATAGGAACAAGACAGAGCAGCAGCAAGGGATAAGAAAATGAAAAGTAAAGGGAAACAAGACAGAGCAGCAGGGAATAAAAAGAGAAAGAAGAGTAAAGGGAAACACGACAGAGCAGCTGTATGTATTCTATGAGAAAGAAGAGTAAAACGGAACAACACAGAGCAGCAACAGGGAATATGAAGAGAAAGACAAGTAAAGTGAAACAGACAGAGCAGCAGCATATGTAAAGAGAAAAAGAGCAATGGGAAACAAGACAGAGCAGCAGCATGGAAAATGAATATAAAGACAAGTAAAGCGAAACAAGGCAGAGCAGCAACTAATACAAAGAGAAACAAGAAATGTCACAAACACGTGACGAATGCCCCCAAAGGAATTGGTCTAGCATAAGACACATTTGAGGAAAGATAGCTGTAATATAGCACCAAAAACCTAGAAATGAGGCCTGAAGTCAATGTCAAGGTCAAAGTGACTCAAAATGGTATGTACCACTCCGCCATCCCAAGAGGAATCACCACCCTAAATTTGGGATTCCTACATCAAATAATATAGAAAATATGCTCTGGACATAATAATTCTTGAAAACTAGGTTAGAGGTCAAGGTCACAGTGAAAGTAAGTAAGGTTGCAAAGATCAGGAATCGATACAATCAAGTACCACACCTGACCCAGGATACCAATGGGAAAGTGACAAACTCACAGAAGACACCACAAACGAGAGCCAAGAGGTCAGCCCTTTCCCAGCAGGTGACCACGAAGCACATATAAACAGACGCGCACAAAACATAGCAAACACAAGACAGAACAAAAACATAAAAGATCCACAAAAGAAGTACCGCCTTGGAACGGTCAGTAAAATATTTTACTGGAGGGCTTAAACCGGTTTAACGGCGCCAACCTCACCCTTAATTCAGATGTGGATCAAGACACATAGATATTTGGTTTGCATGAAAGACCCCTAACTTATCAATGCATCATCTCCTAAAACATATAAATCAAGATATAACAAGGAGATAAAGCAAGGATAAGGACTCAACAGTAAATTAAACTGAATACCGGAGCAAAAGAAATCCAACAGGTAAACCCCGGTGGGCCCGACAAACAGCCAAAGCATCAGGCCCCTACCATCTCAAACTCAAAAATGGTTTGTGACACTCAGGCACCCCAAGATGCATTTACATACCAAATTTGGAATTCCTATTTCAAAGAATATAGGATATGCACCAGTTTCTAGAAACTAGGTCAGAGGTCAAGTTCAAGGTCAAAGTGACTTAATTATGGTAAATGACACATGTTATCTCAAGATGCATCTACACACCAAATTTGAGATTCCTACCTCAAATAATACAAGAGATATGCTCTGGACATGATTATTCTAAAATTAGGTCAGAGGTCAAGGTCACAGTGACCCAAAAATGGTACATCACACTCCGCTATCCCAAGATGTATCCAAACACCAAATTTGGAATTCCTCACTCAAAGAATTTAAGAGATATGCTCTGGACACAATAATTCTTAAAACTAGGTCAGAGGTCAAGGTCACAGTGACCTAAAATGGTATGTGACACCCCGTCATCCCAAGGTGTATTTACACACCAAAGTTGGAATTCCTATCTCAAATAATATGAGATATGCTCCGGACACGATTATTCTAAAAACTAGGTCAGAGGTCAAGGTCACAGTGACCCGAAAATTGTAGGCGACACTTTGTCAGTCCAAGATGCATCCACACACCAAATTTGAGATTCCTACCTTATATAATGTAAGAGATATGCTATGGACACGATTATTCTAAAAACTAGGTCAGAGGTCAAGTTCAAGGTCACAGTGACCCAATTATGGTACGCGACACTTCGTCATCCCAAGATGCATCCACACACCAAATTTGAAATTCCTACCTCAAATAATATAAGAGATATGCTCCGGACACGATTATTCTAAAATCTAGGTCAGAGGTCAAGGTCACAGTGACCCGAAAATGGTAGGCGACACACCGCCATCCCAAGATGTATCCACACACCAAATTTGGAATTCCTATCTCAAAGAATATAGGAGATATGCACCAGACTCAATGCAGTTTCTAGAAACTAGGTCAGAGGTCAAGTTCAAGGTCACAGTGACCCAATTATTGTACGCGACACTTCGTCATCCCTAGATGCATCCACGCACTAAATTTCAGATTCCTACCTCAAATAATATAAGAGATATGCTCCGGACACAATTATTCTAAAAACTAGGTCAGAGGTCAAGGTCAAGGTCACAGTGACCCGAAAATGGTACGCGACACTTCGCCATCCCAAGATGCATCCACACACCTAATTTGAAATTCCTACCTCAAAGAATATAGGAGATATGGACCTGACAAGAAAGCGGGACGGACACACGGACAGACACACGGACCGACACACGGACGGACTGACGGACAGTGCGATTACTATATGCCTCCCAAAGTTCCTTGGGGGGCATAAAAAGAGTAATTAGAAACAAGACAGATCAGCAGCATTGGGTAGTGAGAAAAAGAAGAGTAAAAGGAACTAGAAGAAAGAGCAGTAGCATGGAATATGAAGGGAAAGAAAAGCAGCAGGGAATACAAACAGAAAGAGTAACCGGAAACAAGTTCGAGCAGCAGCATTGGAAATAAGAGAAAACAGCATTGCAAACAAGAGAAAGCAGAGTAAACGGGAACAAGAAGACAGAGCAAAAGCATGGCATACGAAAAAGAAAAAGGGAAACAAGGCAGGGATTACAAAGAGAAAGGAGATTTTAAGGGGAACAAGACATGGCATCAAGAGGAGTAAAGGGGTAACAAGAAGACAGAGCTGCAGCATGGAATATGAAGAGAATGAAACGTAAAAGGAAACAAGGCAGGTCAGCAGGGACTACAAAGAAAAAGAAAAGTAAAGGGGAACAAGACAGAGCAGCAGCAGGGGATAATAAGAGAAAGAAGAGTAAGGGAATCAGAAGACAGAGCAGCAGCATGGAATATGAAAAGAGAAAAGTAAAGGGACACAAGGCAGAGCAGCATGGAATACAAAGAGAAAGAAAAGTAAAGGGGATCAAGAAAACAGAGCAGCAGCAGGGATAATAAGAGAAAGAAGAGTAAAGGGGATCAAGAAGACAGAGCAGCAGCAGCAATAATAAGAAAAAGACGAGAAAAGATGAAAAAAAGACTTAACAGCAGCATGGGGTATGAAGAGAAAGACAAGTAAAAGGAAACAAGGCAGAGCAGCAGGGACTACAAGGAGAAAGAAGAGTAATGGGAAACAAGACAAAAAGCAGCATTGGAAATAAGAGAAAACAGAATAGGAAATAAGTGAAAACACAGTAAAGGGGACAAGAAGACGTAAAGGGAAATGAGTCAGAGCAGCAGGGATAACAAAGAGAATGTAGAGTAAATGGGAACAAAAGGTCAGAACAGCAGCAGGGGATAATAAGAGAAAGAAGAGTAAAGGGGAACAGGACAGAGCAGTAGAGATTACAAAGAGAAAGAAGAGTAAAGGGGAACAAGAAGACAGAGCAGCAGCATGGAATATGATGAGCAAGAGAAGTAAAGGAAAACAAGGTAGAAAAGCAGAGAATAAAACGAAAAAAAGGGAATAAAGAGGAACAAGACAGAGCAGCAGCATGGGGTATTCAGAGAAAGAAAATAAAGGAAAACAAGGCAAAGCAGCAGGGAATACAAAGAGAAAGAAGATTAAATGGAGAATGAGACAGAGCAGCAGCATGGGTTAATCCGAAAAAGAAGAGAAAAGGTAACAAGGAGACAGAGCAGCAGCATGGAATATGAAGAGAAAGAAACGTAAAGGAAGCAAGGCAGAGCAGCAGGGAATAAAAAGAGAAAGAAAGGTAAAGGGGAACAAGACAGAGCAGCACCAGAGGTAATAAGATAAAGAAAAGTAAAAGGGATCAAGAAAACAGAGCAGCAGCAGGGGTAACAAGATAAAGAGTAAAGGGAAACAAGGCCAAGCAGCAGGGAATACAAAGAGAAAGAAAAGTAAAGGGGAACAAGACAGAGCCCCCGTAGGGGTAATAAGATAACGAAGAGTATAGGGGAACAAGCAGACAGTGCAGCAGCAGGGGTAATAATTTGGAGAAGAGTATAGGGGAACAAGCAGACAGTGCAGCAGCAGGGGTAATAATTTGGAGAAGAGTAAAGGGGAACAAGGCAGAGCAGCAGGGAATACAAAGAGAAAGAGGATAGAGGGGAACAAGAAGACAGAGCAGCAGCAGGGCTAATAAGATAAAGAAGAGTAAAGGGGACAAGAAGACAGAGCAGCAGCAGGAGTTATAAGATAAAGAAGAGTAAAGGGGACAACAAGACAGAGCAACAGCAGGGGTAATAAGAGAAAGAAGAGTAAAGGGAACAAGACGACAGACCTGCAGCAGGGGTAATAAGAGAAAGAAGAGTAAAGGGAACAAGAAGAAGAGCATCAGCATGGAATATGAGTAGAAAAAAACGTAAAGGGAAACAAGGTAGATCAGTATGGAGTAAAATGAGAAAAAGGTAAAGGGAAACAAGACAGAGCAGCAGCAGAGGATAATAAGAGAAAGAAGAGTAAAGGGAAACCAGAAAACAGAACATCAGCATGGAATATGAAGAGAAAGAAGAGTAAAGGGATACAAGACAGAGCCGCAGCAGGGATAATAAGATAAAGAAAAATAAGGGGATCAAGAAAACAGAGCAGCAGCAGGGGTAACAAGATAAGTAGAGTAAAGGGAAACAATGCCGAGCAGCAGGGAATACAAAGAGAAAGAAGAGTAAAGGGGAACAAGAATACAGAGCAGCAGCAGGGACAATAAGATAAAGAGTAAAGGGATCAAAAAGACAGAGCAGAAGCAAGAGTAATAAGAGAAAGAAGAGAAAAGTGGAACAAGAAGACAGAGCAGCAGCAGGGGTAATAAGATTAAGAAGAGTAAAGTGGAACAAGAAGACAGAGCAGAGCAGCAGCAGGGGTTATAAGATAAAGAACAGTAAAGGGGACAAGAAGAAGAGCATGAGCAGGGGTAATAAGAGAAAGAAGAGTAAAGTTGAACAAGAAGACAGAGCAGCAGCAGGGATAATAAGATTGAGAAGAGTAAAGTGGAACAAGAAGACAGAGCAGCAGCAGGGGTAATAATATTAAGAAGAGTAAAGCGGAACAAGAAGACAGAGCAGCAGCAGGGGTTATAAGATTAAGAAGAGTAAAGGGAACAAGAAGACAGAGCAACAGCAGGGGAAATAAGAAAAACAAGAGTAAAAACGAACAAGAAGACAAAACAGCAGCAGGGGTTATAAGATAAAGAAGAGTAAAGGGAACGAGAAGACAGAGCAACAGAAGGGGTAATAAGATTAAGAAGAGTAAAGTGGAACAAGAAGACAGAGCAACAGCAGGGGTAATAAGATTAAGAAGAGTAAAGAGGAACAAGAAGACAGCAGCAGCTGGGGTAATAAGATTAAGAAGAGTATAGTGGAACAAGAAGACAGAGCAGCAGCAGGGGTAATAAGATTAAGAAGAGTAAAGGGAACAAGAAAAAGAGCATGAGCAGGGGTAATAAGAGAAAGAAGAGTAAAGTTGAACAAGAAGACAGAGCAGCAGCAGGGATAATAAGATTAAGAAGCATAAAGGGGAACAAGAAGACAGAGCAGCAGCAGGGGTAACAAGATAAAGAAGAGTAAAGCGGAACAGGAAGACAGAGCAGCAGCAGGGGTAATAAGATTAAGAAGAGTAAACGGAACAAGAAGACAGAGCAGCAGCTGGGGTAATAAGATTAAGAAGAGTAAAATGGAACAAAAAGACAGAGCAGCAGCAGGGGTAATAAGATTAAGAAGCGTAAAGGGGAACAAGAAGACAGAGCAGCAGCAGGGGTAATAAGATTAAGAAGCGTAAAGGGGAACAAGAAGACAGAGCAGCAGCAGGGGTAATAAGATTAAGAAGAGTAAAGGGGAACAAGAAGACAGAGAAACAGCAGGGGTAATAAGATTAAGAAGAGTAAAGGGGAACAAGAAGACAGAGCATCAGCAGGGGTAATAAGATTAAGAAGAGTAAAGTGAAACAAGAAGGCAGAGCATCAGCAGGGGTAATAAGATTAAGAAGAGTAAAGTGGAACAAGAAGACAGAGCATCAGCAGGGGTAATAAGATTAAGAAGAGTAAAGTGAAACAAGAAGGCAGAGCATCAGCAGGGGTAATAAGATTAAGAAGAGTAAAGTGGAACAAGAAGACAGAGCAACAGCAGGGGAAATAAGATTAAGAAACGTAAAGGGGAACAAGAAGACAGAGCATCAGCAGGGGTAATAAGATTAAGAAGAGAAAAGTGGAACAAGAAGACTGAGCAACAGCAGGGGTAATAAGATAAAGAAGCGTAAAGGGGAACAAGAAGACAGAGCAACAGGGAAATAAGATTAGGAAGAGTAAAGTGGAACAAGAAGACAGAGCAGCAGCAGGGGTAATAAGATTAAGAAGAGTAAAGGGAACAAGAAATAGCGCATGAGCAGGGGTAATAAGAGAAAGAAGAGTAAAGTTGAACAAGAAGACAGAGCAGCAGCAGGGATAATAAGATTAATAAGCGTAAAGGGGAACAAGAAGACAGAGCAGCAGCAGGAGTAATAAGATTAAGAAGAGTGAAGCGGAACAAGAAGACAGAGCAGCAGCAGGGGTAATAAGATTAAGAAGAGTAAAGCAGAACAAGAAGACAGAGCAGCATCAGGGGTAATAAGATTAAGAAGATTAAAGCGGAACAAGAAGACAAGTGCAGCAGCCGGGGTAATAAGATTAAGAAGAGTTAAGAGGAACAAGAAAACAGAGCAACAGCAGGGGTAATAAGAAAAACAAGAGTAAAAGGGAACAAGAAGACAAAACAGCAGCCGGGGTCATAAGAATAAAGAAGAGTAAAGGGAACGAGAAGACAGTGCAACAGCAGGGGTAATAAGAGAAACAAGAGTAAAGTGGAACAAGAAGACAGAGCAGCAGCAGGGGTTATAAGATAAAGGAGAGTAAAGGGAACAAGAAGACAGTGCAACAGCAGGGGTAATAAGAGAAACAAGAGTAAAGCTGAACAAAAAGACAGAGCAACTGCAGGGGTAATAAGATAAAGATGAGTAAAGGGAACAAGAAGAAGAGCATCAGCAGGGGTAATAAGATAAAGAAGAGTAAAGTGGAACAAGAAGACAGAGCAGGAGCAGGGGTAATAAGATTAAGAAGATTAAAGAAGAAAAAGAAGACAAAGCAGCAGCAGCAGGGGTAATAAGATTAAAAATAGTAAAGTGGAACAAGAAGACAAAGCAGTAGCAGGGGTAATAAGATTAAGAAGAGTAAAGCGGAACAAGAAGACAGAGCAGCAGCAGGGGTAATAAGATTAAGAAGCGTAAAGGGGAACAAGAAGACAGAGCAACTGTGGGGGTTATAAGAGAAAGATGAGTAAAGTGGAACAAGAAGACAGAGCAGCAGCAGGGGTAATAAGATAAAGAAGAGTAAAGGGAACAAGAAGACAGAGCAGCAGCACGGATAATAATATAAAAAAGAGTAAAGGGAACAAGATCTCAAAGCAGAAGCAAGGGTTTATAAGATAAAGAAGAGTAAAGGGAACAAGAAGACAGAGCAGCAGCAGGGGTTATAAGATAAAGAAGAGTAAAGTGGGACAAGAAGACAGAGCATCAGCATGGACAATAAGATAAAGGAGAGTAAAGGGAACAAGAAGAGAGAGCAGCAGAAGGAGTAATAGGATAAAGAAGAGTAAAGTGAAACAAGAAGACAGAGCAGCAGCACAGATAAAAAGATAAAGAAGAATAAAAGGGAACAAGAAGACAAAGCAGCAGCAGGGACAATAAGATAAAGAAGAGTAAAGGGATCAAGAAGCTAGAGCAGCAGCAAGAGTAATAAGAGAAAGAAGAGAAAAGTGGAACAAGAAGACAGAGCAGCAGCAGGGGTAATAAGATTAAGAAGAGTAAAGTGGAACAAGAAGACAGAGCAGCAGCAGGGATAATAAGATAAAGAAGAGTAAAGGGAACAGGAAGAGCATCAGCAGGGGTTATCAGAGAAAGAAGAGCAAAGTGGAACAAGAAGAAAGAGCAGCAGCAGGGATAATAAGATTAAGAAGAGTAAAGTGGGACAAGAAGAAGAGCAGCAGCAGCGGTAATAAGATAAAGAAGAGTAAAGGGAACAAGAAGAAGAGCATCAGCAGGGGTAATAAGAGAAAGAAGAGTAAAGTGGCACAAGAAGACAGAGCAGCAGCAGGGATAATAAGATTAAGAAGAGTAAAGTGGAACAAGAAGACAGAGCAGCAGCAGGGGTTATAAGATAAAGAAGAGTAAAGGAAACAAGAAGACAGAGCAGCAGCACAGATAATAAGATAAAGAAGAGTAAAGGGAACAAGAAGACAGAGCAGCAGCAGGGGTTATAAGATAAAGAAGAGTAAAGGAAACCAGAAGACAGAGCAGCAGCACAGATAATAAGATAAAGCAGAGTAAAGGGAACAAGAAGACAGAGCAGCAGCAGGGGTTATAAGATAAAGAAGAGTAAAATGGGACAAGAAGACAGAGCATCAGCATGGACAATAAGATAAAGGAGAGTAAAGGGAACAAGAAGAGAGAGCAGCAGAAGGGGTAATAGGATAAAGAAGAGTAAAGTGGAACAAGAAGACAGAGCAGCAGCACGGATACTAAGATAAAGAAGAGTAAATGGAACAAGAAGACAAAGCAGCAGCAGGGGTTTATAAGATAAAGAAGAGTTAAGGGAACAAGAAGACAGAACAGCAGCAGGATATAAGAAAAAGAGGAGTAAAGTGGAACAAGAAGACAGAGCAGCAGCAGGGGTAATAAGAGAAAGAAGAGTAAAGGGAACAAGAAGACACAGCAGCAGCAGGGGTTATAAGATAAAGAAGAGTAAAGTGGAACAAGAAGACAGAGCAGTAGCAGGGGTAATAAGATTAAGAATAGTAAAAGGAACAAGAAGACAGAGCAGCAGCAGGGGTTATAAGAGTAAGAAGGGTAAAGGGAACAAGAAGACCGAGCAGCAGCAGGGATAATAAGAGAAAGAAGATTAAAGGGGAACAAGAAGACAGAGCAGCAGCAGGGGTAATAAGATTAAGAAGAGTAAAGTGGAACAAGAAGACAGGGCAGCAGCAGGGGTTATAAGAGAAAAAAGAGTAAAGGTAACAAGAAGACAGAGCAGCAGCAGGGGTTATAAGAGAATGAAGAGTAAAGTGGAACAAGAAGACAGAGCAGCAGCAGGGGTTATAAGATTAAGAAGAGTAAAGTGGAACATGAAGAGGAGTCGTAGCAGGGACAATAAGATAAAGCAGAGTTAAGGGAACAAGAAGACAAAGCAGCAGCAGGGGTTATAAGATAAAGAATAGTATAATGGAACAAGAAGAGCAGCAGCAGGGGTAATAAGAGAAAGGAGAATTAAGGGAACAAGAAGACAGAGCAGCAGCAGGGGTTATAAGATGAAGAATAGTATAATGGAACAAGAAGAAGATCAGCAGCAGGGGTAATAAGAGAAAGAAGATCAAAGGGGAACAAGAAGATAGAGCAGCAGCATGGATAATAAGAGAAAGAAGAGTAAAGTGGGACAAGAAGAAGAGCAGCAGCAGTGATAATAAGAGAAAGAAGATTAAAGTGGAACAAGAAGAAGAGCAGCAGCATGGGGTAATAAGAGAAAGAAGAGTAAAGTGGAACAAGAAGAAGAGCAGCAGCAGTGATAATAAGAGAAAGAAGAGTAAAGTGGAACAAGAAGAAGAGCAGCAGCAGTGATAATAAGAGAAAGAAGATTAAAGGGGAACAAGAAGAAGAGCAGCAGCAGTGATAATAAGAGAAAGAAGAGTAAAGTGGAACAAGAGGAAGAGCAGCAGCATAGGGTAATAAGAGAAAGAAGAGTAAAGTGGAACAAGAAGAAGAGCAGCAGCAGGGGTAATAAGAGAAAGAATAGAAAAGTGGAACAAGAAGACAGAGCAGCAGCAGGGGTAATAAGAGAAAGAATAGAAAAGTGGAACAAGAAGACAGAGCAGCAGCAGTGATAATAAGAGAAAGAAGAGTAAAGTGGAACAAGAAGAAGAGCAGCAGCAGTGATAATAAGAGAAAGAAGAGTAAAGGGGAACAAGAAGAAGAGCAGCAGCAGGGGTAATAAGAGAAAGAAGAGTAAAGGGGAACAAGAAGACAGAGCAGCAGCAGGGGTAATAAGAGAAAGAAGATTAAGGGGGAACAAGAAGATAGAGCAGCAGCAGGGATAAAGCAGCAGCAGGGGTAATAAGATATAGAGTAAAGTGGAACAAGAGGAAGAGCAGCAGCATGGACAATAAGATAAAGAAGAGTAAATGGGAACCAGAAGACAGAACAGCAGCAGGAGTAATAAGAGTAAGAAGAGTAAATGGGGAGCAAGAAGACAGAGCAGCAGCATGGGGTAATAAAAGAAAGAAGAGTAAAGTGGAACAAGAGGAATATCAGCAGCAGGGGTAATAAGATAAAGAAGAGTAAACTGGAACAAGAAGAAGAGCAGCAGCAGTTATTATAAGAGAAAGAAGATTAAAAGGGGAACAAGAAGATAGAGCATGGGCAGGGGTAATAAGATAAAGTAAAGTGGAACAAGAAGACAGAGCAGCAGCAGGGATAATAAGAGAAAGAAGATTAAAGGGGAACAAGAAGATTGAGCAGCAACAGGGGTAATAAGATAAAGAATAGTAACTGGAACCAGAAGACAAAGCAGCACCCAGGGTTATAAGAGAAAGAAAAGTAAAGGCAACAAGAGGAAGAGCAGCAGCAGGGGTAATAAGAGACAGAAGAGTAAAGTCGAAAAAGAATACAGAGCAGCAGCAGGGGTTATAAGATAAAGAAGAGTAAAGAGAACAAGAAGACAGATCAGCAGCATGGATAATAAGATAAAGAAGAGTAAAGGGAACAAGAAGACAGAGCAGCAGCAGGGGTAATAAGAGAAAGAAGAGTAAAGTGGAACAAGAAGATAGAGCAGCAACAGGGGTAATAAGATAAAGAATAGTAAAGTGGAACAAGAAGACAGAGCAGCAGCAGGGATAATAAGAGAAAGAAGATTAAAGGGGAACAAGAAGATAGAGCAGCAACAGGGGTAATAAGATAAAGAATAGTAAAGTTGAACCAGAAGACAAAGCAGCAGAATGGGGTTATAAGAGAAAGAAAAGTAAAGGCAACAAGAGGAAGAGCATCAGCAGGGGTAATAAGAGAAAGAAGAGAAAAGTGGAACAAAAAGACAGAGCAGCAGCAGGGGGTATAAGATGAAGAAGAGTAAAGGGAAAAAGAAGACAGAGCAGCAGCACAGATAATAAGATAAAGAAGAGTAAAGGGAACAAGAAGACTGAGCAGCAGAAGGGGTTATAAGATAAAGGAGAGTAAAGTGGGACAAGAAGACAGAGCATCAGCATGGACAATAAGATAAAGGAGAGTAAAGGAACAAGAAGAGAGAGCAGCAGAAGGGGTAATAGGATAAAGAAGAGTAAAGTGGAACAAGAAGATAGAGCAGCAGCACGGATAATAAGATAAAGAAGAGTAAATGGAACAAGAAGACAAAGCAGCAGCATGGGGTTTATAAGATAAAGAAGAGTCAAGGGAACAAGAAGACAGAGCAGCAGCAGGATATAAGAACAAGAGGACCTGAAGGTCCTGAGGCGCTCACCTGATCTCCTTAATAATGTTAAAATAGGTCAAGGTCAACCACAGCTTATAATGGAACAAATTTTGTTTTACCATATATGGGGGTTGCAACCATTTCGGTCAAGTGACCTAAACAATCTAATGAATAATCCATCAAACAGCCCAGTGATTTCTGAGAAAAAGATGTTAATATAGGTGTGTGGCAGTCCAAATGAGTGGCCTTGGATAAAAGGTCACAGGTCAGCTTGACATTTGGTACTTAATATAAAACCATTGTCTCAATAGGTTTAAGTATTATGAATTCGGCTTTGACA
Source organism: Loripinus fragilis (assembly GCA_964019695.1). NCBI lineage: Eukaryota > Metazoa > Mollusca > Bivalvia > Lucinida > Lucinidae > Loripinus > Loripinus fragilis. Next base: position 19,565,545 of record OZ026520.1, read on the forward strand.
GTTATAGAAAAATAAACATTTTAAGATTTTCTCCATATAAATGCATTAGGAATCAAATGTGACCTTGCCATAAAGTAGGTCAAGGTCAACCTAGATTCATCATTTGTGCAAACCTGGTAGGGCCCACATCCCTAATGCTACATACCAAGTCCCAAAGCCAATGGCCTTTTGGTTCCAGAGAAGAAGAGATTTAAAGAGTTTTTACCATATATGGGCGTGGTGGCCATGTTAGTCATGTGACCATTACTATTTGGTTCAAATTTACTCCACTCTACTTAAGAAGTCCCCATATAAAATTTGAGTTCAATTGGCCAGGTGGTTTCTGAGATAATGGTGTTTTAATATATTGATGGGCCTCCAATATGAGTGACCTTGGTTGAAAGGTAAAAGGTCAACCTTGACCTTTGGAATTGCCTCTTAACATATCAAGTAAGAACAATGACTTTGGCTTCAACAGTATTAAAAGAATCAACTTTTCCAAAAAAATCCTACTTAAATGCATTAGGAAGCAAAATTTGACCTTGACGTTAAGTAGGTCAACGTCAACCAAGGATCATCATTTGAACAAACTTGTTAGGCCCCACATCCCCGATGCTACATACCAAGTCCCAAGGTCACCGGCCTTCTGGTTCTGGAAAAGCAGATTTTTAAAGGGTTTTTACCATATATGGGCATGTCAGCCATCTCGGTCAGGTGACCAAAACAATTTGCATAAAATCTTGGCTAACTTATTGTAAGGAGTCTTCATATGAAATTTGAGTTCAATTGGCCCAATGGTTTCTGAGAAAACTATGTTTTAATATATTGATGGGACTCCAATATGAGCGGCCTTGTCTGAAAGGTCAAAGGTCAACCTTGACCTTTGGAACTTCTTTATAGCCATTGTCACACCAGATAAAACATATCAAGTGTGAATAATGACTTTGGCTTCAATGGTTTTTCAAAAAATCAACTTTTCAAAAATTTCCCCATTTAAATGCATTAGGAAGAAAATTTGACCTTGACGTTAAGTAGGTCAAGGTCAACCCAGAATCATCATTTGAACAAACTTGGTAGGCCCCACATCCCCAATGCTACATACCAAGTCCCAAGGTCATTGACCTTCTGGTTCTGGAGAAGAAGATTTTTAAAGGGTTTTTACCATATATGGGCATGGCAGCCATCTTGGTCATGTGAGCAGGACCATTTTAACAAACTTTCGTTCCCCCATCCTAAGGAATCTCCATATGAAATTTCAGTTCAATTGGCCCAGTGGTTTCAGAGAAGAAGATGTTTGAAAATGTTAACGGACGACGGACGACGGACGGACGACGGAGTCATTGGTATACTAATAGCTCACCTCGGAGCCTTCGGCTCAGGTGAGCTAAAAAGAAGAGTAAAGTGGAACAAGAAGACAGAGCAGCAGCAGGGGTAATAAGAGAAAAAAGAGTAAAGTAGAACAAGAAAACAGAGCAGCAGCAGGTGTTAAAAGAGAAAGAAGAGTAAAGGGAACAAGAAGACAGAGCAGCAGCAGGGGTTATAAGATAAAGATGAGTAAAGTGGAAAAAGAAGACAGAGCAGCAGCAGGGGTAATAAGATTAAGAAGAGTAAAGGGAACAAGAAGACAGAGCAGCAGCAGGGGTTATAAGAGAAAGAAGAGTAAAGGAAACAAGAAGACAGAGTAGCAGCTGAGGTTATAAGAGAAAGAAGAGTAAAGTGAAACAAGAAGACAGAGCAGCAGCAGGGGTTATAAGAGAAAGAAGAGAAAAGGGAACAAGAAGACAGAGCAGCAGCAGGGGTTATAAGATAAAGATGAGTAAAGTGGAAAAAGAAGACAGAGCAGCAGCAGGGGTAATAAGATTAAGAAGAGTAAAGGGAACAAGAAGACAGAGCATCAGCAGGGGTAATAAGATTAAGAAGAGTAAAGGGAACAAGAAGACAGAGCAGCTGCAGGGGTTATAAGATAACGATGAGTAAAGTGGAAAAAGAAGACAGAGCAGCAGCAGGGGTAATAAGATTAAGAAGAGTAAAGGGAACAAGAAGACAGAGCAGCAGCAGGGGTTATAAGAGAAAGAAGAGTAAAGGGAACAAGAAGACAGAGCAGCAGCAGGGGTTATAAGAGAAAGAAGAGTAAAGGGAACAAGAAGACAGAGCAGCTGCAGGGGTTATAAGATAAAGATGAGTAAAGTGGAAAAAGAAGACAGAGCAGCAGCAGGGGTAATAAGATTAAGAAGAGTAAAGGGAACAAGAAGACAGAGCAGCAGCAGGGGTTATAAGAGAAAGAAGAGTAAAGGAAACAAGAAGACAGAGTAGCAGCTGAGGTTATAAGAGAAAGAAGAGTAAAGTGGAACAAGAAGACAGAGCAGCAGCAGGGGTTATAAGAGAAAGAAGAGTAAAGGGAACAAGAAGACAGAGCAGCTGCAGGGGTTATAAGAGAAAGAGGAGTTAAGTGGAACAAGAAGACAGAGCAGCAGCAGGGGTTATAAGAGAAAGAAGAGTAAAGGGAACAAGAAGACAGAGTAGCAGCTGAGGTTATAAGAGAAAGAAGAGTAAAGTGGAACAAGAAGACAGAGCAGCAGCAGGGGTTATAAGAGAAAGAAGAGTAAAGGGAACAAGAAGACAGAGCAGCTGCAGGGGTTATAAGAGAAAGAAGAGTAAAGTGGAACAAGAAGACAGAGCAGCAGCAGGGGTTATAAGATTAAGAAGAGTAAAGTGGAACATGAAGAGCAGCAGCAGGAACAATAAGATAAAGCAGAGTTAAGGGAACAAGAAAACAGAGCAGCAGCAGGGGTTATAACATAAAAAATAGTATAATGGAACAAGACGAAGAGCAGCAGCAGGGGTAATAAGAGAAACAAGAGTAAAGGGGAACAAGAAGATAGAGCAGCAGCAGGGGTAATAAGAGAAAAAAGAGTATTGGGGAACAAGGCAGAGCAGCAGGGAGTACAAAGAGAAAGAAGAGTAAAGGGAACAAGAAGACAGAGCAGCAGAAGGGGTAATAAGATAAATAATAGTAAAGTGGAACAAGAAGACAGAGCAGCAGCAGGGGTAATATGAGAAAGAAGATTAAAGGGGAACAAGAAGATAGAGCAGCAGCAGGGATAATAAGAGAAAGAAGAGTAAAGTGGAACAAGAAGAAGAGCAGCAGCAGTGATAATAAGAGAAAGAAGTTTAAAGGGGAACAAGAAGAAGAGCAGCAGCATGGGGTAATAAGAGAAAGAAGAGTAAATTGGAACAAGAAGACAGAGCAGCAGCAGGGGTAATAAGAGATAGAAGATTAAAGGGGAACAAGAAGACAGAGCAGCAGCAGGGGTAATAAGAGAAAGAAGATTAAGGGGGAACAAGAAGATAGAGCAGCTCCAATAGGAGCGGAGAAATCTGTGACAGAAATTTCCATTGGAGAGAAAGAAAAATGAACAAATAAAGGGACTGATAAGCAATATGTGACTGTTCTTTTGTTACACAATACAACTTATTACTATCAAGCTTTGTACCAAATTTCAGAATCCTAACCCAAGTAGTTGCTGAGAAATCTTTGACGGAAAAAAAAGTTTACAGACAAACAGACAGACAAACATAATTACAGAAAAGGCAAAAACTATATACCCCCTATATACTTCGTACCGGGGGTATAATTAGAGAAAGAAGAGTAAATGGGGAGCAAGAAGACAGAGCAGCAGCATGGGGTAATATGAGAAAGAAGAATAAAGTGGAACAAGAGGAAGAGCAGCAGCAGGGGTAATAAGATAAAGAAGAGTAAAGTGGAACAAGAGGAAAAGCAGCAGCATGGACAATAAGATAAAGAAGAGTAAATGGGAACCAGAAGACAGAACAGCAGCAGGGGTAAATATAGCAAGAAGTGAGCAAAGCTCACATACCCCCGGCTGTAGCCATCAGGGGTTGAAACACTTTCAGAGAAAAGACAAAATTATCAAAGATTTCATAATCCTAAATCAAGTAGAGTCCGAGAAAACTTTTATGAAAACTGTCCATATGTGTCATATAAGAATGACAGAAGGAAAAATTGAAAATTTGAAAAAAGAAGGCTAAATGAGGATTAGCACCTTAATTGTTATTTACACAATACTCTTTGCCTACCTGAAAGTGTACACAAAATTTCATAATCCTAAATCAAGTAGTTCCTGAGAAAACTCTGACAAAAAAAATCCATATGTGTTATATAGGAGTGACAGAAGGAAAAATTGAAAAAGAAGGCAAAATAAGCTTTAGCATCTTTATTTTCATTTACACAATACACTGAGCCTACCTGAAGGTGTACACTAAGTTTGAAAACACTGGCTCCAATAGGAGCCGAGAGATCTGCGACAGAAATTTTCATTGGAGAGAAAGAAAAATGAATAAATAAAGAGACTAATAAGCAATATGTGGCTGTTCTTTTGTTACACAATACAACTCATCACTATCAAGCTTTGTACCAAATTTCAGAATCCTTACTCAAGTAGTTGCTGAGAAATCTTTGACAGAAAAAAATGTCTATATGTATTATATAAGAGTGAAAGAAGGAAAAAATGAAAAATTGAAAAAAAAGGCAAAATGAGGATTAGCATCTCAATTTCCCTTTACACAGTACACTTTGCCTTCCTGAAGGTGTACACAAAATATGAAAACACTGGCTCCAATAGGAGCTGAGAAATCTGTGACAGAAATTTCCATTGGAGAGAAAGAAAAATGAATAAATAAAGGGACTGATAAGCAATATGTGGCTGTTCTTTTGTTACACAATACAACTCATCACTATCAAGCTTTGTACCAAATTTCAGAATCCTAACCCAAGTATTTGCTGAGAAATCTTTGACGGAAAAAAAAGTTTACAGACAAACAAACAAACATAATTTCAGAAAAGGCAAAAACTATATACCCCCTATATACTTCGTTAAGTTTGAAAACACTGGCTCCAATAGGAGCCGAGAGATCTGCGACAGAAATTTTCATTGGAGAGAAAGAAAAATGAATAAATAAAGGGACTGATAAGCAATATATGGCTGTTCTTTTGTACACAATACAACTCATCACTATCAAGCTTTGTACCAAATTTCAGAATCCTAACTCAAAAGGTTGCTGAGAAATCTTTGACAGAAAAAAATGTCTATATGTATTATATAAGAGTGAAAGAAGGAAAAAATGAAAAATTGAAAAAAGAAGGCAAAATGAGGATTAGCATCTCAATTTCCCTTTACACAGAACACTTTGCCTTCCTGAAGATTTAAACAAAATTTGAAAACACTGGCTCAAATAGGAGCGGAGAAATCTGTGACAGAAATTTCCATTGGAGAGAAAGAAAAATGAACAAATAAAGGGACTGATAAGCAATATGTGACTGTTCTTTTGTTACACAATACAACTTATTACTATCAAGCTTTGTACCAAATTTCAGAATCCTAACCCAAGTAGTTGCTGAGAAATCTTTGACGGAAAAAAAAGTTTACAGACAAACAGACAGACAAACATAATTACAGAAAAGGCAAAAACTATATACCCCCTATATACTTCGTACCGGGGGTATAATTAGAGAAAGAAGAGTAAATGGGGAGCAAGAAGACAGAGCAGCAGCATGGGGTAATATGAGAAAGAAGAATAAAGTGGAACAAGAGGAAGAGCAGCAGCAGGGGTAATAAGATAAAGAAGAGTAAAGTGGAACAAGAAGAAGAGCAGCAGCAGGGATAATAAGAGAAAGAAGATTAAAAGGGGAACAAGAAGATAGAGCAGCAGCAGGGGTAATAAGATAAAGAGCAGCAGCAGGGGTAATAAGATAAAGAATAGTAAAGTGGAACAAGAAGACAGAGCAGCAGCAGGGATAATAGGAGAAAATAGACTAAAGGGGAACAAGAAGATAGAGCAGCAGCAGGGGTTATAAGATAAAGAAGAGTAAATGGGAACCAGAAGACAGAACAGCAGCAGGTGTAATAAGAGAAAGAAGAGTAAATGGGAAGCAAGAAGATAGAGCAGCAGCAGGGGTAATAAGATAAAGAAGAGTAAAGTGGAACAAGAAGAAGAGCAGCAGCAGTTATAATAAGAGAAAGAAGATTAAAGGGGAACAAGAAGATAGAGCAGCAGCAGGGGTAATAAGATAAAGAATAGTAAAGTGGAACAAGAGGACAGAGCAGCAGCAGGGATAATAAGAGAAAGAAGATTAAAGGGGAACAAGAAGATAGAGCAGCAGCAGGGGTAATAAGAGAAAGAAGATTAAAGGGGAACAAGAAGATAGAGCAGCAGCAGGGGTTATAAGAAAAAGAATAGTAAAGTGGAACAAGAGGACAGAGCAGCAGCAAGGGTTATAAGATAAAGAAGAGTAAATTGGAACCAGAAGACAGAACAGCAGCAGGGATAATAAGAGAAAGAAGAGTAAAGTGGAACAAGAAGATAGAGCAGCAGCAAGGGTTATAAGATAAAGAAGAGTAAATTGGAACCAGAAGACAGAACAGCAGCAGGGATAATAAGAGAAAGAAGAGTAAATGGGGAGCAAGAAGACAGAACAGCAGCAGGGATAATAAGAGAAAGAAGAGTAAATTGGAACCAGAAGACAGAACAGCAGCAGGGATAATAAGAGAAAGAAGAGTAAATGGGGAGCAAGAAGACAGAACAGCAGCAGGTGTAATAAGAGAAAGAAGAGTAAATGGGGAGCAAGAAGACAGAGCAGCAGCAGCATGGAATAAGGAGAGAAAGAAGAGTAAAGAAAAACAAGACAGAGCAGCAACATGGTGTGGAATGGTGTATGGAGGTTTTTTGTGTGTCACAAACTTGAAACTCTAAAAGTGACAATGGTATGAGAAACTGATATTTATATTGTGTCATAGCATGAAATAGGATAGTGGAAACTAATTGAACAGAACATTGTACTGAGGAGTATGGCAGTAAATTATTTTCTCATTTACTAAATACAAGCGAGGGCATCGCCATAAGTATCTAAATAAATTAACAAACCATGAACACATTGTTGCCATGATTTTTTAAGAACGAAAGGCTATTTTTTTTTATCACTGAGTTCAGCCGTTTGAAAGTAAACTGGCTTTCTTGCAAACAAAAGGGACATAGTGGCCCTGAATCGCTCACCTGTAGCCTCAGGGGTAAAATTTTAAAAAAAAACTTCATAAAGGTCCACTAAGTGATGATACATACCAAATATTAAGGCTCTAGGCCCCGCGGTTTCAGACAAGAAGATTTCTTATGTTTTCCCCATATAAGTCTATGCAAAATATGTGACCGCCAAGGCGGGCCCATTTTTGGCCCCAGGGGCATAATTTGAACAAACTTAGTACTAGAGGTCCACTAGGTGATGCTACATACCAAATATCAAGGCTCTAGGTCTTGTGGTGTCAGATAAGAAGATTTTTTCAGGTTTACCTATATAAATCTATGCAAAACATGTGACCGCGGGGTGGGCCCATTTTTGGCCCCAGGGACATCATTTGAACAAAGTTGGTAAAGGTCTACTAGATGATGCTTCATATCAAGTATTAAGGCTCTAGGCCTTGTGGTTTCAGACAAGAAGATTTTTTCATGTTTTCCCAATATAAGCCAATGTAAAACCCGTGACCACCCTGGGCAGGCCCATTTTGGGCCCCAGGGGTATGATTTGAACAGTTTTGGTAAAGGTCCACTAGATGATGCTTATGGAAGGGATTCTCCGACATAATTCCATGTGTCCAATTTAGTTTTTGTTTTTTAAGATTGCAATTTTATTTCGTAAACTATGTCATTGTATCATGTGAATTGCCTTATTATAACAGCTTTGATCATCGGATGTTGCTTAAAAATTAAGAAATAGTACAAAGTAAACTATAAATAGCATCAACAACATTATAAAGTGACATGAAACAAGCATTTGAAGCATTGAATATTGTCGGTAATACCGCGCTTCTTTCTATGCTATATATTTTGACGCCAGAGGGCGCGTTTTCATTTATAATCTATAGGATATCCCCTTTTCGGAACTCATCGATTAATTTCGGAAAACGGTGCCAGTAGTCATTTTGACTGAATGATTTATCCGAAAACTGTATCGATTCCTGATCTTTGCCCTTTTTCTTACTTTTTGCTTATTTTGAGATAAATATATCGAAAAATTCAAGACTTGTTGGTTTTAATTTTTGTCCTCTTGTAAATCGTTTGTTATAGGATGCACGATAAATTTCTTGCTAAAACATCCATATAGAATGTCATATATGTAAACTTATTTGAATAAACCTTAACAAAAATGAACATCAGCGAAAACATTACAAAAATGAAAATGTCTTAAGTTTAAAGGGAAGCAACCTAGTAGAAATACAAGTTAAAATTTTAAGAAAAGATTAGAAATTAACCCATTATACCAACTTTTAATAGCACAATATCTCATTATGTACAAGGTCTACACTGATGTATGTGGTATAAAATAACTATACGATGTTTGTCCACCTGTATGTAAGATTATTCACTCGCTAAAGCTTGTGGATTATCTCCAAATAAAGGCGGACACGATTACATATATGAACGATGAAAGGAGACTATTCCGGCAGCAATGATGACCCCGCCAGCGAAAATGGCGTTTCGCTGGCGGGCCGATGATGGCCCACTGAAAAAAGGTATTTGGATTCTCTCTCTCCCCTCATCAACTGAAAAAAGTTGCCAGAGTTGGAGCCGTTTGACCCCCTTACTGGATGCGCGCATGGAGGAGGTACCCACAACATATTTAGAAGACGGCTTGTATGCCATATGATCTGTCTTCAAACAATGAAGCCAAACCTTTCTACATGTATAAAAAGGGAACACCTTCTTAGCATTTATTTACATCCCAACCCCAGGATCTGATATCATGAAATTTCAACTTAGCACAATAGAGAGCGAAGAAGGCTGAGATGAGTCTGTGCACATGTGGAATCTGGATAGATCCTTCTCACCGAATGGACGTCGATGAAAGCTCAGAATTTTGGCATCTAGACAAACTAAAGGTCCAACTCTGACAACTTTGTTTATATGGTTGATGAGGAGAGAGAGGATCCAAATACCATAAAAAGTGAGTCATCATTGGCCCGCCAGCGAAGCGCCCTTTAAATTGCCAGCAAAAACGCTATTTAGGTGGACCAATGATGGCCGAACATCAAGAACGCTGGCTTGGAAGTTTTGTGATATCCAGGGGTGACCAGCATCGCTAAGGAGCCCTATAACTGTCTGATCTTCCAGGGGGTCCAGACCCCTGTCCCCTACCCAATATCCCCCTAACGGATCCACCCATGCCTCGAACTATTGAGAATTGACCTGTTCCTGGAACCTAATAAGCCAGCACAAGGGGTTTTGGAGGGTCTGAATGGGGTACCTCTAAAATCACTAAGCAGTAAAATTTAGGTCCATAGATCGCTAATCAGTACAATTTAGGCCCAAAAATCAGCAATCAGTAAAATTTAGGACCAAAATCGCTAATCAGTAAAAAATGACCCCAAAATCAGTAATCAGCAAACATTTGACAAAATCTGTAAAATATCTTAGAAGACATGCCATTTGGGCGATAAAACTAATTTTTAAGACTACTTGATGCAAATGACAGTCTGATCTGGGTCCACACGGTCTGCCTGTATGCTTATATGCAGCAGATAACTTTAGCAGCTATATTTGCTCCATGGTCACTAATAAATGACTAGCCGGCCACTTCTTACCTCCAACAGTTTACTGTGTATACAAATGGATCTTTCCTTCTGGTTTGATGCAATAAACTTTGGAAAGGCCACTGTACATACCTTGGGGTGTCAGGTTATAGTTTTAAAAAGTAGTGTTTTTTTGTCTGAAGATCTTTTTTTACCTAACAAACAGTATAGACCTTGATGAAATGCCGCATAATGTGGCATTTCATCTGGGTCTTCACTGTTAATAAAAGTATCCATTTATGGGTTTCACGTATACAAAGGGTAACATGCATTGCCAAATTATTAAAAGTATGTTACTGTCACATGAACGTGCTTGAACGGTAGTTTGACTTATTTTTTTTCAGCACTAGCAGCGAAATAAGCCACGAACTGACAAATCAATCAATGGCTTCAGGGTTAAGTGATCTGTGAATCAGAGAAACTTTCACCCAGTAGATCAGCCTGGATCTGTATCAACCAAGTCTGGCCAGTTTTCGCTGTGTGCTCAATGGTACATGTATCTATGTCCATAAATTTTCCATGCTTCATATTAATTGATGGACCTTGAAGGGCAATCGGACAACTGCGGATAGATCATTAAGACGGGTTACTGTAGAACGACATGGAATAACTTTTTTCCATCAAATTCGCCAACCGTTGAAACGCCCCATTCCACTATTAATTTTAGGGCGATTATTTGCTAATCAATAAACCCTATTGACACCCTTATTTTGTACTTGTCACATTTACGACCACCAAAGACACAGTCTCACCGGGCACAAATCTGTTCATTTGGTGTTGTTATTTCTTTTATTAATTATGTCTATCTTATTTTACAATGGATGGGGGTGGGCGGGGTCCAATTTGTCTATTTTAAAGGAAGCTAAAAAAAATTATATGGGCCGGTTAATTTTTCCTGGGGGTAGGGGTCCATTTGCTTATTCCTATGAGAACCTATACATCTTATGATTTTCCATGTCAGGAGTCTCTGTCTCTGTCGAGCCCACCCCTCTGGATGATACTGTTTTTGTGACTATTCCTTGGCTGTAACCAGTATTGGTCTGGGTTGGTTTATTTTTTCATTTAATATCCAAGGTGCACCCGACTGCCAGGCTTAACTGGCATTCGTTCTGGGTTTAAAGCCTCTTCGAACACGCGGCCTTGGCTTAAAGTATGATCCGACAGACAAGGAAAACAATTCACTATACCACGGCGGCCACATTAAAAGCATTTAACCGACAAATGGTATATTATATTATTTATAACTATGATTTTTCAAATATATATGAGTTGACTGAGATTCTCATTTCGTTGAAATTTTTTTTTCATATAGATAAACAGTCAATTTAGATGTAGAAAATTATAATTTATAAATGCATAAGCTCTACAACATGAAAAAATAGATCTGCGATATATATACTCCTCAAAATAATTAAAGGACCAATATTTTAGAATCCGAGTCTAATTAGCTCAATTATTTAAATTCTGTAAAACTTGGCCCAAAACTTTCTATTCTTTATGCCCATAAGTCAAGAATCATTATTACTGGTTTCCATGCCTAATTCTGCCATAACTGTGTCTCAAATACACACCCCCTCAAAAACACACTTTCAAAAGGCAGTGGGTGGGGTAAAGAAATTCTTCTGTGGTCAATCGAGTAGAACGAAAGTGACATTAAATTAAACTTTGTTTTAAACAGTTCAGCTTACATGCAAAAAATTTCTTTAAACAGTTTCATTTTACTGGGAATCAAGCATTTTCATCTCTGACAATGGAGTTTTGACATTGTTTTGTTTTCTGAAAACAATGTGTGTACTTGGCCATTAAGAATCAGATTTTCAATCGTCATTCTTTGCCTTTGAGTATAAGAAAGATGTCCCGGCGAATTGTTTAAAGATTGTCACAGACATACGCCAAAGTCAGTTGTCTGAACCCATAGACTGGCCATTACAGCAAAGCAAAAAGGGACAATTTTCTCTCACAAGAAGAGGTGAATGGTATCGACGGGACTAAAACACAATACAATCATGTGAAAGCAGATATTTCAGCATCTAAAAGCATTTTTCATTCATTTCATGCAGTTCTGTGGTCCATGGCTCACACACAAAAAATGTCATTCCAATGCATTTAGGTCAAGTTTCAAAATGACAAAAAATCCTCGTTGGTAACATTTTCTACCATTTTCTTTTTGCCGTTTCACTTGGCAATTTAGCGCTAAAGATGTCCGAAAAATTTAGGCTAGATCGTTAAATTGGTTTTCAAAATACGTTCTACACAAAATGTATCAATGTTATAATTGATAGCTTTGGTCCTTCAATTATTTTGAGGAGTATATATCAGCTTGAAAAATAAAGGGAGGTAAAGTTAGTCAAGACAAGTATGGATATATATATTGTGGTATCCTGACCCAGTAAATACATAAAATGAGCTATGACATGATTTTTGTTTGTTTGATTTGATTCTTTACGTCCCATCAACAATCTTTCAGTTATAAAGGGACCGATCTTCCTGGGTTGAACCAGTACTAAGCTAGGATTAATGTGTCTTGCTCAAGGACACAACGCAGTGACTCCTGTGAGGCTCTATCCCGTAGCCCCTCGGTCTTGAGTCAAGGTCTCTTCCATTGAGCCACTGCGCTCCCAGCTGTGACATGAGATTTCCAACAATGTGATTCGAGCAATCAGAGAAGCTCAGACCATCCTGCGCAGTCTGGTCAGAGCCTTTGACAGCTGCTTGAATATTCACATGAACTGCCTAAGCTTAAAATTAGGCTACACAGGCTCATCTGAGTCTATTCATGTCAAAATGCCACATTGTTGGAAATCACGTGTTGCGGCTCATATATTGATGTGTCCAAGCTTGTCCCAATGTGAGGCGGGAATGAATAAATGACCCAGTAATAGATCTACATATGTTGTTTGTGTCCGAGCTTGGCGGGACGGTACGAAGTTTTCTCATGCCTCACCGGTGTCATAGCGTTATGTCCTTGAGAAAGATACATTAATCCTTCAACCCAGGAAGACCCGTCCCAATGTAACTGAAAGATTGTTGACTAGGACGTAAAGAATCAAATCAAACAAAAAACACATAGGGGTAATTTCTAGGTAAAAGAAATCATCCATAACACCGTTTGCAACGACTGCTACTTGTTTGGGAGAAATTATTAATTTCCGATAATTCGGTGCGCCCTCTGGCGTCAAAAAACTTAGCATTTTCACTTTTGTATTATGACAATCCAGTCCTGCCTCATGACAACCTAGTTCTGCCTATTTACAACCTAGTTCTGCCTTTTGAAAACCGAGAAATGACATAATCTGAATCTAAATACGAGTGAAACGACTTCTAAATGACAATTTGCATGATATAATGACACAATTTACAAAGTAAAATGAGATTACCAACATACAAAAACAAACTTGTATGCATAGAGTATCGGCGGAAATTTTATTCCATAGATGCTACATACCAAATATCAAGGCTCTAGGCCTTCTGGTTTCAGACAAGAAGATTTTTTCACATTTTCATCTTATAAAATTTATTTTTAGCCTGATGTCTTTAACTGTTGCACCTAGCCAGCAGTCATGTCTGTTAAACTTGCACAGGTCTACACGCATGCATATCTGAAAAACTTGCACCGGACCATTACTAGTATTCATCTGTGCTGTCTGTTGCACTTGCACCAGACTAGTATAGTAGTAATGGCTGTTACAACTGCCCCGGACCAACAGGCCTGTATTTTACAGGTTCTCCTTAGCAGCAGGGATGTCTTTAATGGATACACCCGACCAGCAGTCATGATGGTAATTAACATCTGCAGCATGCAGATATATCTCTTACTCGTTGGTTTGTTGATACACTGCACTCCATAAGTAAATAGTATTTTCCCTCTTTTTTTGATAATTTATTTTTTAGCAATCCATACATAAACTACTGTCAAGCTGATTTTTCCCGCATATTGATTAAAAAAAGGTGTGTACTTTGAGCAAGCACACTGTCACTGAATTTTTTTGGTGATATCGTTCGTTCAGCATACCCTGGCATTTATCACTTCATTATTTCTTGACAGAATGTTTGCCCAAAGTACGAACTTTTATGAGAATAATATGATATTAAGGTTAGTATTATCAGATCCAGCCAAAAGTAGTCTTGAAAGTAGTGCATGGATTGATGGATACGATTACCAGAACAAAACACACAAAAAACATTACCATTATGAAAAAATAAGTCTGTTATTTTTTTCAGTGCAGTGTGTAATAAAAACCCATGTGATTCCACAATATACATCCTGCTATTTCTGCCATCTTGGACGACATCTTGGATATTTTACAACGCTGAAACACAACAACATCATGCCAGTCAAATTCGCCGAATGCAACTACTGTTGAAAACTATAAGAAAAAAAGGTTATTAGCTGTGATTCTGATTTCAAGTGGGATTTTGCTTTAAAATGGCGGCCATCTTGGACACCATCGTAAATTGTTCCACCTTCTGAATCAAACAATGTTCCATTTTAATCATTTGTATCATTTAGACTCTAAAAAGCCATACAAAGTCAACATTAAAATGCTTTTTATTGCTTTTTTTGGTCAGATAGGTCTTAAGGGACTAAATGACAGCCATCTTGGGCGCCATCTTTAATACTTCAACCTTCTGAATCAAATCAATGTTCCATTTTAATTGTCTGTATCATTTAGCCTCTAAATATCCATAAAAAGTCAAAATTAGAGCTCTTTTTATCAAACCTGTTGGTCAGATAGGTGTCAGGAGCATAACTGACGGCCATCTTGGACGCCATCTTTAAATTTTCAAAACGCTCAATGATGCCAGAGTGGCATCAGTTGGATTCATCATGTACAATGTCTGAACAACAAGAATCCGTGAAGAAAAAAAACTTTAAAATCAAGTTCCAGGTCATTCTTGTTTTCTACCGGACTAAGATATGCAAGGGACCTGAACCATTTGAACATTTATTAAAGAGGGCCTTACATGGATCATTCCTGCCAAGTTTGGTCTAAATCCAACCAGTAGTTTAGGAGGAAAAGTCATTTAAGACAATTGTAAAGGGACGGTCGACAACGACAGACTACAACGCACGGGCAACTGACAAAGATCTATCACGAAAGCTCACCTTGTCACTATGTGACAGGTCAGCTAAAAACAAGAGCACAGCCAGGATGGGCTTATGCACTATCCTTCCCGTAGTCTTGTTTTGTATTTTTCATTTGATCTGGTTCGTGCTAATATGTGCACTTCACAAGTATTTACGCTATTAGAGCCCATGGAACTGGACTTATTATTCATGTATCCCTGAAAGTGCCTTCAAAATGCATTAAAATGTCATCTGCTGGTGCAGTCTGCTGATGTTGTCTGCTACAAAATCGACTAACATTTTCGAATAATTCCAGTAAAGAAACACAAAGTTTGGATACATATCAAACTGCTTTCAATAGGAGCAGTCAGTTCTGAGGACACTGCTTGCCAAAGAGGTTAAAAATAACATTTCAGCAGATGACATAACTGACAATTTTGACCGCCTCGATAGATTGGTAGAGTGTCCGCTTTCGGAGCGGGAGGTCTTGGGTTTGAATCACAATCACACCATACCAAAAGTGTAAAAAAATGGTACTAGTAGCTTCCTTGCTGACGCTCACATAAAAGGAGTTGTGCTAGGAAGATAGAGTAAGACAGGTAAGTATCTGTTAAAAGATATCGTTTTGTCGCAGTAAAAAAGAACAACAAGTAAAAAGAGCTTATGTTGTCTGTTTTAAATAAGAGACATTAAATAAAGCTTCTTTATCTTTATCTTTTTTTTTTCTTTGACAATTCTTCTTGTGATTGACCCTTAAGGACTATGCTACTAAATACTAGCCATGTTGAAATTTGTTCAACGCTTTGCATACAGTTTGTTTTGGACAATCCATTTATGAAATAAACAGGATATGTCACCGTGCTTAGTTTTTCATAATCTCATATGGAAGTTTTTAACATTTCTAAACAGATCAAAGAATAACACTAGTCCTAAAAAAGCTAAAATAGTTGTAATCTTCAGACAGCTTCTTTCTTTCAACTTAAATTATTGGTCATGACTTCAGGCCTTCTAGAAAATATGCAAGTTTATTTGTTAACCCAAGCTGTGACAAGATACTGCATGATATATTTTGGCAATTCCTCGAAAATTGGAACTTGTTTTTAGAATAAATCATATATAAAGAAATATATAAAGAAATCCGATTTTGAAAATCTCAAGAATTTATTTTAATTTCATGGGCTATATTATAATACCTTTTCTAGAAAAAAGAATAAAACTCTGAGGTCACCAAACTAATCATCTTTCTGAGGGCCAAATCTAACCACACCCCCATATATTTCATGCATAATTCTATATAACAAGTTAAAGGTTGACAATTTCGGTCATTTTAATGATGCCCTTTTTCTATGAAGTAATTCAGCACTAAAATGCTAAAAAGGGAAGAAGAAAAAAACACACTGAAAATACGTGCCCACCCTTGGAATCGACCCTGGGCCTCTGGTTTCATAGGCAAGTTCAGATCGACACCTTAACCGCTAGGCCACAAGATCAGTAGTGTGCGGCTCAAAATAACCATATATCTTGATGAGACAATCCCATTCTCGGCCAATCCAGGTTAAAACTTGAAAATTGTGTTCATCATTTGTTTTTGCCTGATCTATTTATCTGTATTTGGTGCTGAGACGATCAAGTCTGATGAAAGGTCAAATAGATATTTCGGACACATTTTAGTTTTTTTATTTTGTCACGATAATGTCGAAACATCGATCTGAAATAAAAGTATCTGAAATCTGTTTTAATCTGAATTCATATCCTGGCTTAGTACTGGTTTAACCCAGGAAGACCCGTCCCTGTTTAACTGAAACATTGTTGATGGGACGTAATGAATCAAATCAAACAATGATCTGAATTCATAAATGGTCGAAAAACAGGGCCCAGACCAACTTTCGCTGTTTCCTGACGCAGGAAATGTGCGTATGGGAATTAACCGCATATCGTCGGTCGGGAGTCAAAACCTCATTACTCTGAATTTCACCAAAACAACTTTTTGTCAATGCGAGAATACCAAACGCAGGGATGGAGTTTTATAACGCGGCTTACCTTTAATTGTCTCCCTTTTGGCATCCTCTTAAACACGAAAACCCTTTCAATTAAGCATGCTACACAACGATAGCTGTACTGTTTTTGAAGTGTTAACGTCATTATAACAACAACGCTAGTTGTTATCAAGACTCAACTTCTGCTTCAAATGCTTAATGGAGATGACCTTTTATTTTTTTCAGAATGGCTGATTCGACCATGCTGGAAAACAAAGGACTTTATAAACCGATGCTGTATCAATTTTGTATACTGCCAATAATGCAGTTGAAACACGTTTTTGACACCTCTCTTGTTTAAAGTAATGAACGAGGCAATAGAAATCCAATTAAAGTACACCAATTGCTTTCCTCAACTTTATCACATATCAAACCATCATTTCAGCAGATATTTTATAACTTTAAACCATTTGCTCAAATAAAAATCAATTTTAATTTAACCATGCTAACCTTTTGTTGAGGAGTATATGTTCCACCACTTGGAGTGTAAAGCTCTAAATGAACATTGACTCAGGCTCCTAAATGTTAACATCAACCCTCCCACAGGTGCTACTAATGTCATAACTACTGTCCTGCCAGCCAAGAGTGACAGTGATGTCATGTTTGTTTGCAAAGTTATATGGGACTTACGATTGATAGATCACTTGTGTATTAATCCTATTAATACACAAGTGATCTATCGATTCACGTTAGGTCATGTGAAGTGTACAAGTTAATATTTACTTAACAATTGTAAACAAAATATTACGTCACTGTCACTTTTGGTTGGCACGACAGTACTAACGGTGGTGTTGGCCCTTTCATGCATTGTTTACCAAATTCCACAAAACTTTCTACATTAAGTATTCATGAACTGCTGCTATGTCTTCTGGCTTGTGGTAGCAGCGGTATGCACAGGCAAATCAACCAAGACTAATTAGTCAAAGTAAGAAAACAACACTCGAATAGGCCTGCATATTTCAAAGGATCATTGACACTTGCTATGGGTAAATGCCTATGGTATTCAGTAAAAATAAAAGTTTGTCAATCGTCCCTTTCTTCACCGTGAAGCTACCCTGA
The DNA here is from genome assembly GCA_964019695.1 of Loripinus fragilis. Lineage (NCBI taxonomy): Eukaryota > Metazoa > Mollusca > Bivalvia > Lucinida > Lucinidae > Loripinus > Loripinus fragilis. The sequence continues at coordinate 19,583,325 of OZ026520.1, forward strand.
TCTGAGTACTTTATGGCAGTGAAATCCATTTTCGATAAATATGCTTCAAAGATGTAAATTTTTGGGTAGAACAATCAGTTTTACATTAAAATATATAGAAATCGGAAAACATTTTTTAAAATATCATTCCCCCCCGTGTGCCAGCAAATGCTTTTGCCTGTATATGTGTTACCATATTTTACATATTGTATGGAAGTGGCTTGCTGGCACAAGGGGGGGAAAGATGTTCAGCAGCCCAAAAACCCAGGGCCTCCCCTGCGAAATTTTGTTCTACAAATTGGAGGTGTTCTAGAACTGTTCTAGAACATTTAGAACTGTTCTAGAACTGTTCTAAACAGGTAAATATGTTCGTTCTAGAACTCTTGTTCTACAACTGTTCTAGAACATTGTTATAGAACAAATCAAACACATTCTAGAACTGATTTCCATTCTATAAAAGTTCTTGAAATATTCTAGAACATTTTTAGAACAAATCAAGAACCAGTAAGTTCTACAAATGTTCTCATAATATTCTAGATCATTTTTAGAACTTTTCAAGAACAAAATAAGTTGACAGAAACTTCTAAAAAATGATTCAAATTTAGTTCTAGAACATTTGTCTTACTTTTTAGAACTAGTTAATTCTACAAATATACTAATAAATTCTAAAACATTTTTGAAACTTCTCAAGAGCAGAAAGCATCAGGTAGCTCAGTGGTTGGGCAGTGAGACGGTTCTTTTGAGTACCCAAAATATAAAACATGTTTTGGGTGAGAAATAAAGAAAATAATTTTTCAATACGCACTCTTATCTGGAGGCCTGGTCCTTTGGCTGGGGAGGTTAACTGGATGTCCCTTTTCAGGGTTCATACAGACCGGACAAAACAAAATTCCCTGACATTTCCCTGACTTTTCCCTGACGCTAATCCAAATTTCCCTGACATAACTGTACTTGTCGGAGAAACTTTATTTTATTCAAACCTTTGTGTATAGCTACAGTGAACAGCTCTGTTTTCAATTAAGAGTGATAAATTTTAATGTTGGAAAGATTTATTCAACATTTACAGCATGTCTATAGATTAGTAAATAGCTATGTTTTCAAAATAGAAATTTACAAGACTGTCAAATTACTATGTTAAAACTGCTTTCTTCTTTCAAAAATGTGGGTGTTACAGCCTCCTGTTACTGCCTCCCTACAGCCACCCATAATGCAATCAGTATATACAGATAAAAAGGAAAACAAAGAATTTGTAATCTGATGTTGTGGACTATTTCATTGTAAAAGTCACAACAGAAAGGGTTTTTGTTATGATAAAATTCTACTAAAACCCTGAATATAGCAAATTCTTGACAATGGATGACTCACAACAAACATTGAGTGACCTTGAACACAAAGAGCTAAGATGAGCTAACAAGAGGCTTAATGAGCCTAAACTGCTCACCTGAGAAGTTGACTTCATGGTTTCTGAAGATTTTTAATATTTTTTTAAGTGTCTATGGGAGCAAATCACCCACATGTGTGGTGGTGCCAATTTGAACCCCAGGGTTATAGCGTTCAGAGGGTCGTCTGGATTTACGTAGTGAACCACTATGCATTGCTAGTTTGCTACATACTAAATATAAAAGCTATTGGCTTTATGATTTCAGAAGATTTTATTATAACTTATAAGGAAGCTCATGACAGACCCTCAGGGCATGGCCAAGTTGGAGCCCAAGGGCACGGTTGGCACAATTCAAAACATTGATATATACAAAATATATATTATGGGCCTCATAGAAAAGATTTTTAAAGTGTTTTTTTCTCATTATAAGTTTATGAGAGCTACTGATCACTAGGGGCTTTGCAAGTTTGCTTTTTTGTTTGTTTGATTTGATTCTGTACGTCCCATCAACAATCTTTCAGTTATGTAGAGACAGGTCTTCCTGGGTTGAACCAGTACTAAGCTAAGATAAATATGTCTTGCTCAAAGACCACACACAGTGACTCAGGTGAGGCTCAACACGGCTGCCCCTAGGTCTCGAGTCAAGCACTCTACCACTGAGCCACTGCGCTTCCTTGCCAGTTTGCATCCAAGTGGTTTGATTGGAAGGATTTAAGTGGGGGAGCACTAGACATTACCACAACCTAAATATATATGGTTTCAGAAGATTTTTTTCCATAATACATGTAGCCATATTGATCTCCGGGGTGTGGCCAATTTTTGACCCCAGGGGCTTGATTGGTTGGATGTATGAAGTGGGCTACTAGACATTGCTACTTATTAAATATACAAGCTGTGGGCCTAATGGTTTCAGAAGAAGATTTTCAAAGTTTTCCCAAGTTATATGTCTAAGGGAGCTTTATTTTTCCCCCTACCTGATGAATCTTTACATGAAATTTCATCACATTTGTCTAACTGACATTAGAGATATACTTTTGAATTTAATGAAAGCAATTTAGAAGCTATCAAAATTATTTAGCTTGTATCCAAAATGTTAAGAAAACTGCCCTAGCATATTTCTGTTTCTCATCATTTGATACAAACTGGAAATTATAAAATTCCCTGACATTTCCCTGACATTTTAGCAAATATCCATTTTTCACTGACACAACATAAAATTCCCTGACAATTCCCTGACCTGGAAAAAAATTAAATTTCCCTGACATTTCCCTGACACGTATGAACCCTGCCTTTTGCAGGGAAGGTCACCCCTTGTGCAGGTTAAAGAACCCTACGGTAATTTAGATGTGGTTAATTACTTGTAGGCTTTCATCCTGCAACCTGGAGTGCACAAAGTACACTTGCCAATAATACTCGCAAGCGAGGGTCTAGCAGTATATAGAGAAAGAAAGAAAAAAGGGCAAAATAAATAAAAGAAAATTCAAATTAAGTTCTAGAACTTATTTAGTACTTTTATAGAACCAGCAAGTTCTGGAAATGTTCTAAAAAGTTCTAGAACATTTTTAGAACATTTAAAGAGGAAACATGTCATAACCAGATGGATGATGGGAAAACATGGCTGCCAAAATTGGAGGGAAAATGTGGAGGCTCTTCAAAAACATTTGTTTGGGAATTTCTAGATGGCAAACATGATAGTAGTATTGACTGAGACAGTGAGTAGACCTGAGAAACAGTTTCTCTAAGGTTTTTAATGTTGATTAATGGTGGGTTTGTTGTTTGTAAGTTTTTTTAGCAAATGCAAGATAATGTTTTGAAATGGGTGGGGTAATACAGGGTGGCATGTTACCACAATGAGAAGATGATCATGGCTTAATTACTATAAACAGAGGTTGAGCAGTTAACATCCAATAAGTTTTCCAAAAACTACAATGTTACAGTTTTGCAATGAATGTTATTTATTTTTCAATTCACTGATAATTCGGGAGAAATATTTTACTGAAATTTACTGAACAGGCAAGTTCTACAAAATAAAAAAAAATGTTCTAGAACATTTTTAGAACAGTTCTAGAACAAGCATGTCATTATCATAAATTTAACCAGATTGATGTTTGGAAAAACATGGCTGCCAGAATTGGAGGGTCCCCAAAAAGCACTTGTGGCAGTTTCTAGATGGCAAATTTGACAGTATTATAGTCTGGGACAGTGAATAGGCTTGAGACACAATTTCTTAAGTTTTGATGTTAATTGTTGCTGTAGTTACTGTTTTCCAAGGTCAAATGCATGACAATGTTTTGAAGTGGGTGGGGTAACAGGGTGGCAATAACTAACAACATTTAGGCCAACTTAGGGCCCCTATAATAATTCTCCTCAAGTTGATGTTTATTTATTTATTGTATCACCTGCATTTGGGGATTACTTATCGGGGTTTTAAACCAATGTCAACAGTTTTCCAGATATATAAAGGTAGTATTCGAATAAATCTTATTTCCAAACCCTATATGTGACATTTTTGGGGAGGTGTTCTACAACTGTTTTAGAAAAGTTCAGATTTTTTAGAACAAGTGCAGAACAAACCACTAGAACATTCCTGAAATTGTTCTTAAACTATTCTAAAATGCTCTAAAATAATACTTCAGGGGCATTAATGGAATGCTTTATATGACATTTTTGAAGAGTTGTTCTACAGTATTTCCAGAAAATTTCTAAAGGTTTGTTCTGGATAAGTTCTAGAAAAAGCCAATGTTTATTCTAGAACAGTTCTAGAACAAACCATTAGAACATTTCTGGAATTGTTCTTAAACTATTCTAAAATGCTCTAAAATAATAATTCAGGGGCATTAATGGAATGCTTTATATGACATTTTTGAAGAGTTGTTCTACAGTATTTCCAGAAAATTTCTAAAGGTTTGTTCTGGATAAGTTCTAGAAAAAGCCAATGTTTATTCTACAACAGTTCTAGAACAAACCATTAGAACATTTCTGGAATTTTTCTGGAACCATTCTAAAAATGTTCTAGAATGATTCAGAGACATTTGTAGAATGTTAAATGGAACATTTCTAGGGGTGTTCTACAATTGTTCCAGAAAAATTCTAAAGAATTGTTCTAGATCAGTTCTGGAACAAACCAAGGTTAGTTCTAGAACAGTTCTAGAACAAACCATTAGAACATTTCTGGAATAGTTCTGGAACCATTCTACAGATGTTCTAGAACTATTCAGAGACATTTATAGAACGTTAAATGGGACAATTTATGAGGGTTGTTCTACAACTGTTCCATATACATTCTAAAGATTTGTTCTGGAACTGTTCTAGAACAAACCAAGGTTAATTCTAGAACAGTTCTAGAACAAACCATTAGAACATTTCTGGAATAGTTCTGGAACCATTCTACAGATGTTCTAGAACTATTCCGAGACATTTATAGAACGTTAAATGGGACATTTTATGAGGGGTGTTCTATAATTGTTCCATAAACGTTCTAAAGATTTGTTCTGGAACTGTTCTAGAACAAAATTGATTTGTTCTAGAACTGTTCTAGGAAAAACTTTTAGAATTTTCTTGATTTGTTCTAGAACTGTTCTTGGAAAAACTTTTAGAATTTTCTGGAACTTTTCTAGAACAAATTATTTTACCTTGTCTAGAACAATTGTAGAACAAAAAATTGTCCCATTTAACGTTCTACATCTGTCCCATAAACATTCTAGAACTTATCTAGAACAGTTCTAGAACATAGTTCTAGAAAATTCTAGAATAATTTTAGAACATTCCACACTGACCCAAAATGAAAACTTCACACAGTATTCAAAAGTATATATTTTGATGATAAAATAAGTTTCGGGGTTATTTTTTTCGGTCATCGAATCTTCAATGCCTCATCGATGTCTCTGAAAAAAATATTTGATGAAAATCATAAATTGCATAATTTTTTATGAATAAAAAATTCACATGGGTCAAAATGAAAATTTCTAAAAACAATTAAAACAGTCACACAGATTTTGGAAACAAGGAATTACTGACTGCGTGCTTTATAAGTGACGTAAAAAAGATCGTCAGTACCAGTGTGACCTCCATTTTTACGAATGCTAAGCAGAATACGTCGCCTCATTGAATTTACGTAACGTTGTATGAGCAAGTTAGGGATACGTATGTTATGCTAACAGAGGTGCATATTGCATTCATTCAACGCATCCATTTGATGGTTGGACCTGACCCTCCGACCAAATTCATCCTATACGTGTTCTATGGGGTTCATGACCCAGGATGAAGCAGGCAAAGTAAGAGGTTGACGTTTTTTAGCATGCAATTATGTGGTTATTTACGTGTTGTGTGAGGCCTTGCATTGTCATGCTGGAAAATGTCAGGTCCGTTATTTTGCACGAAATGACTAATTATCTTTTGTGCATGAACCCCGTAAAGACGAGCAATAATGGTTGCCGTTTAAAACGATTACGTGGGTGAGTTAACGCGTTAAGGACGTAACGTCGCCATACGTGCGCGACCAGGTCTTCCACGAACCCTGACATACCCAGTTTTGTTGTACCGGTTCATAAGATAATTGATAGTCTGTCTAGAGCAGCCAAAATGATGCGCTATATCATTTTACCGTAGACCCCGCCATGAGCACGCCAACAACTTGGTTTCTTTGATCTTTGGAAAGACGTGCCGTCACTAAATGGAAGCGTTTTGTAAAAATAAATTATTTTTTATTACCAGTACTCAGCTGCAAATGTTTTCTTGTCGGTTTTAAAGCTGTTAATGAACCAACTGTTCCTCAGCACGTGCAACGTAAGGATCACGTTTTTCAGGCGTTGACGCTTGAACAGACTTGGAATTTGATTGAAAATTGCATAATCGTTATCTACGACGTTGTCTTGATAAGCATGCGAAGATCTTACAACGACATATATACTAACAAAACATTTATTCAAAGAAATAAAGTGTAAAGTTTTCATTTTGGGTCAGTGTAGAACAGTTCTAGACCATTTCGCAGGGGATAAGCCCATAAAATGCCTTTTCTACCGAATAAGAAATGAATGACAGTAATGAAGTTCTCTAGAACCAACCTCCTACATTGCTTTGTATTCTGTGCTAGTTTAATATAAAGTACATAAAGATTAAAAGTAGAATTAGCAAGTTTTATGCATTTTTTCATAAGTAAAAACCTCACTGTTATTTATGACACATTCTTTTGCAAACGTCCTGTACTTATCTATTTTTGCATGCTAGGGAATTGTTCGTCTGCTGACTTTCTTCAAAATTAAGCTTTTTACAAATAAACCACCCGGAAGCACCATCGGAGTGTCAAACAGTTTGGATCCAGATCAAGACCGACATTCTGTTGGTCTTCATCTGGGTTCAAAATGTTTGTAAAAGGCTTGGCAGACGACAAAATTCTCCTCTAGCAAGCAAAGAGTTATACAGGTAAATACTTTAGTGTTCAATATATTACCCATAAAAATTCGGACACTTTAAATACATTTGACATGCTATGCCCTTCAAACAAAGCAAAAGTAATATTCAAAGGATCTAGTTAAAATCAGTTCTACTTTCCAATGCTAAATGGGACACTTTCATTCCTTCAAAAGTATTTATTTCTTTTGTTTGAGCGTTCAGTTTTGTATTATTTACAGTACATGTAGTCAAAAATGTGCAGGTAACTTCAAAATTATCTCCCCAAAATCATTTTATTACAAAACATACTTTGTTTTTAAAACAATTTCATCAATTATTGTGATTTGTTAATACCCTGCATATGATATGTTCATAAGATATCACCATGCCCACCAAATAAAGCAAGAAAACGTGCAGAAATCACTTTTAAAGCACTTTTTGTTTTCATGAAATTTCAGACCCCCTCCCCTTTCTACCCTATCGAGTGCGTAAGAATTTTGAAAATATTTTGCTAGCTGGCTCTTGCCATTAGATTCACCTATTGCACTGATACTACATGTACCACACCAGAAGCTCATAGGCAGCGTTCTGGGAATCAGAAAAATAGGCGTATAAGGCCCAAACCGTCAATGATCCTTTGCCGCTACTGATATAGATCTGACTCTAAAAGTTTGTAGATTTGTTATACCAAATAGTGCTGAAAAAAGCAAACTGTTGCCACCACTGGTACTTCTATAAATTATATTTGTATGACTCTATAGAACTCTGCAAATGCGATTGCGCCAGCACGCTTAATTTATGGTACTTGTGCATATTCGTAAATGTCGTCAATTTACAAGTAACTATTCATTTTCACATTGTGTATGCGAGCTGAGAAAGCTCCTGTGCCAATGTACAGGCTCTTCTAAGCCTTGGTTGCTCATTATTGCAATGAGTGCCTGGATCTCGTGCTGGCTCGAATAGTATACTTTATCTCACCAAAGTCACATTTCACATGTTATGTTTATTATTTCTAATTTCATTTCTCTCCTTTTTCTGTATTCTTTCCTATTCCCACTGACTGACTTCTACTCGTTGGATATGACCTACATCAACATATCACACCAAATATGGATTTTCATGAGTATCCAACATGGCCCCCTTGTTTCGTCTTATGTATATTTTTGCAGTTTCTGCGATGCAGCGTATGAATAACAGATTTAAGTCAGACCCATTTGGTGGTCATGTTGGATCATGATGCTCTCCTGATCTGGGCTCTGAAAAAAGAATGACCAAACACAAGATTCACTTGTTACTCTTTAGTTTGTTCTTGGTCTTTTTGTGCAAGCCCTACTCCAACCAAATAGCAAAACTAAGCATGCAGCTCGACCTTCAGAGATGTACTGAACTGTATAAGAATATCAAATTTCCATACCTCCACTGTCCTAGTACTACAAAGAACGAGACAGAGCAGCAGTGAATACAAAGTGAATGAAGACTAAAGCAGCAGTGAATACAAAGTGAATGAAGACTAAAGCAGCAGTGAATACAAAGTGAATGAAGACTAAAGCAGCAGTGAATACAAAGTAAATGAAGACTAAAGAGTAAGAAGACAGAACAAAATAAGAATAGAAGGGAATAAGAATATAAAGAAGAGTAAATGGGAGCCAGAAGACATATGAGTAGCAAGAAATAAGAAGAAAATTATGATTAAGGGGAACAAGAAGACAGAGCAACACTAGGGAATGCAAGCAAAAGAAGAGTAAATGACAACAAGCCAGAGCAGAAGCAGGGGATAAGAATATAAAGAAGACTATAAAGTGGAACAAGACGACAGAGCAGCAGCAGAGGGTAATAAGAGAGAAGAGTAAAGGGGAACAAGAAGACAGTGCAGCTGCAGCAGGGGATAATAATAGGGAACAGAGTAATGGGGAACAAGAAGATAGAGCAGCAGGGAATACAAAGAGAAAGAAGTGTAATGGGGAACAAGAAGACAGAACAGAAACAGGGATACAAAGAGAAAAGGGAACAAGAAAGCAGAGCAGCAGCAAGGAATAAGATGAGAAAGAAGAGTAAAGGGGAACAACTCCGAACAAGACAGAGCAGCATGGAATACGAAGAGAAGAAGAGATGGGGGAACAAGACGGAACAGCAGCAGGGGATAAGAATAGAAAGAAGAGCAAAGGGAAACAAGAGGGCAGAGCAGCTGCAGGGAATAAGAAGAGAAAGAAGAGTAAAGGGGAACAAGAAGTCAGAGCAGCAGGGAATAAGAATCAGATGAATAATAAAGGGGAACAAGACAGAGCAGCATCAGGGAATACAAAGAGAAAGAGTAAAGGGGAACAAGTCAGAGCAGCAGCAGGGAATAAGAAGAGAAAGAAGAGTAAAGGGGAACAATAAGACAGAGCAGCAACAGAGAATAAGAAGAGAAAGAAGAGTAAAGGGAACAAGACAGAGCAGCAGGGGTTACAAAATGAAAGAAAATTTAAAGGGAACAAGACTGAGCAGTTGCAGACCTCAGTCAAGCCCCTGTATGGAGATGGTGCTAAAATAAAATCTTATCTTATTTTTACCCATCTTGCTACCAGCTTAAAATGAAATTTAAGGGTTTTAGAATACAACATTATTTGAATTTTACATTTGAAAATTGAAAGTCTGTAAGCCTGACTTCAAGGGCATGCTAAGGGATGGAATGGGTGAGACTGACCTCAAGGGCAAGCTTAGGGGTCAAATGACCTGCAGTTAAACTTAGAAATACATCTACCAATCACGTCAAACGCAAATGTTATTTATCAAAGATTCTTGATAAAATATCGCTATATAATATTAAATGCAAACATTAAACTTTTAAGCCTTGGGTTTAGGATGGCCTAGAGTAAAACTATAGATGGTTTATCTACCATCATGCTTAATATAAATGAAAATCATTGACAGTCTTGATAATATAGCTACTTAACTGTTAAAGTAAAAAATGACTTTTCTATAAAATTTCTTAAGTCTGTGACCTTGACCTCAGGGAATGGCCCAGGGTCAAACTTTAGACCTATATCTAACATACCATGCCAAACATAAATGTAATTTAACATTAGGTCTAGATAATATAGCTAAATAACCTTAAAAACTGTTTAATTTCAAATGAAAATTCAAAGTCTGTGACCTTCATCTCAAGGTCACAACCCAAGATCAAGGCAACCACCCAGGGTGGGGATTATATGACAGATACTTTTATTTCTTTTATGCACTCACATTATATATTCATGTAGGGAGATCAAATGGTAAATCCCATTCCAAAAATTCATAATCACTAGTTTTCTGACTAACTGGAACCTTGAGCTCTTGAACTACTGGCCATGCATTTGCTGCATGTGCAAAACATGCTAAATTATTAATAGATCAAGAAAGGTGTGCATATAATAGCTTATAGGTTTATCTAAATTAGATTTCTGTCCCCCTCTTGGCTCTCGTTTGTGATGTTTTGTTGTATTTTTGTCACTTTCCCTTGTGGTATCCTGGGTCAGGTGTGGTACTTATTGTATAGATTCCTGATCTTTGCCACCTTTCTTAATTTCATTTTTATTTTCACAAATGTATGTGTTATAGCCATTGAATCAACTACTATTCCACAAACAGTTTATGACAGTGATGTATAATAATATTTTAAATAGACAAAGGTATATCCCTAAATAAGGGGAAAGCTCATATACAAATACAGTATGCACTATGTTGATATTCCATAGTATATCGTGGTGTAGTGGATACTATTCTCAGCTTATAATCATATGAGCCGAGTTTGAATGTTGCAACACTGGCCTTTATTTTATTTTATTTTTTTCCATTAATACATGTACAACTAAAAAGTTTTTGCTTCAAGATGTGTGATTTTATTATATTTATTAATTTGTTGTTTTTGCAGTTTTTTTTTTTTTTTATTTTTATAAAATTTTCTACATTGATCATAATATACCATATAATAAAAGTACAAATCAATGGAGCTCAAAATCAGACTGTGTCTGAGTAATTCTCACCCCATTACCTTTATAACATTTTGAAGAATTAATGGCCTTCTGACTAGTATTGTTCGATTTTATTAATCTGACACAGGTGCATAATTTCACGGTTAGTGCACAAGATATTTTTACCTTCCGTCAACTTTCGGTATTTACCTTAAGTTTTTCAGGAATTCCGCAAGTAGTAATGCAGATAATGAAACGTTTTGTACCCTCCAACTGGCTAATCAAGTGGTTATGATACAGAGTTTACAACCAAATGGTCATGAGTTCGAGTCCATGTGTGTTTTTTTTACCTTTATTCGATTCGTTTAATTTCATTTATTATAGATGTACCACAACCTTTGAGGAATGAAATTTTTGATCATTCTATTTCAAAATAGTCCAGTGGAAAACAAGAATGACCTGGAACTTGATTTTAAAGTTTTTTTCTTTGTTGATTCTTGTTGTTGAGGCATTGTACTTGATGAATCCAACTGATGCCACTCTGGCATCATTGAGCGTTTTGAAATATTCAAGATGGCGTCCAAGATGGCCGTCAGTTAGGCTCCTATGACCTATATGACCAACACACTCGATCAAAAGCATTTTATTTTTGACTTTTCATGGATGTTTCAGAGGCTAAATGTTACAACCAATTAAAATGGAACATTTTTTTTGATTCAGAAGGTTGAAATATTAAAGATGGCGTCCAAGATGGCTGCCAGTTAGGCTTCTAAGACCTATATGACCTACATACTCGATAAAAACACTTTTATTTGAACTTTTTATGGAGGTTTAGAGGCTAAATGATACACACGATCAAATAAAAACATGGTATTGATTCAGAAGATTGAAATTTAAAGATGGCGTCAAAGATGGCCTTCAGTTAGGTTCCAAAGACCTATCTGACTAAACAACTCGATATAAAGCATTTCAATTTTGACTTTTTACCGCTGTTTAGAGGCCTAATAATACAAACGATTAAAATGAGGCATTCACAGGTTTGATTCACAAGGTTGAAAAATTAAAGATGGTGTCCAAGATGGCCGCCATTTAAAGCAAAATTCAACCTGAAATCAAATTCGAAGTTTGTAACTATTTTCTGATCGTTTTCGGTTGTATTTGGAAAAGTTGACTGGCATGTTATTGTTGTTTTTCAGCGTTGTGAAATATTTAAGATGACGTCCAAGATGGCAGCAATAACAGGGTGGGGAATCACATAGTTTTTTCTTTGATACACTGCATGGAAAAAAGTAACAGACTCTTACTTTTCGTAATGGTAATGTTTTTGTCTTTGTTCTGAGAATCGTATCCATCAATCGACGTACCATGCACTTTCCAGAGCATTTTGGCGGATCTGATAATACCATAATATCATATTATTCTCATAAAAAATCCTACTTTGGAAAAAAAATTTCTTCAAAAAAATTAAGTGATAAATGACAGGGTGTACTGAACCGACGATGTCACTGAAAACTTTGTGACAGAGTGTTTGATCAAAGTACAAACCTCTTATATATCAATATGCGGAAATAGTCAGCTGCTTGGATGGATAAATTTGCAAATAAACAACAAAAAAACACTTATGAAGTGTAGTGTATCAACACAAAAACAGCTCCTGAGTAAGGTATCTGCCTGCTGCAGATGTTTGTTACAATCTTGACTGCTGGTTGGTACGGGCCTGCTTGCCCGGTGTAAAAGTAACACGCATTACTACTTCTCTGGTCTGTTGCAATTCGCACAAATGGTTCGGTACTGCTATAACATCTGGTGTAAGTGTATCAGACATACATGCTTGGAGGCACAAGTTTACAGATATGACTGTTGTTTAGATGCAACTGTTAAAGACATGGGAAATGGCCGTATGCAATTGTTACAGGCATTGCTGATGATCAGGTGCAAATTTAATATACATGGATCCTGATAAGATGAAACTGAAACAGACATGTATGCTGATAGTATGCAACTTATAAAGACATGGCTGCTAGTCAGGTGCAATTGTAAAATACATGCATGATACCCTGGTGCAATTGTGCTAACCAGCCCGTTAGTTGGGTACGAGCATAAGGACAGAACTGTGGGTCTGAGACCAGTGTAACATATATCCTACTGGTTCAGCCACACGATGACAGATGTGCTTGCAAGTCAGTTGCAACTGATTCAAACATATCTGCTGGTAGATGCAACTCTTAACAGACATGCATACTGGTCAAGTTTAATTGTAACAAACGTGCCAGGTGGTCGGGTGCAACTGCAACAAACATGCATGTTTGTTCAAAGCAATGTTTAAAACATGGGTACTGCAACATGCCTGCTAGTCTTGTGAAGCTGTTACAGACATAACTGCTTGGTTTCAGACATGTGTGCTAGTCCAGTACCACATAATTAAACATATGTAATGGTAAATATATCTGCTGACCCTGTAGCAATGATGCCTGGACAGCTGGTCGGGAGAAAGTAGAACAGACATGCACACTGGCGGGATGTAACTTGAACAGCAATGCCCGCTGATCCAGAGCAACAGTACCCAGCATTTCTGTTAGTTGGGTTCAATTGTAGCATACATTATTGCTGGTGTGATGTTACTAACACGCATGACGTCTGGCCCCGAGTCCCGTTAAACGGCATGTGTGCTGGTTTAGTACCACATTATTAAACACATGTGATGTTAAGGATGTCGGATATGATGAGCTGGTGGCATTACATGGCCGCTGTTCAGTGAAACTTCAACAGATATGCCTGGGGACTTGGTACTATTCAATTAAACATGACTCCTGGTACATTGGAAATCAAAGAGAAAAGCTACTTGACCGAAACCCCTCTATCAGACATGCCGACTAACACTGTGAAACTTTATCAGCTAAGACTGCTTCATTGCCAACACAACTAACATGCAGTGTAGAGAGTTGTTATGTCGCTGCAGCTGCAACATATATGCCTGCTGGCCTAGTGTTACTACCACAAACACCACAGCTGTTCAAACATGCCTACTGGTTGAGTGCTGCTGCAAGATGGATGCTTGCTGGACTGTGGCCACTCAATCAGCATGCCTGCTGACCTTTTGTCACGTAATACTGCATGGCTGCTGGCGTTGTGCTTCTATCTGCTATACCTGCTGGTATGGTTTCTCACTATCAGCCGTGTCTGCTGGTATGGTGTCTCACTATCAGCTGTGCCTGCTGGTGTGGTGCTTCATTATAGGTCATGCATTTTGGTTAAATACATCACTATCAGTCATGCCTGTTGGTGTAGTGTCTCACTATAGGGCATGCCTTCTGGTGCAGTGCCTCACTGTAGGTCATGTCTTCTGGTGTGGTGCCTCACTATAGGCAATGCGTATATGCGTGGTAGCTCACTATAGGCCACGCCTGCTGGTCCGTTTTGCACTTCAACCTACATTTTGACTGGTTGAGTGCAGACGGAAGAGGGATGGCTACAAGTCAGGTGCTACCCTTACAGAGGTGCCATTATATCAAACATGTTTGCTGATCCGGTGCCACTCTCAGATATGCCTGCTCGTACAGTGCAACTCCATCAGACATGCATGCTTCTCCATCAGGCAAAGTGCTTCTCCATCAGGCAACAAATCTGGTATGTTACAAATCCACAAGACGTGCTTACTGGCTAGGCGTGGCTCCCACGGGTTTGTAAAACTTATCAGCTACCATCCTGGACGCCATCTTGAATTTATCAAATTCTGTGTGATGCATTAGCTGCATCACTGGGATGTTACAGGGATGATGTCTGTAACGCAAGAATCATTAAAATTGGCATTTTGCAAGTGAATCCCTGGTAGTCGGGGAACCAAGGTAGAAAAAATGCTAACCCTTGCACCCGAAAGGTATACAGCTGAATTTTGTATGGTTGCAAAGGTAATTCTATGGTGTATCTGAAACCACTGTATAGCAGACTCGATCGACTTGCATAACGCCAGAGCAGTCAACTTTCTACGGAAGCCAAGCAAGAACATGTCAAACTATTATTTTTCAAAATGTTATATATTTTTATCAAAAAAGATCAGTATTGAAAAATATTGAGTTTATATAATAATACAACATCGGCGTAGACCGGAGAAACAGTGTTGGTCATCTAAGAATACTGCTTATTGATTTTTAAAGCATATAGATTAGGGCACCCCCATTTTAAAATTAAATTTATAGAGATCTTTCCTTCAAATCTCATTCAAACAGAATTTATTGCCCAAAAATGTATATGATAAATATTTATATATCGCTTGGAAGCATATCTCGTAAAAAATTGTGTGCTTACTTATTCACTTTTGTGCTCCCGCTGAAGTGCTTTGAATTGCATATTTTTTACATAAATAAATACATTATAAATTGAATGTTCTTAAACACTGCATACAGTTAGACAGGAGTTTGGGACATAATTTAAGACAATTTATTTTATTTTCTATGGCAAACTAGAAAATGTAGCTGAAAAGTAAAAATATGAAACCACGATAATTGATACTTAGTAATTTAGTCCATGCCAGCTGGTGCGTAGTTAAATACTATGGACAACTTACGAGCAGTTTAACACTTAAATGAAATTTATAAAGGTTTAAAGGATGTTTATCGTCCATATTTACAACAGCTTTGAAACAGAGGGTCATTGTAAGGACCAAGGGGATTTTTATCTACTGAAAACAATAATTTCATTTAACAGTGGTAAAATAAATATGAAAAAGTATAACTATTATCATATCACCATGCAAAACCTGTCTGTCCCCGTCTGAGATGCAGAAATGTAACCGCATAGTATTTGTAAAGAACAGAATGTCCCTAAGAAGATTATTTTGGTGCACAAATGACTGCCAATACTTTTAAATGCATTTGATAGTGTACTATAGTATTATCGAACTGTCAAACGGCTTCTCATACCCATCCTCCAGATAAGAGTGCGTAATGGAAAATTATTTTTGTTATTTCTCAACCAAAACATATGTTGAGGGCACTTCAATGGACCTATTAAATGAGACGGTTCTTTTGAAGACCAAAAGCACACTCTTTGTCTTATTGATAATGGAAACATCACAATTTCTATGCTATGAAAGATTGCTTAACAAGACATATGTGGCATACAAAAAATGCATTTTTCCGCGAAATGCAATTCTGGTTGCTTTGCTATACAGTGGTTTCATATCAAGCACTATTTAGACTATCAGTATACAAAATTCTAGCCGTATACCTCTCGGGTGCAAAAAATGTGTGTTTTTGCACGATACGCGACTTTGGTTCCCCGACTATGGAGTTTGCCGGTCTCAGGGAAAATTTTCTTATATTTTTGTAATAAAATGCCATTTTGTCTAAATTCTTATTTTATTTTTATATTTTTGTCATAAAATAAGTGTCTTTAACTATATATCAACCTCATATCTAACAATTTAAGGAAAAAAATGGGTTTGAGACATCTTTCCATATCGCACAATGTTTTAACTTATAATTGGCCTCCATCTTGGACGCCATCTTTGATATATCGAATTGCTCAATGATGCCAGAGTGGCATCACTCGGATTTTTCAAGGACAATATATGCACTACCAGGATCAACAAAGAAAAAAAGTTTAAAATCAAGTTCCAGGTCCTCCTAAAATTTGCTCAAATTCTGCCGGACTAAAAGGTTGATGCATAAAGTGTAAAAAGAGCCAGTCTGTCCAAAACATATTCAGAGATTCATGTGAAAATATTGTTCCTTATTATAGCCAAAACATACGGTTGAAAATTATTCACTATACATGTTGTTTGAACTTAAGTTCAGTGGGAAAACGTCTGAAGAAAAGTATGCAGCAAGTCTTGGCGCTAAGGCAAAGCAGATATTTTTTTAATATCTGTGATTACTTTAAAGAATATTTCAAAAGCACAGAGATTCAATTTCACATATCGAGCGTACGGTAAACGTTCTCGGTGATGATCCTACAAAAATAACAATAAAAATACAAGTATAGATAAACAAATAAATTTGAAGCTTGTCTATATTTACAAAATTGAAAATACAAATCTAGAAATAGGGGTTTCAGACGTTTTATTACGTATACTATTCTATTTTGAGGCACATAGATGTTCCAGACAGACTGGTTCAGTGTATGTGTTACGCATCAACCTTTTGAATGTAATGATCCAAAGGAAATTACTCAGAGGTGGGGTACATCTATAATAAATGAAGTTAACAATTCGTATAAAGGTAAAAATACAAAAAACAAAACAAAAAAAAAACAAGAACATAAGTGGACTCGAATTCACGGCCTTTTGGTTGTAAACTCTGTACCATAACCACTTGACTAGTCAGTAGGACAGTGTAAAACATTTCATTATCTCATTACTACTTGCAAAATTCCTGAAAAACTTACGGTAAATACCGAAAGTCGACGGAAGGTAAAAATATCTTGTGCACTAACCGTGAAATTATGCACCTATGTCAGGTTAATAAAATCGAACAATACTGCCCTTTAAAGAAATTTTACTTTTTCATTTTTTCAGTCATATTATGAATTAAAATTCAATGTTTTGGGTTACCATGTCAATTTCAAAGATCTTTATACCAAACTTTGTGTGTTCTCACAAATAAAAGATAGAAAACATATTGAACAGAATGAAAATTCTGTTCCTGGGGGGTCAAAAACTTAGACGTGGGGATTTGGGATGGCACCCCATGGTTACTGTGCTTTCTAGTTTCATGATATTTTGGGACAAAGACTCAGACGAGCCTGTTTTAAAAATTATTTTCGGCGATAATTTTAGGTATTGGTAATTTTAGTGTGTTCGAAATTTTAGAACATTTACCATACAGTAAAACCTGCTTTAGAGGCCACTTGTATTAAGCAGGAAACTATCTTAAGCAAGCATGTATTCAGTTCCCACAAAAGGCATATGCGCAGTCTGATCATAGCCTTTACTATTCGCTTGAATATTCTATGAGTGTATAAAACATCATTTGGAGCTTCTAAGCTTAAGGGAGGCTACACTGTGAGGCTTGTCCAAGTCTACATTTGTCAAAATGCCATATTGTTGGAAATCACATGTCACAGCTCATATAGTTTCTTATCATTAACTAAATTGCATGTGCAACTTATAAAACAAATCACATGACTGTGACCTTGTTGGTCACACTCGTAATGAGATACTGCAGGGACCAAGCTGGGGGGCGACTAGGGCGAAATGGTCGCCCCGGGGGCCGAAATTTCGCCCTAAATGGGACCCAGAGAGAAGTGGGAGTCTCCCTAAAAAAAAAAAAAAAAAAAAAAAATTTTTTTTTTTTTTTAGGGAGACTCATTTTCATTCTGTCACCACACAAATGCAAGCTGTGGTGACATTATCAGACAATCTACTACCACTGCATTGTGTTTCTCCTTCCATTAAATGGCAATAGTATGTGTAATGGCTGATTTGCTTCTAAATTGACAGAAAATGTCGTAGTTTTGCGCTATAACTTCTCCCTAATTGTCTTGCAGAAAGAAGTCACTTCTCCCTAAAATTCTGGGCCAGCTTGGTCCCTGTACTGCGCTGTCATAGTGCAGTAAATGTTCTAAAAATGTTGAACACTTTTCTCTTTCTGTTCTCAAAGAAAATGTTGGCTTTCAGGGCTGGTATTCACAAAAGGCTTGTCAGAATAGAAAACAGGGAAGACCCTGATCAGACTGCTTCTGCGTTGTTTGTCTAGGCTTTTTGGCAGGCAACTAGTGTTTGAAATTTTAGAATAGTAGTGATCTTGGAAGGTTACAAGATCTTGGAAGGTAGATTTTGTGAACTGTCTTATAAGTACCAAAAGTAGGTTACTGAGATGCTAACAATGAGTACCAACAACATATGTTGAGATGTTTCTAATACACATATTAATTAACCCTTAAAGCGCCAATCACGACTGCAGCAGACGGTAAATTTTGTGACATCTTTCCCAATATTCGACAAAAATAAGGTATGATATTAAACGAGAATAGTCTGCAAGCAGACGATTCTCATGAAATATAATGCCTTATTGGTTATTTTGGAAGAAGCGACAAAATTTGCAATTGTCATCTGCTGTAAATTATAGGTGGTGCTTTAAGGGTTAATTGTCAAAGAGTACAGTATACAGACTATTGCATCTCATTTACTCAGTTACAACTTAATTTAGAAATTGTAACATCTGACCCTCAAAATTGTAATCAAAATGAATGGGAGATTCATTCCATCAAAAAATGGTTACAAAACGTGTTTGATAAAAGACTCTAAAGATTAATATGTTTTGTTTCAATCTGGACCAAACTACCAATTACATAGGGTCTGGTACAGACTTAAACTAGCACTTCCCTCAAGTCATGTTTTATGAATTGATTCAACTGCTATTTCTGCACCCCTTAAACAGTATGTGAATAGTAAATTTTAAATTCATCAAATACTCATTTCTTCTTACTTCAAAAACTAAGCTGACTCCAAACTAACTTAAATGCAAGTCCTACACCTAGAAGAAAAAAATCAGACAAAATATCCAAAAATGCATATGATTAAACAATATATGTGCCCCTTAGGTTCTTTGGCTTTGAATATACTTAGCTATAATTAGAAGAAAAAAATCAGCCAAAATATCCAAAAATGCATATCATTTAAAAATATTATGTGAGGCTCTTCGACTTTATACTTGGTCATAATCAGAAGAGAAAAAAATCAGACAAAATATCCAAGATGAATATCATTTAAAATTATATGTGTCCTATGCTCTTTGACTTTATAGTTTGTTATAATCAAAAGAAAAAAATCAGACAAAATATCATAAATGCATATCATTTAAAAATATTTATGTGTCCTAATGCTCTTTGACTTTATACTTTGCTATAATCAGAAAAAAAAATCAGACAAAATATACAAAATGCATCTCGTTCAAAAAATATATATGTCCTAGGCTCTTTGACTTTATACTTTGTTATAATCAGAAGAGAAAAAAATCATACAAAATATCCAAAAATGCATATCATTTAAAAATATGTATGTGTCCTTAGGCTCTTTGATTTTACACTTTGTTATAATCTGACAAAAATCAGGCAAAATATCCAAAAATGCATATCGTTTTAAAAACATATATTTCCTAGGCTTTTGACTTTATACTTTGTTATAGTAAGAAGAAAATATCAGAGAAAATTTCGAAAAAATTCTTATCATTTAAAAATATATATATGTAAGCTAGGCTCGTTTACTTTATACCTTGTTATAATCAGAAGAAAAAAATCAGGCACAATATCAAAAGAAAAATAAATATAAGATGTTTCTTTATGTCTAAATTTTTTCTTTGACTTTATTATAAAGTGACTTTGTTATAATCAGAAGAAAACAGAAAAAAAAATCAGACGAAGTATTCAAAAATGCATCTCATTTAAAGAAATTATATACATTATAGGCCTTTTTGACACTACACTTTGTTATAATCAGAAAAAAACTCAGACAAAATATCCAAAAATGCATATAACTTTTCATGAAAAAATATATATGCCCTTAGGTTTCTTTGATTATACATTGTCATTATCAGCAGTAAAAACCAGACAAAATATCCAAAAATGCATTTTATTAAAAGATATATAATGTCCTAGCTCTTTTTAACTCTATACCTTGCTATAATCAGAAAGAAAAATCAGACAAAATATCCAAAAATGCACATCATTTTAAAACAATATTAATGTCTCTGTGACTCTATACATTGTCATAAGGCCAGATTTTTTTTTATTAGTTGATTTACGAACCCTCCTACTGTAATTTTCTGGAAAGTAGGAAAAAAATAAAATTTAATTTCTAAAAAATTTTTTTTATTTTATCGGCCGACTCTAAATATTACTTGTTTGGTTGAAAAAAATAATATTTTTTTGAGGTTCTGTCTGTGCATTTTTGAGAGTGACACTGTTAAAAGTGATTGTCCTGTCCAGATTTTTAGGACAATGATGAAATATTTAAAGATTACCTTACTAGTTTTACTGTTTTTTCTGGAGATATTAAAGAAAAAAAGAAAAAAAGCTCTTAAAAAAAAAAAAAAAAAACTCTGGAAAAAAAAAAAAAAAAAAAGCTCTGAAAATGACCAGTCAACTGGTCATTTTCAGAGCTTTTTTATTTATTTTTTTCGTCCCCCCGACCCTAGATCTGAAAAAAAATTCCCGTAAATCAACTAATAAAAAAATCTGGCCTAATCAGAAGGGAAACATCAGACAAAATATCCAATAATGCAATTCATTTTTTAAATTATACAAGTGCTAAGTCTCTTTGACCTTACACTTTGTTATAATCAGAAGAAAAAATCAGACAAAATCTCTTGGACCCAAGGCCTATCTAGGCGAGAAATTTGATGAATTCTCTTCCTGCAGAAGTGGGCATTTTTCAATAATCTGTGCAACCTCGTCTGGGTTTAAACTATTTGTCAATGATTCATTGAAAGCATCTTAACATAGCATAGGTTTAGATAAGCCAAAAAATTCAGCGTAAAATTGTAAATATTTTCTTACCCATTATTTTTAGCGTATGTTTTGGGTGCTCAAATGAATCCTCTCATTGAGACGGTTCTTTTGAGTACTCACAACATATGTTTTGGTGGAAAAATAAGAAAATTATTTTTCTGGTATGCACTATTAATTTAAGGCCTGCATAGGTTGGGGGTACTCACTGGTAGTTTCTCAGTAACATAGATCACATGTTTAGATGAACAAAAAATGTTCAGCGTAAAATTGTAAATATTTTCTTACCCATTATTTTTAGCGTATGTTTTGGGTGCTCAAAAGAATCCTCTCATTGAGACGGTTCTTTTGAGTACTCACAGCATATGTTTTGGTGGAAAAATAAGAAAATTATTTTTCTGGTATGCACTATTAATTTAAGGCCTGCATAGGTTGGGGGTACTCACTGGTAGCTTCTCAGTAACATATATCACATGGTTAGATAAACAAAAAATGTTCAGCGTAAAATTGTAAATATTTTCTTACCCATAATTTGTAGCATATGTTTTGAGTGCTCAAAAGAACCCTCTCATTGAGATGGTTCTTTTGAGTACCCACATCATATGTTTTGGTTGAGAAATAAGAAAATTATTTTTCTGGTACGCACTCTTAAACCTACATAGTCTGTAACTTTTGATCTTCTAATTTTAAAAATAATGTTTTTATTTTTCAAGAACACAGTAAAAATACTCAAATTCAGGTAAACATTTTACCATTTTCGTAAATCTAAACAAGTTAACACTATCAAAACAACTGCATTTATGTTAAAATTCAACGTTCTAGAATTATTGGAGGGACGCAAATAATTACCAACAAGAGAAAAATACACCTATTTGGTAAGATAATTCACTTTTCCATGCAGTTTTCAGCTGTACTGAACATTTTTATTGTAAAAACATAGCTTAATTCTACTTTTACAAATGATTTAAAAAGAAAATAATTTTTTTCGAAAAATGTTCATAGTTACAGAGTATGCAGCTTTAACTAAAGGCCTGCATAGTTTGGTGGTACTCACTGTTAGCTTCTCAGTAAAATATATCACATGTTTAGATAAACAAAAATGTTCAACAAAAAATTGTTAACATTTTCTTACCCATAATTTTTAGCATATCTTTTGGGTGCTCAAAAGAACCGTCTCATTGAGATGTTTTTTTTGAGTACCCACATCATATGTTTTGGAAGAGAAATAAGAAAATTATTTTTCTGGTACGCACTCTTAACTAAAGGCCTGCATAGGTTGGTGGTACTCACAGGTAGCTTCTCAGTAACATATATCACATGTTTAGATAAACAAAAAATGTTCAGCGTTAAATTGTAAATATATTCTTACCCATAATTTGTAGCATATGTTTTGGGTGCTCAAAAGAACCGTCTCATTGAGACGGTTCTTTTGAGTACCCACGTCATATGTTTTGGTTGAGAAATAAGAAAATTATTTTTCTGGTACACACTCTTAACTAAAGGCTTGCATAAGTTGGTGGTATTCATCGTTAGCTTCTCAGTAACATATATCACATGTTTAGATAAACAAATTTGTTCAACATAAAATTGTAAATATTTTCTTACCCATAATTTTTATTTTTTGGGGTGCTCAAAAGAACCGTCTCATTGAGGTGGTTCTTTTGAGTACCCACATCATATGTTTTATTTGAACCACATTTATCCTTCTTAACATTTCAAATAGCAGCTACTAAATTTCAACTTTTATCCTTCTCAACATATCAATCAGTTTTTTCTTTCCTTTCAACAACATTTATCCTTCTTAACATATCAAAAAGCAGCTGCTAAGTTTCAACTTTTTTCCTTCTCAACATATCAATCAGTTTTTCTAATTTTCAACCACATTTATCCTTCTTAACGTATCAAATAGCAGCTGCTAAGATTCAACATTTATCCTTCTCAACATATCAATTAGCTGTTTCTTCACTTTCAACCACATTTATCCTTCTTAACATATAAAATAGCAGCTGCTAAGTTTCAACTTTTATCCTTCTCAACATATCAATAAGTTTTTTCTTTCCTTTCAACAACATTTATCCTTCTTAACATATCAAAAAGCAGCTGCTAACAATCAACTTTTATCCTTCTCAACATATCAAGTATCTGTTTCTTAATTTTCAACCACATTTATCCTTCTTAACATATCAAATAGCAGCTGCTTCAACCACATTTATCCTTCTTAACATATCAAATAGCAGCTGCTAAGTTTCAACTTTTATCCTTCTCAACATATCAATCAGTTTTTTCTCAATTTTCAACCACATTTATCCTTCTTAACATATAAAAAAGCAGCTGCTAAGTATCAACTTTTATCCTTCTCAACATATCAAGTATCTGTTTTTACACTTTCAACCACATTTATCCTTCTTAACAGATCAAGTTGCAGCTGCTAAGTTTTAACTTTTATCCATCTAAACATATCAAGTATCTGTTTCTTAATTTTCAATCACATTTATCCTTCTTAACAGGTCAAATAGCAGCTGCTAAGTTTTAACTTATATCCTTCTCAACATATCAATTAGTTGTTTCTTCATTTTCAACAACATTCATCCTTCTTAACATATCAAATAGCAGCTGCTAAGTTTCAACTTTTATCCTTCTCAACATATCAATAAGTTGCTTCTTCACTTTCAACCACATTTATCCTTCTTAACATATCAAATAGCAGCTGCTAAGTTTCAACTTTTATCCTTCTCAACATATCAATTAGCTGTTTCTTCCTTTTCAACCACATTGATCCTTCAAGTTGTTTCTTCACTTTTTACAACATTCATCCTTCTTAACATATCAAATAGCAGCTGCTAAGTTTCAACTTTTATCCTTCTCAACATATCAATAAGTTGTTCCTTCACCTTCATCCACATTTATCCTTCTTAACATATCAAATAGCAGCTGCTAAATTTCAACTTTTATCCTTCTCAACATATTAAGCATCTGTTTCTTCATTTTAAATCACATTTATCCTTCTTAACATATCAAATAGCAGCTGCTTAGTTTCAACTTTTATTCTTCTCAACATATATTTAAGTTTTTCTTCACTTTCAACCACATTTATCCTTCTTAACATATCAAATAGCAGCTGCTAAGTTTCAACTTTTATCCTTCTCAACATATCAATAAGTTGCTTCTTCACTTTCATCCACATTTATCCTTCTTAACATACCAAATAGCAGCTGCTAAGTTTCACATTTTATCCTTCTCAACATATTAAGCATCTGTTTCTTCATTTTCAATCACATTTATCCTTCTTAACATATCAAATAGCAGCTGTTTAGTTTCAACTTTTATTCTTCTCAACATATATATAAGTTTTTCTTCACTTTCAACCACATTTATCCTTCTTAACATATCAAAAAGCAGCTGCTAAGTTTCAACTTTTATCCTTCTCAACATATCAATCAGTTTTTTCTTCCCTTTCAACAACATTTATCCTTCTTAACATATCAATTAGCAGCTGCTAAGTTGCAACTTATATCCTTCTCAACCTATTAATACATTGTTTCTTCACTTATTCAACCACATTTATCCTTCTTAACTTATCAAATAGCAGCTGCTAAGTTCAACTTTTATCCTTCTCAACATATCAATAAGTTGCTTCTTCACTTTCAACCACATTTATCCTTCTTAACATATCGAATAGCAGCTGCTAAGTTTCAACTTTTATCCTTCTCAACATATCAATAAGTTGCTTCTTCACTTTCAACCACATTTATCCTTCTTAACATATCAAATAGCAGCTGCTAAGTTTCAACTTTTATCCTTCTCAACATATAAAATAAGTTGTTTCATCACTTTTAACAACATTCATCCTTCTTAACATATCAAATAGCAGCTGCTAAGTTTCAACTTTTATCCTTCTCAACATATCAATAAGTTGCTTCTTCACTTTCAACCACATTTATCCTTCTTAACATATCAAATAGCAGCTGCTAAGTTTCAACTTTTATCCTTCTCAACATATCAAGTTGTTTCTTCACTTTCAACAACATTCATCCTTCTTAACATATCAAATAGCAGCTGCTAAGTTTCAATTTTTATCCTTCTCAACATATCAAGTTGTTTCTTCACTTTCAACCACATTCATCCTTCTTAACATATCAAATAGCAGCTGCTAAGTTTCAACTTTTATCCTTCTCAACATATAAAATAAGTTGTTTCATCACTTTTAACAACATTCATCCTTCTTAACATATCAAATAGCAGCTGCTAAGTTTCAACTTTTATCCTCCTCAACATATCAATAAGTTGCTTCTTCACTTTCAACCACATTTATCCTTCTTAACATATCAAATAGCAGCTGCTAAGTTTCAACTTTTATCCTTCTCAACAAATCAATAAGTTGCTTCTTCACTTTCAACCACATTTATCCTTCTTAACATATCAAATAGCAGCTGCTAAGTTTCAACTTTAATCCTTCTCAACATATCAAGTTGTTTCTTCACTTTCAACAACATTCATCCTTCTTAACATATCAAATAGCAGCTGCTAAGTTTCAATTTTTATCCTTCTCAACATATCAAGTTGTTTCTTCACTTTCAACCACATTCATCCTTCTTAACATATCAAATAGCAGCTGCTAAGTTTCAACTTTTATCCTTCTCAACATATAAAATAAGTTGTTTCATCACTTTTAACAACATTCATCCTTCTTAACATATCAAATAGCAGCTGCTAAGTTTCAACTTTTATCCTTCTCAACATATCAATAAGTTGCTTCTTCACTTTCAACCACATTTATCCTTCTTAACATATCAAATAGCAGCTGCTAAGTTTCAACTTTTATCCTTCTCAACATATCAAGTTGTTTCTTCACTTTCAACAACATTCATCCTTCTTAACATATCAAATAGCAGCTGCTAAGTTTCAATTTTTATCCTTCTCAACATATCAAGTTGTTTCTTCACTTTCAACCACATTCATTCTTCTTTAGATATCAAATAGCAGCTGCTAAGTTTCAACTTTTATCCTTCTTAACATATCAATAAGTTGTTTCATCACTTTTTACAATATTCATCCTTCTTAATATATCAAATAGCAGCTGCTAAGTTTCAACTTTTATCCTTCTCAACATATCAATAAGTTGTTTCTTCACTTTCAACAACATTCATCCTTCTTAACATATCAAAAAGCAGCTGCTAAGTTTCAACTTTTATCCTTCTCAACATATCAATAAGTTGTTTCATCACTTTAAACAACATTCATCCTTCTTAACATATCAAATAGCAGCTGCTAAGTTTCAACTTTTATCCTTCTCAACATATCAATAAGTTGTTTAATCTCTTTTAACAACATTCATCCTTCTTAACATATCAAATAGCAGCTGCTAAGTTTCAAATTATATCCTTCTCAACATATCAATTAGCTGTTTCTTCTCTATCAACCACATTGATCCTTCTTAACATATCAAATAGCAGCTGCTAAGTTTCACTTTTTATCCTTCTCAACATATTAATTAGCTGTTTCTTCACTTTCAACAACATTTATCCTTCTTAACATATCAAATAGCAGCTGCTAAGTTTCAACTTTTATCCTTCTCAACATATCAAGCACCTGTTTCTTCACTATCAACCACATTGATCCTTCTTAACATATCAAATAGCAGCTGCTAAGTTTCAACGTTTATCCTTCTCAACATATCAATCAGTTTTTCTTCACTTTCAACCACATTCATCCTTCTTAATATATCAAATAGCAGCTGCTAAGTTTCAACTTTTATCCTTCTCAACATATCAATAAGTTGTTTCTTCACTTTCAACAACATTCATCCTTCTTAACATATAAAATAGCAGCTGCTAAGTTTCAACTTTTATCCTTCTCAACATATCAATAAGTTTTTCTTCACTTTCAACCACATTCATCCTTCTTAACATATAAAATAGCAGCTGCTAAGATTCAACTTTTATCCTTCTCAACATATCAATTAGTTGTTTCTTCATTTTCAACAACATTCATCCTTCTTAACATATCAAATAGCAGCTGCTAAGTTTCAACTTTTATCCTTCTCAACATATCAATAAGTTGTTTCTTCATTTTCAATCACATTTATCCTTCTTAACAGATCAAATAGCAGCTGCTAAGTTTCAACTTTTATCCTT
This sequence comes from Loripinus fragilis, assembly GCA_964019695.1. NCBI lineage: Eukaryota > Metazoa > Mollusca > Bivalvia > Lucinida > Lucinidae > Loripinus > Loripinus fragilis. The sequence goes on from OZ026520.1 coordinate 19,610,585, forward strand.
CTCAACATATCAATAAGTTGTTTCTTCACTTTTAACAATATTCATCCTTCTTAACATATAAAAAAAAGCAGCTGCTAAGTTTCAACTTTTATCCTTCTCAACAATTCAATAAGTTTTTCTTCACTTTCAACCACATACATCCTTCTTAACATATCAAATAGCAGCTGCTTAGTTTCAACTTTTATCCTTCTCAACATATCAATAAGTTTTTCTTCACTTTCAACCACATTCATCCTTCTTAACATATCAAATAGCAGCTGCTAAGTTTCAACTTTTATCCTTCTCAACATATCAAGCATCTGTTTCTTCACTATCAACCACATTGATCCGTCTCAACATATCAAATAGCAGCTGCTAAGTTTCAACTTTTATCCTTCTCAACATATCAATCAGTTTTTCTTCACTTTCAACCACATTCATCCTTCTTAACATATCAAATAGCAGCTGCTTAGTTTCAACTTTTATCCTTCTCAACATATCAATCAGTTGTTTCTTCACTTTCAACCACAATTATCCTTCTTAACATATCAAATAGCAGCTGCTAAGTTTCAACTTTTATCCTTCTCAACATATCAATAAGTTTTTCTTCACTTTCAACCACATTCATCCTTCTTAACATATCAAATAGCAGCTGCTAAGTTTCAATTTTTAAACTTCTCAACATATCAATAAGTTGTTTCTTCACTTTCAACCACATTTATACTTCTTAACATATAAAATAGCAGCTGCTAAGTTTCAACTTTTATCCTTCTCAACATAACAATCAGTTTTTTCCTCCCTTTCAACATCATTTATCCTTCTTAACATATCAAATAGCAACTGCTAAGTTTCAACTTTTATCCTTCTCAACATATAAAGTTGTTTCTTCACTTTCAACAATATTCATCCTTCTTACCATATCAAATAGCAGCTGCTTAGTTTTAACTTTTATCCTTCTTAACATATCAATTAGCTGTTTCTTCCTTTTCAGCCACATTCATCCTTCTTAACATATCAAATAGCAGCTGCTTAGTTTCAACTTTTATCCTTCTCAACATATCAATAAGTTGTTTCTTCATTTTCAACCACATTTATCCTTCTTAACATATCAAATAGCAGCTGCTAAGTTTCAACTTTTATCCTTCTCAACATATCAATAAGTTGTTTCATAACTTTTAACAACATTCATCCTTCTTAACATATCAAACAGCAGCTGCTAAGATTCAACTTTTATCTTTTTCAACATTTCGAGTTGTTTCATCACTTTCAACAAGATTCATCCTTCTTAACATATCAAATAGCAGCTGCTAAGATTCAACTTTTATCCTTCTCAACATATCAAGCATCTGTTTTTTTCATTTTCAACCACATCTATCCTTCTTAACATATCAAATAGCAGCTGCTAAGTTTCAACTTTTATCCTCCTCAACATATCAATAAGTTGTTTCATCACTTTCAACAACATTCATCCTTCTTAACATATCATCTGCTAAGTTCAACTTTTATCCTTCTCAACATATAAATAAGTTGTTTCTTCACTTTCAACCACATTTATCCTTCTTAACATATCAAATAGCAGCTGCTAAGTTTCAACTTTTATCCTTCTCAACATATCAATAAGTTGTTTCATTACTTTTAACAATAGTTACCTTCTCAACATATCAAATAGCAGCTGCTAAGATTCAACTTTTATCCTTCTCAACATATCAATTAGCTGTTTCTTCATTTTCAACTACATTCATCCTTAACATATCAAATAGCAGCTGCTAAGTTTCAACTTTTATCCTTCTCAACATATCAATAAGTTGTTTCATCACTTTTAACAACATTCATCCTTCTTAACATATCAAATAGCAGCTGCTAAGTTTCAACTTTTATCCTTCTCAACATATCAATAAGTTGTTTCTTCACTTTCAACCACATTTATCCTTCTAAACATATCAAATATCAGCTGTTAAGTTTCAACTGTTATCCTTCTCAACATATCAATAAGTTGTTTCATCACTTTTAACAACATTCATCCTTCTTAACATATCAAATAGCAGCTGCTAAGTTTCAACTTTTATCCTTCTCAACATATCAATAAGTTGTTTCTTCACTTTCAACCACATTTATCCTTCTTAATATATCAAATAGCAGCTGCTAAGTTTCAACTTTTATCCTTCTCAACATATCAATAAGTTGTTTCATCCTTTTTAACAATATTCATCCTTCTTAACATATCAAATAGCAGCTGCTAAGATTCAACTTTTATCCTTCTCAACATATCAATTAGCTGTTTCTTCATTTTCAACCACATTCATCCTTCTTTACATATCAAATAGCAGCTGCTAAGTTTCAACTTTTATCCTTCTCAACATATCAATAAGTTGTTTCTTCACTTTCAACCACATTTATCCTTCTTAATATATCAAATAGCAGCTGCTAAGTTTCAACTTTTATCCTTCTCAACATATCAATAAGTTGTTTCATCACTTTCATCCACATTCATCCTTCTTAACATATCAAATAGCAGCTGCTAAGTTTCAACTTTTATCCTTCTCAACATATCAATAAGTTGCTTCTTCATTTTCAACCAATTCATCCTTCTTAGCATATCAAATAGCAGCTGCTAAGTTTCAACTTTTATCCTTCTCAACATATCAATAAGTTGTTTCATCACTTTTAACAATATCCATCCTACTTAACATATCAAATAGCAGCTGCTAAGTTTCAACTTTTATCCTTCTCAACATATCAATAAGTTGTTTATTCACTTTCATCCACATTCATCCTTCTTAACATATCAAATAGCAGCTGCTAAGTTTCAACTCTTATCCTTCTCAACATATCAATAAGTTGTTTCTTCACTTCCAACCACATTTATTCTTCTTAACATATCAAATAGCAGCTGCTAAGTTTCAACTTTTATCCTTCTCAACATATCAATAAGTTTTTCTTCACTTTTAAACAAATTTATCCTTCTTAACATATCAAATAGCAGCTGCTTAGTTTCAACTTTTATCCTTCTCAACATATCAATAAGTAGCTTCTTCATTTTCAACCAATTCATCCTTTTTAACATATCAAATAGCAGCTGCTAAGTTTCAACTTTTATCCTTCTCAACATATCAATAAGTTGCTTCTTCATTTTCAACCAATTCATCCTTCTTAACATATCAAATAGCAGCTGCTAAGTTTCAACTTTTATCCTTCTCAACATATCAATAAGTTGTTTCATCACTTTAAACAATATCCATCCTTCTTAACATATCAAATAGCAGCTGCTAAGTTTCAACTTTTATCCTTCTCAACATATCAATAAGTTGTTTCATCACTTTTTACAGTATCCATCCTACTTAACATATCAAATAGCAGCTGCTAAGTTTCAACTTTTATCCTTCTCAACATATCAATAAGTTGTTTCATCACTTTTAACAACATTCATCCTTCTTAACATATCAAATAGCAGCTGCTAAGTTTCAACTTTTATCCTTCTCAACATATCAATAAGTGGTTTCTTCACTTTCAGCCACATACATCCTTCTTAACATATCAAATAGCAGCTGCTAAGTTTCAACTTTTATCCTTCTCAACATATCAATAAGTTTTTCTTCACTTTTAAACAAATTTATCCTTCTTAACATATCAAATAGCAGCTGCTTAGTTTCAACTTTTATCCTTCTCAACATATCAATAAGTTGCTTCTTCATTTTCAACCAATTCATCCTTCTTAACATATCAAATAGCAGCTGCTAAGTTTCAACTTTTATCCTTCTCAACATATCAATAAGTTGCTTCTTCATTTTCAACCAATTCATCCTTCTTAACATATCAAATAGCAGCTGCTAAGTTTCAACTTTTATCCTTCTCAACATATCAATAAGTTGTTTCATCACTTTAAACAATATCCATCCTACTTAACATATCAAATAGTAGCTGCTAAGTTTCAACTTTTATCCTGCTCAGCATATCAATAAGTTGTTTCATCACTTTTGCCAACATTTATCCTTCTTAACATATCAAATAGCAGCTGCTAAATTTCAAACTTTTATCCTTCTCAACATATCAATAAGTTGCTTCTTCATTTTCAACCAATTCATCCTTCTTAACATATCAAATAGCAGCTGCTAAGTTTCAACTTTTATCCTTCTCAACATATCAATAAGTTGTTTCATCACTTTTAACAGTATCCATCCTACTTAACATATCAAATAGCAGCTGCTAAGTTTGAACTTTTATCCTTCTCAACATATCAATAAGTTGTTTCATCACTTTTAACAACATTCATCCTTCTTAACATATCAAATAGCAGCTGCTAAGTTTCAACTTTTATCCTTCTCAACATATCAGTAAGTTGTTTCATCACTTTTAACAACATTCATCCTTCTTAACATATCAAATAGCAGCTGCTAAGTTTCAACTTTTATCCTTCTCAACATATCAATAAGTGGTTTCTTCACTTTCAGCCACATACATCCTTCTTAACATATCAAAAAGCAGCTGCTAAGTTTCAACTTTTATCCTTCTCAACATATCAATAAGTTTTTCTTCACTTTTAAACAAATTTATCCTTCTTAACATATCAAATAGCAGCTGCTTAGTTTCAACTTTTATCCTTCTCAACATATCAAGTATCTGTTTCTACACTTTCAACCACATTTAAAGTTCAAGAGCATGTTAGATGAAATACCAAAATGTGCGAATTTGCCGCCGATGAATGGATAAGACTAATTAACCAAGCAAAAGAGATAGAACCCACATGTTTTTGATTTTTGTTTGATTTGATTCTTTACATCCCAGTCAACAATTTTTCAGTTATGTCAGGACTGGGTTTCCTGGGTTGATCCAGTACAAAGCAAGGATTAGTGTGCTTGGCTTGCCCAAGGACAAAACACATTGATGCCGGTGAGACTTGAACCTGCACTACCCTTGGTCTTGAATCAAGCATTCTACCACTGAGCCACTGCCCTCCCAAATCCCACATGATAACTATCTACTCATGAAATGATTCCAACTTTCAAGACCTAGACACCCACTAGATGAAGTGACACAGCAAAAGTGATTCTTTAAAAAGACATATCAAAACTTCAGATAAAACAATAGATTGAGAATTCAACTGCAGAATACCAGGCATAGGTTTAGATATCAGGGTTCATACAAGCAAGTATGAGTAAAATTCAAGGACTTTTCAAGGACTTCTGAAAGCCTCTCAAACAGTTTTCAAGGACTTAAAGTTAATGAAAAATACTGATCTAAGTGTTAAAATTCTACTTCAGAAATGCTAGACCGAGATAATGGAGACATTAGTACTGGAAAATTAGTATAAAATTGCTGTGCCTATAATTGGTGCAGCATATGCTGCACCAAATAAAGGCACAACAATTTTATACTGATTTAGGTCTCCATCAACAGTGCTAAGACCTACAGAAAATAGTAGAATTCAAGGACTTTTCAAGGTTTTTGAGTGATTTTCCAGTACTTTTCAAGGCAAATTTCATTTTCAAGGACTTTTCAAGAAAGCCCTCTAAATTCAAGTACTTTTCAAGAGTGCGAACCCTGGATATACTAAAATTTTGAGAGTAAAATTGTAAATATTTTTTTACCTATCAATTTCGACGGTTCTTTTGAGTACCCACAACATATGTTTTGTTTGAGAAATAAGAAAATTAATTTTTTGGTATGTACTCTTAACTAAAGGCCTGCTACCAGGTATTTAAGATAAGCAACTACATGTTAATGTAAAATCTTATATGTTTTCAAAGTTATAAACCTAATTTTTTGAAAAGAGTGAATAAACATAACTTTGAATCTGAAACTGTTTGTCTATTAGGTTGAATATTGTGTATGTTTGCGACAAAATGTACAAAATTTTATACCATTCCTCGAGGTTATAAAACTATTTTCATGCTCAACTGAACTGAGGATGAAATTTCAACTGCTCATAAAATCTAAGATACCGACAAATGAAGAAGTTTCTTGCTTTAAGTCTCTCAGATGTCTTATTTATCATGCAAATGAATGTTAAAATGCCTACAATGGTGGGCATTTTAATATTTATGAGCAGGTCAGCTGAGGTGAGCATGGAAAAAGTTTTATAACCTTGGGGCCAGAGCATGAACAGCTAATTTACCCTTGGTCAAACTCTACCTGCTAGGTAATTTTTCATCTGCTGGGTTTTTTCAAAGTTGACTTTTTGAAAAATTTCTTTCAGGGGCACTATAAGAGTGCCAAATTGTTGTGGATCCAGATCAGAACCGAAGTTTTGCTGGTCCAAATCTGGGTCCAAACTATTTGCAAACGTTATCAGCAGACGACAAAAGTCAACACTAGCAAGAAAAGAGTTAAACAGACTTTATTTAAATTAGTTTGTTCATGGTAAACAAAGCTTGAAACAATAAGCCTTATCCTGCTAATATTTTTGTACAGAAAATGTTCTCTGCTTATTTCGTCAGCTGCTTATCGGGCTTATTTTATCATGGAAGCAAATACTTTATGAATCCTGATCATGCCGGACCCAACTTTATGAATACTCATCATGCACGGATCCAGAAAGTTTTTTCAGAGGGGGTCCATCTTTCTTTTTTTTAGTTAATGAGTGGATCCAAATACCAACCACTAGAATTGGGCCATCATCGGCCCGCCATGCCGATGATGACCCAACATTGAATGCTGGCTTGATTTTTCAGGGGATCCGGACTAGTATTGCTAAGAAACCCTATAATTTTGTGATTTTTCATGGGGGGTGGGGTCTGGACGCCCTGTCCCCCCCCCCTCTGGATCCCCATATGCTGATCAGCTAAAGGAGCAGTCTGTTCTGGGTCCATATTGTTTGCAATATAGACCAGCAGAAGAAAGCACAGACTACAATTATTGTCTTGAATAGCATTATTGGCACCATTAAACATCCATGAATCATCCCATTTAAACTATCACAATGAAATTAATGGCAATCATGTACTGTCAAGTTAATGGTATGCAAAAAAAACACTGACAATCAAAAATTGAGCATGCCATTAAAATTTTAATGCCATCCAATAGTATTAAAATCCTTAAATGCTCTTATTGTATAGCAATTTAATGACCCCCATTAATTATTTTAGTGTGATTTAAATGAGATTTTAATTGTCCTTCATACCTTATTAATCTGCATTTTAATGAGAACTTAATGGTGATGAAAATCCCATTACAATGTACCCCATAAATTTTTTTGTCTTTTAAAGAGTTTGAATTAATGGTGTTTTTAATTAAATGGATCTGTTAATATGATGTCATTTAAATGTGCTATCAATTACCATTAATGTATAGCATTGTCATTGAGTACTTTAATACACATTTAATGTGGTTTTCATGGCAAGAATCATTGAAAATGCTGTAAAATTTAATGGCTTTTTAACATTTTTTAATCGATCTTTGATGGTGATTTATGCAGTAATGTTTGGGCAATTTTGATAAAGGATATTATGAGAAAGATTTTGAATTTTCACCAAAGATTTACGAGAAGTCTTTTGCAAGGAGGCCAATTTGTTGAGTGAAAATGTTTGAGCAATAGAAAACAGATGTGTGAAATTGTTGGAGCAATTTCAGTAAAGGGCCTTAAGCGGAAAATTTGTGTGAGAATTATTTTGAATTCAGGCCAGCAGAAAAGATGCTGCTTAAAGATTTTTCTATTTTAGCTCTAGTGGTCATTTTGTTTAGTGAACATGGAAGTGCAAATTTTGGAAAACAGCTTTATAAGAGACATTATGGTAAAGATTTTGAATTTGGACCAGCGCTTCAGGATTAGATGTTAAAAAGATTTTTTTCTAGTTTCAGCTCTGGAGGCCATGTTCAGTGGAGTGGAACTGTCTGGGCAAATTTGGTCGAGGACCTTATGAGGAACATTTGTGTGCACTTTTTTTTAACCCTTAATGCGGCAATCGCAACAAAAGTCGTCTGCTTTTCTCGTCTGCTGAAATGTTTAAGAAGCCTCTATAGGAGCAGTCTGTTCTGGGTCCATGCTGTTTGCTTCTATACTTAATTAGTCAGTAATGTAGGCAATTATTTGTAACAGAGGACTTCAGCAGACTACATTTTCGGATGCATTTTTTTCTTGGCGCTTTGAGGGTTAAGTTCAGGAGATGTTGTATACAGATTTCTTTATTTAGCTCTGCGGTGACCAGAGCAGAATTTTGGTGGAGAACAATATGAATATTATATATATATATATATATATATATAGAGTGAGAAATAGGCTAATGCACCAAACGAGATATCTTTCCTGTGGCACTGGATCCAGTAAAGGATGCTAAATTGATTTGAGAAATAAATATAAAAGGATATAAATCAAAAAACAGTGCTAAATTTTTTTGAAACTAAGCGCTTTCGGCTTTCGCCTTCATCAGAGTTTCAAGACACATTAGATTGGGTGAATAGTTAACACAATATAACTATATACATGAATTATGTGATTATTTAAGCCCTAAAAAGGGCCCAGCAATTGTACGTGTATTTTCACAAATATGGCTGCACAATATTAATGAATTAAATACAGCGTACAAAATTGGCTTTTTGGCAACACAGTGCCAAAAATTGGCGTTCTGGCAAGAAATGTCTTGTACGAAAATTTGTGTAGAACAGAAGTCTTATACATGTCTAGGCTCCTAAAAGATCGTCTACAACAACACAGCACACCAGGTGTTCTACTATATGACCAGATAGAGTCAGTCACCCTTGTTGATGCCAAATGGACACAGAGTGTTCAGACGCCGAATCCAGAATCTAATGTGTCTTGAAACTCTGATGAAGGCGAAAGCCGAAAGCGCTTAGTTTCAAAAAAATTTAGCACTGTTTTTTGATTTATATCCTTTTATATATATATATATATATATATATATATATATATATATATATATATATATATATATATATATATATATATATATATATATATATATATATATATATATATATATATAGAGAGAGAGAGAGAGAGAGAGAGAGAGAGAGAGAGAGAAGAGAGAAATATATAATAATGAATATTTGTGTGAATTATTTGCATTTTAGCCCACAGTTTAGGCCCCGGGGTTATAAAAAAATATTCATGCTCGACTCAACTGAGCATGAAATTTCAACTGCTCATAAAAATGAAAATACCGACAAATAACGAAGATTCATGCTTTAAGTCTCTCAGATGTATTTATCATTCTAATTATTGTTAAAATGTCAACATTTGTTGACATTTTAACATTTATGAGCAGGATAAATTTTGTGCTCAACTGAGTTGAGAATGAAAAAAGTTTTATAACCTCGGGGCCTTGAGATGTTGTTTATAGATTTTTCTATTTTTACGAGGGTTGTCCCAGAAAGTCTTAGACTTCTTAAATGCAAGAAAAGTTAACGTGAGACCATGTTTATAATTTGTAGAAATATTGGACTATCTATTTTTAACATTTTGAGTGTATTAATGACCAAAAAAAAAATCATAAGGAAGTATTTTTATGGTCATTCTATCTCAGTAAGGTACGCGTCATTGGCGCACGTAAAAAATGAAAGAAATAAAATAGTATAATTCATTTTCGATAAGCGGTTGTATCGAAACTCGAGATGATACCCATTAATCATTCATATTGGGGGAAACGTCATTGAATTGCACATATTGTCACAAAATTTCAAAGCGATTGCATAATTAATTAACGAACTGACGGCAAACGATCAAAGCAAGTCGGGGGGTGCTCGATCAGTGAAAAATGGCAACATCTTACGTACGGGCAGAGCAGCAGAGAGTAGTACAGTTATGTTTTGAGTCCAGAATGGCACCACCTGATACTTTAAACTAAGTAAAACAAGACGAATATCACCTGAATATATCACAGACTTTAGTATACAAATTACTTTCGAGATTTCGCGAGGGGACAGCTGCAGCCGAGCGTATGGGAAGACCGCCACTTAGAAATACTGGCAAATGTACGGAAGTTGAAATTAGTCGTCAGCAACGACAGAAGACAAATGGTGCGCTACCTAGCTGAGATAACAGGTTGAGGGAACCCTACGGTGCATATTATATTAAAATCAGACTTGAAAATGGCACAGGCATCTGCAAGAGGCATTCCACATTTATTATTTGAAGATGATTGTGGACATAACCAAGCTAGTTACAATTGTAAACTTTCCGACGTCCTTAGAAATTCAAATGACGTGCGCCGGTGGGTCAGACCTATAGCTGGAAAAATGAGTGCACAAACTTCATTATTAGATATTTCTCCTTAAAAATTTGCATGGTAATGCAGAAATTATGGAAAAGTTCAAAAGTAAAATTTGATTGCAATAGACCATATCGTTTTCTTGTTATATAAAAAGTCTACGACTTTCTGGGACAACCCTCGTAGTTCTGGTGGACATTTTGGTCAGTGGAGTGGAATTGTTCGGGCAATAACGGTAGAGGGCCATATGAGGAACATTTGTATGAATTTCTTTTGAATTTAAACCAGCAGTTTAGATGTTGTTGAAAACATTTTTTCTTTATTTAGCTATGGCTCCCATTTTGTTTAGCAGAGCAAAGCTGTTTGGACAATTTCTACAGAGGGCCTTGTGAGAAACATTTGTGTGAAATTATTTTGAATTTGGGCCAGCAGCTCAGGAGATGTCGCTAACAGATGGGACCAGTAGGCTAGGAGGAGATGTATAGATAAAGTTTATGCCCGACAGACAAAGACAGATCACAAAGGCTCACATGGTGAGCTAAGGCCCGAATTTTTTTATTAGTTAATTTACGGGAATTTTTTTTCAGATTTAGGGTCGGGGGGACGAAAAAATAAATAAAAAAGCTCTGAAAATGACCAGTTGACTGGTCATTTTCAGAGCTTTTTTTTTTTTCTTCAGATTTTTTTTTTTTTTTTTTTTTTTTTAATATCTCCAGAAAACCCCCCAGTAAAACTAGTAATTAAGGTAAACCAACAGTCTGTATTAAATCTTTAAATGTTTTATCATTTTCCTAAAAATCGGGACAGGACAATCACTTTTAACAGTGTCACTCTCAAAAAAACACAGACAGAACCTCAAAAAAATTTTTTTTTTTCAACAAAACAAATAATATTTAGAGTCAGCGGATAAAATATTTTTTTTATTTTTAGAAATTAAATTTTATTTTTTTCCTACTTTTTGGAAAATTATAGTAGGAGGGTTTGTAAATCAACTAATAAAAAAATTCTGGCCTAAAAAGTGCAATAAACTGGCAGACTATCAATTTAAAGCAAAACTCCCCACAAGATCTAATAATGTTCCTTATAAGCCGCAATAAACAATACTTATTGAGCTATTTTTGCTGAGTGTCTCCGGGAAACATTCCTGCTGTTTTTGTCATTCAAAGAGATTGTTGATGCTGCACTACTGACCATGAGTGATCAAAATAGCTCACAAAGTACTCCGGTGAGTGTGAGGTAACATAAAAAAGCAAATGTAAGGGCATCTTTGAATTAAATGTCAACTATTTTTCATAATATGAATCTAAATATGCTATATCTATATGTGAACTTTCAATAACTGTGTGAATGAATCTGTATGTACCACGGACATTGATTGATCACAAACACACTGACCACTTTGTTCTCAGTTTAGCATAAGCTAATAGGCAAAGCAAATGCAAGGGCTTCTTTGCATTGCATGTCAGCTATTGTTCAAAATATGATTCAGAATCTAAATCTGCTACATCCATATATGAACTTTCAATATCTGTATGAATGAATCTGTTTGCAAGACGGAAATTGAGTGATCACAATAACTCACATTGAGCCCTTTTTTCCTCAGTTGAGCGTAAGCTAGCAAACAAAGCAAATGTAACCCATTCTTTAAATTACATGTCAGCTATTTTTCATAATATGAATCTAAATATGCTACATCTATATATGAACTTTCAATATTTGTATGAATTAAATCTGTTGTTTGAAAGACGGACATTGCGTGATCACAATAACCCACATTGAGCACTTTGTGCTCAAACGAACAAAGCAAATGTAACCGATTCTTTAAATTAAATGTCAGCTATTTTTCATAATATGAATCTGAATATGCTACATCTATATATGAACCTCCTCTGTAAGAAAATTCTGTTTGCACGATGGACAGTGAGTGATCACAATAACTCACATTGAGCACTTTTTTTCTCAGTTGAACGTATGCTAGCAAACCAAACAAATTTGAAAGCTTCTTTGAACTACATGTCAGCTATTTTTCACAATATGAATCTAAATATGCTACATCTATATATGAACCTTTAATATCTGTATGAACAATTCTGAAAGCAAGACAGACATTAAGTGATCACAATAACCCACATTGAGCACTTTGTGCTCAACAAACAAAGCAAATGTAACCGATTCTTTAAATTAAATGTCAGCTATTTTTCATAATATGAATCTGAATATGCTACATCTATATATCAACCTCCTCTGTAAGAAAATTCTGTTTGCACGATGGACAGTGAGTGATCACAATAACTCACATTGAGCACTTTTTTCTCAGTTGAGCGTATGCTAGCAAACCAAGCAAATTTGAAAGCTTCTTTGAACTACATATCAGCTATTTTTCACAATATGAATCTAAATATGCTACATCTATATATGAACCTTTAATATCTGTATGAACAATTCTGAAAGCAAGACAGACATTAAGTGATCACAATAACTCACATTGAGCACTTTGTGCTCAGTTGAGCATAAGCAATGTAGCCGATTCTTTAAATTACATGTCAACTACTTTTCACAATATGAATCTAAATATGCTACATCTATATATGAACTTTTAATATCTGTATGAACAATTCTGAAAGCAAGACGGACATTAAGTGATCACAATAACTCACATTGAGCTGCCTACTTTGCGCTCAGTAAGCATAATCTTGTAAATAAAGCAAATGTAAGGGCTTCTTTGAATTACCATAGCTCCAGATAAGGATTGGTAGCAATTGGATATTTACCCTCCTCTTTTTGGCTTAATTGGGTATTTCAAATTTTAAACTAGAGCGCGCAGTCGATGGGGCGCCATCGCAAATCCCCACGCTAAAGTTTTTGACTCCCCCAGCACCCCCCAGTCCCATCCCAAGGCATGACCTTCGCAACAGATTGAAAATTCTGTTCAATATGTTTTCTATCTTTTATTTGTGAGAACACACACAAAGTTTGGTATAAAAATCTTTGAAATTGACATGTTAATGATATTTGACCTTTTGACCTCGCCCCAAGGTCACCAGTTTGACCCTAGGATGAAAATGTTACTTGCATTTTGTTCTGCTCGTCATCCCAGTCGATTTGATATGCTACATGACCATGTTTGAAAAAAAAATTGTTTGACCCCCAGGGTACCCCCAGTGCCCAAAAGTCCCACCCATGGGGCATGACCCAGGCGACAGAATAAAAATTCCGTCTGATATGTTTTGTATCTTTCATTTGTGAGAACACTAACAAAATTTGGTATAAAAATCTTTGAAATTGACATGGTAACCGAAATTCAATGATATTTGACCTTTGACCTCACCCAAAGGTCACCAGTTTGACCCTAGGATATAATTTTACTTGCATTTTGTTCTGCTCGTCATCCCCGTCCATTTGATATACCACATGACCATGTTTTTTTTTTGACCCCCTTGGCACCCCCAGCGCCCCAAAGTCCCACCCCTTGGGCATGACCCAGTGGTCAGAATGAAAATCCTGTCTGACATGTTTTGTATCTTTCATTTGTGAGAACACACACAAAGTTTAGTATAAAAATCTTCGAAATTGCCTTGTAATTGAATTTAAATGATATTTGACCTTTTGACCCCTCCCCAGGGCCCAGGGGGCGGGCCAAAAAAAAGTTTGACGTTGCACGCCCTATTCATGTCAGTAACTCACACACCAAATTTGGTTGAATTTCGTCCAATGGTTTAGGAGATAGCATAATGGCAGACGGACGGACAGACAGACGGACGGACAGACAGACAGACAGACGGACGGAGGCGATTACAATATCCCCTAAGCTTTTTTAAAAAAGCGTGGGGATAATTAAGTATTTCAAGTTTTTGAATTGGGTATCCATCTGAAAACTAATTTGCAAGAAACCAGGTCTAGTTTCTCCTGATTTTTTGTTTACTTTTGGTTTCACTTTTAGAAAGCCCACTGACAACACTTCTAAGTATATCTGAGACCGCTACTTCTGGCTTATTTTGAAAATCCAACGTATTTATCAAGTCATCTATGATTCTTCGAGCCCCCTACGGGGTATTAAGGTTGAGGTACAATAGGATTTTATTTGATTGCTCTGGGGCTTTTTTGCCCACATTTCGCCATTGTTATCATAAAATGAACTGAATGTCGTAATCGTATTAATATTGGGTATAGCTAAACAGCAATAAGAATGTTCCTGGACTGGTTTACAATTTAATAAACTAGAATTGGTGCCACCCTGTGTATAAATTAGTACCTAACATTTGCTTCTGTTGTATTCAAAAACGACATTACAAACTGAATACTTACGAAAAAGTTTGGAATTGAGTATCAAGGATTTTTATTGCATTTTTGTATGCACAGAAATGAAATTAATTGCGTTTTCGGGTCCAAGAAATTGCGTAAAATACGCAATACACAGCCTTATCTGGGGCTATGAATTACATGTCAGATATTTTTCATAATATGAATCTAAATATGCTATAACTATATATGAAACTTTAATATCTGTATTAATCTGTTTGTACAACAGACAGTGAGTGATCACAATAGCTCATATTGAGCACTTGGTTCTAAGTTTAGATAACAAACCAAATGTTATATTGCTTCTTTGAATTACATGTCAGCGGATTCAGAATCTAAGTATGCGACATCTACATATGAACCTTCAATATTTATATGAATGAATCTGTATGCAGGTCGTACATTGAGTGATCACAATTACTCACATTGAGCACTTTGTGCTCAGTTGAGCAGGAGCTATCAAACAAAGCAAATGTAACGGATTCTTTAAATTAAATAACAGCTATTGTTTATAATATGAATCTGAATACGCTACATCTATATATAAACCTTCTCTGTATGAAAATTCTGTATGCACAATGGACAGTGAGTAATCACAATAACTCACATTGAGCTGCGTACTTTGCGCTCTGTGAGCATAATCTTGTAAATAAAGCAAATGTAAGGGCTTCTTTGAATTACCATAGCTCCAGATAAGGATTACTAGCAATGGGGCATTTACCCACCTCTTTTTAACTAATAATTGGGTATTTCAAATTTTAAATTAGGTATTTCAAGTTTTTGAATCTGAGAGCTAATAAGCAATGAAACCGGGTCTATTTTTATCCTGATTTTTTGTTTACTTTGGGTTTCACTTTCAGAAAGCCGTCTGTCAACACTGCTGAGTATATCTGAGACCGCTATTTACGGCTTATTTCAAAAATCCAACGTATATACTAGAAAACATTCGGTGGCGCGCCATCTCAAATCCCCACGCTCTCGAAGATATCTAATGGTATTTGATCGTTTGACCCCATCATAAGGTCACCAGTTTGATCCTAGGGTAAAAATTTTCAGTGTATCTTGGTCTACTGCTCATCTCCTTTAATTTGATATGCCACATGACCATGTTCAGAAAAATAAATTTTTGACCCCAGCACATCCCAAGTCCCAAACCCTGGGGCATGCACGACCCAGGGGACCAAATGAGAATCCCGTCTTATATGTTTTATATCTTTCATATGTGAGAAGACAACAAAGTTTAGTTTAAAAATCTTTGAAATTGGCTTTGTAATTGAGATTTAATGATATTTGACCTTTTGGCCCCTCCCCAAGGGCCTAGGAGGCGGGGACCAAAAAAATTGTGACGTTGCATGTGCCATTCATGTAAGTAACTCACACACCAAATCTGGTTGAATTTGGGGGAAAATTTTTTTTGGACCCCCAACCCCCCACGGTACCCCTAAGTCCCACCCCTGGGGCATGACAGAGGCGACGGAATGAAAATCCCATCTGATATGTTTTATATCTTTCATTTGTGAGAGGACGCACAAAGTTTGGTTTAAAAATCTTGGAAATTGACTTTGTGAATGAGATTTAATGATATTTGACCTTTTGGCCCCTCCCCAGAGCCCCAGGGGGTGGGGACCAAAAAAATTGTACTGTTGCATGTGCCATTGATGTAAGTAACTCACACACCAAATCTGGTTGAATTTCGGGAAAAAATTTTTTTTGGACCACTCAACCCCCCACAGTACCCCCAAGTCCGACCCCTGGGGCGTGACCCAGGCGACCGAATGAAAATCCCGTCTGATATGATTTATATCTTTCATTTGTAAGAAGACACACAAAGTTTAATTTAAAAATCTTTGAAATTGACTTTGTAATTGAATTTAAATGATATTTAATTATATTTGACCTTTTGGCCCCTCCCCAGGGCCCCAGGGGACGGGGCCAAAAAAAAGTGCCGTTGCACACCCGTTTCATGTGAGCAACTCACACACCAAATTTGGTTGAATTTCGTCCAATGGTTAAGGAGGAGATAGCGTGACAGACAGACGGACGGACGGACGGAGGCGATTGCAATATCCCCGACGCTTTTTTAAAAAAGCGTGGGGATAATAAAGTCATCTATGATTCTTCAAACCCCCTACGCAGTATTAAGGTTGAGGTATGATAGGATTTTATTTGATTGCTCTGGGGCTTTTTTGCCCACATTTCGCCATTGTTATCATAAAATGAAATGAATGTTGTAATCGTATTAATATTGGGTATAGCTAAACAGCGAATGTTCCTTGACTGGTATACAATTTAATAAATTAGCATTGGTGCCATGCCGTGTATAAATTTGTACCCATCAGTTGCTTGTGTTGTATGCAAAAATGATATCGCAAACTGAATACTGTAGCTTAATATGCTACGAAAAAGTTCGGAATTGAGTATCAAGGATTTTATAGCATTTTTGTACGCACAGAAATGAATTCAATTGCGTTTTCCGGTCACAGAAATTGCGTAAATACGCAGCCTTATCAGGTGCTATGAATTACATGTCAGATATTTTTCATAATATAAACCTTAATATGCTTCATCTATATGGGCATGTTCAAAAATAATGAAGCCAAAGCCTGACATTGGGGGTGAAAAATGAAACTGTTGTCATAGGTGAAATTGTCATTCCAAACAAATTGGGGGTACTTAAAGTTTTAAAAATTGTTTAAGTTTAGAAAATAGCAGCAAAAATATAACTTTTTTGAGCATTTTCTTTCAGGATTTTTTTGCAAAAATTGTTAATTATGGCTATATTCTGTGTAGGTTGTTTTTATAGGAAATCTTGATGAAATGTCTTGAAATTCCCATTATTTGATGACAAGCACTTAACAGCATGTGAATGAGTGATTTTTACCAAATTTAAATGCCTAATTGAACAAAAAATTCTTATTTTACTGTCATTTTGCCTCATTATTTTAGTAGAAGAGCTCTCAAAATGTTCATATTTTTAAAACAGGTGACAGAATCTCAATAAAATTTGCGTTGAAATGATAATACATGGTAAAAAAACTAAGCTATAAATCAATATGTAATATGTAAGCATGGATGTAATGGTTATCTATGTACAAAAATGGACAAAAGATTAAGAAAATGTGTTACACTCCTTAGTTTGATTTGTTTTTGATTCAGAATTTGGAACTAACAAGGCTAAGACATATGTATAGTATTGCATACAAAGAAGTGACTTCCCTTGCATAGTGTTAACATGATTTTATTTCAGATTATTGGCCTTTTTGTAAAGAAATGTCTGATCTATAGACTAAGGAGTGTAACATTTTGTACAACTGCTTAGGTCTTCAAAAACCTATAAAGTCTAGCTTTAACATTAAATGACACAATTTCCTTTCTACTATATAAGAATCTCATAATCAGTGTTACAGCACAAACAAATATTGTCTCCCCAAGATCTTGAATTAGTGTGTTAAGATATGTTGAATGATCTTTCTCTAAATGCTTAAACTGATTGCAAATAATATTTTCTTCTTTAATAATTTTAGCAATTGAACACTTTTCTGTATGTAACATACATTAAATACCATTTAACTAGCTGCCAAAGGGAATAAAAAAGTATGATTGCATACCATTTTCTGATATTGATATTCTTATCATGAACCAATCGAAAAGGTCCCTTTATATTAAGTTTCTAAATGATTTACCCCAAATGCTAATCAAGATTTAAAGAAATGCATCAAACGAACTGTTCTAAATCTTGGAAATGAATAGTCAGAGTCAATTAAAAGTGAAATGTTGCTGGTTTGAAAAAGAAAAACTCTTAAAAGGCATTGCAACAAAAATCACTAAGGAGTGTAACGCTTTGTGTCGTGATGTCATAGCAAAACATAAGCTTGGTTAAAAAATAGGATTATATTGGTCAATTTTATCTTTTTCATATTTATCAGAACACGCGATTTTCAAGAATAAATGTTATCCTGAATGCCTAGATAGGTAAAATTTCAAGAAAATGGATTGTCAAAATCACCAATTTTTAGGTGATTTCAATGCAGTATAGCTTTATTTACACTTTGAACATAAAATGGTGCTACTAAAATTGTTAGAGGGACATCGCTCTATGGTAATAATGGTAAATAAATTGAAATTATACTGCTACTGGTATAGAAATATCCCACAGAAGTGTTTTGCAAGAAAAAGTTACACTCCTTAGTGGCTTTTATGGATGATATGAAGAAAATTAAGACCAAGATAATAACTCACACTGTATGAATCTCTATTATGGGTCAAACACTTTTCATATGAGGCATATCAGCTCACAAAACATAACCTTGGAAAATGTTATGAGGCTTGAAATGTCAAGTGTTATACTCCTTAGTTTAAAGGGTGCTCTACAACCAGTTCTGCTCATTCTTTTATGAATGTTTATAAAGCAGCTGTAAAACTTGAAATAAAATGTATTAAGATTGGTAAGTACTGCAGACCACATTATAGGTAATAATATTTTCAAATATCAGGGTTGCCACTCAATATCCATTTCAAAATTCCCTGACTTTTCACTGACTTTTCCCTGACTTTCAACCGTTTTCCAGACCCTTTTGGAAGGCCAATTTTAGCCATTTTCATCCATCGACTATTCGAAGATTTTGCACAAATATTTGAACTTGCTGATTTAATCTTTAAAGAAAAATCTTAAATTGTAAATATTAGAAAAGGAATGTTTATGAACATAAATTGCTTGCAATTTATGTTCAGAAACATTCCTTTTCTAAAATTGCTTGCAAATTATGGAAACTAAAATTTCCAGAAGCCTGTTAACTAGCATTATTTTAGGAAAATTTTGAAATTCCTTGACTTTTCCATGACTTTTTTCATTTTTTTTTAAATTTCCCTGACTGAAAATGTAATTCCCTGATTTTTCCCTGACCTGGAAAATTTTTCATTTTCCAGAACTTTTTCCCTGACCGTGGCAACCCTGAATATTCATGTCAAATCAACTCTGGGCAAAATCTCTTCATTTTTACTGCACCTGAATTTCAGACTAGTCCTGTTGGACTATGCATAAAAATTAACAAAGGTAATGATGAAAAGGCATGATTTTCCTATTTTCATTAAGTTGAAAGGAATGTGTAATCACAAAGTTGGCTAATAAGTATGGCAACATCCACAGTTTTGCATAAATGCACATGTGAAATTCAGTAATGAAAAAAATGTCACGCAAAAGGTGTTACACTCCTTAGTTTTTTAGCTAGTTTTACTGGTATAAATTTTTTATAACTTGTTCGATTTTTATAAAATTTTGCATGATGAACACAGGGACCATAACACATATTTTAGCTATGTTTGTACCTTAAAATCTAGGCAATTGTGTGCATAGGATGCCATAAAGTGAAAAGCTTCATTATTTTTGAACATGCCCATATATGAACCTTCAATATCTGAATGAATGAATATGTTTGTACGATGGACATTGAGTGATCACAAACACACTGACCACTTTGGTCTCAGTTGAGCATAAAATAGTGCAGAAAGCAAATATAAAGGCTTCTTTGAAATACCTGTCAGTTATAATGTTCAAAATATGATTCAGAATAAATATACTTCATCTACATATGAACCTTCAATATTTGTATGAATGAATCTGTTTGCATGACGGACATTGAGTGATCACAATAACTCACATTAAGCACTTGTGCTCAGTTGAACGGGCGCTATCAAACAAAGCAAATGTAACCAATTCTTTAAATTACAGAAGTACCACAACCTCTAAGTAAAGACCCTTGATTCACTCAATGCATTTACCATTACAGTCGTGCTTCAAAGCGTTTTGTGGAAGCATACATGTCAGCTATTTTTCATAATATGAATCTAAATATGCTAAACCTTAGTTCTATATATGAACCTTCAATATCTGCATGCAAGACAGACATTGAGTGATCACAATAACTCACATTGAGCACTTTTTTTCTAAGTTGAGCATAAGCTAGCAAACAAAGCAAATTTGAAAGCTTCTTTAAATTATATGTCAGCTATTTTTCACAATATATATATAAATATGCTACATCTACACATGAACCCTCAATATTTGTATGAATGAATCTGTTTGCATGACGGACATTGAGTGATCACAATATTTCACATTGAGCACTTTGTGCTCAGTTCAGCAGGATCTATCAAACAAAGCTAATGTAACCGATTCTTTAAATTGCATGTCAGCTATTTTTCATAATATGAATCTAAATATAAATATGCTACATCTTCACATGAACCCTCAATATTTGTATGAATGAATCTGTTTGCATGAACGACATTGAGTGATCACAATATTTCACATTGAGCACTTTGTGCTCAGTTCAGCAGGATCTATCAAACAAAGCTAATGTAACCGATTCTTTAAATTGCATGTCAGCTATTTTTCATAATATGAATCTAAATATATATATGCTACATCTACACATGAACCTTCAATATGTGTATGAATGAATCTATGTGCACGACGGACATTGAGTGATCACAATAACTCACATTGAGCTTGTTTTGTCTTAGTTGGGCATAATCTATCAAACAGATTCTTTAAATTACATGTCAGTTATTTTTCATAATATGAATCTGAATACACTACATCTATATATGAACCTTCAATATTTGTATAAACAATTCTGTAAGCAAGACGGACATTGAGTGATCAAAATAACTCACATTGCCATGTCGTGTATTTGTTTGTACCCAACAGTTGCTTGTGTCGCGTGCAAAAATGACATCGCAAACTGAATACTGTAGCATCATACACTACGAAAAAGTTCGGTATTTTTATTGCACTTTTGTATGCACAGAAATGAATTTAATTGCTGGTCGGGTCCAACAAATTGCATAAATACGCAATATGCAGCCTTATCTGGGGCTATGAATTACATGTCAGATATTTTTCATAATATGAATCATCTATATATGTTAGATATCTATATGAATGAATCTGTATGTACGACGGACAGTGAGTGATCACAGTAGCTCAGTTTAGATAACAAAGCAAATGTTATATTGCTTCTTTGAATTACATGTCAGCTATTGTCCATTAATGATTTAGAATCTGAATATGCTACATCTATATATATACATGTATGACCCTTCAATATTTGTATGAATGAATCTGTATGCACGACAATCATTAAGTGATGACAATAACTCATATTGAGCACTTTGTGCTAGTAAACATTTAGCAAATATAATGGCTTCTTTGAATTACATGTCAGCTGTTTTTCATTATTATAGAAACTAAAAATGCTATAGAGCAAACCAGGGTAATTTCGACACCTGTATGTTATCGACACTCCCCCTGTAATCTGATACCCGTTGTTTATTAATTGGTTTATTTTGATTGTATCATGAATACATCATAGAAATATTCATTTTCAGCTACACAACACTTTTTTGAAGGTTCACAGGATACGAAAATCAGAGACTTACGAAAATCCAAACATTCTTATGCGTTCCTATAAGAGCACCGATAAAATGTGTGGAAGTTTCACTTGTACAGATTCTAAGATAACCCATTTCTGTTTGATACCTCGTGCTTGGAACACAATTGCCTTCTTGTTTTTATCCGCCTAAGCCAGAATATCTGTATACAGTGTATTTTATAAGGGGTGTCGATAATACACATACAGAATTTGAATCAAAGGCAGTTATCGACACATGCCATTGTAGACTAGATATACCGCCTGACTGGGCATCTTGCGCCATCTGTGGAATAAATGGTACGTGATATGCCCATAAAATCTCGTTTTCAATCACTCACTGTAGATGAGCTGGAATACCATGATTATAATTGTGATGGGTGGGCGAGTGGGTGGGTCTATTGCATCCGATTGAATTTAAACGGCCAGACAATGAAATATAGACCTTCAGATCTTTTAAAAATGTTGTTTGAATTTGATTAAATGTAATTCTAGTGAGATAGAATGGTTATCTCTAATTCATGCTTGTATTTTTTAAAAAAGCTTTAAGGTGTCAATAACTCTCTCTGGGTGTCGATAACGCACCCCGTTACCCTAGGTGCTACAACATTCAGTTCTGGAATCATATACGGAAATTGTGTAAATAGTCATCTTTTTTCGACCAATCAAATGGTGCATATCAGATCATCATTGAGAGAAAAGTTGTTCCAGCCAATAGAAAGGCTAAAAACATCGAAACCGCCTTAAGGTGTCGATAATACCCCTATTTGCTCTACTATCTACATATGAACTTTCAAGACCTGTATGAATAATTCATTGAATTTGAACCCTATAAATATCAATTTTAAAGCAGTCTAAATGTTTTGGTTTTGATGCTTTACATCCTAGTCAACAGTTTTTTCAGTCATGTTGGGACTATTTCCTGTCTTTCTGAGTTGAACCAGTACTTGGCATCCGATTAAAAAGTGTTTTGCTCAAGAACACAACACAGTGACTGGTGAGTCTCGAACTAGCAACTCTTCGATCCCCCATCTAGCGCTCTACCAACTGAACCACTGCACTCAAAATTGTTTTCATAACCATGGATTGACATACTGAAAGGGAAGTAGTGAGGATCCTGATCAGCTGGCTTCATAAGCTAGCTGATCCGGATCCACACGGTTTCCAAAAAAGGATATATCCAGGTTTAACTCCTTATGCACCAATAACGACTGCAGCAGACAACACATTTTACAATATCTAAATCGATTTTTAGGCAAAGAAGGCTTGATATTTCATATGAATCATCTGCTAGCAGACAATCCACATGAAGTATCAATCAAGCCTAATTTACTTTCAAGAAAAGTGACAAAATTTGAAAATGTCGTCTGCTATCAATTCTAGGTGGTGCTTCATGGGTTAACAAGACAAGCTTAACCCTTAAAGCGCCACCTACAATTTGCAGCAGACGACAATTTCAAATTTTGCAGCTTTTTCAAAAATAACAAATAAGGCATGATATTTCACGAGGATCGTCTGCTGGCAGACAATTCTCATGAACTATCATACCTTATTTTTTTTTTGAAAATTGGGAAAGATTTCACAAAATTTGTCATCTGCTGCAGTTGTGATTGGCGCTTTAAGGGTTAACACAAAATATTGCAATGTTCTCCGAAATGGCCATTGGTACAATTACTACCAATTCAGATAAACCATAGCAACAACTCTTTACCTGCTTGTGTCCTCTGCTAATAACCTTTGCAAACAGTTTAGACCCAGATCAGGCCACGACAAAGAATTTTCTTAAATTGTAAATTTTGAAAAATCAGCAGATGACAAAAAAGCATGCAATGAGTTAAAAGTGAGTTTGTTTTGAATGAGAGAACATAGCAATAACCCGACATCAAGACACCAAAACAACATCAAATCATGTCACATGGTTGACATGTACAAAAACTATTGTGCCCCATAGCCTCAGAAAAGGTGGTTTTCTTGGAACTAAATATTATTCCTCCGCTGAGATTATGACAAACCCTGAGAAAATGATTATAAAACTAGCTCATGAGATTTTGGGTAATTATCGCATACAGTAAAACATTGAAAATTTGAAAATCAATTTTTCGAAATACTTGCCAAATAAATTTGAAATAAATTTGGGACAAGCTGGATTTAGAGAATAGGACCTAGTCATGATTTATTTTATTAACTGTCTATAATAACACCTGTTTTGGGCGTGTAAAAGAAACGTCTCATGGAGAAGTTTCTTTTTACTCGCCCAAAACTTATGCTTGATAGTAAAAAATATGATGAGTCATTTTGGGGGGGGTAATATATTTTTACGTCTACCTCCCTATAATTCGAACAACTGATAATTTGAAATAAGACCTCAAGTCTCGAGGACTTCAAATTTAAGAGATTTGACTGTATTTAAGCGGTGCCAGCTCTGGAATGAGCCTGCTGTCAACTTTTGGATAGCCGTCTAGTTTTTGAAGTGAATCCAAATCTACTACAGTGTGACAGGTACCAAAATATAATGAGCTCACTTAAATATTTTGCTGTCCATTTGCATTATCTTAACCCTTAATGCACCAGTTGTCTGCTTTTCTCGTCTGCTGAAATGTTTAAGAAACCTCTATGGCAGACAGAGTGGACCCAGATCAGACTGCTCCTATAGGAGCAGTCTGTTCTGGATCCACCCTGTTTGCTTCTTATACTTTAGTGGTCAGTAATGTTAGGCAATTATTTGCAGCAGACTTCTTCAGCAGACGACATTTTTTCTTGGTGCTTTAAGGGTTAATGCCCATGCTCACCAAAACATTTTTGTGACAAAATGACACAACGTGTATCTGTCTGAATATCCCTCCCATTTTAAGACTATGGAGCATGATATTGAAGCCATTTTGTTTTGATGTCATGATGTCACTGGGCATAGACTAACACTAACTTACCAGCATCTCTGTCAGTGGCTGCCCTGTCCTCATTTTACCTCCCTCCCTCCTTTAAAACGGAAATTCCGAGTTTCTCTGGTACATAGACTGTAGGATTCCACACATCATTCATCTGGAGAGAAAAAAGGATAGTGCATGAATGCCCATAGGTTTAGATAAGCAAAAAATTTCAGCGTAAAATTGTAAATATTTTCTTACCCATCAGTTTTAACATATGTTTTGGGTGCTCAAAAGAACCGTCTCATTTAGACGGTTCTTTTGAGTACCCACAACATATGTTTTGGTTCAGAAATAAGAAAATTAAATTTTCGTTACGCACTCTTAACTAAAGTCCTGAATGCCTTGTGCACTTTTATTTTAACAGGGGACATGTTTGCGAAATACATTACTGTGACAAATTGGACTGGTACCCAAGCTTCTGTTGAATGTTTTAAGCAAATGAAAAGAAATGAGGCCAAGGTTACCCCAAATCTAATCAGTTCTTTGTCATCTCCCAGTGATACAACTGTTCAAGTTACACTGCTCAAAATATTTAAAGGAACACTGTGTTTTTTGCCACTGATCACAATACAATTGCACTCATAGTCTGACTCATAGTGAGAGTTGGGTTAATAAGGCAGACACATGTTTGTCCTGTGATTAATTTGGTTACCTATCAAGGATGATTCTTGTTGAGAAAAATAAAGTTATCCCTTTCCAGAAATCTCAATGGAACGCTTTATGTAAAAATGGAATTTTGTTAAAAATACACCTTTTTTCAAAACCAAATTTTAAGACAAAATTTTCAATCAAGCACCACAGCAGCAGCATTTCTGTACAGTCAATGGCCTTTTAATGTTGTAGAAATCATTAGATAACGCTATTAACAAATTCAGAAGATTCTACAGAGTTCCAGAAAAAATTGTCACTTTCAAGAAAATTAAAACCATGAACTTAAGCAGCTATTTGTTTTATCAAAAACTTTTATTGATACAAGACTTTGACTATCGTAGCAAAAATGGCAAAAGAAACTGTGTTTCTGCCTCTAGTGAAATGCATTACTTGTCTATTGGACAGGGGTTAACATTATCACCTATGGAAAATTATCAGGTGTTCCTTTAAATATTTTGAGCAGTGTTTGTTAAAATTCATTCATCTATTCAGGAGATATGGTGCAGACAAGGAAATTTTCAACCTTCTATAACCAAGGTTACCAAAATCAAATCAGTTCTTTTCCCCAATCCAACCGGCCTTTAGTTTATAAATAGTGTGTAACAGAAAAATAAGTTTCTTATTTCTCAACTAGAACATATGTTGTGGGTACTCAAAAGAACCGTCTCAATGAGACGGTTCTTTTGAGCACCCAAACCATTCGCTAAAAATTATAGGTAAGAAGATATTTACAATTTTACGCTGAAAAATTTTGTTTATCTAAACCTATGATTCTATATTGATGTCTGTGCAAGTTTGGTTAAACTCCACCAATCCTTTCTGGACAGAGTGCAGACAAGAAACTATGCTGACACCAATATTTCAATTTTGTCTAGGGCTTTTGATGACCTTGAAAATAAGGACTCATTTAAATTCTTACCCCCACTAAATGATGTATCTGTGCAAGTCCGGTCAAAATCTGTCCAACCCTCAGGAGATAGAGTGCAGAAAAAAGCTGATGCTGACACACAAATGGTGTGTAAGTGCAAGTTTGGATAGAATCCATCAGTCCCTTCAGGAGATAAGAGTGCAGGTAAGACCCGACATTTCAGGATCTGCACCAAAAAACAACACCCCACCCCCCCCCCCTGCTCCAAAGTAAGTGTGTGTGTGGTTGTTGGGGGGGGGGGGGTTAATGTTCTAAAATTTCAAACACTTTTCCTTTTCTGTCCTCAAAATTTGTTGGCTATCAAGGTGGACCTTATAATATGCTTGCAAGAAAAGCAAATGGGGAAGACCCTGATTAAGCTGCTTCTGATCTGGGTTTGCCCTGTTTTTATTGGCAGGCAACTACTATTCAAAATTTTAAAAGTTTACTGACGGTCTGTAATCAAAATTTTAATTTGACACATCTATTTTGAAGGCAAATAAAACTTGCAGGAAGTGTAGTGTTTATCAATTGGTAGAGTTTATAATGGAGATAAAGGGTTGCCCAGGGACCAAGCTAGGGGGCGACTAGGGCGAAATAGTCGCCCTAGGGGCCGAAATTTCGCCCTAAATGGGACCCAGGGAGAAGTGGAAGTCTCCCTAAAAAAAAAAAAAAAAAAAAAAAAAATTTTTTTTTTTTTTTTTTTTAGGGAGACTCATTTTCATTCTGTCACCACACAAATGCAAGCTATGGTGACATTATCAGACAATCTACTACCACTGCATCGTGTTTCTCCTTCCATTAAATGGCAATAGTATGTGTAATGGCTAATATGCTTCTAAATTGACAGAAAATGCCGTAATTTTGCGCTATAACTTCTCCCTATCTGACTGTCACTTCTCCCTAATTTTCCTGCAGGGAGAAGTCACTTCTCCCTAAAATTCTGGGCCAGCTTGGTCCCTGTAATGCCGTTTCGAGCCTCACCACCAACAGTCACTGTGTTGTGTCCTTGAGCAAGACATTTTATCCAAATAGAACCAAATCAAACAATCAAAAACTTACCAGCATCTAATTTCTTCTGATGCTGAGGTCTTGTCTTCATAGAAATGCTCAGACTACACAGACACCAGATTCAACCACCTTTTCTAGATTTTTGGATTCTAACCTACATCAAAGGAATCCCCTGAAGAGTCTGCAGATTGGTTGAAACCTTGGTCGGATACATTCAGGTTAACAATTGAGTAGCACTTCTGAGCAGCCTGAGGGAAGTGGCACAGTCCCGACTCTACAGTCACTAACGTCATCTTTCCTAGATGGTTCCACACATCCTTCTGAAGAAAAAACAACTTTGAACTATAGAATCAACCAAATCATCATAAAATATAAAGAGGATCTTACATGAGTGCTCATGTTTTATTGAATTTATTAAACCAGTTTAGGAAAAGGGATAAAATTCAAGGCTTGCCAAGCATTTTATTTCTTTTTCGTGAGTTGAATAAATTCAATAATACAGGAGCACGAATCTTAGATTCTATTTATCATATGACCCCTAGAGCTACTATGAAATTGCGTTTTGGCGTGAAAGTGCTTAAGATTTTGCCATATATGCGTGACATTATTAAGGCGTTACCAAAATCTGTAAACCACTAGTGGTTTATCGATTTTAATGCATGATGTTACATCACTCACAGACACAACGTCATATGATGAGCTATAATACTGTCAAATCGTAGTTTTTAGCTATTGTACTAGTGTAGTAATGTTTGATCAAATTATATACTGTTTAAACCAAAACGAGCGAATATTGTGGTTGTAAAACATTGTGCCCCTAACTATAATGATTTTTCACATGGGGCTTCTCTTTTTAAGAAATGTTTCTTTAGAATTTCACCACAGGTCATTGAGAACTCATCTTGTCTAATCAGACGGTAGCTTCTAACACTTTTTCTCTCTCTATTTTCAAATACATTTGTTAGTTTTCAAGGCTGGAATTCACAAAAATGGTTGTCAGAACAGCAAACAGAGAAGACCATGATCAGACTGCTTCTTCAGAAGCAGTCTTCTCAGTGTCTGCACTGTTTGTCCAGTCATTTTTTGGCAGGTAAATAGAATTCAAAATTTTACATTTGTGAATATTTTCTTACTCATCCGTTTTTACGTATGTTTTGGGTGCTCATAAGAACTGTCTTATTAAGGTGGTTCTTTTGAGTACACACAACATATGTTTTGATTGAGAAATAAGAAAATTATTTTTAATTACACTCTTTATCTATGAGCCTGGTAAAAATAGTATCATCAAAATATGATTTGTTTGTTTTTGTTTCTTTTGATTCTTAACCTCCCAGTCAATAATTTTTCAGTCCTGTCAGGATGTGTCTTCCTGGGTTGAACCAGAACTAAGCAGCTGTAGAGGATAAAGTGCCTTGAACCCACAGCCCCACAATCTGGAGTCAAGAACTCTATCACTGAGCCACCTTGCTCCTATTAAATTAGAAAGTAAGTAACTGTAAAGCCAAAGCTAAGGACCACTTCCCTTGGACTGCTATTATGTTTTTACTGCTTATAATGCTAACACCAAAACCTAATGTTTTGTCCGATCTGCATGCTTTTCACTCAGGGCATCAGTAATAGTTTTTGTTTGAATTGATGCCTTATGTGTCATGCCAGTCAATAATGTTTCAGTTATGTTGGGACTCGGGACATTTCCTAGGTTGAACCGGTACTAAGCAGGGGACAAAATGTCTTGATCAAGGAGTCTTGAAAGGACAGAATACAGCTAGCCTCAGGTGAGTTTCTAAGTAGTGACCTCTTGATCTCAAGTCAAGCACCCTACCACTGTGCCACTGGGCTCCCTCCGCTCATCAGTAATTGTTGCAAAAATTACCTGTTATTCAAAAAGTCTGTAATTTGTAAGCTATAGCTGCTTCACTGTCATTTTCAGAGCCTTCATCTGCGGGCATCATTCTGACTAGAAACAAAGGGAGTTAAACCAGTACTTCAATGCCAATGGATCAGTCTGTAAAGTTGAAAAAATATCAGAAATACCATCTATGACCTAATAAGCACACCAGGCATAACTTTGTTTTAAAAATTCTATACTGTCTTTTGAAAACAGTGCAGATCCTGACCAGCAGGCTTCATCAGAAGCCTGCTGATCAGGATCCACACTGTTTTTCATATACTTTGTACATTTACATGATGAATACAGATGAGCTACGACATGTGATTTCCAACAATGTGATATGTGCAACCAGCAAAGGCTCAGACCAGCCTGCCCATATGCGCAGTCTGATCAGAGCATTTGCTTGTCGCAAGAATATTCTATGACTATTAAGCTACTGGCCGAACATTTCAATTCAAAAATTAGTTAAATTTTCCCAAAATTTTGAATAAAATTCCCAATTCTTGGGATTTGGCAAGCCACTTATACTTTCAACACCAAATTCAGCAGTGTAGATCCTGATCAAAATGAAGAGCTTTATAGTTACCGATTTGGCTGATTTACCTGTTCATTGCCCCTGGCCACAGATTCCAAAGGGAAGGAAAATTCCTGGTACTGGTATTGTATCAAGCAGGATGGAACATTCCATCAGCCCAGAAAAGGAACTGAGATAATTTCTGAATTCATAGAAATATAGACTGATTATTACAGAAAAATTGTCAGAATATTACCTTATATTTTTCCTGCAGAGAAACATTTTTTCTTCATTTCACTTGCTGCCAAATAGTTGAATGAAAATCTACTCACAAAAACCCATGCACCTTTAAGGTGCACATGCAAAGTTATTGTCCACTAGACCAAGCCCCAGGCTATATATGGCAGAACATTACAGAGCACAGATTAACCTATGTCCTGCTGATAAAATTAATATGCACATAGGGCAAGTTAAGCAAACATTTTAGCGAAAAATTGTGATTATTTTCTTATCCATCAGTTTAAACATGTGTTTTGGGTGCTCCAAAGAACCGTCTCATTGAGACGGTTCTTTTGAGTACCCACAACATATGCTTTGGTTGAGAAATAAGAAAAACAATTTTCAGTTACACACTCTTATCTGGGGGCCTGATGCAACATCTATTTTTTCCAGCCAGCAATTGAGACAATTAATTCCATTTATAACTGTAACAATGAATTGACAGACTGTATCGAAAGCAGTGTGGATCCTGATCAGCTGCCTTCTTTTAGATGGCAGCTGATCTGGATCTAAACTGTTTTCAAAAAGATATTTCCACTTGGGCTCACAGATTAAATATGCATAGCCCCCCCCCCCCCCTGATTAAAGGATCATAATATCATTTTTAAGAGCCCTAGATTGATAGAGATCTATCTGTCATAAGGTGTGTATGTAGCAGTGTGCAATACATCACTAGAAACAAGAAATGAGCCCCCCCCCCCCCCTCTAAAAAATGTTCAAGATTTTTTCTAGAACTGAGGTCAGAGGTCAAGGTCAAAGTCACAGTGACCGGGAAACAGTATGTATTAACACACCAAATTTGGTATATTCCTACACCTCAAATGATATGGACGTCATTTTTCCAGAACTGAGGCTAGGGGACCCAGAAACAGCGTGTGACACTTCATGACCCTAAGATGTATCCACACACCAAATTTGAGATTCCTACCTCAAATAATATAAGAGACATGCTCCAGCTACAATATTCTAGAACTGATGACAGAGGTAAGGTCAAATAATATGCGAGATATGCTTTAGTGGGATTCCTATGTCAAATAATATACGCGAGATATGCTATAGTGGGATTCCTATGTCAAATAATATATGCGAGATATGCTATAGTGGGATTCCTATGTCAAATAATATACGCGAGATATGCTATGTGCATGATTATTCTAGAACTGAGGCCAGAGGTTAAAGCATAACTGGAAAGACTAATAGCTCGGACGTTGCTAGCTGTGACTTTTGTCGTCTGCTGATAAACTTTGCAAAGTTTGAACCCAGATCAGAATGTTGATCCTGATCTGGATCCAAACTGTTTGGCACTCTGGTAGTGTTCCTGAGAACAGTTGTGAGACAGAGGTCTTGACTCTTTCCCTGCTATTTGAAACTGTCTTGAGAACAAACTTAATTGATTGATATTACTTGACTTTTCGCTTACTGTAAAGGCGGCAACTTTAATATTCATATCTGGGTGTGGTTCGGCTATTTCATCTGCTAAGGAAGGGAAATCAGGTTTTATTTATAATTTGGTAAAGAGTAAATAAGCTTTTTGAGCTGCGCAAATGTGCGTGCATTTCATGAAAATCCTAACCGTATACACACTGAACTCACATTTATTAACCCTTATAGGGCATTATAAATCACAAAATTTATGTTTTTGTAGCCACTAATTTATTTGAAGCCTCATAGATAAACAGTGTGAGCCCAGATCAGACTGCTCCTTTAGGAGCAGTCTGATCTGGGTCCACAATGTTTGCCTCCCTGCTTATGATAAATAGACATTTTCAGATGCAGTTATTTAGTTGACGTTTTAAGGACTAAATAATGACTGAGGTTGTGGCACAAGACGATACAGTTACTTTTGAATAACACAACGCCTCCTTTTTAGCTTTTACCTATGCCTAAAGTAGACCAGTCCTAATTACGCATTCATGAGGCGCCGCCTTTACAGAAAGCGAAAAGTCAAAGTAATATGTACATACAGGTATGTATGTTGTTAAAATATTCTGGGCACATGTTCTGGGATGAGTGGCCACCAAATTAGACTTTTGTCGCCTGCTGGTAACATTTAGCAAACAGTATGGATGAATCATCATGCAGGCCTTGGATCCAAACTTGGTATTTTTTAAAGATTATTTTTCAAAGTTAAATCACTCCCCTGACTCATTAGTACCATGACCTCAATGTCAAATGAAATATTTTTGTCCATGCAGTACCCTCTACATCATGTGACCTATGCACCTGCAAAGTTTGAAGTTGCTACGTCTAATGGTTTAGGAGAAGATGCATTTACAACAAGATACATCGTTTGACATTGACCTTTCAGCTTTGGGTCAAGGTCACAGAAAATGTTCCGCAGTACCTGCATACCCCCTACATCATGTGACTTATGTAATTGCAAAGTTTGAAGTTGCTACGTCCAAAGGTCAAGGAGATTATTTTACAAGAAAATACATTATTTCAGCTTTGCCCTTGACCTTCGGGTCAAGGTAACACAAAATGTTGCTCAGTACCCTCTAGGCCTCTATTTCATGTAACTTATGTCCCTGCAAGGTTTGAAGTGCATTTACAAGAAAATACATTATTTGACCTTTGACATTGAACTTGGGTCAATGTCACAGAAAATGGTCCCCAGTACCCACTACATCATATGACTTATGTAATTGCAAAGTTTGAAGCTGCTATGTCCAAAGGTCAAGGAAGAGATGCATTTACACAAAAATACATTATTTGACCTTTGTCCTGGAGGTCAAGGTCACACAAAATGTTGCTCAGTTACATCTAGATCATGTGACCTATGCACCTGGAAAGTTTAAAGTTGCTATGTCCAATGGTATAGGAGGATATGCATTTATAAGAAAATACATTATTTGACCTTTTGCCTTGACCTCTGGGCCAAGGTCACAGGAAATGTTGCCCAGTACCCTCAACATGATGTGACCTATTCACATACAAAGATTGAAGTTGCTATGCCACAAGTTAAGGAGGAGATGCATTTACAAAAAAGTTTATTATTTGACCTTTGACCTAGAGGTCAAGGTCACATGAAATGTTGCTCAGTACCCTCTACATCATGTGACCTAGGCACCTACAAAGTTTGAATTTGCTACATCTAACAGTTAAGGAGGAGATGCATTTACAAGAAAATACTAGAACACATTCCATGGCGCGCCATCGCAAATCCCCACGCTCTCGAAGAAATCTAATGGTAATTGACACTTTGACCCCATCCCAAGGTCACCAGTTTGATCGTAGGTTAAAATTTTTCAGTGTATCCTGGTCTACTGCTCATCCCCGTTAATTTGATATGCCACATGACCATGTTCAGAAAATTAAATTTTTGACCCCTACCCAAGGCCCCAGGGGGCATGGACCCAAAAAATTGTGTGGGTTCATGTGCCATTCATGTGAGTAACTCACACACGAAATCTGGTTGATTTTCTAAAAAAAAAATTTTTTGACCCCCCAGCCCCCCCCCCCCCCACGGTACCCCTAAGTCCCACCCCCGGGCCATGACCCAGGCGGCCGAATGAAAATCCCATCTGATATGTTTTATATCTTTCATTTGTGAGAAGATACACAAAGTTTGGTTTAAAAATCTTTGAAATTGACCTATTAATTCAGATTTAATGATATTTGACCTTTTGGCCCCTCCCTAAGGCCCCAGGGGGTGGGGACCCCAAAAATGGCGTCGGTGCATATGCCTTTCATGTAAGAAACTCACACACCAAATCTGGTTGAATTTCGGAAAAAAAATTTTTTTGACCCCCCAACCCCCCACGGTACCCCCAAGTCCGACCCCTAGGGCATGACCCAGGCCGCCAAATGAAAATCCCGTCTGATATGTTTAATATCTTTCATGTGTGAGAAGACACACAAAGTTTGGTTAAAAAATCTTTCAAATTGACTTTGTAATTGAGTTTTAATGATATTTGATGATATTTGACCTTTTGGCCCCTCCCCAGGGCCCTAGGGGGCGGGGCCAAAAAAAAATGTGCCGTTGCACACCCCATTCATGTGAGCAACCCACACACCAAATTTGGTTGGATTTCGTCCAATGGTTTAGGAGGAGATAGCGTGACGGACGGACGGACAGACGGACAGACAGACGGACGGACAGACGGAGGCGATTGCAATATCCCCGACGCTTTTTTAATAAAGTGTGGGGATAATTATTTGACCTTGACGTCAAGTTACATGAAATGTTTCTCAGTACCCTCTGCATCATGTGACCTATGCACCTGCAAAGTTTGCAGTTTCTACGTCCAACAGTTAAGGAGGAGATGCATTTAAAAGAGAAAACATTATTCGACCGTTGACCTTTGACCTTGACACAGAGGTCAAGGTCACACAAAATGTTTTTCAGTACCCTCTACATCATGTGACCTATTCACCTGTAAAGTTTGAAGTGCTATGTTGAACGGTTTAGGAGGAGATGCATTTACAAGAAATGCCAGACATACATATGCACACACAGACGGACAACAGACCGACTTTGGTAAGAAATTATTATACCATTTTTTTTCTATTAGATCCAACCTGATCCCTGGGGTTCAAACTTGTTCTTGATTTTATAGAGATAAATATTCTGACTATGTTTCATGAAGGTTGGATCTAAACTGCACCCTCTTGAGTGTATTTTTTAATTAAGATTTGACCTAGGGTAGCCTAGTTTTTGATCCAACCTAACCCAGTTTCAAACTTGGTCTAGGTTTTGTTGAGATAATAAACATTTGACAATGTTATTCATGAGAATACACAATCACAAGTTGATACATACTGTTCATGGATACCTTGACATACAATGGACAGCATGATATCTATCCAAAAAGATGATGCTCTGACAGAGAGGCTTAATTCAGCAGAAGATAGAAAAAAACACATGCAAAACTATAGATAGAGTATTCAGAAAAAAGTGCCCCCACCCATTTCATAGTTATTTGACCCCGGTGACCTTGAAAATTAGACAAAGGTCACCAAATCATTTATTAAGGTCTCCCTTTGATGCATCTGTACCATAGCTTAGTCAAAATCTGGTCACTGATTCAGAAGGCTGGTTGGTTAGTTCAGAAGATAAGTGCAAACAATACTTTTTCATAACAATATGTCTTTGTGACCTTGAAAATTAGGTCAATGTCACCAAAATCTAATCATTTCTTAATGTCCTCCAAATGATTTATCTGTCACAGTGCTGCAGTTTGGCCAAAATCTGGCCATTGGTTCAGAAGATAGAGTACAGACAATGCTCTTTCATGGAATTATATGACTCTGGTGACCTTGAAAGTTAGGTCAAATAACACCTCTATATGTCTATTTTCTTTTGCGATATCACCAAAATTTAATTATTTCTGAGGGTTATCCAAATGAAGATTGAAAATCAAAATTTGGCCATTGGTAAGCAAGATTGCAGACAAGGCTTTTTCATAGTTGTACAAGCCTGGTGACCTTGAAAAATAGGTCAAGGTTACCAAATATTCAGGTCAAGGTCACCAAAGCAAAACATTTCTTGGATCCTCCCAACAATGCGTCTGTGTTATTTTGTCAAAATTTGACCATCAGTGCATTTTTCCAGATATTGATCCTGGTGACCTTGAAAATTAGGTCAATGTCACAAAAATTGAATAATTTTTCGGTTGTACCGAATAAGCATCTGTCACGCTTTAGAGTTCAAGGGTGAAGGCATGTTGGATTCACCAAATGGTCTAAATCACACATGCTGACTGAAATTACAATGTGCCTTCATGTTGAAAATATGGGCCGATGGGCAACGTTTGCCATAGGCTGAAATGTCAAGTAAGTTAAATACGCACTGTCATCGGGATTTTCCCAGCAAATCAGCAAATGCAAACGTCTCTAATCACAACTGAAGTTATTAGTATATACAATTTATCTCAGGCAATTTATAGTGGTAGATCTAGTTGCTTTTTGCTTGCGGCGCTCTCGCCGCCGCATTTGTGTTAGACTGGTTCTCTCCCTTTAATAGCTTGTCAGCATATTAAGACAGGTAACTACTAGCCGCCATTGCGCCTACGTATCGGATACACACTGACGTCATGAGTGACGTGGTATTGGAAAATACCCTTGACATAAAGTGCATTTTTTAAACAAGCCGTTTTATTAAGTTTATTTTGTTCTGGGGTTTATTTTTTTTCTTTTACTTAATTATCAAATTATTGTAACTGAAAAAAATACTGAAGTTTGTGTTGAAAAATCTTTTCTACAGCATGCGCAGTCGGATGAGTATCTACTTGTAAAAAAATAGTCTACTTCCCTCCCCTAGATCTACGCATCTAGGGTCAGGTAACGTGTATTTAATTACAAGCAGAGAATCCTACTCATGCGACTGCGCATGCTCCAGAAAAGATTTTTCAACACAAACTTCAGATTTTTTTCAGCTGCTATAATTTGATAATAAAGTTAAAGAAAAAATATATAAACTCCCGGAACAAAATAAACTTAATAAAACGGCTTAATACCACGTCACTCATGACGTCAGTGTGTATGCTATACGTAGGCGCAATGGCGGCTAGTAGTTACCTGTCTTAATATGCTGACAAGCTATTAAAGGAAGAGAACCAGTCTAGTAAAAAATTACTAGTTACCAAACGTTATATGCGTAGCCTGTTTCCTGTTTCCTGTTTCCTCTATCTGAACCTCCATGGATGGAGAACAGCACATATATTGTGCGAATAACATATTTCTTCTTGAGTTAAAAGTTCATTATTAAAACATTATTAAAAACATTATTAAAAGGTAGAGGGCGATAAAAAGTTCACACTCTGGATAATTTGGTGCTCCGATATTTACAGTGACACGGTACATATATACACAGCTGTCCCCTGGACCTGTTTACTCTATTTGATCTGGGTGATTAAGGAGTCTGTATCTGTTTGTATGTAGCACATGAGTCAGCCTTCTGGCATGAAATTCCAGACTTGATAAGTCCTGTATCTTCAATCTTTTGTTCAATATACTTTCTTGACTTAGTAAAACTGAACAGTCAATGATAATTTGGAGTTTGGAACGGGTATCAAGTATCCTGTATTCCTTTCCAGTTAGATTAAGGTAAGTTTCACTGATTTTGGTTAATATAGGGTTTCTGAATTTCTCCAACGTTTCACATAGCAGAATATAATGCTCAACTGTTTCTTCAGCATTCCCACACAGTAGACATTTAGAGTTAATTTGGGTATTTTTGAATTTACTTCTAGTGGTCTGAAGTACGTAACTTCCACACATCAGTCTTAATTTTGAAGGCAACCGGATCACGTCGCGTGCCGAGTGTATATTGATTTTTAAAAGCGGATGAATAGTTCCAAGCTTGTAACTTTTCATATTCAGGAATTCCATTGTAGAATAAAAGGCTGATGAAGTAATAATGTCGTTCTGCCAGTATTTGTTGACGGTTTTGTTTACAGTTGCTTTCCATGGATTCTTTTCCGGAGGGTTAACTAAATGTTCATGAATATCACCAAGTTCATATTTTAAGAAAATCTTTCTAGCATGTACGAACCAGCTATTGCTTTTTTCATTCTTTATCGTTAATTGCCTAATAGCTATTTCTTTTTCAACTGAGGTATTATCCTGTCGAGCTACATTGTTAAGTAATGTCAGTATTTTCTTGTCAATTTGACCTTCCACTGGTAGGAATCCAGAGATAACATAAATAGCTACATCTGCTGTGCTCAGTGGAAGCGATAAAATTTGTTTAAGCATTTTCTTTTGATAGGTTTCCAGTTTATTTATCAATGGAAACCTATCAAAAGAAAATGCTTAAACAAATTTTATCGCTTCCAACGGAAGTGGAGCTTTATCAACGAGGGGAACCAATTTACATTTGTGTAGGAAAAGTCTGGCGAGAGTTGCCTAACGCGAGCGTTTTGTAGCGCTTTGTGGCACTTTGCTATGCAACGGTATGTTACAATATAACGCTTCGTAGCGCTACAAAACTATTCTTGAGCAGTCTCGCGGAAAACGTTTTGTGAAACGAACCGTTGCTTAAGCAGAGCGCTACAAAGCGGTTTATGTGTATGCGTATCTTGAATAGGAATGTTATCGTTGCGCAACGGACTGTTGCAAAAAAACGCTTTTTTGAGGCATAATCGTTGCATAGAGTTAGGAAAGCGCTACGTAGCGCTACATTGTAGCGCTCGCGTTAAGCAACTCTCGCCAGGTTGTCTATTTATATAACATACTGTTAGCATAACGGTCGTGTGTAAGCAAAAACAATTCACAGACAAGACAACTCACCGACAGCAAGCAAAACATAGTGTTAAGAGCATGTCTCATATTATATGACATATTTACTCCCTAATTCAATTTGTGGATATATGTTGGGGTCATGGAATGGTGCTCACTGTTTTCAGCCACTGTGGCCTTGATCTCAGGAGTTAGGTCTTGAAAAAAGGCACCCACAGCAGATCGCCTATATCATTTATGGTAGCAGTTCCATATTTGGTATGTAGATACATCTTGGGCCCTGGCGAGTCACCAACTGGTTCCAGGTCACTGTGACCTTGACCTCTGGTTTCAGATCTAGCAAGGTCGAGTCCAGAGCATATCTGTATATAATTTGAGGTAGGAATCCCAAATTTGGTGTGAGGATATATTTTGGGATCATGGCATGTCGCATACAATTCTGGGTATCTTTGACATGTAGCTTGTACAAAAACAGGTTTAAAATACTGTTGCTTTAGTTTTATAACTTTATAAATCTTGTCACGATTGTCTTAACATGAAAGCTCTGGCGCAATTGGAATGACATTGGCCCAATTCGAATCGAACTAAAGTTGCTACTAAAGTTCTTACCTAATAGATGCGTGCGCACGTTTACACCCGAACGGCTACAGTTGCATTCTTTTAATTAGTTGTCAAGTAAATAAAGTGCATAGCCCTGTATGCCCCCCTCAATTCTTCACCGTAGACAAAAAGGGTGTGCATAAACTACATAGCCTACTCTAATTAACAATTATGAATAAGAGAGACCGCAAATAAAACACTTTCTTATTCTTCTTTTTCCTGGTAAAGAGCTGGGATCTTCCTAGACCGTAATTAGCTCTGCGGGGCAAGGTAGTGTGATGGCTTCAGCACGCCCCAAATAGACTTTGTACAGGTAGATGAAACTAAAAGCTGGTTAAAACTATGTACAGTGACTTCTCTAATACCATTGATGGAGCAGGTCACACCCGTAGGGATGACCTGAAGTCTTCCAGAGAGGCTACAGACACAACTCTGGATGGCAATTTGTTCCATTCTCTAGCAGTCCTTGGGTAGAAGGAGTTGGAGTAGGTTGTGTCGCTGATTCTTTCTTGGAAGAACTTGACTGTCCCTCTGGTTCGGCTGTCACTAGAGCTCAGGTATCTGTTGGCAGGTATGTCTACCAAATTATGCTGCATTCTGTAGAGCATGCTGAGTCTGTCGTGTCTTCTTCTTACTTCGAGTGGCTCCCATTCAAGGTCATCCACCATCTTTGTGACACATCCTGGGGTTCTTGTTGAGTAGTCATTGAAGACATATCTAGCGGCACGTCGTTGGACTTGCTCCAAGGCTTTGATGTCAATTTGCTGGTAAGGGTCCCAGGCAGGTGATGCATATTCCAGTATAGGGCGCACCATAATCTTGTAGGTTGAGGCCTTTACAGGTGGTGTGCAGTCCCTGAGGTTTCTACGTAGGAAGCCGACTATTCTGTTCCCCTTGCTTACTGTGTTCTGAATGTGCTTGTCCCATGATAGATCCTCTGTCAGGGTTACTCCAAGGTACTTACTAGCATCTACAACTTCAAGGGTGTGGCCATGAAGCTGGTAATTTGTCTTGCAAGTTGGACTCTTTTTGTTGGAGATTCTCAGCACGACATATTTTGTTGGGTTGAATCTCATCTGCCAAGTTTCTTCCCAGAGTTCCAATGCTGAAAGATCTCTCTGAAGCAACTCCCTGTCATTATCATTTTCAATCACCTTGAAGAGCAGGCTATCATCAGCAAACAGCTTGGTATCAGAGGACAGTATTGACGCTGGTAGGTCATTGATGAAGCAGAGAAACAGAAGTGGTCCAAGGACTGTTCCCTGTGGGACTCCTGATGTTACATCTGCTGTGTCTGACTTAACTCCATCTAGTATGACTTGCTGAGTTCTGTGACTGAGGAAGGACTGTATCCATTTCTTGGTGTTATCTCTCACTCCGTAATGGTCCAACTTGTAAAGTAGCCTTGAATGAGCTACTTTATCAAAGGTTTTCTCGAAGTCGAGCAGTATGACGTCCACTTGTTTTCCTTTGGCTGTCGATGAGGCTATCTCTTGGACAGATGAAAGTAGCTGGGTTTCGCAGGAGCGCTTCTTCCTGAACCCATGCTGGTTGTCACACAAGACCTTAGCCTTGTCGAGATGCTTCATGATACTGCTGTGGATGATGTGTTCTAGCAGCTTACATGTTATGGAAGTTAGGGATACAGGTCTGTAGTTGGAAGCTTGGTGCTTGTCTCCTTTTTTAAAGATGGGAACTACAAGTGCCTCTCTCCAGTCAGCTGGGATTTCTCCCTGGTCCAAGGATAGTTGGAACAGTACAGCCAGGGCAGGAGCTAATTCGTCGGCAGCTGCCTTCATGATGAAGGCTGGAATTGAGTAGGGTCCAGTGGCTTTATGTGTCTTAAGGTTCTTTAAGAGTTTGTGCACACCTTTCCAGTCGACCTTGATCTCAGGCATGCTTCGAGTTGTACTTGTGCCTTTGTCTGGTATGTTGGTGAGATCATCTTCTGTAAATACTGACTTGAATTGCTCATTGAGAATATTGGCTCTTGACTGTGTGTTGCTTTGTAGGAAACCATCCTTGTTCTTCAATGGAGCCACGCCTGTAAATTCTTGTCCCTTGCTCTTAACAAATGACCAGAACTTTTTGGAGTTGTCTTTACTCTCATTGCTGACAGTATCCTGCATGGAGATCTTGTTTGCTTTTCTTACATGGAACTGAACTTCCTTTTGTAGTCGTTTGTATCTGTCTCGATCCCGTTTGGTGTTGGTTTCTCTGGCCTTTTTGTCAACACATCAAGGATTTATTTTGTAAAATAATAACATTTTGAGGCTATTCACACCCAGGGAGCGGAAGTGACCGGACAATTGCGAGTGCACGATAAGTAACGGCACTTGTGATGTTGTACATTGGACGGTTGGTCACTTGCGGTATTGATTATTCATTTACACCATAAACAAACTTCTTTTTCTTACACGAAAAACCACAGCATATGCGTGTTTGGATATAGAAGGTAAGTTATATTTGTGAGTTTCTTTCTGGCTGGATTGAAATCCTATTTCATTGTCCAAGTTCAGTGAATTTGAATTCTAATCACTTGTTTATCAACAACGGGTGATTGATTATCGAATTTTCAAACATGAAACAAACGTGCAGAAAAACGCAAATTAATTGTCATTAGGAGTTTTACTCTTCTAATATTAGTACTTTCTAAGGAAACACTAATATTTATTGTCAAAACAAAACCAGAGCATGGCAAATGGCGAAAACATGAAACACGTGGGAGCATGGCACCGTTCAGTCACTTGCTGTCGTTCGCTTACGGATTGTACATGACAACTGCGACTTTACTGAACGGTCACTTGTATACTGAGGGTCATAATTTTTTTCTCATTTTATGCATACCAGTTTCAATATTTCACCTTTCCTTGTCAAGAAACGTTTGTTCTTAAATGCTGTCTGCTATATCGACTCCTGCATATATTCACCCACACTACAGGCTATTTTTGATCATATGAAACCAAAACATTGATCCTTAAAGAGCAACTTAAATCTCATTCCAAAATGCCATAAACTGACCCATATTTCATTCATTAAAATTAATATGAAGCACGAATGTGAATGAAATCCAGACTGATAGGCCATGGGAGAGATATGGGTCTGATCCAACCCCTTCCCTCACCCCTACCACACACACACAGGGAGGATTTTGTTGACTCTGATTTCCATGAAGCCCAATGTCTTACATTTTAAAAAAAACCCGTTACCCTCTGACAAGTGTGATGTAATATTGTAACATACTATTACGTATGTACTTATGTAACATTTTCCATTCCTACCCTATTTCAGGGAATATTTTATGCCTGTCGAATCTGCAGAAATGTTAATTATTGTTTACTGGGTCTAATTGTTGATACTGCAACAATAAATTAACCAAAACTTCAAATACCAGCTCCCTACCTTTTAGAGTGTTTTAGGCATTTGAAAATAGCTACCACTTCATTAATTTTCAATAATAACAAAGACATGTTTTTGCTAAAAAGCTTAGCTTAAAGTCGTGAGATTTAAAAAACCAACGCATACCTATATTCGGCAGCCATCTTAATAGATAAATTACCAGCAGCATATTATATTTGAGTAGCATGCTTATCTTGAAACCATAATGCAAATAGTAACGTATGTACCATAAAAATATGCTAATGGAACCCCCCCCCCCCTTGAGGGGATATTTATACACTATGATTTTACAAAACTGCATCAACTGTATATAAGAATATAAGATGCAAAATGGCTCATGTTAGTTTCTGACAGTTTGTGGTTTACTGTGTTACAGCCATCATTACTCTGTTACCTATTTTAGTCTCAAATCCTATTGTGCAAAAAAGTCAGTTATTATTCTTATCAATCATCATGCTCTCTTGAACGCATTGAATGCTCTAAAATAAATTCATCTAAAAGTAACTGTATGCAGCAAAACAATCTTCATCTATAATAGTACTGTTAGATACGTTGCTTAATTTCAAATATATTAATATATAGTACAGTGATATCACTAGACCAATGGCTGCCAAAAGACCTCCGAGGCTTTGTCCATTATGGTCTTCAGCAAACTCTTTATATAATCAACAAAATATATGTTAGCTCTTCAGCAGATACCCTGCAATATCAAAGTTTACTACGTTAACTTAAAATATAGGAATTCAAAGTGATATTAAATTAGTTCTTATTCTTACATGTAGTTTTTAATTGAACGCAAATGACTTGCAGTATAATTGTATCAAATAAAGACACCTATTTGTACAGTTTTATGAATAAAGAGTGGTGCTGTCTCTGTCACAGCTTTCAGAGAGATGGCCCATCATATTTGGCATGTTGGCAGGATGAGATTTGTTTCACATGAGACACACTTTTTGTGGGAGCATTTAGTCTATCATATTCTTCTGTTCCTTCTCCCATCCTCTGTGAGTAGCCCTGATATGACTGAAATGTTGTTTACTGGGATATTAAATCTTGACTTAATCAATCAGTTCAAATAAATATAACAGCAATCTTAATTCAACGTATCTTAGCTTTTCAGGCTAAAGTTTTATTATTTATGCCATTTTGGACTAATATGGACATATATCAAATGTTTTATATCATAATATATGTTACCTTAAAATTGACAGAACATAAGAAGTGTCTTTATTCAGCTGTTACTTTAATTCTATCATATCCACTTTATTAAGAATTTAAAACCTAATAAGTTTGAACAAACCAATAAAATCATGTTGTTATTTAAAAAAAAGTTTAAAAACATTATGTTTTGCAAAGATAAATGTGGATTGATAATGACTTTTAAAAATAGATATAAAGTTCTATTTTGTACAAGCAAGTAGCTATATATATATTTAGTGCAAAATTAGATTTAAATTAATATAAACACCTCATGATGTATAATATATAGCAAGCACTAGGCGTTAAATAAAATGTATTATTAAAGTAAGTAATATATACTAGACATGACATAAACAAACAACATAATGGTAATATACACCAGAAAATATTAAATATCGCCTTACACTATTCTTTATCATTAGAATGCTCATATTTTTTAAAGTGTCTAAAGGCGTACAGATAGGATTGTGCGCTCAATTTCAATGAAAAGCTATTTACCTTATAAAACTTTCAATCTAGGGTCATCACACTCAGCAGCTTATAACTCTTATAATCCTGTGAATGAATCTAACCGTTTGCAGTTTTGCATTTGGCAGTAAAAGGCCTGTAAGGGTCATGGTATTGTGAACTAAAATATGAATCAAAGTTTATCAAATAAAGATATTAAAAAAAGCTATCAATATTTTTTTATAATGTGTAGTTCACAAATATAAGGTATGTAACATAAAGTAATATAAGTAACACACTTCTGCTTGGTCAAAACGCTTTTAAAAGCCATCCTGCAATAAAAAGGGCACATACAAGCTTAAAAAATTATGTAACTATGCCTTTGTTTTTTTAACATTGGCACCAAAATATTATTAAATATATTTTGGGTAACATATATAAGTTTGATGTTACATA
The DNA here is from genome assembly GCA_964019695.1 of Loripinus fragilis. Classification (NCBI taxonomy): domain Eukaryota; kingdom Metazoa; phylum Mollusca; class Bivalvia; order Lucinida; family Lucinidae; genus Loripinus; species Loripinus fragilis. Next base: position 19,654,916 of record OZ026520.1, read on the forward strand.
AGATGTGATTTTTCTCTGAGGGCTGACATACCTCATTCTGTGCCATATATATTGTAGTATCAGGTAACCATAGTGAAAAAAATTCCCCAAGAGGAGATTACAGGTTCTATGGTCAATAAAGTTTATCTTGGAAGCCTTTTATGAGTCCATATCGTTTGCAATATAGAATTAGAAAGTGTATCAGCAGCTGTGAGGGCAGACATCAATTTAAATAAGGTTGTTTTTTAGGGAAAGATATGTTGTTGATATTTAGAACTGTCTCACTGATACACTGATAAGTGTTTTTTTTCACAAAATATAACGAAAGCAATTCGGTAATTTTAAATTATTTTGGAAAACATCTTTTCAACTCATTCATAATTTTATAAGCCTGACCATGTTTATATTTGACCTGAAACTGTTGTCTGTTTTACAATATATCCAATTGCACTTGATCATAAGGAAGCTCAAACTATGAACCCTGATTAGGCTGCTCCAAAATTATCATAAAGTAGCAGTCTGCACATGTCCCATAATGTTTACACAAAACCATATAAATGCACATTGCATAAAGATAAAATTGTAACATTTCGACCAAAAACAGCCAAGCCATGCAAATTTGTCTATTTGGTTAGTTGCTTAATGTCCAGTGCTTAATGCTGTGGACATTGAAGGATGGCTATTTATCCTAATCACAATTTCCCCCTTTGCAGCCTTGCTTTAAGTATTTAAAGACTATAAGTATCCTCCAGAAATTGATAACTGTCCTGCTGTAATCAATGATAAGCAGAGTATGTAAAACAAAAGGTTTAATGACCATCTCATTTAAAGGATGATGGTCAAGTTTGGAAATCATAAACACAAACCCCGAAAGGCTGGACTGTACACACTGCCTGTTGTACAATAATACCAGGCAGGCAAAAAGTATGCTTTGTCTCCTATCAGGGTGCATTATTAAAACAAACCAGTATTTAATGAATTCAAGTTGAATGAACACTTTTTTGTTTTATATTTACTTCAAAGCATGAGATTTCAACAATATCAAGACTATTTGTTGTTTGGACAAATTAAATTGGTACCAAAATATAGCAATAATCATTTCAGCTAAATGTGTTAATGATGGCAAGTGCCTATTTACAGGTTTAATGACCATCTCATTTAAAGGATGATGGTCAATTTGGAAATCATAAACACAAACCCCGAAAGGCTGGACTGTACACACTGCCTGTTGTACAATAATACCAGGCAGGCAAAATGTATGCTTTGTCTCCTATCAGGGTGAATTATTAAAACAAACCAGTATTAAATGAATTCATGTTGAATGAACACTTTTTTGTTTTATATTTACTTCAAAGCATGAAATTTCAACAATATCAAGACTATTTGTTGTTTGGAAAATTAAATTGGTACCAAAATATAGCAATAATGATTTCAACTAAATGTTTTAATGATGGCAAGTGCCCGTTCAATACAGACAGCCAAGATCACAATATCAATACTATTTGTTGTTTGGAAAATTAAATTGGTACCAAAATATAGCAATAATTATTTCAACTAAATGTGTTAATGATGGCAAGTGCCCGTTCAGTACAGACAGCCAAGATCACAAGCACCCGTTCAGTTTACTGCCAAGTGCCCGTTCACATGATGTAAAAAGGTGGCATGACAAGTCGTTACATATTATTCCAGTTAACACTCTTTAATCAACTTTTATTCAAGAATAAACATGATATGTAATATTAGAAGGTAGATACATAAGAAGAACGTACAAACTTTATTGTTATGCTATACTTCATTCCAACTTTATAAAGTGATCACATTGAAACGAAGCATCAATGGATAAATCAGTGTCATTATTTTTAAAAGTACGATGACAAATATCAGTTTTAAAATTACCTATTTACAGGATAATGATCTGGGTACTTACGTGAGTATGAATAAATTCATGACAGATACTCAAATGGTTGCTGTGTTGACATATTTATGCACCCTGTGTTTCCTTTTGAGAGCAAGTGACTGAACCTCCAATGTACAACGTCGCAAGTGCCGTATTTTGCCGTTCATTCGCAATTGTCCGGTCACTTCCGCTCCCTGGGTGTGCTATTGATAGATCTTGAACCCATCTTGCTAGATAGGTCTAGAGGAGGGAACCAGACAAGCTTATAGAGTAACAGTGCTCTGACCTACCAATGATCTATAGTACGTTCTTGACGTCACTATAGTAGCGACTATCGATGTTAGTTACTATAGTATGAACTAAAGTTCGAATCGAAGTGGGCTATTATAATTGCCATCAGTCAACTATATAGAATAGCTACCAGTCTGATGATAAAAGTGGTCATTAATACACATAAAATATTGTAATAATAATGTTTCTTTTCCAAATGGTTATGTTCATGGCTAGTCTTTAAATGTAATTGTCTTCAGTGGAGTTGTATGATTATCAGAACTTAGCACAAGCCTATAGACTAGCAACAAAGTAGGAAAATGTTTATATGGAAAATATTAAATGACTTTTCGAAAAGTTCTAGGCCTTTAGGAAAGACTATCAACTTTAAAACGCCTAAGAGATCGTTATTAGGCTACAGGGACAGTTAAATATCGACGCAGGTCTGGTTAACCAAAAATGACGATCCAACGTTAAGACGGCAACTAACGTCGAGTGTATCAACGGTATTTGCATAGACAATATGCGTTCCGGCTGGCTATAGTCAATTCCAGACAAATAATAGGGCTTCGAGGGTAATTTGTATTCAGATTTTCAATAAAAAATGTTTTAATACAATTACTTTAAATCTAAACAAATTTCAAATTGCAACTTCAGAATCTAAGGGTATAGTATTGATATTCGATAAACTGTTGTCCTAACATTATCTATTATTTTGGCATAAAATTAAAAACATGTTTTGCTGAAATGTTGATTTTCAAGGTTGCAAAAATTCAAAAAATTGATACATTAAAAATAAGTAAATTTTTATTAATTTCATTATTTGCGTTTTAAAAGTCCTTCAGTTTATGGCGCTAGGTAACTGCTTGTGTTTTTCTTTTGCCAGAAGAGTATCTTATCGGCCGACTCAATAACTATTGTTGATGTTCGTCTATGACGTGGTTTTAGTGCAGTGTAAAAATAACCAAATTTGAAGGTGTTCCCAACATACAAGGTGCACATGCTGTTTTTAGACTAGGCAAGCCCTCCTTTAAAAAGGAAAATTTATTCTCCTTAAAAATATTCGGTGTATTTTTTTTATCAGTGTAAAAACGGCCCCAAGTCAAACGTCGAACAGGTGTACACCCCTGTTGGGCCTGTTGGTAAACCTGATTTAACACAAGACAGCAGTCTGAAGGACAGCCATATCCCCCGCCGCAAATCTCTCGTTACTTTAAAGTGTGACCTTGACTTTGGGTTAGCATAGCCGAGTCCTGGATTCTGCAGCAAACTCATTGAGAGGAACATTTTAGTGATGTTTAATGAAAATCTAACAAATGGTTTAGGAGATGGGAAGGGACACGAAATTCAAGGATGAATTTCTCCCATGACATTGAAGTGAGACCTTTACCTTGGGTCGTGTAGCTGAGTCATTGGTTCTGCACACCGCATCACTGAAAGGATGGCGTTTAATGAAAATCGTTCGAAAGGTTTATGAGATATGGAGTAGACACAAAATGTAGGGTCACATGGAGGGCTAGGTATAAATCGCAGCCGAATAACGCAGCTATATTAAATATATTGGAAAACGCAGTCAATATAGATAAATTTTCCTTTTTAAAGGAGGGCTTGCCTAGTTGAAAAACAGCATGTTCACCTTGTTGGCAACACCTCCAAATTTGGTTATTGTTTACACTGCACTAAAACCACGTCATAGACGAACATTAACAATAGTTATTGAGTTGGTGAGTAAGATACTCTTGGAAAAATAAAAAAACACAAACAGTTATCTAAAGCGGCACCTAGCAACGTACAATGAAGGACTTTAAAAACGCCAAAAAAATGAAATTAAAATTTTTTTACTTATTTTCATTGTATCAATTGTTTTTGGTTTTGGCAACAATGAACATCAACACGTCAGCAAAACATAATATATAAACATAATATATAAATAATGTTAGGACAACAGTCTATCGAATAGCAATACCCTTAGATTCAAAAGTTGCAAATTGAAATTTGTCTAGGAATCAGACGTGATTTAAAGTAATTGTTTCAAAAGATTTTTATTTAAAACCTGGATACAAATTACCCTCGAAGCCCTATTATTTGTCTGGAACTGACGATAGCCAGCCAGAACAAATATCTTCGATGCAAATATCGTTGATACACTTGACGTAAGTTGCCGTCTTAACGTCAGGTCGTCATTTTTGGTTAACAAGACCTGCCTCAATATTTAACTGTCCCTGTAGCCTGATAACGATCTCTGAGGGGCTGTATAGTTGATCGCCTTTCCCAAAGGCCTAGAACTTTTCAAATAGTCATTTCATGTTTCCCATATAAATATATTCCTAATTTGTTGCTAGTCTATAGGCTGATGCTAAGTTCTGATAATCATACAACTCTACTGCAGACAATTACATTTATAGAGTAATGAACATAACCATTTGGAAAAGAAAGAAATATTATTACAATATTTTACGTGTATAAATGACCACTTTTATTATCAGACTGGTAGCAATTCTATATAGATTACTGATGGCAATTATAATGGCTCACTTCCAATCGAAGTTTAGTTCCTACTATAGTAACTAAAGTTCAATTCGAACATCGATAGTCGCTACTATAGTGACGTCATGAACCTACTAAAGATCAACGGTGGGTCAGAGCACCGTTACTCTAGTAGCTTATCTAATGGTTCCCTCCTCTAGACCTATCTAGCAGGATGGGTTCAAGATCTATCAATAGCGTCAAAATGTTTTTATTTTATAAAATAAATCCTTGATGTGTACTATTTGCGGTCCCTCTTATTCGTAATTGTTAATTAGAGTAGTCTGTGCAGTTTATGCACACCCTTTTTGACTATGATGAAGAATTGAGGTGGGACATACAGGGCTATTCACTTTGTTTACTTGACAACTAATTAAAAGGGAGCAACTGTAGCCATTTAGGTGTAAACGTACCCACGCATCTATTGCGTAAGATCTTTAGTAGGAACTTTAGTTCGATTCGAAGTGGGCCAATTTCATTCCAATTGTGCCAGATGATTCATGTTTGGACAATCGTGGCATGATTAATAAAGTTATAAAAGTAAATCTGCAGTGATTTTATACATGCTTATGTACAAGCTACATGTCAATTTGACCCAGAAGTGTATGCGACACGCCATGATCCCAAAATATATCCTCACACCAAATTTAGGATTCCTACCTCAAATTATGTACAGATAAGCTCCGAGCTTGACCTTGCTAGAACAGAAACCAGAGGTCAAGGTCACAATGACCTGGAAACATTTGGTGACTCTCCAGGGTCCAAGATGTATCTACATACCAAATATGGAATGCTACCATAAATAAAATAGGCGATCTGCTGTGGGTGCATTTTTTCAAGAACTGACTCCTGAGATCAAGGTCACAGTGGATGAAAACAGTGAGCGACATTCCATGACCACAACATATATCCACAAATTGAATTTGGGGGTTAATATGGCATATAATATGAGACATGCTCTTACAGGGCTCGCACAGACCTGGAAAAATTTGGCCTTGGTCCTGGAAAAAAGTGCCTTTTGTCCTGGAATTGTCCTGGAATTTTGTAAAATCATCCTTGAAAATATGAATTAGTCTTTGAAAAATATAAAAATACAACTAGTCCTTTCAGATTTATGGGATGCGCTAAAAAAAACTGTGTGAAAATCGCAAAAAAGCTGAATGAAAATCGCTAGATACACGTCAAAGAGCGAGGTGTAACTCGTATTCTATTCTATTCAATTTGTGCAGTAGTCCCAGTTTTTATCGGTTTTTATCATCGGTGTCAGAATCAACGAAATCCAGTCCTCCTATTCATTTCGCCGCTTCTGACTGAAAAAAGTGCACTTTAAAACGTTGTGTTATACAAAATTGGGAAGAAATTGAGTCCTTGAAAAATGGTAAAATCCTGGAATAGTCCTGTAAAAGTCCTGGACTTCTGTTTTCCCATTTCTGTACGAACCCTGTCTTAACTTGCTGTCGGTGAGTTGTCTTGTCACTGAACTGTTTTGTTCCCATAACCACGACCGTTATGCTAACAGTTTGTTTATATAAATAAACAAACCAGGTAGAGGGTATCACTTTTCTGACAGAAATGCTTGCGGCGAGAGCGCCGCAAGCAAAAATAGTGTGAAACGCAGCACCTGTGCGGATGGGTATAAAACGCAGCGAAGTGTGCAGCCACTATAGAAATATAGTGAATAGGCTAAATGCGGCTGTAGGCCATATACCGCAGAAGTTGATTTTAATCATGCTAATGTCCAGATATTAAATTTGTTCCGAAGATATTCGTAGGCTACCAAGCTCATTCTTTAACAACCCTTAGAATGGAAACCCATAACGGGTGGTTTGGTAATCATTGAAGACACATATGAAATGCCGAATGACGGATCATTTTATCAGGGCCTGCACTGTTTGGTTAGACACAATCCAGGTGTTGCATCATGCGGTGCCTGGTCTGAGTCTGTTTTGTTTTATAAGTTGATAAAATAATGGGGAAAACTTGAGTTTGCATTCAGTGACGTATAGCGTCGCACCGGAGAATGTATCGGGACAGGAGAAATGCAAAGAGTGCATACCCTGGCCAAACGTTGTACCGTAATTGAGGCGTCTGGCCGGGGTCTGCAGTCTGCACTCTTTGCAAGATGTACATATACGTTGATTCGCAGATTAAAATCACCATCGTTAAATTCTCCTTCAATATGCGAGAATGAGTCCTGCACAGAACTGGAAGAAGAAATGCTGAATAAATATATGTGCAGACCGTGTGTCCCACTGAATTACCAGCACATGCACAGCACCGCTTTTGTTACTTATTGCGTATAGCGGAGCGCATAGGCTTGAAAAGTACTTGAATTTAGAGGGATTTCTTGAAAAGTCCTTGAAAAATAAACCTGCCTTGAAAAGTACTGGAAAATCACTCAAAGTACTTGAATGTTACCATTTACAGGAGGATTCAACAGTGTTTTGGAGACCTAAATCAGTATCAAATTGTGGTACCTTTATTTGGTATGCTGCACCAAATAAAGGCACCACAATTTTATACTAATTTTCTTAAACTAATATCTTTAGTAATGGACTCTAGCATTTCCGAAGTAGAATTTTAACGTGCAAATCAGTAACGTTATTTTTCTTAAGTTTCAGTCCTTGAAAAGAGTAGGAAAGTCTTTTAGAAGTCCTTGAAAAGTCCTTGAATTTTACGCAATCCTGCCTGTATGAACCCTGGCAGTGGCTCAGTTGGTAGAGCGTTAGACTGGGGATCGAAGGATTGCTAGTTCGTTTGACACTCTATTTGAGGTTAGGGCAATTTAACGTTGAACCGTTTTATTTTACCTTTTGTGTTAAGTCTTTTCCTGACTGTGTCATCTGCCGATTACCTTTGCAAACAATTTGGACCCAGATCAGGCCAGACAAAATATCGGGATCCAAAATTCTTGCACATCGGATAAGGATATCTGAGATTTTAACCGGGGATAGAAAATCTTATCTTAGTACCCATGCTATCTTACCAAGGACGTCAAGTAACGTAATCATGTGAAATTGCATCTTAGCGTATTCAGGGACTTCTGTAAGCTCATTTTAAAATAAATAAATAAATAAATAAATAAATAAATAAATAGATAAATAAATAAATAAATAAATAAATAAATAAATAAATAAAACAGTGGTGAGCAAGAAGAAGAATCCATTATTCGTGTGAGGGTAGGATAGAAAAATCCGTCCCTCGGCAAGCCTCGTGATGCCAAACGGCGATCCTCGGGATGGATTTTTCTATCCTACCCCCACACTCATAATAGATTCTTATATTATATGCTTGACACTCTACAAGTATTAGCTTTTCAAAAAAGCTGGCGGTAGTTTAGCCCTATCATTGTATGTATTCTTGCCCACTGCATGCTTCCATTTTGAACTTCTAGAGATTGTCCATGTAGATTTATTCTAAGCTCTGATTATTAACATCTGAACTGTGATTTGTTACTGTTCACAAACCAAATTTGGGATTCTTAAAATTTATGCTCGTGGCACGATTTTTCTAGATCTGATGGCAGTGGTAAAGGTGTGTGAAGCTCCATGACCCTAAATGCATTAAGACACAAATTTTGGCATTCCTACCTAAAATAATAGAGGAGATATACTCCGGATATGATATGAACACTGAAACACTTAGGACACTAAGGACAGGCAGTTTGATTACTATATGCCTCCCTTTGGGGGCATAAAACCTTTTTGTCATGACCATCATAAGACAGTGCCTGAATTCATAGTAATTCTATTTGATCAGATGTGGATGACAATCATTGGTAACTAGCGATATTTGGCTAGTCCCGTTCAATTCTCGCACTGCTGTAGTGACAGAATTTATTGTTAAAAATAGCAAAAGGTTAAATTTTTAACAGTTCATCATTTTTCTTTTAGTCAATATTTTCTGGATGTAAAGCTCAGAGTCATGCAAGCAGTGATCGTAAAATTTATTTTTAATAAAAATGGCGGCTCAATCCCAGTGTGCACCGAGCGAAAGGCGACAGGTTTGTTTGTGCTAGCAAGCTTCCTGTTTGTGACAATGGGCAAATTGACGCCTTCTTTGTGAAAATTGAATTCGTAAACAAGCTTGCCTCGCGCTATAGGTAGCCATACAGATTTCACGGACAGTTTACTTCGCGCTGTAGGTTAACCCACGATATTTGGTACCCCACTCGTTGTTCGGCAGTGAATGAAATATAGCATGAGCACAGCATAAAGGTTTGGTCAAAATCTGAATTTGATGTGTGTTTTGAATGATGTTTATATAGGCGGCCGGCCATGGCCGACCGCAATTACATGATAAGGGGTTATGACAATTTAAGGTTGAACCGTTGTATTTTACCTTTGGCGTTAAATCTTTTCCTGACAGTATCTGCTGATAACCTTTGCAAGCAGACTGAGTCCAGATCAGGCCCAACAGAATGACTGACCTGATCTGGCTCCAAACTCTTTGACACTTTAGGGGTTATTTTAGGTTGAATTGTTGTATTTCACCTTAAATCTTTATTGCCACATCACGTTAGCGGTGGTTCTTGTGTGTGAGAGAGAGGGGGGGGGGGGCTAATCTTTTTTCCCCAGCGGTATGTGGGTCCTAATGCTTAATTCCTTTAGATACATATAGCACTTGTGATTTTCCATTGAGTACAGGCGCCTTGTCCTCCTTCTGGATCCGTCCATAAGCTTCCAGGATTCCTCTTGTCTCTCAGAGAGAAAATGAAGAACTACAAGAGCACACAAGCCCATCACACAGTCTTCATCTATACGCCATTAGGGAGCTCATGTTCTGCTGGAAGCTGATGTAAAGCGGCCCGTGCGTCTAGGGTAGGACCCACATCACCCATGGATTGACCTTACCAGTGTCGTTTGCTCATTGCGAAAGCCAAGCTGGGTAATATTGATAAGTTCTTCCTATATACTGAGCCCTATTGTTTTTCTTCTTGAAAACGCCATACAATTGATAGTTGTTAAAGATTTGTTATTTTCCCTCCATCGGTTAAACTTGCTTGTTTTATTAATAATTGGGGAACCCATGCTCACACCCTTTTTACTTCAAATTCTAGCCTTAAACGTTTATATACTGAACAAAAGTGGAAACGCTACACTACAATTATCTATATTTTATGAGAAAGTATTGGACAAAAAGTATTTACTAAAGCTTAATAATGTTGCCCAGATATCCAGCAAACGATTCGTTGAAATTCCACCAATTTGTCTCGTTTGATGTATGAGTTATGCTCTTTTAAGTGGTTAAAGCTCTATTCACTGAAATTTGCTATTGCGCATGCGCAAATTAAAATTGTTATGCTTATCAAAGTTGGTCTTAATTGTGTTGCAATAAAAACAAGAAAACTGCTTTATCACTTGAAACAAGCTCAGAAATCAATTTCGAATTTAGTAAATTTGTAAAATATTGAAAATTATCTCCCTTTGACAAAAACAAATAGGGAATATTAAATGTTGGTTATCTTCGATTAATCACGATTTTCGATAATTTTCTTTTGCCAAATCAGGTAGACCTCATAGCACATTATTTCTACCATTTCTCGACTAGTAATGTCCTCATACAAAGATGCAACAACACATTGATTTTCCTATTGATATTTCAGTGTTAAATTTTTAAACTTGGCAATTTGATCGAAAATCCGCTTTTCAAGATTGCTTATCTAAACGATCAAAACGCACTTGAGATACGTCCTTCACATTTCTTGTTATCACATGTCTAGACTACCATTTCGTGCAGTCGGATCTCGTAGGTAGTGGATTTCTGAAGGCCTAAATTGTGTAAGATTTCCTTCCAAATTGGCAACCTGAAAAAATGGACCCCTGTCACATTTAAATGGCTTATATGTGTTTCCTCGTGACAACATAAGTATAAATTTTACTGTTATGCATTACCCAGTATTTGAACATTAAGATTCACTTTCAATTGCATTCTTGGTTTGCATTTTTTTTGTATATAGATGACAAACAATTCAGGTGTAGCGTTTTCACTTTTGTTCAGTATATGTAATGTATGCTGCTTAGTTTGTTTTAACCAGTTTAAGACCAATGGATGGATAGTAGTAATGGGAGGAGGGTGCACTCTGACACAATTTTTTAAACCTGACAAGAACGTAGATTTTTTTCAGACTAAAATGGTGCCAGAGATGCCGCTCCTGTAAGCCTGAGTGACCTGCTGTGAATAACTTAGTTTATTTGAGGGTTATTCTGGCTGATCTGTGATTGTGATAGTTTCCTGGTCCTGTGCTGCTGAGAATAACTTAGTTTATTTGGGGGACATTCTGGCTGGTCTGTCCACTTGTTGATCTATGATTGTGATAGTTTCCTGGTCTGGTCCACTTATTGGTCTATGATTGTGGTAGTTTCCTGGGCTTGGGCTGCTGTGGTTATATATAAATTAACTTAGTTAATTTCAGCTTTGAAAAAAACGTTGCCATTTTTGAGGGAAGTAGCCGGAATAGTTTTGTGAGGTGTTTAATAGTCAAGGCTAGTGGTTCTTAGTCTCTGGGTCAATCAAGACCTCAACTCCTAGAGGCATCTCTCTGTAGCGTCTATTACTGTGTAGCTATCTGTCTCAAAGTAAGAAAGACGGCAAGCCTAATACTACTTATTTGTTTAACGAAAAAACAACAAAGACTGATGTACATTTCTATAACTTTATTGCTCCGCTAACTATAAATGAATACAATGACAGAGGATTAGGGCTGGTCCTCTATCCATTGTTACAATATATACCTTAACATATTTACAACAAATTATACATAGGATAATTCTTTGAAGGGTGATTTGAATAATGACAATATTTACAAAAATAGCAAGTCCATGGAGCAAAGTATGTGGAATGTGGTGCAGCTACATTATTCATCAGCTCACCAAAGGACTAGATCTCAACACAGCCATTCATCAAGAACTATATGGAAATCAGAATGAAAGAGATGTTGAGATGTGTTCCTGACTTTTTATTCAAACACAGAATACAGACTTGTAAATTTGGTCACTACTCACATCACCTTTCAAAGAAGTATCCTATGTATAATTTGCTGTAAATATGTTAAGGGATTTTATTGTAAACAATGATCAGAGGGGCCGCCCTAATCCTCTGTCATTGTATTCATTTATAGTTGGCTTGGCAATACAGTTATAAAAAACATTCACCAGTGTTCTAATGTTGATAACTTCAACAACAGAAACTTATTTTTAACTGCGAAGTTATCAAAACAAGGTTATAGATATCATAAAATTCGAAAAGAATTTTCTAAATACTGCCACAGATACTCAGAGTTTATTGTTAAATAGAACATTGAGTTAAAACTCTGCTGTAACGAGGCATATCAGAACCTATATTTAAAAGTGATTTAGTTATAAATTCAAACGATTTGTTTGAAAACCTAATTTTAGTGATCAATTCAAAAAGATTATCAAACGTTAAAGGTTGGATATAACTTGGATGTCATGCGACAGTCTGCATGCCTGGTTTTAAACCCAATCACAGTTTATAGCTATGGTTTCCTTTTAAATTGCACGACGGTGGGTTAGGCCTCAGACTCTATGTTGGCTCTGACGTAAAGCTTTAATCGATGGGTTTGTGCCTGATGCTTATCTGTAGCTGGACCCACCGTGGCTCAACTTGAGGCTTTCTTTAGCTCTGACTATCTGTGAGCCGTGAGCCCTTTTCTTAGTTTGTTTCATCATAGTGCGCTAATTTGATTAGAGTGTTTCTCCATGATGATACGTTGCAATAGTTAGAAGGCTTCCATACGAGCTGACTATTTCTTGTACTTCAACAACAACAGAATCTAGGGCGAAGATTTGGTACCAGTAAAATGCATTTAAGCCCCCCGGTGGCTTAGGCTGCTGTCCATACTAAGGCGGTGATTCTGTTGTTGTAGACTTGTTGTTTATTGTTACTCCCATTATGGGAGTCTGTAATTGTTCTATGTTTTGTTGTACGTAACTTTATGTCCATTCTAGTTTAGCATTCATCCAGAAGGGGAAGAGAGAGCTAGTTGCTTTGCTTAGTTTGTCTTCCTGGTGTCTAGTGATTATTGTGTTGCTCTTCCTCGCGGTGCCATGGGTTTGTCTGCAGTTTATGATTGTGGTATTTCCTGATCCTACTCACTTACTTTTTTGTTGTTTTTTTCTTTTAAGAAATCAGTAGTGATAAGCTTGAGACGGCTAGCTATACACTAGTTAACGCTGCAGAGTGATGCCTCTATGAGTTGAGGTCTTGGTTGACCAAGGACTCTGAGACGCATAGAACTTTGTAGCCTTGACTATTACACACACATATACCACAAAAACTATTCACATTCTCCCCCAAAAAGTTATTTTTAAAGCTGAAATTGACTTAGTTATTTTATATAATTTGATATTTCCACAATGGTCCAGGACCAAGAAACTATCGCAATCATAGACTAGCCAGAATAGCCTTCAAATAAATTAAGTTACTCAAAGCTAGTCACTTAAGCTCAAGCTTACCAGGATAGCCATCTATGGGGCATATTTCTACCCTAAAACAACTACATGTAAGATCTTTTCATGCTTGTGCCTCAGAGTGACATCCATTACTACTCTCCTAGTAATTGTGATCTTACACATATCTGAATTTCTTTCTTAAGATTCTATCCTTGGTTTTAGGGTACCAAGCCGATTGTTATATGACTCCTATAAAAGACCTCCTCTGCTTGGCTGTAACTAGCTTGCACTGGTTGTGACAGATCATGATGTCAAACAGTGATGAGTAACATTAGTTTTGTCAGTACTGACAGAGAGCTAAAATAGATTGAACTAAATCTAGCCCAGGTGACATGGCTTTTGTCAGTGCCAACAGAGAGCTAAAAATAGACATTGAAACACTGTCTGGTTTCTTATTTATATTTCACAGGTAAAATGTGATTAATTCAGATTTTTTCATTGTATGAGAACAGCATTTAACCCATTTATGCCGAATGGAATTTCACACCGTCATCAATTGAAACAGTCCATTTTTGTTTTAAGGGATATTAGGTGGTATTTTTCATTGTTGTTCAAATTTTAATAGAAAATTATGCACGCAAACAGTGGAGACCCTGGTCAGACACCGTGTTAGACCGCAGCGTCTGATCTGGATCTGCACTATTTTTCTATGTCCCAGAAAAAGGACGCTAGCTAGGCATATATGGGTTAAAATGCAATTATTCCGCTTATCTCATAGGGGTTGAAGAAATTTGGGAAGTATATTGTTGAAATAATCTTCCTAGTGAAAGTGCACTAGGAACATCTGACTTGAGTAAATTTATAAATACGAAAATACTTTAAATAAAACTAGGAAAAGAGAGACAGTGTCATATAACAAAACAGTTGGTACATTCTTTTTCGGTTAACATCAGGATTAGTCAACCCTCGAAAGTGATGTTCATCTCGGCTTTGCCTCGGTGAGCATCACTGTTCTCGGGTTGACAAATCCTGATGTCAACCTCAAAAGAATGCATCAATCGTATATTGACATAAGCAAGTTACATATAAATACAGTAGCAATTACAAGATAATAGTAGCAATTACAAGATAATATGACCGGGCCGCGTAGCGCAGTCGGTAACGTGTCTGGCTACAGATGCGTGTCTGACTGCAGATCCAGGCCCGGTACCATACTTTCGTGGAAATTGATCATGAAATAATTTCTACGGTCAGTCTCCTCCCTTCCGCTGATTTATTCAAGAAGGGTTGTTGTCAGTTACAAGCGAAAGTATGTGCACAAATTACTGGTTAACCGCTTGCCCAAGCCTGCCCAGGAAAAAAGTGTGGTTAAGTGAACTGACCGTCCCGCAATGACCATAGCTGTTGACATGGGACGTAAAGCAACAAAAACAAACAAAAAACAAACAAACAAGATAATATGTGTTTTTCTTGCAATAGTGAAATCAGACTCTTTTGTGTATAGACAGATTCTGGTGACAGGTATTGAGGCCAGTAATGACTTTAATTCGCAATTTTCCTCAACTTCACAACAACAAAATCAGTCACCAGCAAACACTCCAATATCGAACTCAATATCTATTGTGATATCGGTTTATGTATAATAATATCATCTATAAGATATGGGGGTTGGGGTAATCTCATTTTTTCTGGCTACGTAGGCTTGGAGCCAACATCTACTGTAAATCCCCAAACAATAAGGAATATCAGGCATAGCCCCAAAAATATTTGAAATTTTAGCAACCACAAAAGATTATCCTATTCTATACATTGACCTTAAGGAAAGACTGAAAATGCATAGAAATGACCCCCCAAAATAGTTTATTTATGCAATGACCCCCCTGAAATATCCACACAATCTTCATACTCCCAAAATATTCATTTCCTGACTCGCCCCCCCCGCAAAAAAAAAAAATAATAAATAAAAAAAATCAAAAAAATCAGGAATTGAAATTCCAAATTTTAACCCCCCCCCCCCCAAAATGGGCAAAAAAGTAGGTGAATATGATCAGGAAATACCACAATCGCAAACTGCAGACAAACCCGTAGCCCCAGGGGGATACTCTCATTTCTTCTTCATATGTAGGCTCGGGCCCAGCATCTACCATTCACCCCAAAAATATAAGGAATTTCAAGCACCCCCAAAAATATTTGAAATTTTAGCAACCCAAAATTTTTCCCCCATTCTGTACCTTGACCTTAAGAAAATACTCTTAAATACATAGACATGACCCCTAAATATAGTCCAATTTTGTGATGACCCCCCACCCCCCAAATAAAATATCCACAAAATCTTCATACCCAATTTTTTTTCATTTTTCTGCAAAAAAAACCCACAAAATATTGAAATTCAAAATTTTGAACCCCAAGAATGGCCTGAGCCTACGTATGTATGAAAACATCAGAGTACCCCCCCCCCCCCTTTGGGCCCGTGGCATCGTGAGGAAGAGCCACACAACAATAATGAGACACTAGAGAGACAAACAAAGCAAATCAACCAGCTCTCTATTCTATTCCCCATCGAGATGATTGCAAAACTAGAATGGACACAAAGTACCGCACAACAAAACACAGAACAATTGCGGAATATCACAATCAACAACGAATCAACAACAACATAACCACCGCCTTAGAGCCCCCAGTGGGGTACTTTTTTTCATACGTAGGCTCGGGCCCAGCATCTACCTTTTACCTCCCAAAAATATCAGGAATTGAAATTCCAAATTTTGAACCCCCCAAAAAAGGACAAAATAGTAAGTGAGTATGACCAGGAAATACCACAATCACAAACTGAAGACAAACACGTAGCCCCAGGGGGGGGGGATACTCTCATTTCTTCTTCATATGTAGGTTCGGGCCCAGCATCTACCATTCACACCAAAAAACATCAGGAATTTCAAGCACCCCCAAAATATTTGAAATTTTAGCAACCCAAAAATTCCCCCCCATTCTGTACCTTGACCTTAAGAAAATACCCTTAAATACATAGACATGACCCCTAAATATAGTCCAAATATCCACAAAATCTTCATACCCAAAAAATGTTCATTTTTCTGAACCCCCCCCAAAAAAAATAAATATTGAAATTCAAAATTTTGAACACCAAGAATGGCCTGAGCCTACGTATATATGAAAACATCAGAGTACCCCCCCCCCCCACCCTGGGCCCGTGACATCGGGAGGAAGAGCCACACAACAATTATGAGACACTAGAGAGACAAACAAAGCAAAGCAACCAGCTCTCTATTCCCCATCAAGATGATTGCAAAACTAGAATGGACACAAAGTATCGCACAACAAAACACAGAACAATTGCGGAATATCACAATCAACAACGAATCAACAACAACATAACCACCGCCTTAGAGCCCCCAGTGGGGTACTTTTTTTCATACGTAGGCTCGGGCCCAGCATCTACCTTTTACCTCCCAAAAATATCAGGAATTGAAATTCCAAATTCTGAACCCCCCAAAAAAGGACAAAATAGTAAGTGAGTATGACCAGGAAATACCACAATCACAAACTGAAGACAAACACGTAGCCCCAGGGGGGGGGGGGGTAGGATACTCTCATTTCTTCTTCATATGTAGGTTCGGGCCCAGCATCTACCATTCACCCCAAAAAACATCAGGAATTTCAAGCACCCCCAAAATATTTGAAATTTTAGCAACCCAAAAATTCCCCCCATTCTGTACCTTGACCTTAAGAAAATACCCTTAAATACATAGACATGACCCCTAAATATAGTCCAAATATCCACAAAATCTTCATACCCAAAAAATGTTCATTTTTCTGACCCCCCCCCCCCCCCCCAAAAAATAAATATTGAAATTCAAAATTTTGAACACCAAGAATGGCCTGAGCCTACGTATATATGAAAACATCAGAGTACCCCCCCCCCCCCACCCTGGGCCCGTGACATCGGGAGGAAGAGCCACACAACAATTATGAGACACTAGAGAGACAAACAAAGCAAAGCAACCAGCTCTCTATTCCCCATCAAGATGATTGCAAAACTAGAATGGACACAAAGTATCGCACAACAAAACACAGAACAATTGCGGAATATCACAATCAACAACGAATCAACAACAACATAACCACCGCCTTAGAGCCCCCAGTGGGGTACTTTTTTTCATACGTAGGCTCGGGCCCAGCATCTACCTTTTACCTCCCAAAAATATCAGGAATTGAAATTCCAAATTCTGAACCCCCCAAAAAAGGACAAAATAGTAAGTGAGTATGACCAGGAAATACCACAATCACAAACTGAAGACAAACACGTAGCCCCAGGGGGGGGGGGGGGGGGGGGAGGATACTCTCATTTCTTCTTCATATGTAGGTTCGGGCCCAGCATCTACCATTCACCCCAAAAAACATCAGGAATTTCAAGCACCCCCAAAATATTTGAAATTTTAGCAACCCAAAAATTCCCCCCATTCTGTACCTTGACCTTAAGAAAATACCCTTAAATACATAGACATGACCCCTAAATATAGTCCAAATATCCACAAAATCTTCATACCCAAAAAATGTTCATTTTTCTGACCCCCCCCCCAAAAAATAAATATTGAAATTCAAAATTTTGAACACCAAGAATGGCCTGAGCCTACGTATATATGAAAACATCAGAGTACCCCCCCCCCCCACCCTGGGCCCGTGACATCGGGAGGAAGAGCCACACAACAATTATGAGACACTAGAGAGACAAACAAAGCAAAGCAACCAGCTCTCTATTCCCCATCAAGATGATTGCAAAACTAGAATGGACACAAAGTATCGCACAACAAAACACAGAACAATTGCGGAATATCACAATCAACAACATAACCACCGCCTTAGAACCCTAGTGGGGTACTCTCTTTTTTTCTTCATTCGTAGGCTCGGGCCCAGTATCTACCTTTTACCCCCCAAAAATATCAGGAATTGAAAATTCCAAATTTTGAACCCCCCAAAAAAGGGCAATATAGTAAGTGAGTATGATCAGGAAATACCACAATCACAAACTGAAGACAAACCCGTAGCCCCAGGAGGGGGGGGGGGGGCTCTCATTTCTTCTTCATATGTAGGCTCGGGACCAGCACCCACCGTTCGTCCACAAAAATATCAGAAATTTCAAACACCACCAAAAATATTTGAAATTTTACCAGCCCCCCAAAAATACACGGACACTTGGGGTCAGTAGAGAAAAACAAGGGACCCCCCCTCCACCTTCATCCCCCATTAACTTTTGCATTCTTGCATTTTTCATTTAAAATATGATATGTTGTATGCTTAAAGTTATACAGGTGTTAGAAAAAATGGCCTGGAACATATGGAAAACATTTGAAAAAATGCATATTGCTCACGATGATAGAAAAAACTGCAAAAATATCCCCCATTCTGTACCTTTACCTAAGAAAAGACCCTAAAATGCATGGACTAAAATGCATGCCCTAAACATAGTCCAATATTGTGATGACCCCCAAAAAATAACCACAAAATCATCAGACCCCCAAAAATATGCACGATACGTCTAATTTATGAACATTAGAATGATGTACTCCATTTTATGTTTACCAAAAGGGCGTAGACACTGTTGTGAAAGCCTATTCTTGACACCTGACCTCTTAGCGTTATCTCCCTTGAGACTAGTCATATGATAGGTCACGTGAATGCAAGTTGGCAAAATGGCAGACAGCACAAAATTTCTTCCTCTTGTTTTATTATTTTTGTCACTACTTTTTCCTGGGGTGGCAGCTTTTGATGCCGGTGATGCTATAGCCCTGGTTTTAGGACTCGTTATAGGCATCCTAGGAATATGTGCCTGTTTAGGTTACTACGCCAGAAGGCGAGCATCATGAGGACATGGAAATGGGCGTTGTGAACAATAGAAGTGAAAGTACTAAGGTGATCATTGACATTCCAAGATATTTTGAACAAATGTCACAACATAAAAATTGCTTGTGAGTTTCTCTGTGATGATTGACATACACCTGTTGGATGTAAATAGTCTTTGTCCGTATCATTCTTCATTTTAATGTGCTAAACCAAACTAGTGTGGATGAGACGAGTGATTAAGCATTGTTTTATCCTATCAAACTCAAAAAACAAAACCTGGGTCTGAGTATCAACTGACGGAAACCTGATGAACAAACCCTGCAGCTTTACTGACAGCCTTCCAGACAAACTACAGCAATAAACACATTGTTGATTTCATAAAACATCTCGGCGAAATAAATGAACTGATGTGCCACTTACATAACAGGACCTTAAATAGATACCCGAAAATAGATATACCTGTGAAGATTGTAGAGCGCTTGGATCCAGTTACACCAAACTTTTGTGCATAAAATTGTGATTGTATTCTAATCTATCAGTCTAAACGTGTGTTTTATTGCTCAAAAGAATCGTTTCGTTGAGACGGTTCTTTTGAGCATCCACAACATATGTTTGAGAGGAGAAATATGAATTTGAATTAATTAATCATTAACTTATCTGGAGGTCTGGACAAGTCAGGAGAACAGAAAATGTCACTTGTCCTGCAAACACATGCACATGTCCTTTAAAACTATATGCAATAAAGAACATAAGGGAGAAATATGACTACAGGATGAGTGCTTTGGGAAGAATTACTCATCCTTTCTAGACTTCACTCTTAATTACGAGTGGACGAATGGAATTTTTCCCCCCTGCCGTTTAATAATAGAAGACATCTGACAGTTTTTACAGGATAACAGTAAAAACCCTAAATTATTTGGATGTTTGTAAACTCGTAAGCCTATTTTTTTCTGAAAAATCTAAACAAATTTTTGTTTTCTTCATGCTGAATATATTTACGATATAATTTATGATATCAAAGAATGTCAGTATCAATCCCATCAGACTGTTCATTTAGGATAAAGTCTCATCTGGGTATATACTGTTTGTGATGTCAGGATATTAATTCTTTTCTTGCTAGCAATGACTTTTGTTATCTGCTGATCACCTTTGCAAACAGATTGGACCCAGATAATAGGACAGACAATCTTTGCATGCTGGGAAATTTTTCATACTTTTGTTGTGGTCTGCTAACTTCTTTCAAAATCATCTTTTTTCAAAAAACACTTTCAAGAACCAGGGATTATCCTGAGATGGGCCCAATCCATTTTGTGAGAAAACTCATATTGCAACATGCTAAAATGTTCTGAAATATTTGGTTGGGTTCCACATATAAGCACTTCAAATATCATGTTAATTATGATCTAAAGTGGATATTAAGAATTCATGGATCCATCAAATTTTGTAAAGGGCCCACCAAAATTTAAAAAGGGCCATTAAAACTTGGAAATTTGTATGGGACATATTTACCTACTTTAAAGGCCCATCACCATTTTGGGCCAGGAATATTCCTGAAGAACACTATTAGAGTGTCTAACACAGACAAACAGTTTGGATCCAGATCAGGACTGACATTTTGTCAGTGCTGAACTGTTTGCAAAGGTTTTCTGACAGCAGAAGCAAAAATGTTGCCACTACCATAAAAGAGTAAAGGTGTATACCAGCTAGATATCCCAACAATATTGTATCAGAGATAAACCTCTTGTAATGCTAAATGTTTTTATGTACTACCCTCCTCCTACCCAATTTTTATCCTGCTAACCTGCAGTATTCCACCAGTTGTTAGCTTATTTTTTCAATCAGAATGGAAAACAGTGTGGATTTTGATCAGAAGGCTTCCTCAGAACTGACAACATATCTTGCATATCAGGCCGCTAGATGAAATACTTTAAAATGAATAATTAAATAATTAATAATTAAAATTTAAATTTCTTATTCCTCATCCAAAACGTATGTTGTGTGTACTCAAAAGAACCATCTCACATTGAGATGGTTCTTTTGAGCACCCAAAGCATATGTGAAAACTGATAGGTAAGAAAATACTTGAGCTGCAACATGTGATTTCCAACAATGTGGAATTTTGACAAGTGTAGACTCAGATGATCCTGTGCAGCCTCCTTTTAAGCTAAGAAACTCCAAATGATGTTCGTTCATTAGCTAAACAGGCATAGAATATTCAAGTGACTAGCAAAGGCTCTGATCAGACTGCGCATATGTGCAGGCTGGTGTGATCCTTTACTGGTCGCACATACCACATTGTTGGAAACATCATGTTGCGGCTCATTTACAATTTTACGCTCAAAAATGTGTTTATCTTGACCTGTAAGACATCTTTAGGAAGAAAGAAAAAAGAACTAAGAAATATTGCAACCTCTTGATTTAAACCAGACACTATGAGTAATCAGGTTTGAGTGATCAAGAGTTGACTTTAGATAATTATCAACATGTTATTAACCTTATCATGCTAAATCATGATATACCCTGTTCTGTAAACAGTGTAGATCCATATCGGTTGGCTTCTTAGAAGCCAGCCGATCAGTCATCAGGATCCACATTGTTTTCCACTTTGCTATTAAATACCTGCTTATAAATGGAATCCTACAAGTATATTGTTTTAAAATTGGGGAGGAGTGTAATACATAAAATATCTAGCATTATAAGAGTCAGGTCCACATGTTGGTTTATCTAGAGCTACCTATGTATGTACGCATGTGAACTAGATTTTATCTTATATTCAGTACATGTGTCATATTGATAAAACTTTTAAAGTCCTACAAAAAAGTAACTTCTTACGAGAGATTTAGATCTAACATTGACCCTTTTTAGACTGGAACCCCCGAAATTGTACTTTTGCAAACAGTGAAGACTCAGATGAATTGCCACCGATTTGCAAGACAAAATGGATATTCAGAGAAAGAAATGCAATTTTTTTTTTTTGGAAATTATAACCTGTGGCCCCTCATTTTATACATGGACATCCTGTCTTGTAGTCCATTGGTCTCCTAAGCATTAAAATGCTGTGGACTCTTAGACATCAAAGCCTCTATGGTACACTATTTGCTAAAGATGAAAACAATTAAACAGAGTTTTGGAATTTTAACCTGTGATTCATTGTATTGTAAAATAGTTTGTATCTTAATTACTAGATGGAAGAAATCATCGGTTTAGAAAAGATGTGATAGTCTTCTTTGTGGAAGTGAATTACTACACGAGAAAGCCTGATTTTGTTGCATTGCAAAGGCTGTAGACAGGCCTGCTGATAAACCCCATTATTATTCACTCCTTGCAAGGTACCTTGCTATATGGGAAACTTCATATCCTAGTTATCGTTAGTCTCTGTAGCTGAGTAGGCTGTGTTGAGCCTTACCTGCTAGAGTATGCATGTTTTTTCTCTGTCAGTCTTAACTTTTAAACAGGTTCATTTTCAGGATGTCTGGCATTAGACTTAGTTGATTAGACCTAATAAGTGCACACTCTGGGTTGTTTATATCATATGGATTTCTGATTTCCTGTGGTGTATTTTCATTATTATTCATCTAGGTACAAGGTAAATGATGAACTCTTCCCTTACTAGAAGTGACTTTTGTCATCTGCTGATACCGGGTAATTGACCTTTGGAAACAGTTTGGATTGACTAAATGTAGGTTCTGATCTGGAAGCAAACAGTTTGACACTGACAGTATTTCTGGAAGAATTTGTTTGAAAAAATTAATTTTGAAAAACAAAATAGCAGATAGATCACAAAAGCATGAAAAATTTCCCAGCATTCAAAGACTTTAAATTGATAACATCGATCTGAACAGTTCGTCATACCAGCTTATTTGAGTGCTATATAGCATAGACACTGTTCCACTGACTGTATTTACATGTATTAATTGAGTGGATACTGATCAGCTTGCTTCATGAAAAGGCATCTGATCTTGATCTACATGGTTTGTAATAAGGGGTAAGGACTTTAGTTAAGAGTGTGTACCAGAAAAACGGTTTTCTAATTTTTCAACCAAAACATATGTTGTGGGTACTCAAAAGAACCGTCTCAATGAGACAGTTCTTTTGAGCTCCCAAAACATATGCTAAAATTTATGGGTAAGAAAGTATTTGCAATTTAACGCTGAAAATTTTTGTTTATCTAAACCTATGGGGGGTATAGGGTTTTGAAAAAAGTTATGCACTTATTAGGTTGATTAGGTCTTTCATTGAGATTTTATTTATTTTTTCAATTCTTCCTGCTTGTGGCGACAACACCTTCTGAAACAGTTAAGATCTAGATCAGGCCCAACAAAACACCCGGCCTGATCTGGATTCAAACAGTTTCGGACACTCCAATGGCATTCCTGATCTTTTTTTTGAAAACATTATTTTTGAAGAAAAAAAATCAACAGATGACAAAAATGCCATGCGAAATTACCTAGCATGCAAAGAGTTAAATACAAACAGTGTGTGCTTTGCTCTTATTAGGTGGGCAAAAAAAGGAAAAGTAGCTAAGTCCCAGATCAGCCTGTGCTTTGACCCAGTTATCAGGGCCTTTGTTCTTGCTTAGAGAAGGTGTACATATACTAAGGTAAATGTTCTAAAAAAATTTTGAACACTAGTTGCCAGCAAAATTGCCTAGACAAACAATGCAGATGAAGATCAGACTGCTTCTGAAGAAGCAGTCTGATCAGGGTCTATCCTGTTTGCTATTCTGACAAGTATTTTGGGAATTCTAGCCTTTATAACCAACATTTTGTTTGAGAACAGAAAGAGAAAAGTGTCCAAAATTTTTAGAACATTTACCATTTACAGAATGATATTAAAGTAGAGTGTGTTTGCATATATTTGGTGACTTAACATGTAAATATTTTTTAATTTAGCAGGTTAATGGTTTAAAAACACTGGCAGATCCAGGATTTCATGTTGTGGGTGTCTACATTAGTAATGTTTAAGTTGAGCTGTATAATGAAAAACTGACAGAAGTTTTGTATTAAAATTTTCAGGGCTTTAGTTAAGAATGTGTAACAGAAAAATAATTCTTATTTTTCAACCTAAACATATTTTGTGGGTACTCAAAAGAACTGTCTCAATGAGACGGTTCTTTTGAGCACCCGAAACATATGTTAAACTGATGGTAAAGAAAATATTTACAATTTTATGCTCAAAAAATTATCTAAACCTACTATTTAATTTCTAATCATTTTCTGGCAGCATGTTCATGCATAAAGTTGGCGACTCTACAGAAATGATTGATGATCCTGGAAATGAACAAAGTCTTGGTTATCTACTTTTGTTGTCTGTGTAAATGTTTTAGAAGTCTATTAGACAAACAGTGTAGACAAAGACTAGACTGCTCTTGTAGGAGCAGTCTGATCTGGGTCCACCCTGTTTGCCTTGAAATACTTGCATTAGTTAATAATCTTAGCAGGTATATGCAGCAGAGGACTTGCTTAGATGGCATTTTCAATTTCGTATACATTTTTGTAGGCGCTTTTAAGGTTAATGCCATTAGTTGGTCTTTGAAAGTGACATTTAACTTAACAGGTCTTATTAGATTGTTTTATGACAAAGATTATAATGAACTTTTTGAAAGTAAAATTGTGATTTTTTCTTATCCATCAGTTCAACATGTGTTTTGGGTGCTCAAAAGAACCATCTCTTTGAGACGGTTCTTTTGAGTACCCACAACATAAGGTTTGGTGGGAAATAACAAAATTATTTTTATTTTGACACTTTTATCTGGAGGCCTAAATTACAGCATTAAGAGAGGACCCATCATGGACATCCTGGATACACCACAAGATTAAAAGGAGAATGTTAATATTTATTAGCATTAAATGCAGGGTTATTGCAATATGCAAGGTAGTGTTGGTTATCTTCATTTAGAGAATTTCTATAAACTTATTTCCATTCTAAATATGTATGTTGTGTTTTTGATCCATGGTTCTTCTGCACTTTTTACAGGGGGTGTAGACCGTCTGACTGGCTCCAGTCCTGAAAACAATTTTTCATAAATGTGTCATATCATATACTTGTAGCCAGTCTAACTCTGATGGCTCTGTTTTAAACAGAGCCATCAGAGTTAGACAGGCTACAAGTATATGATATGACACATTGATGAAAAATGGCTTTAAGAAATGGGGCCAGTCTACAGGGGATGCAGCATATTCTGTTTTCAAATAAAATATTTTACATGTCATCTATACCCCATCGTGAGAAAAACTGATTTTGATGATGAAAACAACAAAAGCGCAGCCCAGACTGTGCACCTGTCCAGTCTGATCAGCACCTTTGTTGTTCGCTATCTGGAAAGAATAAAAGCTACACTTCAATACTGCATGCAAAATTTCAAGGCCATCTTGCTAGCGTGCCGATGATGGTCCAACCTTGAATGCTGGCTTGGTAGCTTTGTGATTTTTTATGGGATCTGGACCAGTATTGCTAAGGAACCCTATATTTGGGATCTGGACCAGTATTGCTATGGAACCCTATATTTTTGTGATTTTTCAGGGGGGGGGGTCCGGACCACCTGTTCCCACCTTTGGATCCGCGCATGCACTAGGTCAAATATGGGCCTCTATGCGAGAAAATTAATTTTTATGGTTTGTGACATGCTACAGAGACCAGTCTAAAGGTGAGCTATTGTGATCAGTCTTAGTCCGGTGTGTAGTTCGTAAATTTTCTTTAAGCAACATCTCCTGAACCACTAGTCCAAATTTAAATATGATTTCACATGAATGTTTCCCATAATGCCCTCTACCAAAATAACATTACATAAATGGTTCCGGTCCGTCGAACTTGAGAGCCGACAGAGCTCTAGATATGATCTTTTAAACAACAACTCCTCCTGAATCGCTGGTCCAAATTCAAAATAATTTCACAGAAATACTCCTCATGATGCCATCTACTAAAATTGAATAAATGGTTCCACTCCACTGAATAAAAGGGCTGCGAGAGCTTGAGATATCTTTTAATGGCATTTCCTCCTCACCTGAACCACTGGTCAAAATTGAAAATAATTTCACAGAAATGTTCCTCATGATGACATACAAAAATTGCACTTACGGTTCCGCCGCGCGAACAAATGGGCTGCCAGAGCCCTTCATAAGAAATATCTTTTAAACAACATCTCCTCCTGAGCAACTGGTTTAAATTTAAAATAATTTCACAGAGATGTTCCTGTTGATGCCTTCTACCAAAATTGCACAGATGGTTTCGCTCACCAAATACAAAAGGGCTACCAGAGATATAGATAAGAGATATCTTTAAATGCCATTTCCTCCTGAATCACTGGTCCGAATTCAAAATAATTTCACAGAAATCTTCTACCAAAACAACATCCATAGTGTTAAGTAGACTATTCAGTGGTTCCTTTAACTATACGTTGCGGACCAAGCTATTTGTGTACAGACTGACAAGGAAATGGAGGTGGGGTGGAAGCTAGAGGGGCGGGGAGTAGGTCTGTGTGAGTATGTATGCAATTATCCAGAGGTGCCTTATAGTTGGAAGGGCTCTTTTCCTACGTTGAGGACATATCACCCATCCTGCTAACTGACTCAGTTTCATTTGACGCATGGTCTCACTTTCCATAATCTTAGATAACGGGCGAATGCAAATCGCGCGTGGTTATAATGCCTTCAATGTTTTCTGTCGTGAGTTGGCTCCCGGTACTGTTAGTTTAACAGGTGACAGGGCCCAGGGCGACGACAGTTAGTATACCTATTTGTAGCTCACCTGGATATACTATTGGGACTTGTCCGTCGTCAGTCGGTCCGTCGTTAACCCATAAAGCGCCAATCACAACAAAAGTCGTCTGCTTTTCTCGTCTGCTTAAATGTTTAAGAAGCCTCTATGGCAAACAGTGTGGACCCAGATCAGACTGCTCCTATAGGAGCAGTCTGTTTTGGGTCCACGCTGTTGGCTTCTATACTTAATACGTCAGTAATGTAAGGCATTTATCTGCAGCAGACGACTTCAGCAGACGACATTTTCAGATGCATTTTTTCTTGGCGCTTTAAGGGCTAAATTCATTTTCAACATTAACCCATATACGCCTAGCCCCAGGGTGCTAGAATCGCCCCAGATGGCTGTCATTATTGTCGGCCACCTAAACGTGAATGGCCCGCTTCTAGATAAAGAACGGCTAAAATGCTCCGTTCTGATAACCTATGAACAATGAAATTACATCACTAAATGTAAGACACTTTATCCACTGCTTATGACTGGTTCAACCCAGGAAGACAGTCAATCGCTCCGACATGACTAGAAATTTTTTGACTGGGACGTAAAGCATCCACACACAATAAAACATAACTGGAATGACTGAAATCAATTCATTAGACTACACATAGTGTAAACAACCCATAAAACATTAAATATGTACTGGGGAGCGCAGTGGCTCAGTGGTAGAGTGCTTGACTCGAGACAGAGGGGCCATGGGTTCGAGCCTCATCGGCGCCACTGCGTTGTGGTTCTTGAGCAAGACATATTTATCCTAGCATAGTACTGGTTCAACCCAGGAAGACCCGTCCCTGTTTAACTGAAAGATTGTTGATGGGACGTAAAGAATCAAATCAAACAAACTAAGTACATTCTAAGCGTAGAATGTGTGCTTATTAGGCCGAATATGGTGATTTTTTAGAGCACTGCGGTTTTGAAAAGTACCGTTCACCCATCGGTCAGCCATTTAAGCTTAATGGAATTTCCCACCATTATCAATTTGAATAGTCCGTTATTGTTTTAAGGGATGTTGGGTGGTATTTTTAATTTTTATTCAAATTTTAATAGGACATTTTGCAATCAAACAATGGATACCCTGATCAGACTCCGCGGCGTCTGGTCTGGGTCTGCACAATGCAAAAAGGACGCTAGGCTTATATGTCATAAACTGATTTGGTTTTTAGCTCGCCTGAGCCATGGGCTCAATGTGAGCCTTTGTTACCCTCTTATGTCCGTCTTCGTCCGTCTGTCAACAATTTGCTTTTAACAACATCACCCCCTAAACCATTGGTGTAATTTCACCAAACTTCACAGGAATGATACTTGGATGGTCCCCTTTCAAAGATGTTAAAGCTTTCAATTCCATGCAGATTTCTGGTGGCAACCAAAAGGAAAAACTTTAAAAATTTTCTTGTCTGAAATCCAAAGGCCTAGATAGAGCCTTGATATTTGGTATGTAGCACTATCTAGTTGATCCCTGTCAAGTTTGATCAAATTATACCTTTGGGGTCAAAATTGACCCCACCTGGGGTGGCACATGCTTTACATTGGCTTATATAAACATGAAGAACTCTTCTCGTCTTGAACAGGCATAGAACCTTGATATTTTGTATGTTGCATCACCCAGTGGACCTCTGCCAAGTTTGTTCAAATTATGCTCCTGGGGTCAAAAAATGGCCCCACCCTGGGTGTCACATATTCTACATAGGCTTATATAGGAGAAGCATAAAATCTTCTTGTCTGGAACCGCAAGGCACAGAGCCTGAAATTTGGTATGATGCATCACCTAGTGTACCTCTACTAAGTTTGTTCAAATTATGCTCCTTGTGCCAAAAATGACGCCCTGGTGATCACTTGTTCAGGGTTCATATGCGTCAGGGAAATGTCAGGGAAATTTAAATTTTTTCAAGGTCAGGGAATTGTCAGGGAATTTTATGTTGTGTCAGGGAAAAATGAATGTTTGCTAAAATGTCAGGGAATTTTAAAATTTCCAATTTGTATCAAATGATGAGAAACAGAAAAAAGGCTAGGGCAGTTTTCTAAACATTTTGGATACAAACTAAATCATTTTGATTGCTTTCGAATTGCTTTAAACATTAGAAGATTTGGCATCCCTTGCCTTCTAAACTGCCTTTTTAGCTCACCTGAGCCAGTGAGGTTTTGGTATGGCAATGGTCAGGGGCCCCCCATCCATCCATCTGTCTGTTGTCCGTTCACATTTTCAAAGAAGTATATCTCTAAATGTGATTAAATTTCATGTAAAGCATCATCAGGTCGGGGAAAGGCTGTAAAAGGTTTTCAGGCTGATTGGATTAGAACTCTGCTCGCCATGGATGATGGCAACAAAGCTCCCGTAGACATAATGGGAAAAAAACATGAAAAATCTTCTCACTGAAGCCAAGAGGCACACAGCTTAAATATTTAGCTCACCTGAGCTGAAGGTTCATTGTGAGCTAATAGTATACCAGTCACTCCGGCGTCCGTCCGGTGTCAGGCAGTCAACATTTCAAACATCTTCTCTGAAAACTCTGGGTCAATTAAACTCAAATTTCATATGGAAACGAAATTTTGTTCAAATGGTCCTGGTCAAATGACCAATATGGCCGTCACACCCATATATGGTAAAAACCCTTTAAAATCTTCACTAGAACCAGAAGGCCGATGACCTTGGGACTTGGTATGTAGTATTAGGGATGTGGGGCCTACCAGTGAAATATTCCACATCCGGCTAAAATGATTTTTTTCCCTCTTTCTACTGGTTGCTCAGGATATGGATGGCTGTAGCAGAGGTTTAGAGGTCAGCATCCAATTCACTGCAGCTATTTACACAAAGGTTTGAATAAAACCATTTTTCTCCGGCAAGAAGGGTTATGTCAGGGAAATTTGAATTGCCGTCAGGGAAAAGTCAGGGAATTTTGTTTTGTCCAGTCTGTATGAACCACAGGCTTTTATAGGGGAAAATGAAACAATCTACTTGTCTGGATCTGCAAGGCATATAGCCTTGATATTTAGTATCACAGAAGGATGTTCAGATTGTATCTGACGAACTGCAGGTAGTAGTCTCCTTCTGCTACTTGGGGGACATGCTCTCTGTGGCTGGAGGATGTGAACTTGCAACGACTAAGCGTGTGAAAACCGCCTGGGCTGCTGCCTTTTCTTTCACCCCCACCTCTCCTACAAGACCCGTAGTCGTGTGTATAGATCATGTGTCAGGAATGCGATGCTTCATACAAGCGAGACTTGGCCCTTGACAAGACCAGATATCCAGCGCTTACGGCGCAATGACAGAGCAATAACCAGACAGATCTGCAATGTGAAGCCAGAGAATGTGGCTACTGTCAGATGGAACGAGCTGTTGGCTCGACTTGAGATCGATGTCCTCGACGTTATCTTGAGAGAGAAAAGGCATCGTTGGTTTGGACATGTTGAACGATCCAGTGGAGCAATAAATTAGTTTGCGACATGCAGATATCTTAGGAAAGCGTGGACCAGGACGGCCCAAGATGATTTGGAGGACACTTACAGAGACCGTCTTGAATGGAAACTCAACGAGGTTGACCCTTATGATAGGGATGTGTGGAGATCCAGTGTGAGATCTGCCATGCGTGCAGCTAGTCAGCTACCTGGAAAGGAGCCCTTTGATGTGGATAGCGCTCCTGCATCTGCACGGTAATCTAAATACCAAGTTTGTTGAAATAATGCCCCTGGACCCAAATGGCTCCGCCCCGAGTGTCACATGTTTTACATAGGCTTATATAGAGAAAGCCTTAGAAAATCTTGTCTGAAGCCATAAGGACTAGAGCCTTGATACTTGGTATGTAGCAACATCTAGTGGACCTCACTCAAGTTTATCAAATTATGCCCCTGGGCCAAAGTTGGCCCCACGCGGGGGTCACGTGTATTACATAGGCATATATTGGGAACACGCACTAAATCTTATCGTCTGGAACCACTAGGCATTGAGGCTTGATATTTGGTATGTAGCATCTAGTAAGCACCATCTAGTGGACCTCTGCCAAGTGTGTTCAAATTATGCCTCTGGGGGTCAAAATTGACCCCACCTGGGGTGTCACATGTTTTACATAGGCTTATATAGAGTAACTTTCCCATTGGTATCCTGGGTCAGGCGTGGTGCTTGATTGTATCGATTCCTGATCTTTGCCCCCTTTCTTACTTTTATGTATCATCGCCAAGTGGACCTCTACCAAGTTAATTCAAATTATGTCCCTGATGCCCAAAATGCCCTACCCCAGGAGTCTCGTGTTTTATACGGTTCTAATGCATCCATGGTATGTCTACCTTTTTAAAACGTGCATTTTATAAATAATGTTTTAATGTATATAGATATGTTATAGAGGACCACTTAGTAGAATGGCTATTTCAGCTAAAAGAGTACATCTCCTTAAATATTGTACAAGAAATATCTTTAAAAAAGATATACGACGAAGTGACAGAAGGCATATTTGACATGAGTAACGTGGGAATTCTTAAAGAAATTGAAAAGAAAAAAATGGGGGATGTTTATACTTTGTTATGTCTTCGGTCAGCTGGGCTCAGTAAAGCGTTTGGCTTAAGGAACCTATGCTATTCCAAAATATCTGTAGTGATGCTTTTAGGGTACATGATTGTACCGGGCCGCGTAGCGCAGTCGGTAACGTGTCTGGCAACAGATGCGAGTCTGCCTGCAGATCCAGGGGTCGCGAGTTCGATCCCGGCCCGGGACCATACTTTCGTGGAGATTGATCATGAAATAATTTCTACGGTCATGAAATAATTTCTACGGTCATTCTCCTCCCTTCCGCTGAATCATTCAAGAAGGGTTGTTGTCAGTTACAAGCGAAAGTTTGTGCACGAAGTGATGATTAACTGCTTGTTCAAGCTTCCCAGAAAAAAAGTGTGGTTAGGTGAATTGACCGTCCCACTTTGGACGTAAAGCAACAAAACAAACAAAAACTCGAGTCAGAACGAAAATAATGCCCTGCGCCCAAAATGCTGCATTTTTAAATAGCTAGTGTCATACTTGCCTTCTTAAATAGCTAGTGTCATACATGCCTGGTGCAAAAAATCTAAAACGGTAGTAGAATTTGGTTGACCATAACATACAGACATGCGTGGATCCAGAGAGGGGGCAGGGTGTCCGGACCCCCCCCCCCCCCTGAAAAATCACAAAATCGGGTTTCTTAACAATACTAGACTGGATCCCCTGAAAATTCACAAAGCTGCAAAGCCAGCATTCAATGTTGGGCCATCATCGGCCCGCCAGCGAAACGTCATTTAACATGGCGTTTCGCTGGTGGGTCGATGATGGCCCGCATATAGTGGTATTGGATTCTTTTTCCCCTTCTCCCCTCATGAACATAAAAAAAAAAAAAAAAAAGAAAAAAAAAAAAAAAAAAAAAACGTTGTCATAGTTGGACCCCTCTGACAAAACTGTCTGGGTCCGCGCATGACAAATATTAGTTTAGTTGACCGTAACCTACATATATCGGCAATAATTTCCTACGGAAGAGGTATCGTGCCATATATTTCTTTTAAACCATCGACGCAGATATTTCTTTACATTTCTCGTTAACTATCATTCTTTCAACGTCAACGTGAAAATCATATTTACAAGCTGCAGTGTTTTTTGACAAAATTTTCAACCTGATGTTTTTGCTATATTTTTCTGTAATTAGATGGAATTTTGGTATATTTTTGGTTCTTTTCAACGGGGGAGTATAACTGTTGGTAGAATGGACATAAACTGACCTAGTTTACTAAAAATATGCAACGGTTGACTAAATAATTCATTGTCGTTTCAGGTCAGTGATCCCCGTGTAGGTTATATACTGAACAAAAGTGAAAACGCTACACCTGAATTGTTTGCCATTTATATGCAAAAGAATGCAATCCAGTAGAGCAAATGAAAGTGTATCTGACTGTTCAAAGACTTGGTTATGCATAAAGTTAATTGTTTACGGATATTGTCCCGAGGAAACACATGAAAGTAAGAAAGAGGGCAAAGATCGGGAATCGATACAATCAAGCCCACACCTGACCCAGGATACCAATTGGAAAGTGACAACTTCACAATTAGACATCACAAACGAGAGCCAAGAGGTCAACCCTTTCCAAGCGGGGGACCACAAGGCATCAATAAACAGACGCACACGAAAGCATAACAAAAACAAGACAGAACAATGTCATTTAAATGTGACAGGGGTCCAGTTTCCTCTCAACTGTGAAATCTCACACAGTTTAGGCCTACAGAAATTCACTTCCAACCAGATCCGAATGAACGAAATTGTAGTCTTAGACATGTGACAACCAAAATATGTGTTGATCGTTTAGAAAAGCAACCTAAGAAAGCAAGTTTTTCATCAAATTGGCCAAGCTTGAAATTTTAACACTGAAATCTCCATAGGAAAATCAATGTGTTGTTGCATGTTAGTCTGAGCACATTACTGGTCGAGAAATGGTAGGAACAATGTGCTGATAGGTCTACCTGATTTGGCAAAAGGAAGAAAGTTATCGAAAATCATGATAAATCGAAGATGACCAAATATTTAATATTCCCTATTTGTTTTGTCAAAGGGAGAAATTTTACATTTTTTTACAAATTTGATAAATTCGAAATTGATTTCTGAGCTTGTTTCAAGTGGTAATACAGTTTTCTTGTGAATTAATGCAACACAAGTATGACGAATTCTGATAAGCCAAATAAGCTTTTTTGCGCATGCGCAATTGCAAAATTCAGTAAGTAAAGCTTTAAACACAAAAAAGGAATTGACTCAGACATCAAACGAGCCAATTGGTGGAGCTTCGACGAATCGCTTGCTAGATGTCTTGAAAACATTATTAAGCTTTAGTATATACTTTTCGTCCAATGCTTTCTTACAAAAAATATAATATTGTAATGTAGCATTTTCACTACTGTTCAGTATAGCATAAAGTGTAACGTACATATACAGTACTGCTGCATAAATTAGAATCGCGAATAAATGACTTTAGATGTACGTTTTCAATTTACATCGCATTGAGCATTCAATAATCGTGAATCATTTCAGGTAGTATTTGACAAAATATATTAGCTGGTATTACGGCTACTTTGCTCTAATAATTCTGATGGTAGAATTTGAGCATTTTATTGCACTTATTTGACACTTGACAGGGATAATCCTGAGATAGGCCTAATCCATTTTGTTAGAAAACTATTATTTCTGCTGATATGGACGTTTTTTTAGCTGGGCCTCATATATAAGCTATTCAAAGCTCATGTCAATTATGCTCTAATATAGATATTAAGGATTCTTGGGCCTATCAAATTTTGCAAAGGGCCCATAGACATTTCAAAAAGCCCATCAACATTATGTAATCTGCATGTATTTGAAAAGGACATGGGCCATTGGCCCATTTTAAGGGCCCATCATCATTTTGGTCCAGGGTTATCCCTGACTTGAGTGTTACTATTGAAATAATGTATGTAAACAGCTCAAAATAACTAATTTCAGAAAATGAATGATTGACTATAATACTGCATATGTAGTTGATAATGTTTAGGCCGTTTACCACTGTAAAAGTTGTTTTTTATGAAACTGTCCATAATAGCTTCATCATGCTGTTTTAGTAGAAAATGTCCTTACAAACATAGCAAACAGTATTTACCAGGATCAAACGGATCGTATTGGATTAGTTGGATATGTGTCTATGCTGATTGAATCGATACTATCAATTGAATGGCAGTGCTTGAAAATAAAACTGGCATGTACAAAGCAATCACGATTTTAAAATGTGTGATGCTTTTGATACTTACTTGTAGAATTTTAAGTACAGATATATAGGCCGTCACATGGCTGTTACACCGTTTAAATTCCCCCCGCTTTTCAGAAAGCCTAAAAATGTCGAAATTTTCAAGAGATTAGGGGTCTGGGCAGTGGTAGAAGATTCTTCAAACAATTATCTTATGACACTGCAGGATATTCTAAATCCAGATTTCAGCTTAACGCTCAGAAAAATGCAAGTAATAAAATAATATTCCAGATTTTCGCGTTTCTTATTATTGCGGCAGGACTATAGTGAATATTTGCCCTTACACACACCCTCGACTCTAGGGACAGGGTCGAAAGGTCAAATATGTTTGCTTTTCTGAAATAAGTCATGTTGCATATCAAATTAATAGCAATGAAGCATAGAACACCATGTATGTAAATAACCTGCTCCTTTACACACTCTCGACCCCTGAGTTGGGTAAAAAGGTGAAACAAAATCTGAAAGTGGTCATGTTGCCTATCAAATTAAAGGAAAAGAAGTGAAGAGCAACATGCTAGCAAAATGTCTGAACTTATGCATACCCCTGACAACGGTAAAAAGGCCAGGCATTGAAATTGTGCAGATAAGTTTATTTTGATTGAACTTAAATAGTATGTTGACACTTAAACATTGAGTGTTATACATAATTGACAGGCGTAGTTATAATCTGAGTGATACCCAGTATGAACTTAAGTTTTGGCGAAATGGGATTTATATTCTGTGAGCCAGGACTCTCATTAGTCAGGACTCAGGTGAGCGATCCAGGGCCCAAGGGTCCTCTTGTTTGAGTTGTTTTTTTGTTTCTTAAACAACAACAACAGCTTGAAAACCAGATCATATCATCAAAGATGTGTTTTGCTCAGGCGAGCTATTGTGATTCGATGGCATGCAAAGTAAGAAAGACAGCAAGGATCAGGAATCGATACCATCAAGCACTACACATGTCCAAGGATACCAAATGGGAAAGTAACAAAACCACAATAAACATCACAAACAAGAGCGAAGAGGCCAGCCCTTTCCATTCAGGTGACCACAAGGCAGCAATGAACCACAGGAACTAGTCACAAACTTTTAGAAAAAACATGTACACGTGTATCTCTAAAATAAACAGTCGATATTCTATACGTTTGGTCAGAATCGACTCATTAACGCTATAGAGTTATTGCCCTTGACTTAGTATTAACAATTATAATGCAAAAGCTAACTTGACTTTTTGTGTAATGAACTTCACATTTCCCAAAAGCTATTATATCTGACAACTTCTCACTATAGGCAATGATTGCCCAGTGCCTGTAGAAAAGCATGCCAGTGATAAAAATTCCACCCACCCCCTAACCCCGTAGGCGGGATCAAAGGTCAAATATTTAGATTTCGCAATAACTAAGTCAGTTGTCAATATTTTTTCCGAAATTCTGCATGCAGACAGAGGTACAATATACTTTTATGAAACATAACAAACGGGATTTCAGTTCGAAGGCCTAGGTCCGGCCCTCTGGGTGGAGCGGAGGCCAAAATTCAACTTTTTCGGAATATGGTCATGTTGCTTATCAAATTAAAGTGACCGACGCATACAGCATCATGGTAGCAACTATTTTGTCCGTAGACACAACCTCGATCCCGGGGATGGGATCAAAAGGTCTATTTCCCCCTGAAAGTAGTCATGTTGCACGTCAAATTAAAGGGAAAGGGGCGTAGAGCACCATGCAAGCACATATTTTGACTTTACACACATCACTCGACCCCTGGGGTCGGTTCAAAAGGTCAAAACCTTTTTTTTTCTGAATGTGGTCATGTTGCATATCAAATTAAAGGGAAAGTAGTATGCAGCATGCGAACAAGAACCTTGACCTTACGCACTCCCATGACCTACGGGTTCGGGGTGAAAGGTCAGATATTGAAATTGTACAGATAAGTATTTTTTTATTGAACTAAGCACTAAAATAGTTGACAGGCTTTTGTTATGATCTGTATGATACTCAAGATGACCTTTGGGATTTATACTTTGTGATTTACACGTTTTTCTGTAATAACTCTTCGTCGGGGGATATAAACGACTAATTTGCCTTGTTAAGGAAAAGTGTCGAAACCTTAGAAGTACGTTAAGAATCGATACTATACGTCCTGCGACCTCGACATGGTCAGCTACAGAGACTTGCTAGAATAATGAAGTTTTGGAAATAGTATGTATAGTTAACACAATAACTTAGCTCTTTGCTGTTGTCCGCTGTTAATTTGCTAACAGTTTGGACCCAGAGCAGGCCCGAAAAAATGTCGGGCCTGATCTGGATCCAAACTGTTTGACACACTGATGTTATTCCTGAAATATGCTTTTTTTAGAAACAGTTGAATTTGAAGAAAAAGTCAGCAGACAACAAATACGCATGCGAAATTGCCCAGTAGGCAAAGACTTATTAGACCACGCATCCGCAAAAGCAGATTTTCTCACAACGTGGATCTGCGCTGCAGGGAATGAACCCTTAAAGCGCCAGCAAAAATGCATCTGAAAATTGTCGCCTGCTTAAGTCGTCTGTTGCATAATTTTGCTAACATTATTGAAGGATGTTGTGTGGACCTAGATCTCGGTTTATAGCTTGACCAAAACTTTCCAAACATTTCAGCAGTCGAAAAAAGAAAGACGACTTTGTTATGATTGGAGCTTGAAGGGTTAAAATTGTTTTAAGCGAGCATTTGAGTAGGCCTATTACTGTCGTGCCAACCAAGAGTGAAATGACGTATTATTTTGTTTACAATTGTTAAGTAAACATTAACTTGTACACTCCACTTGATCTAACGCGAATCGATAGATCACTTGTGTATTAGTCCTATCCAGCGGATAGGATTAATACACACGTGATCTATCGATTATAAACCCTGATAACCTTGTAAACAAACGTGACGTCACTGTCACTCTTGGCTGGCAGGACAGTAGTATGAATATTAGCAAACCTTGACATAATTACTTTAATCATATCTCGCTCTTATCATACACGGACCAGTACATAACAAAACCAACACAATAAGTTCGCCCAGCAAAGATTCATTTCAGGCTGATCTGAGTCTATGCTGTGACGTTTAGAAACCACACGTCCTTGTCTCACAAATGAGCACAGTGAAGAATCTGGTCTTACTTGCTTGGTGTCAAGGCTGACGAGAGCCTTCGCTGGGCGCTAAGTACATTTTGTTGGTTTGTTATGTGAAATAACCGAGACGTTTTATACATGTATGTAAATTGCAAAATAATACAAATCCATAGTTTAGATAAGAAATTTCATTATTTTTCACATAACATTTGTTGTGGTGGTCATTGGAAGCGTTTTAACGTGATTTCTGACGTCTATTCATACGTTATAATGGTTTTGGTTGATATATGATGCTGATTTGGGTACATTCACAAGTCTAGACGGACATGCGAACGGACGCACGCTATTTCACCAAGGTAGACACATTTTTATCTGCATATATTGTAATCTGTCCACTTCCTCAGTCAGTCGCCGCTTGCTCGAAACGCTAATTCCTCCATATTTTGAACGAAGATGTTCATATTTGGCAAATGGTTGGCATTGGATGTAGATGACAAAAGGTATTCAGATCACTTATATAACCTTGGATTGTTCTAAGAATCTAAGGTCAAGGTCACAAATACTAAAAGCTGTCTTGCGGCTTGTAACGCGAATTCCTCTTTCGTATTTGGCACACTGATTGCCTATGGTGTGTGAATAACAATATGCTATTCAGATCGGAGTCAAAGGTCAAGGTCCCATAATTCGTAAATCTGTTAAAAATTGTCTTACGGCTCCTAACGCGAACTCCTCACGAGGAAGTTCATATTTAGCACAATGATTGCCTCTGAGGTAAAAGTGTCAATAGGCTATTCAGATCATTGATATAACATTGGAGTGAAAGGTCAAGGTCACATATACTAAAATCTGTCTTACGGCTTGTATCGCGAACTCCTCTTTTATCTTTTGATCAGCGTTAATATTTGGCACAATGAATGCCTATGGTGTGTAAATAACAATACGCTTTTCAGATCACTGATATGACATTGGTGTCGAAGGTCAAGGTCACATATACAATGATTGTCTATGTGATGTAGATAACAATAGACCGATCAGATAACCGATATGACATTGGAGTCAAAGGTCAAGGTCAAACTCATACTCTTTTATTTTTTTTAAATCTGTCTTACGGCCCAGAACGCGAACTCCTCAATAATATTTGACCTAATATAGTCATATTTCGTACACTGATTGCCTATGGGGTGTAGATAACAATGGGTGTTTTAAAACACCGATATGGCATTGGAGTCGAAGGTCAATGTCACATATACTTAAAGCCTGTCTACGGCTCGTAACGCGAGTTTACTTTCAGTTTTCAATGAGCGTTGTCATCTTCGGCACAATGGTTGCCTATCATGTATAAATTACAACACATGTTTCGGAATACGGATATAACCTTAGGTCAAGGTCAACTATTCTTAAAAGCTGTCTTATTGCTCGAAACACGAACTACTCTTTCATTTTTTGATGGAGGGTGTTCATATTTAGCACAACGAGTGCTTATAAAGTGTAGATTACAGGAAAGGTTTCAATACACCAATATGGCATTGAGTAAAAGGTCCAGGGCAAATATACTTAAAACCTGTCTACGGCCTGCATCTCAATTTGACAAAGGTTGTTCATATTTAGCACAATGTTTGCCTAAGGCATGTAGATAACAACGAAAGTTCTAGATCACATATATAAAAAGATCATGCTAACGTATCCAGCGGGGCTAGATGTTTATATATTGGTCAGAGTCTTCGTCTGCATCCATACTTTGTATATGAGCCGTGACATGTGATTTCCAACAATGTGGCATTTTGACATGTATAGACTCAGACGAGTCTGTGCAACCCCCTTTTATATGTAAGCTTTGAAGCGCCAAACCCGATCAGTAGCTTAATATTCATAGAATATTCAAGCGACTAGCAAAGGCTACGATGAGACTGCGCGTACATACATACATACATACATACATACATACATACATACATACATACATACATACATACATGCGCAGGCTGATCTGAGCCTTCGCTGGTCGCACATACCACATTGTTGGAAATCTCATGTCGCGCCTCATATATAGCTAAGACTGTGGCAAGTCTGCGCAATGCTCAGGTGAGCTTTCGTTTCTTGACAATGTGAAAATGTGTCTTATTGCATACATATTCAGTGGTTAGCGAGAAAACATATTGTCAAATCTCGTTGACTGAGGATGCAACTCTATCTAAAAATGCCTTAAAGAATCTCAGCTTGTTTGGTTTTAATGTTAGCACGTCCCCTATTCTCACAAATGTGGCGGTGACGCCTGACATGGTACACGTTCTAAGCCATAGTGGTATCAATTCCCGCTTCACATTTTCATCATTAAACACAGCGATTGGTTTGTTTAAATGTACTGCCATTTGTAGCTCACTTTTACATCTAGCACATATGCATGAATGATCAGTCAGCATGAATAAAACTGAGAATGATTGTCTGATACATGCATCTCCCTCGCATGCAATGTAGCGACCTAAGGTGTATTCTCGATAACCCAAACTTATCAAATTGTCCTCCTCTAATCCTATCACTTGCTCAAAAACATCAGCTAGGACTGACACCACGT
Organism: Loripinus fragilis; assembly: GCA_964019695.1. Taxonomy (NCBI): domain Eukaryota; kingdom Metazoa; phylum Mollusca; class Bivalvia; order Lucinida; family Lucinidae; genus Loripinus; species Loripinus fragilis. The sequence goes on from OZ026520.1 coordinate 19,695,032, forward strand.
GGTTTTGAACGAACATGTCATCTTTAGAGCAGTAAACGATATGGATGAAATATTTGTTGACATGTCTGTTGTTTTTAAACCAGTTAAGCAAATTGTCCCTGATTCCATGCCGATGCTGACGTCTTAGAAAGACATGAAGTAAAACTCCAGTTGACAGTATCGCCACAAGAAGACAGAAGGACAGTAGAGTGGTTGTAACGATGAAATCACCTTCATTGCAATGATGACGACTCACATACAATGCATTATGGTCTATCTTAATATGTTGATTAGTGCTTGTTTCGCACGTTAAAGTCTGTCCTTTATCCAGCTTGGGTATAACATAAGCATATATCAAATATATAAGCTGATAGCCTTCACACGTACAGATGAAACTGTTGCCAGTAAGGTCTACACTGAACGTGACGTTATAGTCCAACCTTTTCTGTAAGAATTGTGATAAGTGAACATAATCAGTTGCACTGAGGACTCTAAGTTGGTTTTGCTTTAAATCTAAGTATTTGAGTTTACTTAGACTTTTGAGAGAAAATGACACCGTCATGAGACGATTAAGTGAAAGGTCTAAATATTCAAGGTTTATATTTCTGTGAAATAAGAGTTTTGGAATAATCTTGAATTTGTTTTTACATAGAATCAATGTTTTTAAGTTTTGTAAGGTAGCAAACAAGTCTTCAAATTCAATAAACCGTTCCATAAAATGTAATTCATTATCGCCCAAATTGATTTCTTCAAGACTTACCAAATCACGTATGAAGGCAGGAGATATGTATTCCATCTCATTTGATGACAACTCTATATGAGTGAGAGTGATATTACCACAATCATCACATGACGCGTTTAACCATTTTATATGATTCCCTCGAAGATATACTCTCTTAAGATTATAAAAATTGCACGGTGAACACCTAAAATGGTTTCCATTAAATGAAATGGATTTTTCTGGAGCTCTAAATACCATTCTATCTATAAAGAATGTTTCTAAAGATGGAAACAATTCTAAATTTATATTCATATCAACTTGGATATCTGTCTCCCATAGTATGGCTGCATCGATCAAATAAAGGCCACTCAAATCAACATGTTTTACACTTAAACAAGGTATCATCGGAACTGTTAAATTATCACTTCCAGATTCAAAGAATATAAAGCCACTGCCTGTGTAAATAATATCCGACATATTTATAACTTCAACGAAATTGCAAAAGTTTTCATACGTTTTTATGTCTACAGATAGATTTTCTAAAGCAATGCCACTCATATTTAAATTTCTTACTCGCCGTTTGGCCAGGGCATCAATTATAGGCGTATCTAATGTAACTGGAAACATTGAATAAATGGATGTTAAATCCAGGTTTTTCAGATTTTCTAAAGAGGAATTAAGACCTAATATATTCCTTATCCAGTCAAAGCCTAATGCCCCACAGTACGACAAATCAAGCGTCTCTAAGCTTGGTACCCCTATAAATGTCTCCTTATCTAGCTCGTTAATCGCTTTTCCGTGAATACTCAAAGTCTTCAAGTTAGTAAGATCTTTAAATATTGGCTTGTGACGGTTTCTAAACTCCTTGCCCTTACCAGAGTGTATATCTAATAGAGTAACATTATCCCATTGTCCAGTATAATATGACTTTTCGCTAACTGTAAAGGCGGCACCTCATGAATGCGTAATTAGGACTGGTCAACCTTAGACATAGGTAAAAGCTTAACATGAGTCGTGGATTTATTCAAAAGTAACTGTATCGTCTTGCGCCATAACCTCAGTATAGACGCTAAACACATTATTTAGTCCTTAAAACGCCAGCAAAATAACTGCATCTGAAAATGTCTATTTAACATAAGCACAGAGGCAGACATTGTTGACCCAGATCAGACTGCTCCTAAAGGAGCAGTCTGATCTGGGTCCACACTGTTTGTCTACGAGGCTTCAAATATTTTAGTAGACTACAAAAAATTACATTTTGTGATTATGCGCTCTAAGGGTAATAAATGTGAGTTCAGTGTGTATACGGTTAGGATTTTCATGAAATGCACGCACCTTTGCGCAGCCCAAAGAGCTTATTTATTCTTCACCAAATTATAAATACAACCTGGTTTCCCTTCTTTAGAAGATGAACTAGCCGAACCACGCCCAGATATGAATATTTAAGTTGCAGCCTTTACAGTAAGCGAAAAGTCTATTAATACTAAAGTCTAAAATGTCGTGCTGAAGATCGCAGTTTGAAACATAAACGTGTTGCACAGTGTTCGGAATTGTTGAAGGCAATGACATACATTTAAGAACTTTTCCTCTTATTTCACACATATTCTGGTTACGTGTATTCACCACAACGAAGATCAACACCAGAAGCTGACACGACTGCATATACCTATAGCCATACATCTTAACTCTGCAGTTCATGTGGTTGCGCGAAAGAAACTGTCATAGGAGGTGGATGCAGAGGCTGATGGCATCGTTGTTGATCTTTTGTTCATAAACTATTTTTCTAAGGACATTACTCCATTATTTGTCATTCAATGAATTTATGTTTGCCATTTTATTTCAATCATCGTTTGCAACGTTATGGCGCGGATCATCAATCTCCATCGAATGCTCTACTTTTTTCAATTTATGTTTGCCATTTTATTCCATCATCGTTTGCAACGTTATGGCACGGATCGTCAATCTCCATCGAATGTTCTACTTTTTTCCATTACAGTGCACAATCATGCCTTCCAACATACTGAAACAACTAATTTTATTATTATCAGGTTTTGTTCGATCAGTGGAAAATTGGTAAAAAGTGCATACTTCCGGATTGTTTTCGTGCGTGTTTAATATATAGTAACAACTATCAAGGTACGTAATACCAGCGACCAGCAAAAGCTCAGGCGAGGCTGCGAATTATAGGGTAAAGTCGGGTAAATTCGGACGGTAGGCTAAATTCGGACAGTGACTTTAGTTTGTTTCATATTTTAATTATTGGAATAAAAATTAAATAAACTAAGCAAACAGTAAAAATCCTGATGAGACGGCTCATAAGGAGCCGTCTCATCTGGATTTCCACTCTTTGCAAATGCATGTCCGAATTTATCCGTTTTTCGAAGTTACCTGACTTAACCCTATTGAGACAAGTACTACTAACCTGGCCCCGAGGTTTAAAGCTCGTTTCATGCACAATTCAACTAAGACTGCTCAATAAGATTAAAACACTGAAAATAAAGACTTTTTCCTGCTTAAAACACTTAGATGTTGTATTTATCCTACTAATAAGTGTTAAAATGCCCCAACACTTGATGGCATTTTAACATTTATCAGTCGAATAATTACAAGCTCAGTGGAGTTGAGCATAACCTCGTGGTCTGGTTACAGCTGCTGGCTGTACAAACACGTTTGATAAGTGCCATTCTCTCATGGGTAGGCTCATAATAAATTGTTTTGATAGCTCATTTTTCGTCTTATAAATGCAGTATGTACAAAAATGTGCAAGACTAATGCATTTGTATGATCAAATTTCAACATTAAAACTGAATCTATAATTGGTCCTTATAAGTCATTCTTTAGCCCTTAAAGCGCTACATTAAATATCACTCTTGCATACTGGGTAATTTGTCGCCTGCTCATTGGCTCATTGTACATTATCATATCAAGAGTTAAATGATGTTTTTTTTTCAAATTGAAGGTGCACATTAGTCCCTGATGAGTGTTTTATCACAGCAAACATATTCTCACTGTGGTCATACCACTACGGCAATTTGGGTCTCGTCACTTATTTCGGTGTTAAGGTAGCTTTCTTATCATGTTCAATTTGTTTCATTTAATCACAGATAAAGCCCCAAAATGCTTGGGTTCCGATTGATTTTTGTTCATCAAAGTAAGTAAGGGTGCAAAGATCATTTTTTTAAAAAAAAAAAATCACATTTTATCTTTTAGCTTTAGAACTTTATGAAAACTTTAACGTTTGAATGTCTAGGCATGAAATAACTTATTACGGTTTCGTCATTGTGGATAATTAATCAATGACAAAACCGTAAAATAATGACAAGACCGTTATTGACAATTTTTTAAGATAACTGTAAAAAACACATTTAAAATCTGATTTTATCTCCGTTTTGGCAAAACAACACAGAGGTTGTTAACTAGACAATGCAATCTCGAAGCAAACATATTCGAAAGTTCTCATTTTGTCAGCCTTTTTTTGAAGGTAATTTTACTATAACACTGGTGTGGGTGACGAGACCCAAATTGCCGTAGTGGAATGACTACAGTGATATTCTGCCTCATTTCATTTAGGGTCTTTGCTGTTTGCTAAAAAACCCGTGTAGTAATTCAGTATACGAAGGGTTTTAACAAATGAGCCACAACAAGAGATTTCCAACAATGTGGTATGTGCAACCAGCGAAGGCTCAGATCAGCCTGCGCATGTGCGCAGTCTGATCAGAGCCTTCGCTAGTCGCTTGAATATTCTATGAATATTAAGCTACTGACCGAACGCATTTCATGCATTTGGAGTTTCTAAGCTTAAAAGAAGACTGCACAGGCTCGTCTGAGTCTACACTTGTCAAAATGCCACACTTTTGGAAATCACATGCCGCGGCTCAAATGTTATTTAAAATGTATTTGCATGTGACATATTGCAGTCATTTATGTGTTGTGATTATTGATAATTGGTATCATATTTCAACTACTTATCATATCCAAGCTTTTTGAAAAGAAGTCGGATATATTGTAATCGGTCCCGTCCGTCAGCCAGTCGCCTCTTGCTCGCAACGCTAACTCCATCATGTTTGACCGAGGATGTTCATATCAGGCACAAAGATTGCCTCTGCGTGCAGATGATAATATGCTAGTCAGATCACCGATACAACCTGTGAGTCAAAGGTCACGGTCACATGTACTCAGTGAAACTTCGATGATCTGTCTGCCTGCGGCTCATAACGCGAACGGCTGTTTCAGGTTCTGTTGTTGTTGACTTTTTGTTTATTGTTACTCCAATTGTGGGAGTCTGTAATTGTTCTATGTTTTGTTGTACGTTACTTTATGTCCATTCTAGTATTGCAATCATCTTGATGGCGAAGAGAGAGATCTGATTGCTTTGCTTAATTTGTCTTCCTGGTGTCTCGTGATGGTTGGGCGGCTCTTCCTCGCGGTGCCACGGGGTTGTCTGCAGTTTGTGATTGTGGTATTTCCTGATCATACTCACTTACTATTTTTGACCGAGTGTGTTCATATTTGGTACAATGATTGACATAGTGTGTAGATAACAGTAGGTATTCAGATCATTAACATCACATTGGAGACAAAGGTCAATGTCACATATACTGAAAATATGTCAAAAACCACCCAGGTGAACCGCATGTCTAAATTTCGGAGGGTGTTGGCTATCGGAGGTAAACATTGAGATCATGGACGGATAGGGGTTGTATTTATCCGTTTTTATTTCATATTGAAAGTTTCGTGGGGACGAGAGCAGCAAACATGTGGCTTCTATATTGAGTGATAAGGACTCGGAATCTGTTAAATACTTTTGATCCATGTCTGTAGGATTCAGGGCGACTTTTCAAACGGCGAATGTGAATTTTTCAATGAAAAAAGGCTAGTTGTTTGATCATTGCTGGACGTATATCAACCTTTGACACTATTTGCTTGTGCCGCTACCATTCTATATCATTCTCCTGCATGGCTTGTAAGTGTCATGTCCAAAACTGCTATTAAAACTTCAAATTTTGAAAATCGCTTACGTTGCTATCGTTTTGATGGTTAGCAAAATGTTCAGAGGACTTACCTCCGAATAGAACGCTATCCATAAACATGACACCATCGTCATAAAATTGCAAAAAATAAGTGTTGTACACGTCTGTTTGAATTATATTGGACTGATACATTCCAAAGAGAGGTTAAACCTTGCAGCGGTAGTTATGAATCAAGAAAAAATAAAATAATACATATAAATATTAACTGATGAATTCGAAATATTCGTTCAAATCACCGCATTTCCGAATTCAAATGCGATTTAAAATCAAACAGATTCAGTTCAAAAACATGCATTGCTTTCAGAATTCTTGTCATTCTATATAATTACGGCTTATATGTTGATTTTATTCCTTAATGTGGTTCATTTGTGATATAAAACCATCTCAAAGCAGACCATGTGCAGCCCAAAACTCCTATGTTTACCTCCGGTAGCCAACACCCTCCGAGATTTGGACATGCGGTTTACCTGGGTGAAAACTGTCTTAAGCAGAGTGTGTTAGACTGGGGATCGAATGTTGCTGGTTTGAGACTCACCTGAGTCATGTGTTGTCTCCTTGAGCAAGACCGTATTATCCGCTGCTTAGTACTGGTTCCACCAAGGAAGACACGAAATCGTCCTTAGATGACTGATGGTTTTGACATTATTGTCAAATTATTTTTACCACTTTTTCACCTTATGGACTGAGTCATTTTTCGCCATCTCATTTGCAATGAGTGGGTACGTTGTGAGTGTAACTCCTCCTACAAATTTATTTCGATTTTTTTGAAACGTAATAGGTGTTTTGTTCATTGGCTGAAGATGTGCATGTGGTTTTAACCCCCGGGTTTGGACATTATCGTCAATTTTTTTTGTTTTTTGTTTTCAAATTGTCAACTTTGTCAGTTTCCCGCATCACAATTTAATATTTATATACACAGTGAGTACCTCTACTCATCTAACATTTATATACCTTTTGCATGTATTTTCTTTATAGCGTGGAGATGTGCATGCGATTTGCTTATAGGCCACTGGCTGGATATGGTTTACCTCCCCCCCCCCCCCCCAGGGGGAATTTTGTAGACCATGTTTTTCTTGAAGCCCAATGTCTTGCAAGGATTTTGCAACATGTTAGCCCTCTGACAATGGCAGCGTTAAGCTGTAACAGCCTGTTACATACGTTACCCTACAAAATTTTTGATAATTAGAATTCTTTTTAAGACTTCAAAAAAGTGCAAAAGATAAGGTAGGATTTCCAAATTGGTTTTATTTTCTAAATAAGCTATTGCTGGGCCACAGATAATGACATTTGAAAACAAATATAGTCACCCCCGATGTAGTGTATGTTACATTTTTTCATTGAACCCCCTTTTAAATGATAAATGCATCTAGTATAGTTTGTCTTAAATCTTATTGAAACCAGTTTATGTTCATTAATTTGGTATTACATTAAAGATTTTTTTATTCACCTTTTCAAAACTGCAATCATTTTGTTTCTATCTTATATACTTTTTGAGTTATTAGATGATGAACATGGTACCCCCATAACACAGAAAAATGTAAAATGTAATTCTCCAGGCCTCGCGCTGGCTATAGACCCCACTTCCTCCCAGGGAGAATTTCGTACACTATGCTTTCCAGATACTACATTATATAAGCCACAAAATGAAATATGTTAGCCCTCTGAGAGTGGCAGCGTTAGCGGGTAACACTATGTTATGTACGTTATCCGCGAAATAACATTAAATTTTCCTGATAATGTCTCTAACATGACATATTCACACTTTTTTTTTTAAGTCTGGCACAGTTTTAGGAACTTCTTATAGCACAGTTATTTTATTTTATTTTATAAATGTCTTGAGTTTTTGCTGTTGTATATGTTACTTAGTGTTTCATATGTTATTTCCAAGTATCAGTATGGCAGTTATTGGCTATACATATATTACATCCGTCAGTGAATATAGTAAATCTATAAGGCAGCTATTCAAATGAATTAAAGTTCCTTATCATGGTGTCTTACACTATTTTACAGCCCAGGTTACATACGTTGCTCTCTGAATACCATTAAACATTCAAGATATGGTCTCAAACACAAACTGCTTGTACTTATTTTCATGATGGCACAGGTCCATGTACTTCTTTTTACTCTGGCTCATTTGCTGAGGAAGTAACTCAAAACATAAACTGCCATAAACTCTCTTTTCTTTTTATAGAGACATCAAATATAGTTGAAGTAATGCTCATGAAAAGTTTGTAACATTCAGTGCAATGTGCAAGTAACAACTTAAAGATCAAAGAAAACCCATCAGGTAGAAGTTCTAGAGCAAATCTTCATATATGATCCAAGGGTTTTAAAGAATTTTCCTATACAACTTATTACTCCTCTATCAGATTTATCTTGCAAGGATTTTGCAATATGCTAGCACTCTGGTAATGGCACCATTACCCTGTAACAGCAAATTATATATATTACCCATCAACATCTTTGATAATTTTAGTAAATGACATGACTTCTGAAAAATGGCAAACCATAAGGTAAGATTTCCAAATTGGCTATATCATCCAAGTAAGCTATTTTTGCATCATAGATATAGACCTTTGAAAACAAATTTGCACCCCAAAGTGTTATGTATGTTATTTTTTTCATTATTACTATATAAATGATTTATGAAACTAATATTGTTTGATATTATTTTTAATGTGAATGTGCTTACTAACTCATTTCGTATTAAAGAATGTTTATGTACCTTTTGGAAACTGCAAATACTATATTTCTATCTTTTATAAGGTTTGAGTTGTTGAGTTTTGATCATGGTAACCCCATATCACACAAAATGTGAAATATAATTCTGTGGCTCTTTTGTTAGGGTAACATCAAGTTTTCTTTCACCCAGAGGTACTCGATTTCCTTCCCATTTATTTTCCACACATTTTGTCCATATCTGGAAAGCCTCACTTGTTTTCATGGGAAAGACTTGATAGTTCAATCTTTGTATGTACATCTTAAGGGCAGAAAAGCAGGGTGGGGGTAAGCTCATGTTCATGCCATTTGAAATAGTCAGTATATGTGTATGGCTTTGGTACTTTTTTCAGAAACATGTCGTACTGCAGCTTATTCACAATTACATGAATAGCACATGTTAGGGCTTCATATCACTGATGAGTGCCTAGAGAAATTCTTTATTTGTTTTCCTACCCTTCTTAGAATGTTGATGAACTAGTGGGGAAGGGGTTCCCTATCAGTTTGATAGGAATAACCTTTCTGTGGTACTAACACATCAGCACATTGGTAGTGTCACAATCTGTTAAACAGTGTATTACTGTAGATCTCTTCCTTCATATTCTGGCCAATGCTGTTGACATTCAGAAGGCGCACCTTTTGTTGCATACACCATTGTTAAACAAAACACCCAGGTTATCCTCTGCGAAAATGTTTGTAAGACTTTATAGACTGCTGCTTATACATTGTATATATGTATCAGTGACAAACCACCATGCCCTGCATTTAGTGCCTGGTTGAATACTGGTGCCATCAGATCCATGAAGGTGACAGAAAAAGCTATACGACATTAATATCAACGTTATGTGCAGCACTACATGGCCAATCTAATGTTGGTTCAATGTGTGATTGCAAGCCATGCTGAAGTTTTGACTTGTCAGGTTTGGTGGAAATTCTATCAGGAGTTGACAGTGATCATGGTACATGTCCCAGAAGGAACGGCAGTGTCAACTCAAGGTCAACATTATGTCCAATAGAAAGAAGGTAATGCTTACCAAAGACGCTCCTTTAAGCTCTCATCTGGCTGTTTACGTTTTGTAAATTGGGCAATTTCTTCTTGCGTGTCTTGCAAGCATCAAAACTTTATTAGCTTGTAGCATTTTATGGGGGGATGTGAAAGACAGATTTTTTTAAACTAAAAGTGAGTCAATGAAGAGTGCAACAGCCGTCCTGCCAATGTCATCAGCCTCAATAAGATCCTTAGCTATGCCAGGCTAAGCAAGCACACCGAAAGACAAAAAGTACAGTTCATTGTCTTCAAAACTAGATCTAAAAGGATTGGTGAAGCCTGAAACTGCCTCTAGTACTCATTCTACTTTGCATCTGAGCAGATTGAATGTTTCATTTCAGTGCATTGAAGAGTTGTTTTAATATATTGAGCTATGATGTGATGAGTAATACACCATTCCATCTGTATTACGAAGCCTATAATACCTCTTTATTGTTTGCCTGATAGTTATGTCAAAAACATTTCTCAAGCAAAGAGCAAATGGTTGTGACACACTTAACCCATTTTGTTCGAGAAGTTCTTTGCATCTGCGATGTGTATCAAATTCATGAGTGTAATCACTTACACAGGTACATATTGTGCGTAGTTGTTGTGATCGTTTGCAATGATCATTGGGAACAAGGCATACAGATAGAGATGACATGCAATTCAAAGTTGTTTTCCTTGTAGCCCTAATCAGTGTCAACACCATCTGAATCATATCCATATACCTTGCCCAGAACTGAGCTGTTTCACAGTGACTGTCTTTCAGAACTTCTGATTTGAATGCATGGTATCTATACTGTTTATGTGAGCAAACAGCGATGGTTGATAGATCACATTATATTATTAGTTTAAGTCACCATAAATTAATAAGGAACTTCAATTTATATCAGCCTTAAATTTTCTAAATTCTCTGACATACTTTATACATGTGTAGTTAACAACTTCTATACAGATACTCAGAATAACTAATGTATCATTTGGTAACACACATAACAGTTAAAGCTCAAGGCATTTATTAAATGAATTCTTAAAATAGGTAAACCTTGCTAAAAGAAGTACATACACCTGTGCAAACATGCAAATAAGTATAAACAGGGCTTGTAAGAGACATTAACTTAAATGTTTAATGCTATTTTGAAGGTAACATACATAACATGGACCTGAAAAATAGTGTAAGCAACCATAATAAAGAACTTTAAATCTTTTAAGTAACAGCCTTATAGATTTACTATGTTCTGTGACAGATGTAATACACGTATAGTCAATAAATACCATACTGATACTCGGAAATAACGCAGGAAACACTAAGTAACGTATACAACGGTAATTACTCAAGACATTTATAAAATTAACACTAAAAATATGTAACTGTGTTATAAGAAGTTCATAAACCTGTGTCAGCATGCAAATATGTACGAACATGTCATGGTTGAGACATTATCATGGACGTTTAATGCTATTTTGGGGGGTAACGTATATAACGTGCTGTTACACGTTAACGCTGCCACTCTCAGAGGGCTAACATCTTTTATTTTGTGTCTTATATAATGTAGTTTCAGAAAATCATAGTGTACAAAATTCCCCCTGGGGGGGAGGGGGTCTATAGCCAGCTCAAGGCCTATTAAGTTTCCCATTTGTTTAACTTGTGAACTTTGTCGTTTTCAGCAAATTACAATTTAACCCTTAAAGCGCCAAGAAAAAAATGCATCTGAAAATGTCGTCTGCTGAAGTCATCTGTTGCAAATAATTGCCCAACATAACTGACGAATTAAGTATAGAAGCAAACAGTATGGACCCAGAACAGACTACTCCTATAGGAGCAGTCTGGTCTGGGTCCACACTGTTTGCCATAGAGGCTTCTTAAACATTTCAGCAGACGAGAAAAGCAGACGACTTTTGTTGCGATTGGCGCATTAAGGGTTAATGTACCTTTTGCATGTTTTTTCTAGTGTGAAGATGTGCATGTGATTTGGACATTGTACTTAACATGAGTTTTGCCATGTTTTTAACTGGTGAACTTTGTCATTTTCAGCATTACAATTTAATATCTATTACATAATATTGGACCTCGTCGCGAGAAAACCTGTCTTCGGGGTTTCCCACAAAGCAAGACTCAAAGCAGTCTCCTCAGCTACAGAGACTAGCTAGAAAACTGAAATTTCGCTTGTAGTAAGTTAAGATATGATACTTTTCAAAACGCGAAAAACAAAGGCGCTGATCAGACTGTGCGGATGCGCAGGCTGGTCTGCGCCTTTGTTGATCGCAAACCCCCGAAGACAGGTTTTCCCACGTCGAGGCCCATATTACATTACTCTAGACTGGCCAACCAGATCCTCTGATCTATCCCAAATCGAACACATGTAGGCCGGCGGGTACGTGACTTGTATCCCTTTACCCGAACAGGAACGCCGGCTGGTTGAACAATGGCAAGGCAAGGCATTCCACAGAGACATATACGCAGGCTTCTTCTGAGCATACGCAATGGCACAACGCAGTGCCACCGGTGATGCTCGAATCCACAACCCCTCGATCTCGAGTCAAGCACTCTACCACTGGGTCACTGCGCTCCCGAAAACACAGAATGTACATGTATTAATAAAGCTGGCGGTCATACAAGATATTGACTTACACTAAATTTGTTATCAAGACATGTTCATGCCTATACTTATTAGAATATGGCGGTCTTCTTTTTTTAGCATGAGTATATTATATGAGACGCGACATGAGATTTCCAACAATGTGGTATGTGCGACTAGCAAAGGCTCAGATCAGCCTGTCTGAGCATAGCCTTTGCTAGTTGCTTGAATGTTCTTTGAGTGTTAAGCTACTGACGGAACATCGTTTGGAGTTTCTAAGCTTAAAACAGGATGCACATGCTCGTCAGAGTCTACACTTGTCAAAATGCCACATTGTTGGATATCACATGCCAATTATATTTTGACAACACGTTATGCTGATAAGTCGGGTAAACTCGGCCACCAGTTAAATTCGGACACACATTTGCAAACAGTTGAAATCCAGATGAGACGGCTCCTTATGAGCCGTCTCATCAGGATTATCACTGTTTGCTTAGTTAATTTATTTTTATTCCAATAATTGGACTATGAAACAAACAAGGAGGCTGTCCGAATATACCCGACTCTTGTTCCGTCTCTTTTGCATTTAGAGTAACCAAAAGTTGTGTCTGCTGTTAGTATTTGTTGATGGTACCGACTGACGGACTAGACGACCTTCAAAGATGGCCTCTTATAAACTCCTCGTTCATTCTGCGAGGCAGGTTGTGCAGGTGGTAGGCGACGGAAGTAGGGTCCGAGAAGGGACCAGTATGAAATATGTTGACGTTTTAGAAGGTGATGGTTCTAATGGATACAGTATTCTAGTCGACAGGTGTGTAGCATTTTCATTCAACTTTGCGCTTTTTACAAATATTTTTGAAACCCTAAATCTGCAACATTCAACATCTGAAGAATTTTCCTAAATGGTGTTTCTAAGAGTTCACATAAATCATCTTTAAGTAATACCACACAATTTCAATAGCCCTGTTTTCTTTATTAACTTAATATCTGCTAGTGTCATTTCAAACAGTTTGGACCTAGATCAGGCTGATTTTGATTCATACTGTTTGACACTCTGAATGTATGCCTAAAAGATTAAACAAACGCACAATAACGTTAAATTAAAAGAAATCAACAGACGACAAAAACATGCAACATGATTGAAGCGTGCAATGGCTTCACAAGAAGCCGGCTGATCTTGATCTACACTGTTTTCAAAAAGAGGGTATAGACGTTTGAAAATAGGTATGCACCCAGTGCCCTTATTAGGTCGACTGCTGTAGTTTATCAGGCTACTAGGGAATTTTGCATACTTTTTTGTCGTCTGCTAATTTTTTTTCAAAAAAAAAAAAAAAAAAAAAAAAAAAATAAATAAAAATAAAAATAAAAAAAAGAATCTTTCACAGAAATACCATCAGAATGTTAAACAGTTTTGATCCAGATCAGGCCCAACGAATCGTCGGGCTTGATCTGGGTCTAATGTGTTTGAAAGGGTTATCAGCAGACGGTAGGTAAAGAGCTAAAAACAATGCCTGTCATGAAACACAAAATGTTCCGCTTTACAGAGATGGTCTTATATGTGACATTGGTACAAATGAGAAGGTAGCAGCCAGACATCCTAATCTGAGTGTTTCTGAGAAAATTGATGCTACAGGAAAATCTGTTATTCCAGGTAGGGACCTTTTAACAGATAGAAAAAAACGTTTTTCTTAGTTCAAGGTAGACAACATCTTCCTATGATATAATCTCCCTTCTTGGTTGTGACTCAGACTGATAGCCATATCAGTGAGATAAAATATTAGAAAGAAGATTGTCAAAGTTAAGACGTTTTTATTTTTAAGAAGTTGCATTTTTGTTATATAATAAAATTATCAGCTAGACAGGGGCCAGTCTAATAGCAAACATACTGCTCCGAGTACATATTGTATACACCCACATGCTTTGTTACGACAGTTTATACTACATGGAACTAAAACATGCATAGTTTATGGCTTATATCTGCAGAAGTTTTGTCCTATGCTTTTATCACAACCGCAAGTCATATATTTTCCTTTTCAGGGCTAGTGGATGCGCATACACACCCGGTCTGGGCGGGTGACAGGGTGCACGAATTTGCCATGAAGGTATGTCAAACAAATGAATGTTGAAAAGGATCTTTGACACCTGTTGTAGGCAAATGCCTATGATTCATCAGTAAAAATGATAGTTTGTCAACCATCAATTCCTCATAGTTAAGCTACTCTGATTTGAGTACTTTATGATATCAGTTTCTATATTAAATGAGCCAGTGCATGAGATTTCCAACAATTTGGTATGTGCGACCAGCAAAGCCTCAGATCAGCCTGCGCATACGCGCAGTCTGATCAGAGCCTTAGCTAGTCTCTTGAGTATTCTATAATTGTTAAGATACTGACTGAACACCATTTGGAGTTTCTAAGCTTAAAAGGAAGCTGCAGAGGCTCGTCCAACTCTACACATTTCAAAATATCACATTGTTGGAAATCTCATGCACTGGCTCATATCAGTTTCTATATTAAATGTTTTAGGATGTAAAATGTACAGAAACCAGAAAACATTTTATTCAATATCAGTCCATATGTGCCAAGAGAGCTTCTGCCTGACTATATTCTACACATTATATGGGCCTCGTCGCGAGAAAACCTGTCTTCGGGGTTTCCGTGAAAGCGAGACTCAAACCAGTCTCCCCAGCTACATAGACTAGCTAGAATATTGAAATTTCGCTGATAGCAAGTTAAAATATGATACTTTCCAATAAGCGAATAACAAAGTCGCTGATCAGACTGCGCGTATGCGCAGGCTGGTCTGCGCCTGTGTTGTTCGCAAACCACCGAAGACAGGTTTTCTCGCGGCGAGGCCCATATGAAAGTGGCTTGCTAGCACAAGGGGGAGAGGGGTGGATGATATTCTTCAGCCCGAAAATTCAGGGCCTTAGCCTACGAAAAATGTTTTGTACTGTATAGGGAATTAATGATAAGAAATGAAGTTCCCTAGCATGAACCTTCTTTACTTGTATTCTGTGCTATATTTTTTTTATAAAGTACATAACAATAGAAGCAGCTTTTATGTTTTCTTTATAAGGCAAACGTTTACAGTGATTTTATGAAATAAAGTTCTACAATAGTTATAATATCTATTGCCTGACAACATTGGCCGGAGACATATGAATGATGGCCTTTCACCAAATCTTCAGGAAGTATCGTGAAAGTACCCTTTAGATTTCACATCAACATGGTACAATTACTTATTTGAATGCAAGAATAAAGCAAATACTCGGAAGCCTAATGGATAACAGGCTGTCATTAGCATTCAAAAGATGTGGGTTCAAATCCAGGCCTAAACAATCCATGATTCTATTACTATCTTTTTCATTTATTGTTCGTTTTTCTTTTTGTTTATTGATTGTGTGCATAAATGGATATCTTAATATAAACCTGGGATCGTTTATCCACCAAAAACATAAATAGCTCAATGTTTTCAATAATCCTACTTTACTGTCGTGCCAATCAAGAGTGACAGTGATATAATGATTTTGTTTACAATTGTTACGTAAAACATTAGCTTGTACAATCCACTTGAGCTAACGCAAATCGATAGATCACTTGTGTATTAATCCTATCCTGTGGATAGGATTAATACACAAGTGATCTATCAATTGCAAGTCCCTGATAGCTTTGTAAACAAAACATGACGTCACTGTCACTCTTGGCTGGCAGAACAGTACTTTATACCACAAGCTGCGACTTCAGTCGTTCCAGAAAAGATGTTAAACAACTTGTTATACTGCTAAATACTGCTTGCTGCAGATAATAGTATTCTATTCAGTGTTCCTTTCAAAGGTCTGTTGACAGCTTGATATAATTCAAAACTAATAAATAACCGCTCTTGACAGGGGGCACATTTCCAAAGTTCAAGGAAATGTTTGAGCTTGTGACATAAACTGACTTAATAAACACTAGCGAGGAAACCTAGGGAATAATGAATACATACATGCGACTAAATACAAATGAAAATATGTTAAGTTACAGTAGGAACGCAAAGAGCGTATTTTGAGTTAAAGTATTTTAAAATTGTAAAAATGCGCGACGCAAAATATTCCCTCAAAATGGCGGCCGAAAAATGGCGCCAAAAATTCCCTTTTTTAAACGCTCTTTATTCTTAATTTGTAATTAATGACAGTGTATTCTCGCTTTATATTTAGATTCTGCAACCTTTAATCGCCAATTTCCTTTTTTGAAAGTGTTTAATAATATATTGCTTTGCAATGAAATCAAGCTCCGAAATGCACCACCGTCAGGCGCTTAAAAACAGAATTGAAATATAAGCTCTGGCATATGGAACGTTTTTTGTCTCCAGAACCGATTTTGATGAAATAAACTAAAACATATTCACCTTTGCCCCGTCCATCTTTCAGCTGAGTATAAACGCGGGACAAAGCTCTAAAATGACGTAGTCACTAGTCAAAGTTGTCCCATATTTACGTCACAATATTACGAGTAAACGTGTTGTAGTCGATATGTTTTATCTATAAAAATGTGATTTTAAAGGAATAATGTCAATACATATTCTTCTGTAAAATGGCGAAGAACTGTGATGTTCAAGTACCTTATCTCTGGGGCCTCAGAGGTGCATCCTAGGTATGCAGATTTCATTTTTAATTCGTTTCGTTCGCCTGAAAATGGGCTTTCCCGTTACTTTGAAATGAGAAATCTTAAATGTTCTCTTCTTCCCGGGCTGCCGATTCTTCCCCTTTCGACTTTATTCTTTAGCCTTTAAATGTCATGCATGTGCGGATCCAGAGGAGGGGGGGGGGGTAGGGGGTCCGGACCCCCATCCCTGGTAAATCACAAGTTCTATCTAATTCTATAGGCTTTAGCATTTGGACCCCCCCCCCCCCGTAAATAGTTGGACCCCCCGCATCCCCGGAAAATTTTGGACTAAAAAACCCAAAAACAAACATAAAAAAAAATCAAGGCTGTTTTATCGTCGCTGGGCTTGGACCCCCCCCCCCCCCTCTCTGACAAAAAAATTCTGGATCTGCGCATGCATTGACCATTCAACCGCTCATTCCCCGGGCTTATCCTGTGTCAGAAGGAACTATATGGTTATGTGTGTACCTTGGCTGAATTATCCACTAACCATCGAAGCCCTCACGGGGGGTGGGGTGGGGTGGGGGGCTGAAATAAACTTGCTTGTTCCCCAAAAATCGAATATTTGTTTTCCTGGGTTCCATGTTCCCCAACATTTTCTTTGTTTGCTTGTTCCCCTCAAAAGTTGCACTTACCTCCTCTGTTCCCTTGAAATAAATGCCCCTTTACCCTGTTCCCAAAACCCATGGAAGGCCTCACCAACTACTAACCTACTCCCCACCCTCAATCCTCCTCTTGCTCTTATGTCTTCTTTTTTCCTAGCTGTTCCCCAATATTCTTTATTTTTGCAGGGATAATCCTGGATGGGCCTAATCCATTTTGTGAGAAAGTTTTATTGCTTTTAGAAAATGGACTTTACGTTTGGCTTGGCCCCATATAAACTATTCAAATTTCATGTCAATTTTGCTCTAATGTGGATATTAACTTAAGGATTCTTGGGCCCATCAAATTTTGCAAAGGGCCCATAAAACTTTTAAAAGGCCCATTGAAATTTTGAAATTTGCATGACTTTGAATGGGATATATGGGTCATTGGCCCATTTTAAGGGCCCATCATCATTTTGGGCAAGGATTATCTCTGTTTTTGTTAACTAAACTTTATCTTTTTGTCTTAAATAAATAACCATTGTTTCTTTTGATAATTGAAAACTTTACTTATAGGGACCATTTTTAGAAAGGTATAAATCTCTTTTGGGGGAGGGGGTGTGGGCATTGGGGAGTAACTAGTGGGTAATTTTGGTATGGATGTGCGAGCCAGTATTTTCAGACCAACCCCAATCCGAATCATATACAAAAATATCCTTTCATATACTTGATTTCACAGAAAGTTGACCCATTCATAAACTCCCCCCCCCAAGTAAATTTTATATGGGAGCCAGTATACCCCTTATTTCAGAGTCTGTGGGAACTTTGCTATTAAATATAAAATTAAAATACAATTTATTGATAAAAGCATCCCATTATGACCCAGACCCCAATTAATACATCATTAATATTCAATCATGCAATATTCAACCTTCAAACTAGACCTTACCCTAAATAAGAGAAAAATGTTTTTGCTTTTTTTTTATTTCATTTTATTTTTTTTTAAATAAAAGGTGCTTGGGGCTTGGAACAAAGACAACTTTAGTAAGAAAACATAACTATTTCGTGGGGAAAGGGAAGCAGGCTAATGTATGCCGGTAAACATTATGTAACATATCACAAACCCCACTGGCTGGGCCTCATTAATATCATTTTTGTAACTTTTAGTGTAGACTGAGATTGCTTTCAATCTGGATAAAAAGAGGTTTAAGTATGTATTCCAAGTTGCAGCTTACCAACCACTATACACATGTAATAAGCAGAGATGTTCTTATTATAAACCAACAATGATAAAGGCTTCAAAATAAGAATTTTTAACTGTCTTACAGGAATCTTAGTCAGACTCCCAAACATTAATTGGCCTTGAACTTCAAAAACTAGATGACAGTATAATTATTTCTAGTTTCAAATTTATGAGAGATTTCATCAGCTGTTAACTGATCTGATGATTGTTTACACAGAATAAAGTTCCTGTAAAATTAACAGTTAATCAGAATGAAGCCAGCTGGTCTGGAACATAAATTTCCCTCATTTTTGAAATAGTTACATCATTAAAAGTATGCTTATTATGAAGAATATGGTACCTTAAGCTACTATAGCCCCCCTCCCCACAGCATCTATCACTAATATTTATAAGAGACTTCAGGCCCCCAGATAAGAGTACGTAACTGAAATTTATTTTCTTATTTCTCAACCAAAACATATGTTGTGAGTACTCAAAAGAACCTTCTCCATGAGACATTTCTTTTGAGCACACAAAACACATGTTTAAACTGATGGATAAGAAAATAATCACAATTTTATGCAATTTTTTGGTGCTTAACTGGTCCTATGAGAGTATTAGATGTCAAAATAACTTGTTTACTTTCAATAACTGCAAATTGCAGAATAAGTCTGTTATATCAGTATTAAGTCTGTTTTGTTAATTTTTTTTTCAATGATCTATTGGTTTTACACAGTGCTTCTGAGAGTCAGAGACCCCCAAAATTGGTCATAGGAATCAAAAACTGATCCCAGCTAGTTATGGTCTCAAATTTGAGAAAGATCTAACCAGCTTTAACCTTTTACACCTTTGAAATATCATGTATTTGAAAATATTATGGAAAATGGAGCATTTGCTCTTTTGGAGCAAATGCTCCATTTTCCATTATATTTTCAAATTCAAGACTAATTAGCTTCAATTTTCTTGAATTTTTTCAATGTTGTCTAAAATAGAAAATAATGTCATGATCTAAATATAGCCTATGAAGTAAAGGATTAAGATGAAAAAAGAGTAAACTGAGTTTGTTTTTGTCCAAAAAAAAGAAAGGGTTTGTAACACATATTTTGAGTTAAACCAAACTCTAGGAAGAATACATTTGTAGATTTTGTTCATTTAGGAGGTCTTTTACAATAAAGACATGTATCTATTTAAATGAATTTAAGTATGCTTATTATGAAGGATACTTTATACCCCAAGCTTCTATAGCATTCCCTCCCCAAAGCACTTATCCCCAAGATAAGACTATTAATGTGTGATTGAATCATTTCTTAATCAAACATATGTTGTGGGTACTCAAAAGAACCGTCTCAAAGAGCACCCTAAACACAGTGTCATATGTTTATATGATATTTGGATCATATAACTTTTGTATTTGTTGGGGTCAGGTAAACAATATGATTAGGGCATGGGTATTCATCCTATTTAAAGAATCAGCAGTAACTGGGACCAGAAAATTCTTTGTCTTGCGATATAAATCTGTCTAGAGTATGTATAGTGATACAGATGTAATTGTTTTCTTGATATTTCTGATAAACTAAGCAGGGTTTTTTGGCACATTTTGAAGACCAATTTTGGGTCATCTTCCCAATTGCAAAAAAGTATAATTTTTCCAATATCATGGAGAATATTCCCAATTTAAGAAAAAAAAAATGTCACTATTTTGTGACAATGTACCCCAATGAATAGTACCCGTTAAATTCATAATGTTGACATGTTCTTATTAGCTAAGTGTGAGTTTTTCCCCAATTTGTATAAAACTATGTGAAAAATTCCCATTTCTGGGGATTGGGTCATGTTCCCAAAATAGAGAGAAAAAACCCTGGGTCACTTTTAATAATAGGGACTGTAACAACGTTGTAGCTTACACATATCCTGTCCTGAAAATGAAATCAAATATGTTTTGGTATACTATTTTCATGTCGATTCAAAGTCTGTGTTATTTGGGGGGGGGGGTCCATCACTGAAGCCCTCCCAGGGGTTGGGTTACAGGGGGAAAAGAGCATTCATCTCAGGGTAACAGAAGAACAAAGGGCCCAATTAATTTTGAGGGGAAGGGGAACATTGGGGAACAGGGAAAATATGGGGAACAAGGGAACGGGTACCATCTTTCCTCCCTGGGAGGGCCTCATCAGTAGTTTGTAAAGCATTAATTAGTGCATAATTGGGTGTAAAATGGACTATCCCAAGTTTTATCAACCACCATAGAAACAATCTGCGGGTGCGAGACATTTCCTGATTGTAAGCAAGATTATTAAAAATCAATAAGACAACAGGAATGGCTTTCTATACTCTGTGCACTAAAAAATGATTGCTTACGTCATTTATTTATCGATGGTGTCGTCATTAACCAGACGGTCAGGAAAGATAACGTTGTCATTGATTGAGAATATTAGTGAAACATGAATTTATTCGAGGTAAACAATGCCTAGATATCCAATATATTAAATAAATCTATATTTTCATTTGAATTTTAATACATTTATTATGGTCTAGATTGGATTTGCGCGATATGAACTGGCTTTGCCAGTCGCACCCAATCCTCGTTTTCCGACATCTTGGAAGTTTGATCGTTTGATGACCGTATAACCTCTCGAAGATAATGGAACGAATTTTGTCTCCAGAACGAATTTCGATAAAAATTGGCACTTTGGTAGTTGAAACCCTATATTTTTTCATGACATATATGCCACAGCGGGACCAAGTCGAAAAAATGAGAAATTTGATATCAAACGTGAACATTTCTTTTACAGTCACATCCATCTTGCAAGTTTTCTGTTTCGCCCATCTCGTTGTTAAAGAGCGTTGTCGTAGATTAAAAATCATACGCTATGGGAAAACTTGAACAAACGACGAACACAAGTGGCCAATTTTTAACAGAATTAGATTTGGGACATTCGTGAAACAAGCGGTTAAATTTGGGGTGTCGTTCCTCGCTTCGCTGAGAAAGCCGAAAAATTCGAACGTTTTTGTTGCTATGCATGTTTGATAATATTCATACGCCTTCACTACGCGTCCCGACTGTTATGCACGAGATGACATAAAATGTAAGAAAACTCTTAATTTAAAAACAAAAAAATAATGCATAAATATGCAGATAATATATTTGAAACATTTTCCAGGATTTGATTAAGGTAGATGCGATCTGTGTTAAGTTAACTAGTCATTAAGCCATCAGACCATTTGCATTATTGAATGGATTTTTTTTCATATTCTCGGTAAAAGCATGAGCCAAATATCAACATAATACAATCGTCAAACAACTAAAAAAAAAAAAAAAAAAAAAAAAAAAAAACTGTTCATAAATTGTGTGGCACCGGTTTTTCGAGGTTCCTGCTTTTGTACGTCATTTAAGGCCCTACATCGCTGTGAGAAAGTTATTCTTGAAGACCTCCCCTAATTTCTCCAGAAGGTTCTGTGGCAGTGCGTGCTTCTAGCAAAGCCCTGATATCTTGAGAAAATTTAGAAAATTCAGAAATGCGCCCACAGACTAAGTCCAGTTGACGAAGATTGCCACATAAAATACATCAATATTCATCTATATGCTTCACGTCTCTTGAGTCTATTTTAAAATTGCTGAAATGCAACACACCCTTTACTCGAATATCAAATGGTTTGATAACAAGTTAGAATAAAAACGCATCTTTATTCTACAAAAAAGTATCCTCAAGTTTTACCAGTCCTAGTACACGTGAAAGTAAGGATTGGCAGGGGTTGGTAAGGGGACTCGAGGATCTGCAATGGTGGCAATTAGTTATTAGTTCTAGGAGTGTCCTTCCAATGCAATGCAGGGCCGGATCCAGACATTGCTCTTTTGGGGGGGGGGGGGGGCACCAATTTTAGCGAGGGGTCAAGGGGGCCGCCTAGGCCCCTGTGGGTCCAGGGCAAAGCCCTGGTCGGGGGCTTCAGGGGGGCAAAGCCCCCCGAAGCAAAACGATTTTCAGCATTTTAAATGATTTTGGAGAGCTCTCCTTTATCATGTTTCTTCCATATTTTTTTATCTTTAGAGTATAGAGAAATGCATCTAACCCACATATATGCATGTACTATGATGTATCAGTATGCTTGAATTTCACTAAGCACTCATTCTGAAATCTGAGGACAGAGCATTTTGAATGCAATTCAAGTGTTTCATATTGTAAGCATAGTACTGTATATCTGGTGTTCTGGCCAAGTGGTCGGGTCGTTGACTGCAACATATTGATTTTATTTAGACACTCGACTACTGGGCCAGAACACCCGATATACAGAACTATCTGTCCTCAGATTTCAAACTTTGTGCACATTAAAGGATTGGTATTTTGCATTTTATCGAAAGTAAGCATAAATTCCAGAACATAAGCAAAAATTTCTTTCCTCCTCTTCTTCAGGAAAAGACCACATTTTGGCATAACTCTGGCGCTGATGTTGAGATACACAGCTGATTTTATAAGTGATAATAATTCGCGATGAATATTTTCAGAAGTAAAAAATTGACCAAAATATTACTCTATTTTGTGCACTTGTCGACTGCAACCATCACGCAATGACTGTGCTGCTCGAGTACAGTGGTTCTCTAGCGTTCATATTGTAACATGCAAACAGATATGTTTCAGCTGTTATAGATTCATTGATTTCGAATATAAATATTTGATTATTCAAAAAAAAAAAAAAAAAAAAAAAAAAAAAAAAAAAAAAAAAAAAAAAAAAAAAATACGGAAAACTTGCAGATTTGAAAAACAAATAAAATAATGGATTGAAATCTAAATTCTATGTTGGTACAACCTTCATTATATCCTCATACATGTATTTTTATTTATACCAGGTGCCCCTCCCTGCTATAGTGGTGCCTCGTCCCACCTTTTACCTAATGATTCTGAAATAAGACAAAGAAACAGCACCCCTCCCCCTGTGTCCAGTATATCACCTGGTTTTGGTTCACTCGATACCGAAATAACACCCCGAGCCCTATACCTCTCATAAGGTGCCCCACACCCCAACAATGTAGCTATGGTGCCCGCCCCCATGGTGCCCTGTGCCCGATCCCTCGGAAAAGAGTTACACCCCTCAGCGGATACACTGGTGCCCCGCACTGTAAATACTTATGCTGAAATCGACAAGGTTCCCTCTTCGCTGCGACCAGTGCCCCCTCCCCCTCCACACACACACAACCAGTGTCGATGGTGCCCCCTTCATGGCCATGCCTTTTGTGCCCAAATGAAAAATTGACTGCTCAGGCCACCCACCAGCAAACGATAAATCGCTTAAAGCACTCAACCTGACACATTTCTCCTTTTAGAAAGTTGTGATTGTAGCATAAAATTTGATACACTTTATCTCGCAAGTAACGTATATAAGATCTCGCACATGGAATACTTAACAGATAAATTATTGATTAATGACGCGCTGTTTTTACAACAATTTATGGTCATCTGAACATCAACCGTGCCGACGATAACAAAACCTTGTGGAATCATGGTTCTAAGAGAATAGACTGGTTTTGTTATTCGATATCTTGGAAACCGGTCTAAGTACCATTGGATCCTTATTAGACAATTATCATATCACGTCATGTGGAATGAATTACATATTGGCCTAAGGGCAGAAATCTGACACTGTGCCGCATGATGGCTTAATTTTGGAGGTCTTAAATAGTCAAAAATATTATCTTACACGGTAAGAAAAAAAGGTTACTGGCGGGCGAACTGGGGAGGGGGGGGGGCCCCCCCCCCCCCCTCCGGATCCGGACAATTGAATGGTCAAGCAAGTTCATGTGATAAACCTACGTTTTGACGTGCACTATTTTCAATAGCTCATGGATGTGACAAGCACGATGTAATGCTATTTCGACAGGAATTCCCAATTACATATTAATACATGGCTATGCTCACAAAAAGACGCAATGGGCTTATATCGCTTAGTTTTATCAACAATACAACTTGGTTTGCGCTTTATGATTTCATACCCGTGTAAAAAAATTGAAGCGATATCAGACAACGAATAAGTACACCGTAAAATTTAGTTTGAGTTTTACAATAAATTTAATAACAGCTGAACTGCCACTGATCTTTGCGTGCCTTTTGACTGTTTTAAAAGCTATGTTCTGTCAAAGGTATTTGTTCCGCAGAATAACTACAATAATAACAGGTAGAAATATTAATATTTATGCTGGAGAAATATTTGCCTTCAATTGTAATAGTATTTTACTAATGTGGGCGCGTTAAGCGCCAGATCAGTGTTTAAATTTTCCAGATATACAGTGTGTAGTCACGCTTTATAATTTCCCACGAATTTTTCGCCAATTGGAATAACCACTCCCAAATATTATAATGAAAACATTGTCATTTCCATATACGTTCATGCAGGG
Organism: Loripinus fragilis; assembly: GCA_964019695.1. Lineage (NCBI taxonomy): Eukaryota > Metazoa > Mollusca > Bivalvia > Lucinida > Lucinidae > Loripinus > Loripinus fragilis. The sequence goes on from OZ026520.1 coordinate 19,719,923, forward strand.
CGTTTCAAATGTGTCGAATTGTCTTAGTCTGCTGGCGTATTTCTCAATTTCTCCATTTTTCCTAAGATATTAGGGCTTTGCCAGAAGCTCGTACAGGCACAGAACCTGCTGGAGAAATTAGGGGAGGTATATACGAGTTACTTTCTCGCAGCGGTGTAGGACCTTAAATGCCGTATAAAAGCAGGAACCGCGAAAAACCGGTGCCACACAATTTATGAACGGAGTTTTTTTTTATGTACTACATTGTTTGTGGCTTTAGCTGCTGGAACCAAAACATACTTCATATGAAAGTCCTGGATACCTCGCTTAAGGTGACGAAAAGAAAATTTAGGTTTTGGGGGTAATAAGTTCGTATTATGAGAGTAAAATGAAATACAAGTATCAATAATTTAAAAATAATGTTAATCTTCCATTCCTTCAAGGCATCCGGTTCAACATGTTCTCGTTTACACCAATGATAACTGAAGTAATTTAATGAGCCAGTGATCTCCCTACGACATTTAGGAAATTTTGCTCTCTGTGCATTTTAGTCAAAGATAGTATTGCAGTATTCTGATGTTTGGCATATCATTGTCTCAGCCTAAAATGTATAACTACCTTGATACTTTGTTGTCTCGGCTGATATTTAGAAATAATTTGTACAGCTTGCAGGTGCCACCTACATGGACGTTCATAAAGCTGGCGGAGGGATACACTTCACTGTGGAACATACACGGAATGCTAGTGAAGAGGAACTGTTTGAGAGTCTTGAGAATCGACTAATGACCATGAGAAGAACTGGTATGTGAGTGCCAAACCTGGTACCCAGCTAGCATACAGTGTCAGCCACCATTGGTCCCCAGCAAGACACCCATTTAAAAGGCGTTTCGATGACGGTGGTCCGCTTTTCGCTGTTTATGCGCGGATCCAGAGGTGGGGGGAGGACAGCGGGTCGCCCCCCGTCCTGGAAAATAACAAAGCTATAGGTTTCCTTAGAAATAACTGGTCCGGAACTCCTGGAAAATTACGAGCTAACAAGCCAGCATTCAATGGTGGCCCATTATCAGCCCGCCAGCGAAACGCCATTTAAATGGCGTTTCGCTGTTGGGCCGATAATGGGCTCCTTTTAGTTGTATTTGGATCCTCTCTCCTCTCATAAACTAAAATAAGGAATATTGTCAAAATTTAAGTCTGATAAAACTTTCTCAAACCTGTTACCTATCTCTGTCTGAAACATTTTGCTTATGATACACATAGAATTTAAAAAGGGACTGGCTAATGGTTATTGGTACTTATCCTACCTATATGCATGAAGTCATTGTCGAAACATTATTGTGAAGCTATAATGTGTAGCTAGATGCCATTGTGTGAGTGAGCTGCTGAGGCTATGGTGAGAATGCACATTTGTTTGGCACAGGCTCATATGAGCCTTCGCTACTCGCCCGTGCTATAAGTACCAAGTCTGCACCTTTCTAAAAATCCGTGTATATTTTCATTGGATTTCAAATTATAAGTTTCAACGTTTTAACAAAGCTATACAGCTGCTTTCCAAAATTTTTATAGATAGCGATTTTTGTCATAATTATTTACATACCCTATACTAGTTTAAGTGTTTGAAATAAATTTGTGTTTTGTTTGAGATATGATTTATTTCTGCCCATGTATGCACGACATATCTAGTTATAGTGAGTAAAAGAATGGCTTGTTTTTGCAGATGTTTTGTATCAAGTTTTAACTTCTAAAAAAGTTGCCCATATTTTTTGCAAATCAAAGTTGCTTATCAAAACTCTATTTCGAATTATGAGATAATAAGGAGAGTACCAAAGAAAACTGTGGTGGGAATCTATAAAGTCATGTATACGGTGCATTATGAAAATTCTTTAAGAATTGAAGCTATCGAGTGTATCAACAACGGATCACTTGATTGACTTTGGTATATGTGCACTAGTAGGTTGCACAAATTATATAAATATACATAATTTCTTTTAAAAGATATGTTAAATGCATTTTGGGAGTTCAAATTTAATGCTACATAGTGAGAGCCCAATTATGAGGAGAAAGGCCAAGGGGAAAGTACAGTACTGCTTAACAGTTAAATGGGCCAAGAGGGTTTGAAATTGCATTAAAACTGGGAAAATGTCATATTTTCAGATGAATCCACACTCTAATAAACCTATTTCTTTTGCAAACCTATTCCCATCTGGCGTCTGTAACACGAACAAATTTATCCACATCACATTGATGGATGGGTAAAAATCCACTGGAGTCGATTTGAGAGGACTAACTTTTAAAGGGGTCTCTCAACTTAAGCTTGTTAATGAACGATCACCAGTAAGTTATATCAGGATAATATCAAAAGCGATATAGAACTCCAATATGGATCACACGTTAATATTTTAAAGAGCTATTGCAAGGTGCGTTATCTTGTTGAATGCTTGGGGTATAGTGCATTCATATTGGAGTTCTATGTCGCTTTTGATATTATCCTGATATGCCTTACTGGTGATTGTTTCATTAACAAGCTTAAGTTGAGAGACCCCTTTAAAAGTTATGAGATAGTCCCCTCAATACGACTTCAGTGTTTTTTTTTACCCATCCGTCAATGTGATGTGGATAAATTTGTTAGTGTTTCAGACGCCAGATGGGAATAGGTTTACATAAGATATAGGTTTAGAGTGTGGATTCATCTGAAGAGATGAAATTTTTCCAATTTTAATACAATTTTTAACCATCTTGGCCCATTTAACTGTTTGGCAGTACTGTACTTTCCTTTTGGCCTTTCTCCTAATAATTGGGCTCTTACTATGTAGCATCGAATTTGAATACCAAATTGCTCTTAAAATATCTTTTGAAAGTAATTATGTAAAATTATATAATTTGTGCAAACTACTAGTGCACACACACCAAAGTCAATCAAGTGATTCATTATTGATACACACTATAGTTTCAATTCTTAAAGCACTTTCACAAAGCACCGCATACGTGACTTAATAGATTCCCACCACAGTTTTCGTTGCTGCTCTCCTTATTATCTCATAATTCGAAATAGAGTTTTGATAAGCAACTTTGATTTGCTAGATATATAATCAACTTTTCTAGAAGTTAAAACTTGATACAAAACATCTGCAAAAACAAGTCATATTTTTACTCACTATAACTAGATATGTGATGCATACAGGAGCAGAAACAAATCATATCTCAAACAAAGCACAGGTTTATTACAAGCGCTCAAACGAGTATAGGGTATGTAAATAATTATGACAAAAATCGCTATCTTTAAAAAATTTGAAAAGCAGTTGTACAATGATATACGAGGGCTGTTCAAATATAAATGCAAGTAGCTTCATAACTTTCTTCACATATATGCTACGACAAAATGTTATACCTTTCTGGAAAGAACTATTTTTTGCCTTTAAAATGGCACCAAACATAAAGACACACTCACTATATTTCTCGAGTTACAGACCCTTATATAAAGGCCATTCCTGTATACATAAGTTTTTTGAAGCAAAGTGCAATGCACGTTTTGGTGCACGTGCGGATATAGTGTCATATCTTTGTAAGTTTTAGACAAAATAGCACCAAATTTGAGATGAAAGTTTGAGTAACAATCCAAAAATTGTTTGTAGGATAAAATTTATATAATCCTTTTTCAATCTCGAGTAAACAGGCACGTTTGTGACGTCATTAATTTTATGATAAACGTCATTTTGAGTTTGCTACTGGTGATGTAATAATGAACATCGCTATGTCGTTTTCTTTGCATTTTGCTGAAAACATGCTAAATATGCCATAAGGGAGTTTTCAAAACGCACCGCCATCTGTTTACAGAGTAATCACATTTTCTATATTTTTTCAAGCCTTTTTCTGCCTCTTTATGACTTGTTTACAGTGATTAAAATATGTTCAATCTGTCTAGTCCTCAAGACCAGGTGAGTAATTTTATTGTAAATAATGCCTATAGTGATCAAACTTAAAGTTTACGTTCAAATTTAGAATAAAGCCGCAATGTCATGGCAAAAAAAAATCAGTATAAATTATATTACCCCCTCACTTAAGGCATTTTGACTTAATAAAAATTCTTTTCAGCGTTTAAAAATTACCCACTATCCAACAATAATTTTTAGCAACAACTCAGTTTGAGCGATCAACATATTGTCTTTGAGTTAAAATTAGTTTAATTGTTGCTTCGTGCATTTTGTTAGAGATAAGTTTACCTGAAAACTGAAAGGTGGTGTTTTGTTTATCATTTTTTTTTCAAACATAAGGAGACTTTAGTGAAAACTAATCGTTGTAATTTAAGAAGAGAATGTCAGATTTTCGCAACTTTCGCAGAATCATTATATAAGAATATGGGTATACTTCCTTAAAAATTTCAAGAAATTTCACCTGTTTATCGAAGAATTATAGCTCGTCTATAATCACAAGTTTATGTTCGAAGAATTGAGTTTGTTAGTATACTAACGTGACCCTCATTCAAAGGGCTATAGCTCGATAAGTATACTGTGTTTTTCTTTAGGTCTGGTGCCAGTTTAAAGGTGACATATAGTCCTTTATGGAAACGTATACCATTTTGTTGTAGCATATATGTGAAGAAAGTTATGATGCTACTTGCATTCATATTTGAACAGCCCTCGTATTTACTAATTAAAGCATCTATTTAAGCATTATTGAACATCCCTCCTTTGATCAGGACTGACGAATATGAGTATATGATACGTAGCTGAAGCCGTTATTTGTACTGTCAGCTTAGTGGCTTGACTTATGTAATACTTATCAAAAACATACAAAAAAACCTTCAAACTTATCCTATATAAAATCGCTAATGTAATGACGTATATATAATGTAAAAATAAAACAAACATACAGTTGAAAAATAGATGTTTATATGAAATTGCATGTACTTATAAAAACTTCAGAAACGCGTGAAGTGAACAATTCTTAGCAATCATAAAAGAAGATACATTCAGTGTACATACAGGGTTTCTTCTAAAACAGCATAATTTGTTTTCCAGTATAAAACATAGTAAGTGAGTATGATCAGGAAATACCACAATCTCAAACCACAGACAACCCCATGGCACCGCGAGGAAGAGCCACTCAACCATTACGAGACACCAGGAAGACAAATTAAGCAAAGCAACCAGCTCTTTCTTCCCCATCAAGATATTTGCAATACAACAATGGACATAAAGTAACGTACAACAAAACAAAGAACAATTACAGACTCCCACAATTATTGCAGTGTCAATAGGAATGAAGCCGTAATTTTCTGATCTTGAAGCTGAATTCATTGCCTCTGACAAGACTAATTATTCATAAAGTAACACTCATTCAGCAATACCACTTCGATACCTTACTCATGTACATAAAGATTTTGATATCAACCTTGAAAGCGCCAAGAAAAATGCATCATGTCGTCTGCTGAAGTCGTCTGCTGCAAATGATTGCCTAACATTACTGGCGAATTTAAGTATACAAGCAATGTGAGCAGTCTATAGGAGCAGTCTGATCTGGGTCAACACTGTTTGCCATTGATGCCTCTTAACATTTCAGCAGATGAGAAAAGCAGACGACTTTTGTTGCGATTGGCGCATTAAGAGTTAATATGGTTTCCTTTCAGGCACGACACTGGTGGAATGTAAAAGTGGTTATGGATTGAATCTAGATACAGAACTAAAGATGTTGAAAGTCATAGAAAGAGCCAAGCAGAGAAAGAACATTGATATATCTTCTACCTACTGTGGTGCTCATGCAGTACCAAAGTACGTTTACATTTGAGTCAGTGCATGAGATTTCCATCAATGTGGTATGTGCGACCAGCAAAGGCTCAGATCAGCCTGCGCATACGCGCAGTCTGATCAGACCCTTTGCTAATCGCTATAATATTCTACGATTGTTAAGCTACCGACCGAACATCATTTGGAGTTTCTAAGCTTAAAAGGAGGCTGCACAGGCTCGTCTGAGTCTACACTTGTCAAAATGCCACATTGTTGGAAATCACATGTCCCGGCTCAATTTTGTCATACTGACTATTTTATGTACTACACTCCTCCCCATTTCTCACCCTGTTAACCTTCAGTATTCTAGTTGTGAGTATGTATTTTAGTTCTAAACCCATATATGCCTAGCGTCCTTTTTCTAGGACATCGGCAAACAGTGCAAAACCAGATGAGACGCCGCATTTTGCGGCGTCTGATCAGGTTCAACTGTATGCTTACAGAATGTTCTATTAAAATTTGAATAAAATAATAAAAATACCAGCCATCATCCCTTAAAACAGAAATAGACTGGTCTAATTGACTAGAATGGGAAATTCCATTCAGTTTATATGGGTTAATATTCTAGGCTTAGCTGATAGTGTTAAATCTGCTTGCAAAAGCGTCATTGCAAAGATTAACAAGGGCAGATCCAGAAAATCCGTCAGGAGGGTGGGGTAGGGGGAGTGGGTGAGGGGTCATAGCACCGTTAAAATATAATCCAAGATCAAATTCTGGTGGTTCGTTTTTTACTATGTCTTTATTTTGGCGTACAGATTAGATATTTGAAATAATTCCCCTTTGAAATATTAAAAAAAAAACTCAACAAAGAAAAAAATCAAAAAACAAAAACATCAACCATTTTATCGTTCATTTTATAGGACTTCAGCAAAACAGTAAAAAGCCGGATCAGACGCCAATTGTTGACACAGTGAATTTTTTTAAATAAGAATGGAATCATCGGATTTTACTAGCCAACAGCCCTTAAATTCGAGATGCATTCGTCTGGGTGGAAATTCCATAGGCATAATAGGTTAGCCCTTAAAGCGTCAAGAAAAAATGCATCTGAAAATGTCGTCTGCTGAAGTCGTCTGCTTCAAATAATTGCCTAGCATTACTGACGAATTTTATAGGTGCAAACAGCATGAACCCAGAACAGACTGCTCCAATAGGAGCAGTCTGATCTGGGTCCACACTGTTTTCCATAGAGGCTTCTTAAACATTTCAGCAGACGAGAAAAGCAGACAACTTTTGTTGTGATTGGCGCATTAAGGGTTAATAAAGAAATTGTTGTCACATTTCAGGGATAAAACAGTAGATGAGGCTACTAGTGATGTTTTAAACGTCCAACTTCCTAGATTACAAACTCTTATGAATAATGGTGAACTGAATATTGATAACATTGATGTGTTTTGCGAGAAAGGCGTCTTTAACATCGAACAGTCACGTGAAATATTGCTGGCAGGAAAAGAGCTGGGGTTAAATATCAATTTCCATGGAGATGAACTGCACCCTACACAATCAGCTGAGGTAGGTAACAGTAAGCTATGGACTTTTCTTCATTTTTTAAAGAATTGAGTAAGATACACATCTTGGGTGACCAATTAAAGCATGAATAACATGGAATAGGTTATCATACACTATTTGTTGTGCATTCTTAAGAATAAAATTGTCATTGTTTTCTTACCCATCCATTTCAACATATGTTTGGGTGCTCAAAAAGAACCTTTTCATTCAGACAGTTATTTTGAGTACCCACAACATATGTTGTGGTTGAAACTACGCAGTTTAGCTGGATGCCTGAATACACGATTGTATGTATTGACCTCCTAATCATTTTGACTTGAAACCCTTGCACAGGTACCTTAACAAAACTATGGTTCCAGATGAGATGATCCTCTTGGAATCTGCATATAGAGAGACAGATTTAAAAAATGCTTACCTAAGGAACTTTTAATCTATAGAGTGCAGGGTTCAGATACATTTCTTTTAAAGTTTTTAGAAGAGTCAAATCTGTGTAAGAAACGCTATTTGACGTCTTTAACCAAAACCAATGCGACCAGACTTTTCTTTTAAATAAATTAATAAGAATGATTCGAGCTAAAAAGGAGTCGGGTTGCAAAGAATTAAGTGTTTAATACCAACATTTACATTGTTCTTCTTCATTAACCAGATGGGTGCTGAGATAGGTGCTCTGGCTATCAGTCACCTTGAGGAGATATCAGGCGCCGGTATCACAGCTATGGCTAGGGCAGGTTCAGTTGGGGTAGTTCTACCTACTACAGCATACATACTGAGACTGAAGCCGCCACCTGTTAGGAAGATGATAGAGGGTGGTATGGCAGTTGCATTAGGATCAGATTTCAACCCAAATGCATACTGCATGTCAATGGTAAGATATTTTCCAGCCAGCAGTCATTTGAATGGCGCTTCGCTGGTGGGCTGATGGTGGCCTTTTCCGTGCTTGCAGAGTTCCTAGTATACTTTACGTCATATCAGAACTGACTATATATACAAATCATTTAAGGTCACTATTGATACCTGTTTTTTTTCCAAAACTTAGATTTTCTTAATTTTCTGTAATTTGATGTTTCATTTTATCAATAATTATATAAAACAATAAAAAAATAAAAACGTTATCACCGTTTAGTATTTCAGCTATGTCTTCCAAAGACATCGAAAACTATGAGAGATAAACAGATCTATGATGTGATAGCTGATGATTATGGTATATAGTGCGGGGTCCAAGCATATCAAAATCTGGTCTCGTAGTACTCAGCGTATAACAGCAGAGTTTTGGTAAAAATGATTATATAATAGGTTATATTTAATAAATTTGCATGTTGCCAAGGTTAAATCAAGGGCAGCAACTCACTAGGCTGCTTCAGAGTATGACGTCACAAATATCGACATTGCAGTAATTTATTTTGAAAGCCTCATTTCAACTTAAATTTCTCAGAAACTTTTGTATATTTTCAAACGAAGTTAATGCATTTCTAGAATAAATTTATGTAGAGTTATTTTGACAGTATTTAAAAAATCGATACACTTATCTACGATGGATTAATATGGTCACGAAAAGGTATGGGTAAATAAGTTTCTTGTACATTTTGTAAAAGGGGGTGTATCGAATGTATTATTTTCCTTATTAGTGATTGGAACATAACAATTTTTACACATATTATAGTTTGTTATATGCGCAGTTAGTATGCAGAAAATCTTTTAAAAATAATTTGCTATTAGTACATTATACGGCAAAGAATATAATAGGTATATTTCAAGAAAAATGCTCAGTTAAGTTACAATAAGAGACAAAAATATCTGTTAAATGTTTCTGGTGATCTAAATGTCAGTAATAATGTTTCATGAAATCAGTACTAATGCTATGGAAGAACCAACATGCAATATTCATGCGATATTCATAACTATATGTTGTAACTAATAATTAGAAGATCATAAAATAATTTGTTTCGAATAAAATGATTGTGTTATACTTAAAAGAAATAGTATGTAGTGTGTTTTCCACTGTATAAGCATTTATCCTGCAATTTGAAAGCTCCCTTCTAATTTTGTTTCTGATACACATTCTATTGGTTGGTTTGATAACAATCTATCAAGTTTGTTCTGATTTGTGAAGTGTTGATAACACTGCCTGTGCCATTTAGGTTTCCTCTTGGCCGATGATTGCAATATGTGCTCATTATTAGAACCATAATAACGTGGATTATTTACTAGCCTCAGCTTACAGACTATTTCACACGACATACACCTTTGAAAGTTCCCCTCCCAACGCTATCTACACTTTACTTTTGTGACAAAATAAACAAAGTTCAGAACTATACTGTTCATACCTCCTCTTTTTGACAGGGGAAAATCTGCCTCTGGTTCTACACCATGTGATGATTCCTTGGCAACTTGCCAATGCCAAATAACTAAAGTGACAGTGAATTTGAAAATACCTGTTTATTCTTAAGTAACGTTGCCTTACGCTTCAATTCAATCTTTATACCTTAAAGACGTTTTCTAAATTTTCAAATTAAGCAGGAATGCAAATATCAAAGCTAAGTCCTGACAATTCTTATAGAAAAGAGGTACTTTCTCTTTTAAAAAGAGTATATTATAATATTAACCAGTATGTCATACAAACGTTTATCTAACGTTTAATATGTCAATTAGGCGTAGTATGATAAGAAATTAATTCTAAATAAGGAGTTAATTCCAATAGAAATTATTAAAAAAGCAGACTAGTCGTGGGACTATCCTTTTACC